>CM053584.1:135218605-135267532 GCA_028627135.1 Pseudochirops cupreus | reverse complement strand
CCTCCCTGCCCCCTTTCCACCTTTTTTTCCTCCTGTGGACAACTGGAATCCATGTCGGAAAAGGAGTGCTAAGTGTGGTCTTTAATCCTTCCAAATGGAGCTTATTTGGCTTAAAACTGTCACAAAGCAATCACACAAATCCAAGAGGAGCAATATTCAGAAACATGAACAGGATCCATCCCCACAAAGATGATTTTTCTCTGTCCCTGTGAGTATTCTTTATGTTGATGATTTATGACACTCATGTCAGGCGCCCATCAGTTTACCATACCAGGCTACTCCATACAAAGTAGATCCCAAAGTGGTACTGTGAGAAAGCAGTTTGCTCCTGTTGTCTGACTGAGCTTCTGAAAGCTTTCAAAAACTCCACCACTGAAGTGGGGCCAGCAGCTAATTTTATCCGTGAGTTCCAGGAGAGAGTAAAGCTGGTGGGAAGATTACAGAGTTCCTTGAAGCTCTGACAACAGGAAGAGAGTTGTCAGCCTTCTTGTCTCTCGCCCTAAATCCCAAGGGAAACAACAGTGGCAGGGCGTTTTATAACACATTCCCACTGTAAAAATTTCAGAAAACATGAGGCCAGCTCACTCGTTTTCCATAGACCTTTGTGTCAGTGAAAACAGATGACCTTAAATTTATATTTTTAGCTGGACCTTTCAATTCCAGTTTCCTATGGTCTAGGAGTCTCCCAGGCTTTTTCTTGAAAAACTGTAGAGAGACTTCTAGTGCTCAAAAAGACAAGACCTAGCGTGTTCTATGAATTACTTGGAGAGAGAAAGCCCACGCTGATTCCAAAGGCCCCTGGTAGCACGGAGATTTTTATAAGTAGGAGACCAATCCAAAGTTACACAAAAAGCTACAATAACATCTGGCCCCTGATATTCACCTCGGTGTCTCCAGTAAACTCATACAACCTAAAGGAGAGAGCCTCAGCAGCCCTCTGCGAGCACAAAAGAAGATTGGCCAAAGAGAGAAAATATGAGGGATTCAAGAATTCAGTCCGATAGAACAACAAATATTTACTATGAAGATGCTATGCTGCGGGCACTAAGGACACAGAAACAGAAAGGGAACACACCCTGCCCTCTGGGAGCTTGTATTTACAACCTGTAGACAAATACAGACACACACACACACACACACACACACACACACACACACACACACACGATAATCTGGGGAGGAGGGAAGAGAGAATACAAACAGCTAAGAGTATCCAGTGTGTACCAGGTCAGCAAATGGACAGCTGCCAAGTCTAGGAATGATGCCTGAGAAGAGAATCCAAGTCTCTTCCAGTGAGGGGACTATAAAAGATGGGAGGGAAAAGGGAGATTGCCCCACAACTGGAGTATACTAAAATGATTTACTTAACATTCTTTTGCTGATGGACTTGCTTTCTTGAGAGGCCAGTTCCTGTGGTAGCCAGTGAAGAATTTAAGAAAGGCCCATGATTGAATTAGAGAACCTCAGTTTCTCCAGTATTTAAATAGATCCCCCAAATTTATGGACAGGAGCTGGCAGCCAGAGTGCTATTAAAGTCAGAGCTGGAGTCTAAGAAGAGAGAACAAAGTACAAAATATACGGGAACACTGACCATAACTCTGGGTCATTAAGCTTGGCTGAATTTCAGGGCTCTTAGATATCGTCAGCGCTTTCAAGAGGAAGACGATACTGTAGGAATCTGTCCATTCTTTTGTTCGTACAATTGTTCATACAATTTATTAAGATGATAAACTTGAATAACTGAAATGTTCATTAGATTCTTAACTCTTATTTACATTCCTCAAAGATTAATTTAGATCTTGGTGAACAACTATCCTACATTTTTACATTGTTACGTCTTGTTTTGTCTGTGAACCCCCAGAGCTGAGCATGGCGCCTTACACATAATAATACACCTCATCAATATTTTGTTGAAGTTAATTATAATCATCATTTAGATGATCTGCTTAAAAACCACCTCCACCCCACCCCCACCAGCGTTACTTCAATTCAATTAAACAAGCATCCATTAAACATCACCTATATGTTCCAGGTGTTGTGCTAGGTGGTGGAGACATGAAGACAAAAATGGAAGTCTCTGACCTCAAGGAGTTTATATTCTACTGTTCAGATACAATACATATGGCTGATAATTAAATACAAAATATACATAAAGTAATACAAAATGATTTCAAGAGGAAGAGAGCACAAATCTTACCATTACATATTATTTCTTAGAAATTCTACTGAGTCAATACACAAAGTCCACATGCTTTATTTTTTTAAGGGCAAATTTCTCATAATTTGCCCCTCACAGGGAGACATTTGTTCCCCAGTGTCTTTTGAAATATGAAATGGGTGCAAGAAGTTGAAATGGATTTTAGACCTTTGGTGCTCCTTCTCAGAAGCTACAAAAGTCCTACAGAACATTGGCATTAAAGCACGTAGTTAAGAGGGAATGGCTGTGGTTATACAGTTCCTTTGGGTTTAAGGAAAAAAAAAAACCTCATCCTTTAATCAGAAACCAAATGAGAATCCCCAGAAGCTCAAGGCATCTTGAGCTTAACATCTGTCTAGAACAGATTTGTAAATTAAAATGGAGAGGTATGGTATAGCCCCATTTTAGGGCATTATACCTACAAAACCACATGTTGAGGTCATGCTAGACATGCAAGTATCTATTTAGAGAAGGATGGGGTGGTTTTTCCTTATGAAAACATTAAGACTTATACTCAGCTTCCCAAATTTCAGAACCGGTGGTAGTGCAATTCACATTTCTCTTCATATTCCTAAGTCTGACACTCTAACAGATGATCCCAAGGCAATTACAATGATTTGTTTATTTAGGGAATCACTGCCTGGAAGAGAAGTATCACCTGGGCATTAGGCTCTTTTTTCATCCATCCACCCTCCCATTCATTCAACAAAGATTTATTGAGAAACTATTACATATCAGGCATCACACCATACTTGTGATGGAAACAAAAATGTGTAGGACACACTCTGTTCATTCCAGGGGTTTAGAATTTAATAGGTAAGAAGGGGTAGTATACAAGTAGTAAACAAAACAAAATGGTATAGGCTCATGTGTCAGATGAATAATACCATTTACAAATTTCCCAACTCGGGGGAAATCAGAAAAAAAAGGATCACATAGAAGACGCGCAATCCATCTTAAGTCATTTAATCCTTCAGTTTTCTCATCTGTAAAATGAAGATTAAAACAAAAAACCTTCCGCTGCCTACTTCATAGGTCCTGGAAAAGACCTTCCATTCCAACTCCTTTAATTTTATAGATGACGAAATGGAGAGGTTAAATGACTTGTCATTGCCACGACAGTATCAAAGACAAAAAGTTGTGGCCATCAGTCTTAAACAAAAAGTCCAGGCTACTGCCAAAGACAGCAAAATGGGCAATTTGGGGGACTCTCAGGTGTATGTCATGAGAAAAGCACCGAGTGTGTCATGTTACAATAATAACATCTTCTATTTACAGAGAGTTTTGCAATTTACAAAAAGATTACTTTTGCAGCCCAGTGACATGAGCAATCCCTATCTACATTTTTCAGAGAGTGGGGAGACCTGCACAGTCACACAGCTAGGATTCAAACCTGGATCATTGGATTTTAGATTGAGAATTAGAAAGGACTTGAGAGATTGAGTCTAACTCTAGTGTAGAGGGGTTAAATGACTTATCCAAGGTCATGTAGGTAGTAAAGAGCAGAGCTGGTCTTCAACCCTATAGTTGAGGTCTCAGTTTCCTCAACTATAAATGAGAGGATTGGATTGATGGTCTCCATCCAGGTCCCCGTAGCTCTAGCTCCATGTCCCTGAGTTGCACACCTTTATAGATAAACCTGGCATCTCACTGGCAAGGAGGAACTGCAAGTGGAATACACTCACTAACCGGGGATGGTATGAAACAGGACATATGGCCTCAATGAGAAACTGTAAGAATATAAGCTCCTTAAGAACAGAGACTACCTTTCTTTTTTCTTTCCTGTATTTGTATATACCCAGCACCTAGTAAAGTACCTGGCACACAGTAGGTACTTAATATATGTTTTGATTGATTGACAAACCAGAGCCAGTGCACTGTGACTGAATTTGTGAAAAGGGAAAGCCTCAGGGGGCCAGATCCTACTCTGGGAGAGAGGTTCAAAGTGGGTCATTTCTCATCATCCAAGTAAAGGACCAAATCAATATCAAAAGGCTTGACAGGGAGACAAAATCAGGCTTCCAACTTTGTTATTATCATGGCATGGCCTCCCCATTTGTATGTTTATTAGGCGCTGGTTATTGAATGTTTGGAAGGCGGGCTCCTGCTCTGAATCGCTCAGAGAAAGGCCACAAAAAGACCCTCCCCATTAGCAGCTACCTTCAGCGACTCTTAGTTCCCAAGTCCTGCACACAGTGTACTTAACGGTACCTTAAGTGAAAGAGTGCATGGAAGAACGGGGAGTTCTCTGGTGAATACTGTCTCACTCAATCTAGCTATAACACTTGGGCCAAACACCTCAGAGGGACATAGAATCCTCGCTCCTCTCAGATTACAGCACACACATCTACACTATGAGGACTGGGATGTGGGTCCAATCCCGTGACAGGGAAGGACAGCAAGACTCATGGATTCTGGGAATATTCCACAAGCCTCTGAGCAGCAGCATTCTGACAAAGGTTCACCTAATGTCTTCCAAGCTTAGTGTGCCCATGAAAAATGAAGCAGAGAGGGTCTGAACTGAAGGGGCACCAAACTTTGGTGGCCAAAGATGAATTCAGAAACTAAAGAAGGTGGAGTCTAGAGGTCTCCCCAAAGGTTAGGAGAAACTCTGGAACACTGATCCAGCTTCTGTCTTTGATTTGCCAGGGGACCTGCAGGCAGACCTTGACTATTCAGCTTTAGTTCTGCTGTCTGCCCAATTAAGATTAAATTTCCAATGATAAAGAATATCAATGAAGGGAAAAAATCAGATCCTTCTATCAGACATGGAGGTGGAGATGGAAATAGGAATATGTGTCCCAACCATTCCTGGTCCTAGATCTTAAATATCAGTAAGATAATCAGGTTTTCTTTCTCAGGAAAATCCAAGTTGTTTGGAAACTTGTGACAATGCCTTTATAACTTATTAGATGACTGAAACTAGTGACCCCTTCAAAATAGGAAGGTACTGGAAGAAAGGAAAGCAGAATGTTGGGACTTGAGTGACTGTTGTTAGTTTCAATGGAACCAGAAAATATCAGAATTCATAATTGTAAAATGAGAGAAATAAAAAAGTGTTTTCAGGGACCTAGTCTGGCTGGGGATAAGAACAGATTTGTTTTCTGCTGGTAAAGAATGGATTAAAAAAAAAAAAACCAACATGAAAGACTTCTCCAGCAACCAGATACTGTACTTACCTGTTAGTTAAAGCAGTATAGTAAAAAAAAAAATCCTAATCTTAGACATTATTCGATCAAACATGTCGGAAAGACAAGAAAATGGATTTGCCACAGGGGAAAGGGAGATAAAGACCTCAAACAAGAGAGAAATGGAGACACTGGCTAAGAAAAAACTTTCCTAAACTAACACCAACCCATATTTCCTAAACTAACATTGATTTACATTAAGCAGAGATACATACTAGTCATGTGACCTCAAGCAACTTGAAATGCCATAAAAAAAAAAGTTAAGTCGGTCTGGTACAGAGTAGAAGTACTGTGGGAGGCTTCAAAGGGCACTGTTTTGGGTTATGGGGCAGCAACACGATAGGGTTAAATATCTCCGGTTTCCCTCCACAGACGGTCTTTAAGTAAAAACACTAAATTTTTATGGGGTAAGTACTCTCCAATACCTAAGAGAGGGGAGACTGGCTCTCTTGAGATTTTTCTCCAGGGTCGTTGGTATGCTGGCTGGGGACACTCAAGCCCCCCCAAGTGGGGTTTTAAGGAGTGCCATGCCAAATCTGGTACACAAGGAAAACTCAAAGTTCTAGGCTTTGCATGTATCATCTAAAGATTTTCCTCCTTTTCCATACCTACTTCTGAATGGTGTCAAGTCATATATGCAAGAAGGTTGTCATCTCTGAAGGAATCTGATGGTGGGGTTCTATGGCAGTGCTGGCGAAAGGTTTGGGTGACTCACCCCTTCCACTCTTCTAATCTTCCTTTGACGCTGGGTCTGACACAATTAGCCAGTCTCACCAGCCTAATGCTATCATTCTCTATTTTAGGACAAACTTCAGAGAGACTCAGATGTAGCAAAGAAATCTAAATTGTTCTAGAATCACCAAATTCAGGGACTTCATTTCTGTCTGGTTTCCACACTGCAGGCAATGCCCCCAGTAAAGGCCACAATTGGGCTGCCTGAGAGGGAGAAGGTCTACTAGGAAGAAGCTCATGGAAAAAACAGAAGGAGTATTGGATGGGGATGGAAAAGAATCAAGTGCTAATCCCAGCTCCATCCCTAATTCTCCCTATGATCTTAAACAATCTTCTTTGGGTCTCATCGTCCTCTCTAAAACAAGGGAGTTCACAGGATTAGAGACTAAGAAGTGGAAGGAACCTTTAGAGGTGACCACCCAATCCCTTCATTATACCAATGAGGCTCAGGGGGGTGGAGGGTGACTGGCCCAAAGTTACACAGTTAGTAAGCATCTAAGGTGGGATTTGACCTCAGGTCTTCTGGAGCTCTATCCACTACACTAAACTAGTGGGACTGTATGGTTTTTAAGACTCTTTTGGCTTTTATTTTCTAAAGTTCTATCACGGCAAATGGACTCCACAAATGTTTGATTCCCAGGCTTTTTATTTTATTTTTTTTTTTTAGTTCTTCATTTCTATTTTAAAAATTTCGCATGTTCCCGTGGCCCCAGAATGCCTGCCTCCAGCCCTCTGGAGCCCTGGGTTATGTGAAAACGGCTGTGCCAAGCTGGCCGGTGGGCGGGGCTCCAGCCTTCAGGCTGACTTGTGACATGTTCCTGACGTACTGTGTGGTCAAGGAGCTGGGACTGGGGGGGCTGAACTCGGGCCAAGCCTTGCACTTCAGTTTCCTGACCTGGCAGCCATTCAGAGAGACCCTGCTAAGTGCTATTTCCTAAATACACTCGCTTTTCATAACAATCTTACCACATTGCTTTCCTTTACAAGCGCTCTTAAAAAGGGAACTGGCCTCCTTCTGGTTAATCTACCCAGACTGCATTTGGAAGCCATCAGAAACTGAACTCTAAACAAAACGTTAATAATGTGTTGTAATCTGCCCTCGACGTTGCAGATGAAAAGAAAATGTTTTATAGTTTTGGAGCATACGTTTTAATTGCCTTTTAAGACCGCGTATACTTTTAAGACTTGCTGTTATAAACCTGCAGTATCTGTTTCGTGATAACTGTTGAGTGATCTCAGCTATTTTTATTAGTTTCTTCTCCCCCTCTTATTCTTCTCTCCTTTCTCTTAAAATGCCACCCTTATAAGGCTCCTTCAGATCATGCCTGATATAAGGCTCCCAGGCTCAGGGTCTTCATTATAAACAGTTTCTTTACAACCTTCACCTCACTATAAAACACTTGTTTCTGAAAATGAGTTCTATAAACAAAGATGGAGTGGGCGGCTTTGTCTGACAACCCAATGGGACTGAGAACTTGGCAGTAAAGCTTTTTTTTTTTTTAAAGTAGGGCTGGATGACCTCAGGAAACCTGAGGCTCTTGCTACTTTTCTCAATTGTAGATATATTAGCCATCATCCCAAAGGTCCCAGAGAGCAGTCTTAGACACACCAGGATTCAGGTCCCGTTTAGCAAATCATTAGCACTGGGCCTTGTGCTGGCAGTGGGGTTGGACTATCTCAACCAACAGATTAAGCCAGCCTTTGGAATGCCAAGTCAGTTAGCATAGCAACTATGGACTGAGGAACTACTCCTATTCCTGCCTTTTATCTCTGCAAATGGCACATAATACTGCTTCTCCCTGGGCCAGCGACAAAAGGGAGGCAATTTGATGCTCTCCAAACTTTTTTGATACTGCAATCCTATCGATAAAAT
The DNA here is from genome assembly GCA_028627135.1 of Pseudochirops cupreus. NCBI lineage: Eukaryota > Metazoa > Chordata > Mammalia > Diprotodontia > Pseudocheiridae > Pseudochirops > Pseudochirops cupreus. The sequence continues at coordinate 135,259,542 of CM053584.1, read as the reverse complement.
TTATTTGAGCATATACTCTTAGTATTTTTTTCTGTTTATAAATTAAATGGCATGTGACCCTGGGTACTTAGCCTCTCAGTGCTCTGGACATTTCTCTAAGACTGAGTTTGGGGGAGGATGCCAGACTACATTTGCATTACTAGGAGAGGTTTCCTCACCTAGGGAGTTTTCTGTATCAATGAAATCACAGGTTCAGTCTCTATGTACATTATAAAACTTGGAAAAAATATAAGATGAAGAGGAAATAATATTTTTGAGAACATTGTTTTATTAGAGGTAGAGAGCCCATTTACTATTATTAATGCTACTTTTGGTGACATCAAGATTATTGAACATCTTTCATGAATTTTGTTGATCTCAGTTTAACACTGTGATATAGATCTGGATCTAAGTTCCATGTAATTTACTATTTGGTTGGAAAGGCTGTCTTGATAAAATACCTCCCCCAAAAAAGTCTATCCAAATGGAGTAAGTACATTATTGGTTATGCTTACTAAATCATGACAATATTTTTTCAATCCCATCCACAAATTATTTAAAAAATTACTGTTGTAATTCAGCTAATAAATTTCTATCTTTGCTCATGTCACCCAATTCTTCTTGCAAAATGCAAAAGTGCTGAATTTTTACATCTATAACAAGTTGAATCCAAAGCCCACTGACTCTCTTCATTTGGAAGATTTTTAAACAGGTTAGCAATTTGTTTTTAAGTTTCTAAAGTCCAAATAAGAGAGTTTTTGTAGGCAACACATCTACATGGTTTTTAGCAACTCAGAGAGAGGAAAGTAATTGTCTAGAAAAAGAAGCCATGAACAGTGTTGAATGCTGTCGAGGATTGAGAAATAAATGCCCATCAGACGAGGCAATTAAGAGCTCACTGGTAACTGTGAAGGGCAGCATGACATAGTGGTAAAAGAAGCAAACTCAAAAACAGGACAACCTGGGTTCAAGTCTCATTTCTGACACATACTGGCTGTGTGATCCTGGATAACTCAATCTTTTTCCATGCTCTAGGAAACACTCTGACTTTCAGTTATAGCGAAGTCCATAACCTACATTAGTAAAGGGAGTTCCCTGGTTTAGAAGTTCTCCAGTCTCTGTCTATGTCTTAGTGACTTCAAAGAGAATCATTTCAGTTGAGCGACGAGTAAAAGACAACAGAGAGGCTGGGAATCTGGTTGGCTTGGAAGGATGGTGGCATACTAAATAGGAACAGTTAAGTTCAGAAGAAGGGTAGGTTTTGAAGCACGTCACACCTGTCTGCTCATTCTGCGCTTCTCATTCTTTAGCACAGAGGCCCAGAGTGGGGAGCCTGTCCATTCGCTGGAGGCAGCCAATGGGAGACCTGAGAGACAGAGGGAGGAGGCTAGGGAATTTTGCCTTCACAGTTGCTTTGAGTGTATGGGTTTCAGGTTACAACCATTCTGAGAAGCCAAGTTGGGTGCAGTCATGGAAGGTCAGTGGTAACAAGGGGAATAGTGAGGTAAAGCAGAGGTAGAATGGATGAAGGGAGAAGCAGGTCTGTGTTGGAAACAAGTGCACAATCCTGACCCATCTTCCCCCTCTCCAATTCTTCAATCACGCATTTCTTGAGATTGGGCTTTGGTCCCCACTTTGGAGACCAGTGTTAAAGGTAGTCAAGTTCAATTCATCCAACAAGCTCCTACTATATGCCAGGCACTGTGCCAGGACATACAAATACAAAAAAAAGAAATAGTTCTCTCCTTTAAAAAGATTATATTCAACTGGGGAGATACAATCCAGGATCATAAAGGCTAACATCTTCATTTTTACAGATGAAGAAACTAAGGTCAATATGTTAGGTGGCTTGTACAAGATCACAGAGGTCGTAAATGTCAGGGGTAGCATTTGAATCCAGGTTCTCTGACTCTACAATCAATGCTTCTTCCATGGTACCCTATTTACTCACACAGAATAAGTATAAACAAAGTTATAGAAAGTAATTTTCTAGGGGGAGGGAACACTATAAATATTGGTGGGATCAAGAAAGGACTCAAATAGCACTTATTATATGTGAGTATACACATACAGTATACACACTACAGTGTGAGGCACTGTATTGAACCCTTTACAAATATCTCATTGGATTCTCATGACAACCCTTGGAAATAGGTGCTATTATTACCCCCATTTTACAGTTGAAGAAACTCAGGCAGTCAGAGGTTAAGTGATTTGTCCAGGGTTGCAGAGCTAATAAGCATCTACAGCTAGATTTGAACTCCTGATTCCAGACCTAATGATCTACCTACTGGGTTACCTAGCTCACCCAACTCTTCTGGGAGGTAGCTTTGAAATACTTTTCACTGGTATAGAAAAGTAGTGCTGGAGGGAGGTGATGTTAATCTATGATTCATAAACAGTAAGGAAACACTAGAGTCCATGTGGTGATTGACTGGGTCACAAAGTGGTCCACTCATTTCACTTGCTTATTGCTCCCACTGGCATCTGGCATCACAAAGGACCGGACACAGAAGTAGCCCCCCATTATAGGAAAACTTCTGTTTAGTCAAATTATGTCTTCCTGGGGGCAGCTAGGGGGTACAGTGAATAGAGAACTGACCCTGGAGTCAGGAGGACTTGAGTTCAAATCTGGCCTCAGACACTTAACACTTACTAGCTGTGTGACCTTGGGCAAGTCACCTAACCCCAACTGCCCTGCCTCTCCCTTCCAAAAAGATCACCCCCCAACCAACAAAAAGTAAAGAATGTCTTCTATATTCACTTCTATAGCAATGTCAGGGAAATACTGGTGGTGTATGATTGGAAAAAAAAAAGACAGGCATACTCCACATGTGTTATCATGACCAATGTCATTTTGCAATAGTGTCTTTAACATGTTGTAACTCATCCCCTCCACCCCCATCCCTACATCCTAACAGAATTTCCTATGACAGAAATCCTATATAAGACTGGCCCCTTGAATTGAAAATTCCTGGTGGGGAATGGACTTTGGGGCCTTTAATTCTCAGGTCAATCAGTACAGAGAGGGGAATAATAGCTTACATTAAAAAAAAAACATTTTATGGTTTACAAAGCATCACACTACTCTGAGATAGGCAGTGCAAGTATTATTTTAGTGCTTTTAAACAATGAGGAAATCGAGGTTGATAAAGGTGAAGTGTTTTGTGCAAGGTAATTTGTGTAATTAGTCATCAAACAGAGCCTTGAAGCTGAGTCCCTCCATTCTGGATGGTCCTCTCCACTATACCACACTGTTCATTATGGGGTGCTGCCTGGTTGCTGCTTTTTACCATTCTCCTTTTCCTCCTGCCTTGCACAGCCTCTTCCAGGTGAGGAGAACTTAATTAAATTGCTATCTACCCCTTTCAGGGACTGAGGAGGGGGGTATGGGGAAAAGGACAAAGTTGTGAGTATATAAAGAGATTACAAGGGGATCTGGTAGAGTCCTAATGGACCTCCAGTAGAGGAACCTGAGGCAGTGTATCTGGGGTATATAGATGGGTTTGTCTTCCCTTGTGCCCTTGTCCCATGGTAGAGGTGAGAAACTGCCTGTTTTGGAAGGGGGCAGAGGAAAGAAGAGTTGGTAGAATCATTGGATTTAGAGCTAAAAAGGACCTTAGGTCATCTAGCTCAGTCTCCTCATTTTTTATAAATGAGGAAACTGACCCAGAGGCACAAAGATAGCAAACAGCAGACTGGGGATTTGGACCCAGATTACTGACTCCAATTCTAGTGCTCTTTTCAGAACACCATGTTGCTTCCCTATCACCCTTATAAAGATTTTATAACCTCTAGTCTTTGGGGTGATCTATTTTAGGCTTTATTAGCTCAAATTCTGGCCACCCAGGAACATAGCTTCCTACAATAGAACTAGCTGCCCCTTGCCTTACTGTTTCACCTAATGTGTATCACATGGAGCTAATTCATGATGTTTGGTGAGATATCCTTAAATTCTTCAGTCTTACAAACTGGGAGGCACTGTTCTTTGAATTTCGGTTTCTTCTTAGAGATTATTATTTTTCTTACCCCAGTCATTAATTAAACTGTTTCCTGTGATGTCTCTGGCACCTCCCTAATACTTTCATGTCTTGCTGGACATTACAGCTTGATACAGTGCAGAACTATCTTCAGTTAAAACTAGAGTTTTTGATGAAATTTTTCATGAATAGCAGCTACTTCTTCAACTCTACCCCCACTATGCATTTAGAAAATGTCCCACAGCAAATTTCTTATGGTGTATTAGAATTCACACAGAGTAAGTGAACTGTTATATACACATCCTTTTTTGTCTTTAGAATAATCAGGGCTTGTATTTTAAAACAGGATTTCCCTCTCAGCTATGTCTCCCCAATTTTACCCATTAACCTCACAGTTTAATAGGTTTTCACCCATATGTGTAATAGGAAAGATAAATGGACTGGGAAAACTGGGGTCATACATTATTTGAACTTAGTAAGACAATCAGGAAGCAAAAATTTTCCATCAACTCGAGGGTACAGACTTCACTGAAGCCTTGCTCACACTCAAGGAAAATATTCTTGTATCCTGGGATTTTCTAGTGCAAACCTGAGTAGTGGTTTTATAAGCTTTCTTTAAGTCCTACACCTGTGATTGTCACTTGGAGGGGCACTCTCTAGGCAACTCTGCCTAGTTCACATCTGGGATAGAATGCAGCAGCTTGGCATCTTTGTGTAGGTGGACAGATCACCATACATTCCAAATGAAATCTATTTTTCAAAAGCCTTTATCTCATCTTCACACTACCACATTCCATGACAGGATCTAAAAGACACAGAATCTCTAGTTCTGGGCAAAAAAAAAGATTCTTTTTTTGGTGGGGAGGGGGGAGGGTGATGACCTCCCTAGAAATGTCATGCGTTAAACATATTTACTTCCTGGGACCAGAGGTAGGTTAGTGACATAACATTAGCAGCAGAAACTCCAATGTTTCACAACCACTTCTTCTAAATAACTTTTTATGGGTTACATTTAGAGAACTCTGAAATTAAGACAATATTTTTTAAATAACTAGACAAAACTTCCTATCAAGGTGTTCTTAAACTTTGCATAAAATTGTATCTTTGGAAGATGGTCCTGCATGGAGACCCATGGCATGCCTTTTTGCTACTGAAATTTTCCCCTTTAAGATTTTAGTGACATGTAGTTACTGAGTATATTTCTTGACCTTTTGTACTAGCAGCTGAGCCTGTAGGGGATTCAGGCTAATTTTTCTCATCCTAATTTATAGAGGACTCAATTTCGGGGCACTGACATGTGGAGCCCTAAGCTAAAAGCATGCCTTAGGTCAAATCAGCTTGAAAAAAAAAAGGATATTCTATATAGATAACACTTTAGTGATCTCATTTTAGTCTCTTCTGGTGAGGAAGGTAATTCAGATAATACCAAAATGGAGTATTACTAATAAGCCATGTATTCTTCTAAAACAACCCTTTAAAGTGTGTTGTGCAGACTTTTACAAATCAGGAGATGATTAAATGAGTACAAGTTTGGAGTCTTCACAGATGAAGTAATCAGGGTCTATCACACAGAAGGCTGGATAAATCTGGATAAATGTCCATGATGCCATCCTATTAGAAAGAGCACTCACGTACTTAAGCCACTGACCGGCCATTTGGTTCTGCTATTAGGTCTGTCGTAGAAAGACCACTTGTTAAGAGTCAGATCTAAGTTTGCTATGTAGTGTCTGGGCAACTTTGGGCAATTTTCTTAGCCTTTCTAAGCCTCAGTTTCTTCATTTATAGAAATAAAAGTGTTGTACTAGGTCATAGCTAATGTCTTTCTCAGACCTAAATCCTATGATTCACCACTATCTTTATAAAACCTGTTACCTTGGTAGGCCCTCCCTTCTCTTGGGGAGTCTGAACCCTGTAGGTTTCTATTTAAAAAGAGGAACACCAACAACTTTGTTCTCTTGATGGATGGGAAGCAGAGACAAAGGGAAAATGATTGTAATCTAGCTGAAAGGAAGCAGACATAACAATAATAATAAGTAGAGTAGGGACAGCTGAGGGGAGAAGTTCTCTGAACTTAATTTCCTTTGATTCATGGGTCCAGAGACTTCATTCAGAGGAATTCATAGACTTTCAATTCCCATCAGACTCTCTCTGGCAGCAGGGTGGTTGTGTTCTTAGGCATGGACTCTCCTCGAGACAAGAGTCTGAGAGCCAGAGGGGTTTAGAAAACAGAAAGAACAGAACAAGGATGTGTCAGCATGAGAAAGTATTGAGCTAGGGGCTGCATCTGGCACGAGTGAGTGAGAGGACAAAAGAGAATGCTATGGTGACTCTAAACCCCAGCAAAATCCTATTAACTCCATGGAGCAAGCTAAAGCAAATGTCTACACTGAAGGCTTCTGCAAATTCTCATATCAATTGCCAGGAACAGAAAAAGATACTGAGACATGATGCTAAGACAAGAAGTTTTCTACTTGCAACACAAGCCAGATGCCACTGATCTCAACCCTTTTCCAAAAGTGTATGAATCTATGGGAGACTATTCATTTGGAACGGGTGACAGAAATAGTTTCAATCCTTGGCTTTTCCCTGTTACTCACTTTGTAAATTTGTCTCAATTAAATACTTTGCTACATGATTTATGGTTCCTGTCTGATCTCTAAGTAGAGTAGCCACTGGATAAGTAGACCTGAGGTTCCATAGAGATATCTATGCTGTTCTATTGATAAGAGTTAGATCCATATTGGGATAATTAAGATTAACCTAAATATTCTACATAGAACCCAAATAATGTGTGATTACAGAGTTGAGTAGGATATAATACAGCAGCATCATCACCATTATTATCATTATCATCATCATCGCTGAATTTATAGGACACTTTAATTTTTGTGAAGTGCAATACATAACATTGTCTCATCGAAGCCTCATGACAATCCTACTTGGTATTTACTACATGTATATCATTACTATTTTACAAGTGAGGAAACTGAGGCTTGTTAGAGATTAAATGCCTATAGTCCCACAGCTAGCAAATATCGGAAAGAGGAGTTAAAGCCTGGCTTTCCTGATGTCAAGTCCACAACACTCTTTTTATCACACTATACAGTAGCCTCTCAATCATCCTCAAACATAATATATTTTTGGGTGAGGACAAGATTCTAGGATTGGGAGAATGACCTCAGTAGCCTTTCTGGGGGAGAGTTTTCAACTTATACTCAGAAGAAAAAAGCTAATTCCACCTCAACATTTCTGGACCAAAGAGGTTCAGAAAAACTCAACATCCTAACTAAACTTAGGAAGGGTAAGCAGTTTTTCCCCTGGTAGAAAAATGGGCATTACAAAGTGACATTCTTTTCTGTTCTGCAATGTGAGAATAGCACATTGCAATTAAGAACAAAGCATGGTTAATCTTCCAATGCCATTTTCCATGGGAAAATGAAATGGGTGAATTATGAACTCAGATTAAAGTGTACTTCTGTTTCCAGATGCTGAGATCTGAAACAGGTAATCTATGGGATGCAAAGAAGATACCTCCTAATGAAGACTATGAGAAAACTGGCCTTATTGTTCAACATATCTAAGATAATGCACCACTCCTCAGGTAAAGAGCCTGGAGTTCTTGATGTTGAACTGCTCAATAAAGTTTTACTGGTTAGGCCCCAAAGGAGAAACATCTGCTCTAGTCAAGAACAGCTGTAGTCATGCAACAAAGCAACTGGCACATGGTCAGCTTTGCATTCATTGGTAGGCAGTATTGTGGTCACCAGTAATTACCCTGCAGAGTTTCATGGGAGTCAAGGATAACAGAAACGACAAAGAACATTCTATTTCATAGCCAACTCTTTATCACATAGGAGTAAATCGTAGCATGTTAAGCAAAACTCACAAGTCCAACATCATCCTTTTTACTCACGGCTGATATTTCTGACTTAAAGACAAATATTTCAAACATTTGCCTGAAAAGTGACTTCTCCACTTATTAATTCTGACTGAACAATTTCTGCAGGTTTCATTAGTTTTAATAAGTGCTTCCTACAGCACGACGAAAGATTATAGAGCAATATGAAAGAGAAAATCTGAAAAGCATATTTAGCAAATCAGTGAATGGTAGAAGGTAAACGATGGTCCAGGGATCCTCTCGAGTCAGCTCAAACTAGCTTGATAGAACCAACCATTAAATTTTCAGTGTGAGCATTTGTTGTTTGGTCATTTCAGTTGTGTTTGACTCTCCGTGACTCCATTTGGGGTTTTCTTGGCAAAGATACTAGAGTGGCTTGCTATTTCCTTCTCCAGCTCACTTTACAGGTGAGGAAACTGAGGCAAACAGGCTTAAATGACTTTCCCAAGGTCACACAGTAAATGTCTGAGACTGGATTTGAACTCAGGAAGATGAGTCTTCCTCATCCCAGACCCAGAACTCTATCCACCGTGCTCCCTAGCTGCCCAAGTGTGAGCATTTACACCTCAGAAATAGCAAATGCAACAAATCAGGGCTTTACTTATTATTTTGTTGATTGTCTAGCTTGAGAAAGTAATGGAGGAAATATTAGCAATTAAAATTAAACTGAACAATGTGTCATATTTTTTCCAAGAAAGTCAACTGCTAAATATTTACCAGTACACCAGACTACAAACCTCATCTTTATCAAATTTGCATATTATTTCAGAAGCTAACTAACGCTGCAGTGACTGAAGACTGGAGCACAAAGACAAACCAGTTCCACATATTCAGCTGTGCTCACTTTTCATGGAATGATGAATGTCAGAAAGTAGCAGTTAAATTAAAATATACTGTACTTAAAAAATTAAACACTTGGGAAATAACCTCTTGAGCCACTGGAAAATGACAAAGTCTAAGGCATTTCAATCAAGTTAATTTCAGTACCAAAGCAATGCATTTTTTCCCACCAGAAACCATATGAGAAAACAAATTAAACAAAATGGGCCATGGAATGAATAGCTAACTTCAGGCACAAATGGAGCTTTCTGATTACCTGTCAATTAGGTCAGTCTACAAAACAAAGTCTAAGACGGTCAGGTTCATTTTAAAATAAGAGTCCATGGTGGAATGGTTGATATTTACACTGAAATGAAAGCACAATCTAGATTACAAACAAATAGGTAATTTCTTTCTCATATGAATCAAAAGACTGAAGAGAGCAGGGTGGGATGGAAGGAGTACTGAATTTAGAATCAGGAAACTTAGCTTGTAATCTCAACTCTGCCATTAAAGAGATATGTGATGTTGGCTACTTTCTCTTTAGGGATTTATACAGCTTCTGTATAAATGGAATTATTTCTGTCTCTAATAATCTATGGTCTCATGAAGACCAGGGCTTTGAACTCTACAGAGATATCCCTACAGCCCTGATGGCATCTGTTGCATACTCTCTCTTTCTCTTTCTCTCTCTCTCTCTCTCTCTCTCTCTCTCTCTCTCTCTCTCTCTTTCTCTCTCTCTCCCCCCCATACATATATACATATGTTTATATATATATATATATATATATATATATATATATATATATATATAATTAATTTATATTATAGGCGGTGCCTAATTTATACTTTTGTTTTGATGACAATGAAAAAGAAGCACCAGAAGTTAAACCAACAAAGTTGGAACCTCCTCTTCTCTCAAGGCAGTATCTTAGAATACATCACCTAAAGACTGTGAATGTCATGAGACCTTCAGTGACCCAGATTTTGGGATACACAATTTGAAACCAGAAATCAAATTCAATTGATGCCAGATTTTTTGAAGTGATTTTTACGTACTCCAAATAAGCAGTTTTATAGTGATAAAATATCCACTAAAAATCAAACAAAATTAAACACAGCCAAAACTCTCTGTTTATTACATGGCATCTGGAAGTATTAACATTGAGACCTGAAACTATTAATGCAGGATCTGTACATTGTTTTCTTAAAATACCCCAAACTATCTTTAAACAGTATGGGTCAAATGAGGCTGGTGATGAGCGCTAGCATTGTGGATTGCGTAAGTTTTAACAAGAAAAATAAAAAAAAACTTTCCTAATCTTATCTAAATTGCTCTTGCATAATGATATTTCTGTACTTTGTTATTCAAGAATATTGAAATACAATTTTTTTCACATTAATATCAATATTTTATCCTACAAGTATATAGTATGTTAGTAACTTAAAATTCATATAGCATTGTGATTTAAAGACAATTAAAGATGACTACTTTCTCCCCCAAAGTCTCTAGCAGTCATCTCCCAAATATGCTTGTTTCTAGCTGGGGGGTGGATGATCAACTTATATAATAAATGGAAATAAAAAGTTTAAATTGTGTCAATTTCCAAATGAGGAAACTAAGACCCAAAGAGACTTACTTTTGGGAGAGATAACATTTTTAGCTTGTTTTCAACTACCACTTGAGTGGTGATTAATAGACAGCAAATTTCACCATCTTAGAAAGTATAATAGTGTGATAGATTATTGCTTTATGTTTTAAGTATTTGTGATGAGATTCTTGTTTGTTTTTGTTTTAAGGCCCTGGGTAAGGGAAACATGAAGTGAAAGAAGAGTGACTGAAAGGAGTAGGAAAGCATCATCAGACAGCTAGCCCACTCCACAATTTTGTCCGGGGCCAGCAATGACTTAATGGAGTTTCCCTATTCTGCAAAGGGAAATCTTGGCTATATATCTTAGGGGACTCTGGAGACTAGCAGGCTAATTATGGTGAATGGAAAAATGCAAACAGTTCTTGTCCCTGTAGAACAGAATAGAATTGTTCCTTTTAAAGTCCAGCAAACATCTACTACTCACTGATCTTTCTGATTGGGCTCCCCATCCCATCCAGTCATCTACCCCAGCCATCTTGCCCTGCTTCCCTCAACTTGGAACAAAACTTTCTGGATTAGACCTTTAGAAATCATGTCCTAGATATATTAATCTATTCAGCTTTAGAACTCCTGCCCCTGGAGTTTAGCTGTTTTGATTGGTAAGTGCAAACTCATCTAGGCTACTGTATCCATCCAACTCCTCATTCCATCAAGCCCTCTACCCAGGCCATCTTGCCATTAGAATTACCCGATTCTTCCTTTCACATCTTGCTTTGTGTACAATAATCAAATCAATAATATCATTGCTCCTGGCAATGGCATATCAACTATCAACTTATCATTCCTGTAACTCCCCAGACCAAAACTCCTTCCCTGGCTACCACTCCCCATATGTCTTGCTCCTCTCAAAAGGAATGTAAACCTTTGGATGACAGGAACTGTCTCATTTATGTGTTTTTAATTCCTCGGGTTAAGAGCAGTGCTTGGCACAAAGTAAGCACTGAATGAATGCTTTTTCATGCATTCACGTTGTTATGGGACAAAACTTCACCTGTGGACAATGGGAAAATAAATATAAAAATTTCGAGTCCGTGGTTTGGTGAGTATCATCACATGTGATTTAATCAGATCTAGAATTTAGGAGTGTCTGAATCTGGGTCTAGTTTTAGTCCTCAAAGCTCAAAGGCCCTTTGCAGGGAGGTGCTTTCTTTCACATCCAATGGCATTAGAAAGATAATTCAGTACCATCCTACAACATTCAATCTGGAGCAGGAAAAGAAGCTGAGTGTAAGATTGGGGTGTCATAAACTTCACAGTGAAACGTTAGATGAATGACTATCTATGATAACCTGTATGTAGACCAAAGACTCTTCTTTGTGGAAGAGGTCTGAGACAGTGTAATTATTCAAATGATCACAGGTGAGTACGGCAGTACAGGTACTTGTATCACTTATCAACTATCTGGGGGAATGAGGGTATAGTGGTATAACCTCACTCATGAATTAGATGAAGAGGGAGCCCAGGGTTCACTTGGGAACCTACTGGGAGGAAGTGACTTTGGGTTTGGGACATCTTTTCCTTTATAGCATCATAGTATTAAAAGAGCAGACCTTAGAGATCTAGTCCAGCCAATTCCCTACCACCCCCCCCCCCCCCCGCAACTGTACAAGTAAGGAAACTGAGGCTCAGAAGTTGCTAAATGTTTATGTTTACATCTAGGTCTATTGACTACAAGTTCAGTATTCATTCCATTACACTGCACTAAATCAATATGGTTTTCTGGGCTATTGAATTCATCATGGTGGATAAGCTTCAACTGCAATCCCCAATTATATTCAGGAGAAAATTAGTTTGCATTAGCAGGTCTAACACTGGCCATTCTATGGTTGGGATAATTTATGAGTATTTTGAAATTTTGTGTTCTTTATTGTAAACAGTATAAACTTTACTCTTCTTTTGTAAATAAAATAATAGCTCAATTCAGTTGTGGTTTAAGGGTTAAAAAGAGAAAGGGTGGGGAGGCTAGGTGGCGCAGTGAATAGAGCACCAGAGTTCAAATCCAGCCTCAGACACTTAATGCTTACTAGCCATGTGACCTTGGACAAGTCACTTAACCCCAATTGCCCTGCCTTCCCCTCTCCAAAGAGAGAGAGAGAGAGAGAGAGAGAGAGAGAGAGAGAGAGAGAGAGAGAAGGAGAGGGAGAGAGAGAAAGAGAAAGGGGTGGATGTCCACAAATAACAGGGTATTTAGGACAATAATGAAAATCCTTCTGGGGAAACAGTCAATATATAACCACATTTCAAGCTCTAGAACTGGTTGCATTAATGAACAAAAGAAAAAAGGAATGTAGGACAATTCACTTTATTAGGCACTTGTAGAGGTTCTCATTGGAGTAGATTTCATTCCTTGTCACAGATCAATCACTCATTTATTAAATGCTTACTATATGTTAGATATTCTGTTAGATGTTGAAGATGCAAAGTCAAAAGTGAAAGTTTCTGTCTTCACAAAGCTTATCATTTTAAAGATAATTTTGTATTGATTTTGCTTATACTAAATTTCTCCTTATATTCTTCCTATTCACCCACCAGATGGTCCATATAACAAAGATTTTTTTTAAAAGAAAAAGAGGAAGAGAAAAAAAAATGAGAAAAACTGATCAATACTCTAAAATGCAATGTCTGAGCTTACATTCTAATGGAGGAAGCAATACACAAGAATATATGTAATACAGCCAAGGAAGTTTGAGGTAGGGGGAAGGAGGGGTGAGGAAAGATTTTGAATAAAAGGTAGCAATGTCGCTGAGCCTTAAAGGAAACTAGGGATTCTATAGGAAGTGAGGAGAGAGGCATGGGGGATTGTCAGTGAAAAGGTAGGAAGAATGCTATGTGTATCAAATATTGAGTTGCCTCGTATGACTAGATTGAAGTAGGAACGGGACAAATTGTAAAGAGTTTTAAACGACAAATGGAAATGTTTTTTAATTGATCCTAGAAGTAACAGGGAGCCACCGGAGTTCACTGAGTAGGGAGAAGACATGGTCAGACCTGTGATTTAGGAAAATAAGTTGTATGGAGGTGGATTGGAATGGGGAGAATCTTGAGGTAGGAAAATAAAAAAGCAAGCAATAATCTAGGTCAGTGGTTCTTAACCTGTGGGTCATGACCCCTTTGGGGGTCAAATGGGGTCACTTAAGACCATCAGAAAACACATATTTCCAACGGTCTTAGGAACCGAAACACTGCTCCTCTATCCGTCTCCAGGTGGGTCTGCCCACATGCAGATACGCCCACATACGAGTATTAAAGGGTCACAGCATTAGGAGGGTTAAGAACCACTGATCTAGGTGAAAGGTCAGAAGACCCTGAACAGGGGTGATGACTGAGTAGTGAAGAAGATACATATGCAAGAGACATGGAGATATAAACAGCCAGATTTGACATATGACTTGATATATTGGGTGACAGTGAGGAATCTAGGATGAGCCTGAAGTGGCAAAGCAAGGTGACTCATGCTCCTCCAGGGAGTCTATGTTCTGGGAGTATAACTGAAGAGAGCTTCACAGCTAATGACAGAGAAGCCTACTTCTCCCTTCCCTGGCCAGATTCATGGCACAGGGCCCGGTGGCTTCTGGAGCTGGACCCATGACATTCTCCTAAGGAAAAAACTGTCCCAGAATACAAAGATTTAGTGTGACTGGAAAACAAATGTAAAATTGAACAGATTTTAATTTTTTTAAAATTGGCCTGAATGTTTTTCTATTGGATGAAAAGATCACTTTTTAAAAAATTGGTCCTCTGCCTCTTTTCTTTTTTTAAAAAATAGATTTTTGTTTTTGTTTTTTTTTGTTTAAAAATCAATGAATTTTTCCCTATATACCTTTCTCTCCCTTCAAAAGGGAATTTCTAAGAAGGAAATACATTTATGTATGTCTAATGCTTTCGACTTTGGTCCTCATTTGGAGGCATTTTGGAAGTTGTTGCTACAGCTATATTTTAACAATGTGTCTCATTTTTTTTCATGCTTTCATGAAGATGCGAATCTGTATTGTCAATGCCCCCTCCTCCCTTAAAAAAGTTATATCATTGCATTGTTTTTCCATCACAATCATATCCAAATACACTATCACTCTTGAACTTTTTTTTTTTTGGAGGGGGGAAGGCAGGGCAATCGGGGTTAAGTGATTTGCCCAAGGTCACACAGCTAGTAAGTATTAAGTGTCTAAGGTCATATTTGAACTCAGGTCCTCCTGACTGCTACTCTATTCACTGAGCCACCTACCAGCCCGTTCTTGAACATTTAACTCTTCCTTGTGTCAAAGAAAAACAGTTAAAACAAAGCAACACAGTGACCACTCCAGTGTATACAATATTTCACACCCAGAGATCCTACCTCACTACAGAGAGGGATATTTCATCATCTGTTCTTGGATACCAAGACTGGTCACTACAATTACATAGAGCTCTGCTTCCTCTTCGTGTTCTTTTCCGTTGTTATCCTATAATTATTGTGTACGCAGTTCTCTTGATTCTCCCTACTTCATTTTGTATCATCTCATACAGAGTTGCTCTAAATTCTACATATTCGTTTTTTCTTACAGTGTGACAACTGATTCCATTATATTCATGTGACATCCTTTTTCTAGTCACTTTTTCAATTTCTTTGTCATAACAAAAAAAAAATAGTACCGTGACTATTTTGTTTCTATTGAAGCCTCCCTTTTTTTGAGGGGGGAGCCTGGAGTGGGGGGTGAGGGTTATATCCATGGAGGTCCAAAATAAAGCTGTTGGCCCATTAACTAGTTAATAAAATATTTCAGTTTTTCAGTCATTTTTTACTTATATCCAACTCTTTGTGACCCCTTTTGGGCGTTTTCTTGGCAAACATACTGGAGTAGTTTTCACCAGTTCATTTTACAGATAAGGAAACTGAGACAGGCTTGATTTGCCCAGTGTCAGATAACTAGTAAGTGTCCGAGGCCACATTTGAACTCAGGTCTTCCTGACTACACAGGTCTGACACTGACCCAATTCACCGAACCACCTAGTTGCCCAAAATAAAACACAGTATTGCCTTAACTCTCTGTTTCTGGCAGTATAATACAGGGAAACAGAGCCTGACCTCAGAGTCAAAAAGCCCTGTTTTCAAGCCCTGTTTCTAACACATATTGGTTCTCTGACCATGGACAAGTCATTTAACCTTTAAGTGCTCCAGCCAAGTCCCTAAGACTGTAAGTTGCAGAGAAGGTGCCAACTTGCATGGGTAGAGAGAGTTTCCTCATCTAGAAGATACTTGTAGCAATGAAATCACAAGTGTGGTTCTTATTTCTTTACCTCTGTCTTTACCGGGATAACAGGGGAGCTGTTAGTAACAGCAAGTGGGAGCTGAGCAGTGCATTTTGGCTTGATCCTCACCCCCTGTACTTCTCAAATCAAAGATTTTTAGTGTTGAGTTGATACAAACAAGATGCTATTACCTCCCCTCAAATCTGATACTATCTCATTACCATCCCCAAATATCTGATCAGCAGAAGAATGAAACTGTCCTGGTTTGCTGCTGAAAATCTCCACCAGAACATTTCCATTGCTGATAGAATAGTCAAGATTCCAACATAAGACTCCTAAGGTCCTAATCTTTCACCAAGAAATAATTCTGGTCCCACATACCTTAGTGTTCTTTTTTTTTAAAAAAATATTCACATCCAAAAGGTCAAGTTGTAAAGTCATTTGATTAAAATCGTACTAAAAGGGTAAACATTAACTCACAATTTTTCCTTAGGACTTTCTTTGTCGAAGTGGGGATCATTTTGCTTTCAAAATAAGTTGCACCTTAAGAAGTTGCAAGATTATCTTGATTAAAAATCTTTAACTTCTTAATTTTAAATAGGAAAAAAGCCATAATTTCCTTCCAATTAAAAAAACCAATTTTAATACTTTTAGTATTATCTTGAACTTAACATCTACATGTTATCCTGGGCTACTCTGGAAACATTAGCACATTTAAATGAGATCACCTGTCAGAGTAAATGAAGGTTTTTTTCCCTCATATTCACCACAAAATCACTACTTAAATGCAGCAGATTAATTCAATGCAATTCAACAAGCTTTTATTAAGAATCTGCTATTTGTGGGACACTGTAGTAGGTGGGATATAAAATTTAAAAAATGAAATATCCCCTTGCCCTCAAGGAGCTTACATTCCACTCTGGGATATTAATAGAGAGAAGGGAGAAGTGCTAAGCACCTAGTGCTTAACTACTAACTGCAAAGCACTCCTTTAACTCATTCAGATCATAGATAATATGACTGGAAAGAGCCTTAGAGGTCATCTAGTCCAACCCCTTCATTTTACAGAGAAGGAAACTGAGCCCCAGGAATCGGAAGTGACTTTCCCAAGATCAGCTTTCCAGAACAGAGCTGAAGTCTGAACCCGGATCTCCTGATACCCAGTCCAGAATGCTTCCCTCTGCTCCACGCGGCCGCCTAGAAGGACGGGTGCACCAACAACTGCGTATTTGCACAACGTGGTAGTCGTTTTTTAAATTAAGCTTCCACTGCTCTTCTCAAGTATTCAGTGTTGCATGCTAGAGGCTTAGACAGAACTGTGGTTTGTGTCCTCTTTTCTAAGGAACTGAAGCAGTAAAGGATCCTTCAAAGATCAAGTGATCCTTCCACTTTAGTACCTGACCATTCTGGACATGCTTCCTCACTTTCCCACCAGGGCTTCACTCGTCCCTGTACCAGACTCTGATCCCTCCTTTCCTATCTTGTCAAGGAAATGCAAAAACCTTCTGACTACAACTCAACTCCCACCACACATAATAACTCATGCTTATATAGTGTTTAAGGTTTACAAAAACTGTTTCTTTACCATATCTTATGAGACAGATATTAGCATCATGTTGATACTTTCTAGCTTGGTTTGAGCTTCCAAAAATTGATCCTCTCATCGAAGTGCTTACTAGAACCTCATCTCCAAACCCCAGAACCCCTACTTGAACATATACAAATCAGCTGAGGAATTAAAATTTAAAATCGCTCCTTTTGATAGAAATGTTAGCTAGTAATGAAAACTAGTCTGGCAGGTACCCAGACAACGAAATGTCTTATTTGCTAGACTGGAATCTTTGTCAGGCTCTTTTCAGCTTTTTCCTATCTTTAATTATGAAGCAATAGTCCAAGCTGGCTTAACAGTTGAGAGAGGAAGCAGGCCTCCAATCTAATCTCCACCTTCCACCTCTGGAAGATGCGTTTTTGAGCTTAATGTCTGACTGACCCTGCCAATCACCACTCCCAGTAGCCACAAATCTGGATTGCAATAACAGAGCATATCAAGAGGGAGGACAGGAAGGAAAACAAACCAGTGGCAGGGCCAGCACTGGGTTGGGATAGAGTGAAGATGACCTGTGGAAAATGAGAGATGGAGGGAGACAGGCCAATTGCATTTAATAAATTTCTTGAAAGAGGCAGTATCATCTACAAGTGACCCTATCTCCTATGTCTGCTCTATAACCCTGTAAAATTTACTACCAAAGGACAGGAGCTTACTTCAGGCCATAAGTCTGTATGTCAGAAACTGGGGAAATGGTCTCACTTAGAAAGTCCTTGTGAATCCTACATTTGGGGTTGAGATTAGAGATTAAGCAATGATCACAGAAGCTAATGAACCTGAGCCTACAGTGTGTTTATTTCAGCGCCAAGGTCATCTGAATGAAGCAACTCATCAGTTATCAATATTGTCATCACCATTCAATCACCATTCTCAGCATCCATTTAATTCTTGGTCTAGAACGATCCTTCAGAATTCAACAAGTCCATCACTAGATGACTCCTAACCCAATAACAGAGAAGGCAATTTTATAAGAAAAAGGGGCAGTGCTTTTTTTTTCCACTAAATATTTTAAACGACAATAAAATTTTTAAAATGGAAAAAGTATCCTTATTAGAAATTTAAGAATCTAGGGAAGTAGAACTACATTCGAGCAGCCTTTGGTGTCAAAAGTGAGGGTATTTACGGAAACCAACTGTCACAAGCTAGAGAATCTAACTCATAGAACCTATTCTAGGAGAAGGAATTGTCTTTCTTCATTAAACAGGGGAGAAGAAGTAGGAGGATGTGAATGTCTTCCATTTCTGTTCAGTGACAACATCCAAAAAAGAACTCAGGGTCTGGTCCAGAACACTGGTCATTAGCCCCGTGCAGGTGAAAGCCAGGGACCAGAGATCAAGCCCATCTCCTCTACCCACTTCCCTCAAAGGTGCTCTATAAAACCAACTGAGGACACTCAGCTCTGGAAGGCTCTAGCAAGGTAGAGGCTTCCCTGAGTCCCTGCTGTGATATCTGGTACTTTTCTCTTTGCATCCAAGGAGTTAAGCTGAGTCCAGGGTGGTGGTAGGGGGAGATAAAAATCTCTGGTTTTCTTGTTTAGTGAGGCTGCCTGACAAATGAGGATCCAGCTGTAATTGTAACATTCCAGGCTCATAAGGCGCCAAGTTTTACTAACTATAATTTAACTGGTCCGGTTGCAGCAGTCCCAATTCTTGTTTGGATAATCAGCCTTTGTTTAAATATGTACCGAAAAAGCACAGGCCAGCATTAGCCTCTGGGCCTGTCATGTGAGCTTATTACCCTCTAGCTTGCAGTAGCAGAAACCCATACACAAGAGGGGGATTATCTTCCTAGTATTACTGTGACGGTAACATATAATCAGTCCTTTTCCCCCCAGCCTCCACATCTCCTCCCCACACACCCCATACCACCCCCCTTTTCCAATTCACAAGTCTTCTTTCCAAGTTCAAACAAAGTTTAAAGGTGAAAGGGTCATGAAAGTTTCATGGCTGCGGCTGTTGGGAAAGGGGGTAGGAATAACTGGGGTCTCCAGCTCGGCATCTACTAAAGACTCAAGAATCTCATATTTCACTGCACTTATGCAGAGCGGTGCCTCTTCGACACAAGATGTTTGGAATGAAATTAAACCCTTGTTACTAATATTTAATGTAACATAATAATTGTAGCACCCACATGTCAAAACAGTCTTGCGTGCTGCGCAAGTGAACCAAGTGGTTTGCTGCTCTGCCGAAGTCCTGAGTTCTCCATCTTCTCCTTCCTTTTAATCGGGGGACCACGGTTTAAGAACAAGCGGCTCGTCCGCCTGGAGTGAGTCACCAGCGACTTCCCTCATACAACCAATTCGAGCCTTGACTGGCCTGGCCCGGAGGGAGTCCTGGCCGGAAGAAGCCTGCGGCTCTCCCAGTCAGCGAGTAAAGGTCTGGGTGTGCGAAGGGAGACAACGGAGGCCCTTGGGAGGGCCGAACATGGCTCCCACCGGCACAGGCAGGAGTTGCCCGATGTCGGGAGACGGACAGGCAGTGCCTGCCTGCACGGAGGGGCCGGGGCGGGAGGCGGCGGCTCGCCAGAGGGAGAGGAAACTCTTCCCCCAAGACAGCTGTCCGCTTTGCGGCTAACGGCGGGGGAGGCGAGGCGCTTTTCCAGGCATTTTTCTTTGCTGGAGGGTTGAGGATACAGTCGTGTACAAGTGTTTGGAACTGAATCCACAAGGGATCCACGAGGCGATCAGAGCCCTCTAGAGTCAGGCCTACTCAGAAGGGGATGGCCAGGAGAACCCGGAGATTCTAGAAAACCACGCAGAAAGTGACAAGGACCAAACCCCACATGCTTGAAGGATATAAAAAACCCAGGATCTAGGAGAGAAGACAAAGGGGAAGAGGGAGAAAGAAGAGAAGAACAAGCGAAGAACTTCATATTAAAGTCCAATGGGAGGGGCGGCTAGGTGGCGCAGTGAATAGAGTATCGGCCCTGGAGTCAGGAGGACCTGAGTTCAAATTCGGCCTCAGATACTTAACACAAAAACTAGCCGTGTGACCTTGGGCAAGTCACTTAACCCCAACTGCCCTCTAAAAAGCAAAAAAAAAAAAGCCCAATGGAAAATATCAAAAAAAGTGATGTAGTTAAAAAGAGTAGAGTACTAGCTCTAAAGTCATTGGCCTGAGTTCAAATTCAACCTTGGAGGAATACTGTGTGACCTTAGACGGGTCACTTAACCACCCTGGGCCTCATTTTCATTTGGAAAGTGAGGAGACTAGATGAGCCTATGAGGTTCCTTTTAGCTCAAGATCTATGATTCTATAATTATCCATCTTTTAAATCTGGCTTAGGATATTCGGGACAGATGAAATGAACTGAACAATGGAAGTTTTCTCCTAGACACCAATGATAAGGACAATGAAAAGTAACAGCTGCAAACTGGGGACAGCCTTCATGATGCACTCTTCCATTTGGCATTTAAAAGATGTTCACGACAGATTTCTAGTCTACCTTTTCAAGCTCATTATTCCTTCCCTTCCTCCATTCTACACTCCTGTTAAACTGGCCACCTTGCTATTCCTTACCTATAACATCCCATCTCCAGCATCTGTGCTTCTGTACAGACCAAGAAGTCACCTCTGCTCTGCAGAAGCCTTGGCTTCCTCCAAATATCAGCTCACATAACCACCTTGTACATGAACTCTTTCCTGACTGGTCCCCATCCCCGCCCCCAACTTCAGTTGTCATTGCCTTCTTCCATTACAACAGATTTACTCTGTATATGTTTTAGACATGCTCATGCATGGATATGTTGTCTCCCCAGATAGATTATAAGCTCCCTGAGAGAAAGGGGCAATTCATTTTTGTTTTTCTATCTCTGGTGCCTACCACAAAGAAGGGGCTTCATACTTGCTTGCTGATTGATTTTACTGGAGATGAAACTAAGACATAAGAATAGAGTGAGACTCAGAGAAGGCTGAATGATTTGCCCAAATCCACCTAGTGAATCAGTGCCAGAGCCAGGACTAGCATCCAGGTCTCCTGGGTTCCAAGTCAGGGCCCTTTCCACACCAACAAACTGCTCTCTCTACCAGCTTCCAGTCAGAGGGACACTGCAATGCCAAAGGAAAGGTTCTAAAAAGATTTAACTAGCTCAATGAGGAAACTGAATGGAAACTTCTTGAGGGCAGACACCATTTCAATTTTGTTTTCATCCTCCTGGCACTTAGCTGACAAATAAATAGCAGAAGCTTATAAAGGTTTATTGAATTGAGATGAATGTTAATATTCATCTGGGGTGGGAGATGGAGCTGAATGTTGAAATAAGAATATTGCTGAGGGACACTTAAAATAGGAAAATCACTTCTGCAAAACCCATTAGTTACAAAATGTCCAAAAACTCTCAGTTTTTACAGTGAAACCTGTAAAAGTTCAGGGTCAGATCCTTGACTCCTCCTCCCATGCCCCTGGGGATAAGGAGATGCCAAAGCCTGAGAAACTGAACCAATACATCTGAACCGTCAGGCCCATTCACAAAGAATGTCCTCACCCACATCCCTTTAACAGCCTTTCCAGATAACACCAAAATATGGAAACAGTGACCCTCTTGCTAAGTGGCAACTATGTTGACTACACTGTCCCCTAAATCAGTCTCTACTCATTCCACAAGAAGTAAGATGGCCCGGATGCAGATCAGATGAGGGGAATTACTTGTTAGGGTGTCAAGGGTAAAAAAATCCTCAGGGAGCAGAGCTGGCCCTGGGAAGGCAAGCACATAGATCCATCTGGAAAGACTGTCAAATGAGAACATTCCAAGAAATTCCCAACTGATACAGGAAACATCGTTTTGTATCCTGCATTATGATGCATTACTAGATTAGACTAGCCACAATGGTCACTGAAGAGACTCGCATTGGGGGGAAAAAAAAAAACAAAACAAAAAACCTCAATAACATTTATATTATTCTGACATCACAAAGACAGAGTGCCAAGTAAGCAGCACAGGAAGAGGTAGAAGATTAAGACTAAAATGGGATTTATCCAGAATTTCCCACCCTTCTGATTTCTTCCCCTCCTGAAATTTCAGAATGAAATCTAGCGGGAAAAGAAACAAAATCATCTTAGCAAGCATCGGGGCATTTAGCCAGATCAGTAACTAAAAATTATTTCATTTAAGGTGGGATTAGAGGCCAATTCCCCTTTCTCCCCCTTCCCAAACCAGGTCCATTTTGCCTTGAGAAAGAAGTCTTCTCCAGATATCAGAACCTTGGGACAAAACCTGTTGGCACCATCCTAGTTAAAGATCTGCTCTGTTCATGGCCTATGTGGTACAGTGGAAAGGGAGCCAGATGTGGAGTCAAGAAGATCTGAATTTGAATTCTGGCTCAATTATTTACTAGCTATGCCACGAGGGTAAATCATTTAACCATTCTCAGCTTCACTTTTCTTCTCTGTAAAATGGGAACAATGATAGTAACTACAACATGGAATTGTTTGAAGGATCAGCACAGGCAAAAAGGCTGGACTATGACCTCTAAGACCTCTTCCAGATCTGTCATTCTGTGCCTCTATGAAGACATTATTAGTGGGAATAACAACGACACAGGAAAACATCTCATGAGATAAGAGAGAAAACTACAACAGGATTTCCAACCTATCAATATGAAGTATCTCGTGGACATAGAAAAGCAAAGATATAGTTCCCTGATTTAGACTAGGTCTGACCAGCAGAGAGATCATAGGATTATAGGATTTAGAGCTGAAAGAGCCCTTAGAAATCATCTAATACCTTCACTGTGCGGATGAGGAAACCAAGGACCAGAGAGGTGCCCAGGCCACAAAGGTGGGAAATGGCAAGCCAAGGATTTTAACTTAAATCTTCTGATCCCAAAACACCGAGTTTCTCTCTCTATTCTATCATGCTGCCTCCAGACAGAGAAAATTGGACTCTTTAACTTAAAAGGCTGTAGCAGGCTTTCATTCCTTTTTATACTACTCAATAACTTGAGAAAATGCTGTGCCCATTGGACACATTACTTTATTCCTTCTAAATCCCTTTAAATATACTTTAAATCATGGTTTCCTGTTCAAACAACTTCTTTGGTTGAAGATTACAATGTGTCTTCTTAGGAGTTTCCCTGGTAATTTCTCAGGAAGATTAATTTGTAGAGGAATTTCACAGCAAAATAACTAGGGATGCTCCTGATCTCTAGTCTTGGGGGGAGGGTGGGGAAGAGGTAGGCACAGTTAATGGGCTGAGTCATTACATGCTAAGGTGCTGACCCCAAAGATAGGGATTATGTCCACACTCCATATCTATGGGAGATCTGAACACTGGCCTTGGTCACACATACCAAGATCTCAATATATTAATAATCTAATAGGATTGCTGACCCTACATTTAACTTTCTCTGTGTATCTGTCATATTTTAATGTGTTACTTGTGAGAGGCAGCATCTTATAGTAGATGAAGGGCAGGTCTGGGACTCAGGAAGATCTGGGTTCAATTTTTGCTTCTGACTAGGTTTGTAACAATAGTGAATTATCCTATAAATGCCCCAAGCAACTCTCTAAGATATACTCCATTTATAAATGTCATAATTGATAAGTATCATTCTGTAGCAATAATTTGGACATGAAACCAGAGGCAAGGGGTAGGTAGAGAACACCATTAAAGAGCCAGGTTCTATTGGAATCCATGGAATAAGGTTGGTGGTAGGTTGGGAATTCAGTGGAATTTTGCTATCCAAGGTCCTAGGAGTGACCTTTACCTAAGATAAGCAGGATCCTTGCTTCTGGACTCCTTGTCTCCAGTGTGTTTCTATTCCATTCCATCTTCCATACTACTGCCAAAATGAATTTCCTTAAGTATAGATCTGATCATGTCATCTCTCTGACTCAAACAACTTTAGTGGCTTTCAGTTTCCTTTTGGATATAAACATAAACTCTTCTGTTTAGCCTTAAAAGTTCTTCACAGCTTGGTTCCAACCTATCTTTGCATCCTCGAAGGATAATACTCCTCCTCCCACAACCTGGGATCTAGCCAAATTAGCCTTCTCTCTGTTTCTTATGAAAGTGATTCCATCTCTCAAATTTTGTGTCTTTGTTCTGGTCACCTCCTATGCCAGTAATGTACTGCCTCCTCTCCTTTATCTCACAAAATCCTTCTTTTCCTTCAAGATGAAGCTCAAGCAGCATCTTCTACCTGAAGATGTTCTTCCCCAAATACTAGTAACCTCCCTGCCAAAAAACTAGCTCGTATTTAAGTATTTATTCTTGTTATGTTTATTCCATATGCATTTGTCTCTCCCATTAAATTGCAATAAGAAGGGTTTGTTTCATTCTTTGTATTTGCATCCCTAGTACCTAGAAGAGTGCCTGGCACATAGTCGGTACTCAAAGAATGCTTGTTGATTGATATCGGTTTTTAGAGTAATAAAATCATGGACTTTAAAATTTAGAGCTGAAAAGAGACATTAGAGATGATCTATTTGACCTCTATATTTTAGAGATAAAGAAACTGAGACCCAGAGAAGTTCAGTGCTTTTTCTAAAGTCACAAAACTCAGTAGGCATGGATGACATTAGATTAAGGCAGCAATCAATCCCACGCACGTCTGTCAAATCAGGACACACCACCACTGTCTTGTCCAGTGATGTCCATTATGACTGTAAGCTCACAACACTTACAGCCAAGGTTTGGGTAAGTTTCACTGTTAATACCACAGAAACTCAGTCCTCACGTTGGAATTAAGTCTCAGGTGCTCATGATGATTCCCTCAGATAACTTAGTACAATTCATTAAGGCACCTGTCCCTGCTTCAGCACTATGTCTGGAGGGGCCCCCATCAGTTAAGGTAAGAGAGACCTGAAAAGATCCATCTTCAGAGGCTTGATTAGTAGGCAAAACTGGTCTCTTGCCCCAGATACTGGCTAATTCCCCAAATGACTGTTTTTTTATATGCCAAGGATATGGTAAAGCTTTTTTGTTGTTGTTCAGTCATTTCTGACTCTCCATGACCCTGTGGACCACAGCACACCAATGCTGTCCATGTTTTTTCCTTGGCAAAAATACCTGAATGGTTTGCCATTTCCTTCCTCAAGTAAGGTCTTTGTCTCATTTCGAAAGGCTGCATGGTATACAGGATAGAAAGTTAGATTTAGAGTAGAAAAGAGAGTCCAAATACCATCTTAGAAATTCACAATCTAGCTGTATGGGCAAGACCTTTAACCTCTCAAAACAAGTTTCTCCATTTATAAAAGGGGGATACTAACATCTGCACTACTGATATGTGCACTCAAAGGTGTAGTGTGAGGAAAACACTTTTCAAGCTTTAAAATGCTATATAAATTTGAGTTATTATTAATTAAGGGGAAGCTCCCAGGTCCTTCAAAAGAATCACTGCATGGAAATCTCAGGCTAAGTCCCTGCTAATGGTACCCAAGTATGATGTACGTTCCATAACTGCAATTCTATACATATAAAGATGGTGTTCTTAAATCTAACATGAAGAAGATATTAACTTCTCGATTCAATAAATAGTTTGGATTTTTTTCCTACTAGCAAAAAATGTCTATTTCCTAAGCCATCTGAGTTCTACATGTAATGCATTTTAAAGATAGTGGATAGGAATAAAATCTTAAGGCACAGAATAATGCAAAATTAACTGATTCACTTGACTAGTGTAGTCATATATTTAGAGCTAGAAGGGATATTGGAGACCATAGAGTTTGCCACCAATCCCATTCTGAAGATGAGGAAATCTAAGGGCAGATAATTAAGAGAATTGCCTAAGGTCACAAACCAGTAAATTTCTGAGGTGAAATTTGAATTTGGGTACTCCAGATTCCAAGTTCAATGCCCTATCTTTTAAGCCATGGTTCTAACCAACAAAACTCTCAAGTCCCAGGGAGACTTTAAAAAAAGCACTAGTGTCTGATTTATATGATAATCTCAATTACCTAGAACCCTGCCAAGAACCAGAGAATAAACATAAAGGTTCTCACAACAACCATGTTTTTCTATGGAAAAGCTCTTTAGGCTGCAAATATTCAGAAGCATTTACTCTTTGTCTACATACCACCCTAACTTATTTTCTGTAGAAGCACAGGCTGTGCATGAAAGATGACAAGCAAGCCATCCTGGTTGAAATACAGTGCATACAAAGAGAGGGAAAGTATGAAATAAAGCTGTAAAGGGAGGGAGATATATGAGGCTGTGGAGAGGCTGGAATGCCAGGCTAAGGAGTGTGGATTGGATCTTTTAGGCAACTGGGAGCTATTGAAAGGTTCTGAGCAGATGAGTAAAATGATCAGATCTGTGCATAAGAAGCTTAATCTGATTGCTGTGGTAAGAAGCTCAGAGGCACATGGAATTGAGAGCTTGCAAGGGATCTTAGGAATCATCTCATTTAACCCCCTCCTCTTTCTCACACAAGGAAACTGAGGCATAGACAGATCAATCTGGAAGCTGCAGGAAGGCTGGATTTAAAAGAGGGAGGGGAAACAAGTTAATGAGAGCTGGCACTAGACTGGTGGTAGTGTTAAGAAAATTCTATTTCAGAAGAGAAGGAAAGTATAATCTGCTTTAGAAGGACTGTCATCTAGAACAATTAAGATTTAAAAAAAAAAGTTTTGGTGCTTACCCAAGGTAAACTTCAGGTACCTAGAAAATGGACTTAGATTCACAGCTTCTTCCCTGATGACTCTAGATAAATGAGATGTCTCTGTACTGCATTTTATCCATTTAAAAAATGGAAGAAATTATTCATGATAAAATTTATTTAGATTAAAAACATTTCAGACCATACTAGAGGTAGTAACCCAGAGAAGGCTCCATCCACCCAAACTTTCACACATAGTGGTCCAGCCAAATACCATCCTCTATCATAAGCCTCTGTGAGCTGATGCTTACAAACATTAGGAAACTTCTTAGGCTGGCTTTGTTGCTGTTGTGTAGTTTGTCACATCCAACACTTCGTGAACACATCTGGAGTTTCCTTGGCAAAGATTCTGGATGGTTTGCCATTTCCTTCTCCAGCTCATTTTATAGCTGAGGAAACTGAGGCACACGAAGTTAAGTGACTTATCCAGGGTCACCCAGCTAATAAGTGTCTGAGGTCAAATTTGAATTCAGGTCTTCCTGACTCCAGGGCTGGTACTCTACTGCCACCACCTACCTGACAGGCTCTGTGCTGGATGCTAAGGAGCACTATCACGGTATTTGAGTTTTCTGAATTTTCTCCAAGTTCTATAAATGCCACCAAAAAGGTGAAACATTTGATCCCAGGTAACACACATCTTGGGTCACTCAGTGCTTTCTGGAAAGCAATGTGCTTGCTGAGTTTGCTCTTTAGCTGCACACACCCCTCCCTTCAGTTAGAAGGAACAGAAAAACCATGGAGCCTGACCCAAAGAGAAGGGGACTTTGATTTCCAGAAAGTTCAATCATTCTCTGCAGCTGAAAAACAGCCACATTTTCCACACAAAAACGAGATGCAATGATAATAGATCCTTTTAACATTCACTAATAATTAACTTTTCCCCTTTCATTTGGTCGTACTAGTTTACAGATCCAGGAACAGGAATAAACATCCCCGTCACTGGTGTATTAGATCACACACCAAAAGACCGAAGGTTTCAAATGAAGAAAGAAGCTGAAAGTAAACTGATTACACATGCAGCAAGTAGAACAGACACTAAGCATTTCTGGATTGCCAGGGATAAGATACTCCCTGTGCTTATTACTGCTTCTTGATCCAAAGAGATTTAAGCAACTGGTTTCAATTAGATGTTTTAAGCTAGTAAAACTACATCCATAAAGACATATTTATAGAACGACTTAAAACTGGAAAAATTAAGATGATGATGAAACTGATGAATTCCATTCATTTCCCTCCCCAGCCCCTAAATCATTTGCTGATCATTTGCAAGGGGGGGGATTAGGGGTGGGAAGAAAAACCTTGTGATTGCATGAATTAACCAACAGCAACAGAGTTAATAAAATACACTGGTGGAATCCTTACAAACTGAGAATTCATGTCATCTGTCTACTTGGAACTTGGATTTGTGGGGACAAATTCATGATGTCTGGGCAAATGGCTAAACTGCTGATACTAGCAAGTGACAAAGAGTAATGGATAGGGGGGATATAAGAGAGGGCAGACTGGGGGAAGAGGTAATCAGTATGCTTGCCATCTTGGGGTGGGGGTAGGGGAGAGATGGAGAGAAAATTTGGAACTCAAAATCTTGTGGAAATGAATGTTGAAAACTAAAAATAAATAAATAAATTCTGAAGAAAAAAGTAATAGGCATATCCACAAAGGAATTTACTCCTATACTAAGATAGTGGATAGGTGGGTATTAAGTGCAATAGGGCAAATACTTCATTTAATATATGTAGAAATATTTATTTCTATATAAAAATTACATCATATAAGCAATATTATATAATATTTAATTATTATATTATATAAGTATAACCATATAAGTATAAAAATATTATTATATAGCATTATATATAAAATATATCTTCATTTAATATACCTAGAAACAATGTTGGGAAGTGATTGAAACAAATGAAAGGGAGGCATGCAGATTTCCATCCACCAGGAGGGTCATTTTCGGCCCCCTGCACTGGCTGACAAATTGCTGATGGCCGAGTCAACCCCAACTTTAGTCTGGATGGGTTTCTACAGCAGCAGCTGATGAGATGCTTTCTAAAACCTGCAGCATGTGATGATTGTGGACATCAGCCCTACTGCTTTTCTTAGTTCATTATTAACAAATGCTTCAGTTTCAACATTCAGGAAGGGCCTAATGTTTCTGCTTGTATCCATGCAACCAGAGGCAGATGAAGGCTGGGTTCAAGATGCCCAAGAAGTTCATTATTTCATGTCTGTTGGAAATAGAGAAATATCCATCTATGTGGGTATGAAGCTGAAGAAGGTAGGGGGTGGTACATACTGTGGAACAGAAAAAAGAAATTACTCCTGAGCTTTCACCACTATTATTATTCATTTGTTCAACAAGCATTTATTAAGCATCTACGTACAAAGCAATCTTCTCAAGGACAAAATGACAAAGGGTCTCTTGCCCAGGGGCATATATTCTACTGGGGCAGTAGTCAACATCAAAATGGGCAACAAATACAATCCCATTAGTTCGGCCATAATGTTTGTTTTTAAAACATTAATTTATTCCAACCTGAATAATATGTTAGTGGACAATTTGGGCATAATGTAAATTTTGTATTTGCTTCTGTATGACTTCATCCATAAGAAACAACGAGAATACAGAAGAATACAGAAAACTGCTTGCAACTGAACCAAGTATACGTGTGCACATACCGCAAACATCTGTCAGCTATCTCAGTTCACCACGTGTTACCCTACAAGGTTGTGTTCTGCTATTCTTTCACATTTGTGGACTTTACTATAGTAAAGAAACAACCAACAACAACAACCAAAAACATACAAAATCCCAAGCTGAATGAGTCCCAGAGCTGCAGTCTACCACAGAAACTGCCCTCTCAACTTGGCCAGTGACTTCGCCAACCGGGAAACAGGCCAAGTAGAAGCACGAGGTAGCAAATTCTCCAAGTATTCTTTGTAGCATTTATGTGTAAAACCGTGGTATGGTTTTCATTTTTTGAGCATTACGCTCCAGCGCCTTTTCCCCCATTAAGTCCTTTGGTCTTTGTTGTGAGATTGTGTATAGTATGGGATTTTTTAGGAACATATATGCCTCATTATAGCAGAACTGACTGTATCATTTTAGGAGAGAGAGAACACCTAAAACTAAAGAGATCCGGAAAGGTTTCCTGAAGGAGGAGGTAGAAGCTGCATCATAAATAATAACAAAAATAAGAATTCATATTTCCGGAGCTTATTATGGTTTGTAAAGCACTTCACAAAAATTCTGGGAGGTAGACAGTATGAAGTAGTATTGTTTCCATTTTGTACATAAAGGTCATTAATTTCACTGAAAGCAAAAATTTGGGTTTAGAAAATAAAGTTTAGATATGGCACCTTTGCGCAAGGTAGGAACTTGGCCCTCCCCTGGAAGACACTCCTTTCCAATCTCTTCTTTTCAGGACCCTCGTCTTCCTCTAAGGCTCAGGTCAAGTATGACCTCCTCTTTGAAGAGTTCTCTGATCTCCCAGTTAGTGCTTTCTTTGCTTCGGTAAATCACTTGATGCTATACCTATCTGTGTATATACTATATCTTGCAGGAGAATATAAGCTCCTGGAGGGCAGAGTCTTTTTTTCTTTTTCTTTGTGTTTATATCCACAGTGCCTTATCGATTTGAGGGGAAAGAGGACAAAGGATTGGATTGGATCTGTAATTTTACTGGTGTGAGGAAACTCCCATTACCAATGAAGATGGGCACATTTTCTGAAATACATGAATCTTAGAGAATTGCCAGGGGCCACTGAGAGGTTAAATCAAGTGCATAGAATTACACCATAAGGATGTATCAGAAGCAAAATTTAGGTCTTACTGAATTAAAAGTCAGTTCTCGATCCACTAATGCAACACTTTCTGTCTCCTTGTACACAGTAGGCACTGAATAATTGCAATAAAATACAAGAAGTCAAACTACTGACAACCATACACAGATAACACAGAAATAGTCTCTGCTTTTCACCTCAGTAACCTAAGAGAATTCTTAAAGGCTTGAGGAGCCTGAAGAATGACAGATAGCTCCCCTCCTTCACCTGCCTCTTTCAATCCTGCCCAAAGTTCTTTAGGTGCTTAATGTATTCTTCAGATATTAGCCCTCATCTGGGATGAAGTTCTCAGCGTCAAGTCTCCACGAATGAAGAGGCTCAATCTGAGATGATTTTATCGATTTCCAAATAAATCTAGCCATTCTTTTTTCCCATATATTCTAAAAGTCCATTGTAGGGGTGAGAGAGGAGGGGGTATTTAAATCTTTCCTTAAGTTTAGTGTCTTGCTAAAGAGGAAAGGAGAGAAATTATTGCTTAACAGTAATTTTAAGTTTTATATTGAAAGAATTTCCATGTATTTAAATTCCATATATTTAAGAAATCCTCTGGTTCTCTCTTTTAAAGTGTTGCAGATGGCACCCAAAATACTGCAAGTCAAAACAATAACAGCCGCAATGATCCATTACCAGCTCCAAAGTTTGCCAAGTGCCCTATATATATTATCTAGTGGATCCTCAAAACAATCAGCTCTACATGAAAGAAGGGGAAACTGAGACTTAGAAATTAAAGGCTACATTTCTTTTATGAGGCCACATGGTAGACTGGAAAGAGTTATGAACGTGGAGTCAGAAGATCTTGGATTGAATCCTAGCAATGACATTTAACTTGCATGGCCATGGATGAGTCAGTGCCTCTGAATTAAGTTTTTCTCATAGATAAGTATCTTAGGTAAATAAATTATTATTACTGTATTTGAAAAGTATCCAATTATGAACTGTGATTAAAAGTGAAACTAATTCTTAACTGAAACTTACATCATAATGATCAGTTAAAATGAGTGGCAAATAAGGACGGGGAAAGCTTTGCAAAGGCAACCTCTGATGGTTTAGAAATCTGGGGGAAAAGTTAAATTACTAGAATTAGCAGCATCTGGGAAGCGACCAGTGGAGAAATACTGCTCAGAAGGCAGGGAAACCCCAAAGGGCAGCCTCTGGTCTACTACAAAAATGAAAGGCCCAAGTCTAGAGAAAGGGGACAACATGAAAGAAGAGGAAATCACCAGAATAATGGAGCAGCAAATCACTTTGCCCAAGGCAATTGCCCAAGCAGAACAGGACTTCAAAGCAAAAGGCAAAGGTAACCACCACCACGCATAAGAACCAGCCTGGTGCAATCAGGTCCTTCTAGACCAATTCCAACAGTCAATGACCAAAGATCAAAGCCACTGTAAATCACCAATGATTAGGCCAGTGAATCACAAGATCGAGACTCAGATCACCAATCAGCAGTGAAATAGGAAGCACCAATCATGTGACCCTACCAGACCAGGCATGGTCAGACCTGAGCCAGTGAAGAGACAGGGTACCTAGGGAGACCCACAGAATACTTTTACTGACCTTGAGTATACTATGGTCATTAATCACTGAAGAGCAATTGTAAAAGGCAAAAAGCAATTTATATTAACATGGAACTATAGAATGTAACAGGGAGGGAAAAGAGCTTACTCATCCAATGCCCTCATTTCACAGAGGGAGAATGTGAGGCCCAGAGGGGGGAGCTGACACCCTGACAGGCAGGCACCTAAAGAGGGGCAAAGAGGCCAAGGTAGGACTGGAACTCAGATCTCTAGACTCTCACTATTTCCATTTAGTTATACTTGCCTGCCATACAACACACACTTTCGATAAGAATACATGCAGATTTTTTTGCTCTTGGCCCTTTTAGTTCAGATCCTTGCCACAGCAGTATCAAATACATAGTTTCCTAGAGACGACTGCATTCAAACCTAGGCTTCATCTTTCTTTTCCTCGATGCCCTAATTTGTAAAGAAGAGAGGCCAGGCAGAGGGAACAGGTCCATTTCACGTCTGGATTATGACCACAGATGACCTGAGGTTCTGAAAGGTTCTTAATTAGCCCCTTCATCCCTAATTCCCAAAGGAAAACAAAACAACAAAACGATCCTCATTTTGTCTGAGCATTTGTGAGCACAAGAAAATAAAATCATTCTTTACCAGCCCCTTATCCCAGCCCTGCCCCAGAACAAGTGATAACTTCACCTCTCTCTAACTAGTCTAAACCTTGAGTTACTCCAGTGACTTTCCACTAAATTCCACCTCACTGATGCCTTCAATCTTGCCTCACAGGTCTAACAAGTAATCAGCCTGCGTGAGATGGACATACACCCACTGTCCATTTATGGTTTAACTCAATGTTTTAGGTTGGCAAAAAGCCGATATATGCCTAGCACAATGTGGATCCATGACCTATACAGATGCCCAGGGTAATTATTTTGTCTCTCTTTGACTGTAAGCTCCTAGAAAGTAGATGCCAAGTCTATAGTTTGGGGGGTGGGGGGATGTTTGTGTGTTTGTGTGTGTGTGTGTGTGTGTGTGTGTGTGTGTATGTGTGTGCTTGTGCATGTCTTTTCAATCAATGCCTATCAGAGGGTCACAAATATCAAAGTTTATCCAGGAAAAAGTTTTCTGGATAGGAATGGAAATACTGAGAACAGCAAAAAGAAAAAGACTCAAAACTTAAGGGAGCAAAGAGGATCAGATTTAGAAAGTTAAGAATTCCCAAAGGTAAAGTGGTTCTTCCTCTCCCAACCCTGACTATCAGCTTTATCCTTTAACAGTTAAAGTCATGCCTCTGCTGGTGACAAGAAGTTAAGGATCTGAAATCTCTGAAGGGCAGATAATAACGCAGCACGGTCGATTGGGTTGGTGAACAGAAAGTTGTGAAATGACTTTAAGTGTCTCATAGGAGATTTTTCTGAGGCAACCAGAGCTATGAGGAGAAAGCTGTGAAGCCTGATAGAGATGCAGACATTCCAAGGAGGTAGAGTTGTGAAGAGGATGTCTCTTTTTCTAAAACTGGAAGGACTCTTCAGTGTTCTTTCAGAAATCCACAGCAAAATGATCCCATTTCAGTGGTTTCTGAGTGACAGAAGAGGATATAACACTGAATTTTTGTATCTAGGCATCTCCATCATTCTTAGTGTCATAATGTGTCTTCTTTCCCTTCCACTATTAGTTACCCCCAGGGTTTAGACATCAATGAAATCAACAAGGGATTCACTTCTTCCTCCAAGAACCCTCTTTAAAAAAAACAGAGAGTGTTCCAGGAAAGAATCCCTTCTCTGGCCTTCATTTTAGGGATTTGGGCTTTTGAACAGCTGGCTGGGAATTAATAAAAACACCACTGAAGCCAGTGGCTTCACTGCATTTGAAATAGAAATCATAGGACCAAAGCAGATGGAGATGCCCTAATTCACTGGTGTTTTGACTTTCTAAAGAAATTGGATGAGTAGAAAAAAAAACTCAGGAGGTGGAGATATAGCCAAGTATTACCCAGATATACTGGCTGGTTTTTTTCTTTCTACCTTTTACTCAATTCTCATTTCACTTTCCATCACTACTAGAAGAGGCAGACAAGCCAGAAGGCAAGGTATATGTACAAACTCTTATGAGCACAGAACCAATTATGTCAGATTCCTTCTCTGCTCCCTGGGCTCAGGGAACACCAACAGAATATCTAACTTTTATCCAGACTTGACTTTTTCTAATGGAAACACAAAGCCCAGTGACATACCATTTCTGGATAAAAAGAAACGGGAAAGGTAACATCCTACTCCCAGTTGTCTCCTTCCTCCTCAAGTTCCAAGGAATGGGGCACATTCTTGCTAGGTTAGACAAGCTCAGGAGTAGGGAACCTGAGGCCTCAAGGCCACATGTGGCCCTCTACATATCCACATGTAGCCTTTCGACTGAATCTAAACTTCACAGAACAAATCCCCTTAATAAAAGAATTTGTTCTGTAAAACTTAGACTCAATCAAAAGGCCATACCCAAGGACCTAGAAGGCCACATGTGGCCTCGAGGCCACAGGTTCCTCACCCATGGACAAGCTTATCTCTGAATTCCATCTCCAGAACTGCCCAAGCCAAAGATGAAGTAATGGTCACCAGTAAGGTGACCATCTTGCCCAGCAGTGGCTGGTTGAGAAAAAGAGGGCATGTCAGATCAGAGCAGCAAGAGAGGGGTTCTCACAGTAGCTCTTTGCAACCCTCCAAGGAGCTACAGAGCCTGCCCATTAAAACCCTGTTAAAACACTTCTGATGTTGTCAGCAGTGGAGAGCTGAAAGAGCAGAGTGATCACTGAGATGCTATCTGCCTCCAGCAGTTCCGTGGTACTGTCAATACTATGAGCAAGAAGGTACAAGATAAGTAACAATCTAATTTCTACATCAAAATTTCATAAACTCCCTGAGCTTGCAGCCCTGCTAATGTGGGCACAAGGAGGCCAAGCCAACAGGCCATCCAGAGGACAAGAAAGACCTCTGGGCTGGGGTCTGTTCCAAAACTCTTGGACAACCTTCACGCTGTGGTTTTGGATACTCAGACCTCTGCAGGAAATATGCCCAAGAAGGAGTCAGAGAAGGATTCCTCCCTGGGGGCCCCTCTGGGCATCCTCCAAGGCTCAGAATTTCTGGGTAAAGTTCTTCTCTCCAACGCCATGTATTTAATAATAACAATAGTTACCATTTATATAGCACTTTCCATGCACCAGGTAGTGCGCTAAATACTTTACAAATATCTCCATTTGATCCCTCACAACAACCTTGCAAAGTAGGTGAGATTATTTATCTCCATTTGCAGATGGAGAAATGGACACAAACAGAGGTGAAGTGACTTGTCCAGGGTCATACAGCCAGTAAGTGTCTGGAGCTGGATCTGAACCCTATTTTTCCTAACTCTAGACCTGGCACTCCACCCACTGAGCTATCTAGCTGCCCCTTAAAAAACATTTGCTGCAGGATCTTCCCCTCTTCCAACAGGGAAGCTTTATTTTAATTCAAATTAGTAGGCAAGTCGAAAAGCATTTATTAAACATTTACTATATAAAAAGTACTTTGCTAAGTGCTGATGCAAAGATAAAAATAATACAGTCCCTGACCCGAAGGAGCTTACATTCTAAAGAGGGAGACATGTATACATATACATGCATGCCTAATATAGTCACAAAATGAATCCTGCGGCAGCTGTGGGAAGGAAGGTGCTAGCAGCTAGGAGGAAGCAGGAAGAGCTTCATGTCCAAGGGAGTACTTGAGCTTTGTTCTGAAGAAAAGGAGGGGTTCCAAGAGACTGAGACATGGATGGAGAGTATCTATTCCAGGTATGGAGGATGGCAAATGTTAAAGGCATGGAGAAGAGTGGCTTTGGTGCGGAAAAGCAGCACAATATGGCCAGACCCCTGAGGGTGTAGACACGAGTAACATGGAAGAAGACTGCTTCCGTAGGAAAGGTCCAGGTGGTGAAGAGCTTTAAATGCCAAACAGAGGAGTGGCTACAGAGAGCCACTGAGTATGAAAGGGTTGGGAATGGGGGGAAGGAGGGAGTAACACGATCAGACCTGTCCTTCAGGAGAACTTCTTTAGCAGCTGTGTGCAGAATGGAATGGAGTGGGGAGAGGCTGAAGGCGTGAAGAACAGATGGGAGGCGACTGCAAATAGACACAGGGTGAGGTGAAGAGTGCCCGAATTAGCACGAGAGCTATGTGAGTAGAAAGGAGGGTATACATGTGAGAGATGTCATGGAGACAGCAGTGATGAGATTTGGTAGTGGAGTGAATATGTGAGATGAGTGACAAGCTGAGGATGACACCGAGGCTTCAAATATGATTGATAGGAAGGAAAGTAGTGTCTATAATAGTAAGAGGGAGATTTGGAAAGAGGTGGATTTGGGGAAGGAGACGGGTTCTGCTTTGGACACAGTGAGTTTGAGATGCTTTGGGGAGATTCAGTTTGGATGTCCAATGGGCAATTGGCAATGCAGGATCAGTGCTCAGGAGAAATGTTTGGGCTGGATATACAGACCTGGATGTCATTTGTAAAGAGATGGTCATTGAATCTAAAGGAGCTAATTGATGAGATTACCATGTGAGAATGCAGAGTAGAAAATTTCCAACTTAGGGTCCCTGAACTTGTTTTTTTAAAAAATATTTTGATAACTGTTTCAATTTTCTCTGTAATCCTCTGCATTTTTATTTTTGTTTTTTGCTTTTAAAAACCTAATTCTGAGAAGAAGGTAGATATGCTTCCACAGATTGTCAAAAGGGTCTATGACACAAAAAAAGGTTAAGAACTCCTAGTGCAGAAACAATAGAGAAGAAGGCCAAGGACAGAGCCATGTGGCTCAGAGTGAGATGAATGAGGAATCAGCAAAAGAGAAGGGGCAACAGGTACTGTAGGAGGACAGGGACCAGGGGGAAAATCCCAATAAAAGCCACAGAGGAGGAAGTAAGTATTCAAAAGGAAAATTGAACTTAAGAAGAGAACTTGGCTACTGACATCAAACACTGCAGAGAAGGCAAGGCCACAGTAAAGGAAGAGGCCATTAGATCTGGAGATCAAGATAGCTGGTGACTTTGGAAAGAGCAGCTTTAGTTGGGTGGTAAGGTCAGAACCCAGATTAGAAGAGTGTAAGGAAAGGAAGTGAAGGCACCAAGTGTAGACAGCTTTTTCTTTTTCTAGAGAGTTTGGCTGAAAATAGGAGGAGAGTGTCTGCTATATGCAAGGTACAGTGCTAGAAACAAGGCTACAAAGACAAAAAAATGAACACAGTCAATGCCCTCACAGAACTGACATTCTACT
This sequence comes from Pseudochirops cupreus, assembly GCA_028627135.1. Classification (NCBI taxonomy): domain Eukaryota; kingdom Metazoa; phylum Chordata; class Mammalia; order Diprotodontia; family Pseudocheiridae; genus Pseudochirops; species Pseudochirops cupreus. The sequence continues at coordinate 135,222,123 of CM053584.1, read as the reverse complement.
GGAAGAGCCGATAAGCCAATGTGGCAAGGCACTTAAAAGTCTCTGGGTCTCAGTTTTCCTCAGCAGTAAAAGAAGGTGGGGTTGAATTAGATAGCCTCTGAGATACCTTCTAGCTTTAGATAGAAGATCCTATAATTAAACAACAAATATTTATGAAACACCTATTATGTGCAAGGTACAGTGCTCTAAAGACAAAACCAAAATGCCTCTGCCTCCATTTGGTGGTGGTAGGAAGGTGGGAATACAACACATCCACAGACAGGTAGGTACAAAGTGATAAAAATTTATTTTAGGAGGAAGAAAACACTAACAGTGGTAGGAGGGAATAAGGGGCTAAAAGCCTCATGCTGAGAGCCTGTGCTCTAAAGAAAGCTAGGGTTTCTGTAAAGCAGAGATGAGAAAAGATTATATTCTAAACATAGGGACCACTTGTGCAAAGGCATGGACAGAAGTGAAAGATGTGATTATAGAATGGCAATAGCCAATATTCCAGGTTTACTGGAACAGAGATCACACTTTGTGGAGTAATTCTGAGGAGTCTTCTTTGCTATGAGAAGAAGGAGAAAAACTCAATCTACTAAATGTTAGAGCTGGGAGAGACCTCAGAGACTTGGGTAGTCCAACTCCCCCTATACCCCTCCCTTTCTTTTTCTTAACAAATGAGCAAACTGAGGCCAAGAGAGGTAAGGAAACCTACCTAAGGTTGCTTAGTAACTCAACTAATTAGTGTGAGGTGGGGAGAGGGGCGAGGATGACAAGAATCTAAGAACAGAGATTCCCACACAGGAGAAATGCTGTACCAACCATGCACACAAGATGTGAGAGTACTCTGGCCTAAGTTGCACTGTTAGTGTTGAGAACATGCCAAATAAGTTGGCCCAAATAGGTTACTTTGAAGCCTTTTTATAAACTTTGCCATGGGTAACATGCCATGGACATCTTTAATAGCTCCCTCTTCTAAATGTTCCGTAACCCACATGGGGTGATAAATCCTTGTTCTTCCCATAGCAAAACAAGGCTCAGAGAACTTATGCAGCAATGAATCAGTAGTGGCTGTTACTCCAAAATGTGATGTGTCAGGATAAAATGGAAAAATTCGATCCATCATCTGGATGCGTGGTCTACAGGAGATCAAACATTAGGGTACAGAAACCACTGACGAAAGCTTTCAGTTTCCTTCTGGGCAGTATGGACAGACCCATCTCTCACTCCTAGAGTGTCTGCCTTTTTGGCTTTCCTTAGCTCAGATGGGCAGTTTTCTGGCACCAGAAGAGAAAAGACAGAGGGTGAAAGGAGTAGACATAATCCCACCTGCCTATTAGTGTCTTTATTTGGGGGTCTCAGCAACAGACATCTAGGCCAACTTGCATAATGTTTCCAAAGGAATTTAACTCAAACCAAAAGAACATACTGGGCTCAGGGTCTCCCCATGGCTTAAATAGGCAGTCAGTCTGGGGCAGTGGTTATTGTCCATTTTGACAGGCAAGGAGAAATCAAAGCTCAGACAGACACCTGTGAGGAGGGTTCAGCCTTTGGTCACTCAGCTAAGGTAAGAAGCATTATCTTTCTTATTTTTACGGTTCCTGATCACCTGGGAATTGGAGCTCATAATGGCAGGGAGAGGGCTTGAAGCAGAGTGGAGGGAAGAGAAGCTAGAGGAAAGGAAAAAACAAGTCCTATGTAAGCTAGGCTAATCGGGAGAGGGGGCAACATAGCTACCTCCACAGGGCCCATATATTACATTCCTTCCCTTATCCATCTTGGCTCTCCCTGCTGTCCGGGATCAAGATTGTGACACTACTTAATGAGGCTGGGGAGCAGTGAGATCAGGACACTTTAAAAGGAGAGAGACTTCTCCAGGATCAGATAACCCCAGCAATCCAGACAGTAATGAGCCTGTCCAAATTACCAGTGGCAAATAATAGAAGTGCTAATTCGAAAGCACGCATGCCTCCCTGGAAGGGAGAAGCCTGGCCACCAGCCTACTGCTCCAGACTTGGATGCTGCTTTGATATGGACAATGTATACGCTACCATGAGGTGTAGGGGGTAGGGAAGAGGGGGATTTTGGAGTCCAGGGCAGGAATGTGACATAGCATCACTATGAAAAATAACTCAGAAGCAAATCACCAAGTAGGAAATCTCCATCCTGCTATCAGGTCTGTAAAATATAACTTTGGGACAAAAATGCCAAATGCCAAAATGAGGTCTGGGTCCTGGGAATCTGCCCTCTATCTATCTACTCATGTCCTTAGTTGCTTCAAATATCCACCACAGGGGAAAAGGACATTTTTTTCTCTTGGAGGTTATTTTATTTTATTTATTTGTTTATTTATTATAAGGGAGCTGCCTAGTCATCCACAACACTGGGGCACGCCAACAACAATGAATTCTGGGCTGCACATGCAGTTACAAACTCTTAGTACTTTGAAAAGTCTTTCTAAAAAGGAAGGTAGAGGTGGGTGCCCTGGTAGGAAAGCCTGCTATTTTTGAAAAAAGGCTGAGACACTTGTGGGCCTAGGAGGTTCACATAGGCTTAGAGGACGCAGTGTCTGATGCCAAGACTCAGCAGCACAAGCATGTTGCTTCTGGTGAAGCACTTCTGAAACAAAAGGCTACTTGTACTTTATCTCCACTGAATCTCAACAAACAAAACAAAAACAAAAAACCTAGATGATATGTAGATCAGGTATTGTCCCCATTTTACATAGAGGAAGACTAAGGCTCATACCCTGTTCATGGTAACAAGGCCTTAATCCAAGATCAATGCTCTTTCTACTCCACCTGACCAGTTTCAAACTATGGCCTTAACTGAAGCAGGTAAATAGATAGCTCTTTGTAATCCCTTAAAGACAGAGGTGTAGAACTAAATATCACAATGCCAGGTAAGTAGAAAAACGTTAATTAGTAATTCAAGATTCCAAACAATTAGTTCAGTGGTCTACCTGTTTGACCATGTAATGTATGTTTCTTCCTTCCTAGGAATTCCTGGATCATAGAATTGTAAATGGGGAGGTACTACCTCAAAGCTCAACCTTCTCATTTCACAGACAAGGAAACTGAGGCCCAAAGAAAATACATAACTTGTCTAAGGTCACATAGCTAATTGACTGTCCTAAGTGTTTTCTCCTTCAAAAGAATAGCTGTAAATATTGAAAGGGAAAACGACAGGAAATAAACTGTGAGTAAGCACTGTGATACAGAATTAATTCTGAATTAATTTTTTTTAGCAATGGAAAATCGGAAAGTAGTATGCAAAAAATAAATTTATATCCTCATGTCATATTCTATACTACAATGAACTCCAAAAGAATCAATGTTCTAAATTAATTTCCTTAATCACAAAGAAAATAAAATGTTTTATCCATAAAACTGAAGAAATTATTTCTTTTTTTTTTTTTAGATTTGTCTATGTTTTTATTAAATTTTTTTTGAGTTACATATTTTCTCCCCGTCTTTTCCCCGCCCACCACCCCAAGACAGCCATCCCAGTGTTTGCCCCCTCCCCCAGTCTATTCT
>CM053584.1:135138067-135218105 GCA_028627135.1 Pseudochirops cupreus | reverse complement strand
TGACTTTAGTGGGAAGTATCTTTGTGTGCGTTTTGGAGTTCCAGGATTGGTTTAGAGTCCTATTTTATGGGTATTTTGGGGTGGCTATGTGAGAGCTGCGATGTGTTGCTGCTGCTATGCTGCCATCTTGGCTCCGCCCCCCTGAAGAAATTATTTCTGATAAAATAAAATCTACAGAACAAAAAATACTGTGTTCAAAAGCAAAACAAAAAGATTTTTAAAAGTTTGTACTCAATATATCTGATTAAAAGCTGACATTAAAAATATATGCAACTAATACAACATTATAAGAAAAATTAAAAAAGTCAAAGGTCAATTATGAACGAAACACAAACCTTTGAAAAGCACCTGAAAAATTGTTCAAACATGCTAATAATCAGAGCAAGATAAATTAAAACTACTTTAATGGGCTGCTTCACACCAAGGATTGGCAAAAACAGCTCAACATGACAAAGCTCTATGTTGGTAGGAATATGGAGAAATAGGCACTCTATTATATTGTTGATGAGACCATAGATTAGTGCCAGCTTCCTAGAGAACAATCTGGCAATACGCAGAATAAGTTAGTTACAAAATTCATTATATCCTTTAACCTGGAAATTTTACTGCTGAGACTCCAACCCATGGACACTAGTAAATAGAAAGAAAAAAAGAAAGGAAAACTATTCCTAGTTGCCTTATTTGTAATAGTGAAAAACTGAAAACAGGATACTGTCTAGTGACTGGGGAATGAATGAATAAATTATGATATATCCATGTAATGTAATATTGTGTGATATAAATAACAAATGTGAAGAACAGACTCCAATAGGAAAAGACAAGATGCAATGCAAAGTGAGGACAAAAAAATTAAGACAATCTACATGCTGACTATGACAATATAAAAATAAGAGCAATCAAAATTTAAGTGACTGGAAGAGGGCAATCATTGCCAGAAAGCTATCTGGAAATATATACAATCAGAGTTACAAAACTGATAGCCTTTGACCCAGCAATCCTGTAGCTGAGATTATAACTTAAAGAAGTTATTAAAAGGAAAAAAGGGAACCTATTATACAAAAATAATGAATTATTACTTTGATAAAGTTGGTCCCCTGCTATAATCTTTTCACCTTTATCAAAATGAAGATAGTTCAGATTTGATTTAATTTTAGAGTGAGTTCCATATTCTAGTTACATTTTGAGGGAATTCTATAAACCACATAATCGTTTTTTTTAAAGAAATGTTTCTTTTCTTTTTTTTCTCCACACATCTACTTGGAAATCCTAGTGCTTATTTCCACCCAAGAAAATACATTTTGAGAATGTAATTAATGCAACTTTTGCCCTTCCAAATAAGGTGATACCCGTGATACCCGCCTCCGTAAAACCAGAACTATCTTGAAAATGATGGGAAAGTACAAGGGAAGCAGGCATATTACCCTGGAAGCAGAGTCAGGAAAGGTTCAAGATGAAATGCTTTGTAATCAGCAGCCAAAAAAAACAAAAGACAAAAACATTTTTGGATAAGGAAGTGTTCATGTGATTCTAAAAAACATATAGTGAATGCAGAACTCTTTTTCGTTTATGTTTTTCAAGAAAGAAATAGCAAGAACCTGAAATATGAATAAGAAAAATAATAAGTAGTTCCCCATGTTCCCTGTTGGCAAAATAAGTATTTTAATTTATCAACCTTCAGTGCATGATACTTTCAATGATCAGCCTTCAAGATGATCTTTTAAACCAAGTAAGATCAACAACAGAAACTGAATCCCTACTGTGTGCAGGGCACTGTCATTCACTGATTGGTTTAGAGGATTAGTTTAATTAAAAGCTCTTCTTGAATTGTTACTTTTGGGCTTCAAACATTTCATCTGGAAGGTTAAGTTTTACCTCTGTGTTTAGCAAAATTTGACCCAACAGTGCTGTCAATACTAAAGTGGAGGATTTTTTTGCTGTAATCAAACACTTGGTAATACTACCTTAAATACACTTGAATTCATCTCACTCCCTGCTCACATCCTGGACTTCCCCATGATGCATTGGGGCAGAATGTCTGCCTGTTGGGATAGAGTTTGTTCACAGGAAATGTGAAGGGAAAATTCACGCTCAGCTGTCTAATCCAAACTGATGTTGCTTCTCTAGAGAGAGGAGAATTTGGTATGTTAGGGAAGTTAGTATAAGGTATGCAGATGGTTAATAAAATATTCAACAATGTGCTTTAGTATCACAGATCTAATATTGGGGCAAGTGACCCCTAAACATGCATACATACTTACATACATACATATATATGTATATACCCCCCCATATGTATATATATGTATGTATGTATGTATAACATTAAATATAAAAGACCAAGTTAACCTACAAAACTCCAAAAGCAAGATTGATATATTATTTGAAGAGAATCACATTTCAAAAAGTATCACATTCAAAAAGTCACATCTAATGGAGCTTAATCAATCTGAATGATATTTGAAAGTCAGTGTCGTTTAATGGATTGGATTTAGAGTCAGAAAGACCTGGGTTCAAATTCTGCCTCTAATACTTACTAGCTATGTGACCCTGGGCAAGTCACTTACCCTCTGTATGCCTTAATCCATTGGAGAAGGAAATGGTCTAATCCTTGGGAAGAGGCAGTTAGATGGCATGATGGATAGAGCCCCAGGCGTAGAGTCAGGAAGACTTGAGTTCAAATTTAGCCTCAGACACTTACTAGCTTTATGACCCTTGGGCAAGTCATTTAGCCTCTGTATGCCTTAACCCCCTGGAGAAGGAAATGGCAAACCACTACATCATCTAGGCCAAGAAAACCCCATAGACAGTATAGGGTTACGAAGAGTCAGACACAAATGAACACCTGAACAACAACAACAAACCTTTGGGAACTTATTTAACTTTGCTGAGCCTCAGTTTCACTATCTGTAGAATGAAATTAATACCTATACTCAGAGCCCAACGCAGGGAAAATGACACTTTGTCAAAAGGCACAGACATCTTGGGGGAAGGGGTTGACTTACCTTTGCAAATACCCCCAGGCCAACTCTCTCCTGGTGAAATGACAACCCCCTTTTCCGGTTGGACTATCTTCTGCACAACTAGAATAAAACCACCTCCCTGGACTATCTTTGGCATTGTTGTCCAGCCCCTCACCCCTAACCTGCCATCTGACTAACTTTGTTCCAGGTGAAGAAATTTCTTGTTCCACTGAGATTTCCCCTAAGCCAAAGTACTGTATGCCTAACGTGTGCTTTCAGGTTTCAGAACTCCAAGTCTCAGTGCCAAGCCATTTTCTCACATTTCCTAAGTTTCCTCTACCATCATGATGATATCAGTGACTGCCCAAATGTTTTCCTCACCTTTATGGGCTTCAAAAAAGGTTGGTTCAGCTTCCCATGGGATTAAATACAGACAGACACACACAGACACAGACACACACAGACACACAGACACAGACACATACAGACACACACACACACACACACACACACACACACACACACACACACACACACACACACACACACACACACACACAGTCCTTCCATGCTATTCAGGGAAGCTAGCTCTCTGCAGTTGATATAAAGGGAAAATTAAATCAGGCCTAGGAATAGATTAAGAAGAACCAAGGCAGGAGACATACAAAGTGAATCCTGGTTAGTTATGGCTCCTGCTTATCTCCTCAAGCTAGAAGAATAGATTCTGATGAGTTATTTAGATTTTATTGATGTAAGCTGGTGCCATCGAAACGCTGCTGGCTCTCTCTTTTTGTGCCTATTAGTATAAGCACATGCAGCACATTTCCAGAAGAAAACAACTTGAAATTGTTAACACACACAGATACTCACTCTCTCTCTCTCCCCCCGTCCCTCCCTCCTTGTTCTGCTCAATGGCTGGTTTCCAGTCTTCACCAACTTTTTTCTTGGAAGGCTACTGGCTTGTTTTCTTGATTAACTCAGGATCACAGATTTAGGGCAAGAAGGAACCTCCGACAGTCTTCATATTCACCTGGAAAGGCCTACACAAACTGATGCTAAGTGAGAAGAGCAGAACCAGGAAAAATTTGTACATAATCACACACACATTGTATGTGTGACGACCAACTCTGATAAACTGGATTCTTCTCAGCAACGCACAGCTATAAGACAATTCTACAAGTCTCAGGATGGAAGGAGATGTCTACATTAGAAAGATCAGAGTTTAAATGGGAGACCGAAGCAATCTACATGCTATCGTTCTTTTTCAAGTTTGGTTTTCTTTCTTTTTTTCCCATTGTTCACTCCATTGGTTACAACTCTTTTATACAACCAAACTATTGTACAATGTGAAAGTATTTGCAGATCCTATACATGATTGCACGCCGCCATGGTGGGGGGGAAGGGAGAGGGGAAAAATTGAAACTCAAGGGATTGCGGAACTGAATCTTGTAAACTAAAAGTAAATAAACAAGTCAATGAAAAAAAAAAGAAGAAGAAGGAACCACCGAAACCTCTGAAAATTCCAATGCCTTCTTTTCACAGAGGAACAGATAGAGGCTTAGAGAGGAAAAATTAATTCCTCTACACTATACAGATAATATGCAGCAGTACTGGGATTCAAACACAGGTCCTCTGACTTCCCCTCTCCCTCTAAATCTACCACTCTGATTCATTATTCCACCAAAATATGCCTCAGGGTATCAGCATGATTAGGCTCTGAAAAGGGCAGTTCAAGGGGTCTTGTGGGACCAGGCTAGGTTCTTTCACCCTCTCTGTCAAGCCAAGAAACCACCCTCAGGCACTGTCTCTTCTTATCTATTAGAAGAGAGATGGTGAAACTGCAGCTCAAAATTCCTCCTTTACTTTTTAAACTTGGGGCAGCATACTTGCATCATGCCTTTCCACCTTTCCCCCCAGGCCTTGCTTTTCACTACATCACTCTTGTCCGAACTGCTGACTGCAGCCCCTCCACCATCACCACTCTGGACAGCTGGACGCTATCAGACAGCCCAAGTAGAAGGCCAAGAGTCTCATCACAGCTCCTCTACCCCGCTTCAATCTAACACAGAAATTCACAGTGAAGCTGAACCACATGGTGAAGAAACAAGGACTATAAATAACCTGTCTCTACCAAAAATCTGCTTGAATATCCCATAAGGCATTACATTCCCATCAAACCTCAGTTTTCTCATTTGGGAAATGGGGCTAATGACTAGAAAGTGTATGCTGAGCATCTGTCTACCCCTCACATTCAACCAGTTACTAGGCCTTTTTGGATCAGCTGGCTTAGCTTTCCTCATGCAGTCATAGCTCCCATGAATTCAGCTCTTTATCACTTTTGGCCTGGAACGCTACTTTTGTGGCTGAGTTGTTTTTCAGTCCTGTCCAAGTCTTTGTGACCCCATTTGGGTTTTCTTGGCAAAGATACTGGAGTAATTTGCCATTTCCTTGTCCAGTTCATTTTACAAATGAGGAAACAGGCAAACAGAGTTAAGTGACTTGCCCAGGGTCACCCAGATAGTAAATGTCTGAGGCTGGATTTAAACTCAGTTCCTCCAGACTGCAGGGTGGGCACTTTATTCACTGAACTATCTCGTTGCCCTGACTCATACATATTCCTAAAGCACAGGTCTGACTATGTCACCCTCCAGCTCAGGGAACTCCTTATGGCCTTTGGGAGAAAATATCTTTCTAGAATATTGGTCTCCTCCATGGACTTGCCATTACAGCCACACTAACCATGCTGCTTACATCCTAATTCCCAGCTCTCAGACTTTACATAGGTTATCTGTTACCTATGACTGGAAAACTCTTTCTCCTTTGCTCCATCTTATTATAGATGACTTTTCTTCCTTAAAACCTCATCTTAAGTGCCACTTCCTATGAAAGTCTACTGGGATCTCCCCTCTTGCCTCCTAGTGTATATACATGTGTGTGTACAGATATACATAGATAGATATGTCTATGTGTGTGTGTGTATGTGTGTGTGTGGGCATATAAAATTTGAATTTTTATATATATGTTCTCTCCAATAGAATGCAAGCTCCTTAAGGGCAGGAGCCCATTTCATTTTTTGTCCTTGTATCATCAATAATAAACACAATACTTGGCACATAACAAGTACTTAATAAATGTTTATTAAATGAATATGTTAGCTAACATGGAAGCTAATGAAATGCATACTTCCTCAATACTCCCTGACCCTTGGGGACTTCCTTCCCCCATTGAAGAGGTTAGAAATCAGAGAGCTCCTCCCAGATCTTTTACCTAAGGAGGAGGCAGAGGGCAGCAACCTCATTGTTTCCTACGGCTGCTCACCTAGACTTGATCACTGGCTCTAGAAACTCATCTTTCTGCAAAATCACATCTGATTTTAGTACACTCTGTCCATTTTGTCCCTCCCTCTCTCTTATTGGAGAGGGTAAGAGGGTAGATATCACAGAGCTTCTCCTAGATCCCAAGGCAGCCATCTCATAATTTCTTACCTAGTTGAAGGACTTCATCATGCTCTCCCACCCTGTGGAAGAACCCTCCTTCCCATTTCCCCCTCCACCTTTCAGTGCCTTTTCTCTTTAGACTGTAAGCTCCCTGAGGGCAGGGATTGTCTTCTATTTTTCCTTCTATCCCCAGAGCTTATCAGAGTACCTAATACACAGTAGGTCCTAAATAAATGTTTATTGACTGGCTAACAGACATGAGTGTTATAGAAAAGGTATTGAATAAGAGTTTAGGACTCCTAGCTTTAGGTCTTGGTTCTTCCACTATACCAGGGCTTCTTAAACTTTTTCCACTCTGGCCCTTTTTTTGCTTTTCTGCAGTGGTTGTGTGGCCTGAAGGCAAAGTGAGCATGCTTTGTGTTCAGAACCAAGGCTGCAGTGAAGTTGCCCAATGCAACATCCCATATGAGGTGGCAACCCACTGCACTGTGCCACCTATATGATCTTGGAAGAATCAGTTAAGAGCCTCTATTTGAGATCAAGGCACCTGGATTCAGGTCCTGGTTCAGCTATTTGTCTCCTGTTTTATCTTGCTCCGATCACTTAGTTTTTATGGGCTAAAGTCCACCATCTGTAAAATGAGAGGAGTAGACATCCTGAGTGGTAAGATCCTTTCTAGCTCTAAATCTCTTATAATCTCTTCTGCAAAACTATCTGGATCTCAGTTCCCTCATTTGGGAAAATGAAGAGAATAAGCTAAATGTGCCTTGCACATAAAATTGACTTAATGAATGCTAGATGAAAAAAGAAAGAGACTTTTAAGATCCTTTCCAAGTCTAAAATTCCCCATGTCCACAAGTAGAAGAAAATGGTCCTTTGCCTTTGAGGAAAGAACTGGGGGTTGATGAGAAAGGACTAACATATTAAACAGCTGTCCAAGGAGACAAGACATTAATTAAGTACCAAATTACATAGCACACACTATTAAATGCAATTGGATTCAGAGAAGTGGGGGATAGAGAACAGCTGAAAGAGTCAGGGGAAAAGATTCATACATGTGGTGAGAAATGAGCCAGGTCTTGGTTGATACATGGAGTCTATGTGAATTTGATCAGGAGAACCTATGGGAGAAACTGGGACAGATTGCTCTTGTCTGCATCAGGTGTTTGCATGCATGTGCGTGTGTGTGTGCGTGCGTGCATGCGTGCGTGTGTGTGTGTGTGTGTGTGTGTGTGTAGGGAAACATCTACAAGTTGCTGCTTCCATGGAAAATGAAAGAACTCTAACTAACCCCACTGAGAGGAAAAAGTATTTTTATTTCTTCCCTTTCTCTTTTGCTAATGTTTTTCACTTTTCAGTGAGTTTAGATTTCCAGATGTTTTGTTCATTCCTAATCTAGATTTGAGTTTGGGGAAGACATCTTTCTTTGGGAAGGCCCATTCCTTTCACAAGTATTCATAGAAGGGAAGCATGTTCTTTTGTACAGGTGACAGTATTTTGTTCATGAGGAACAGAAGATGAGGATATGAATCTGTCAAGTTTGGAATATTTCTCTAGGGTTCTACAAATGACAGAAAACAATGGCAAGCTGGTCTCTTCTGAGAATAGTTCCTTTGTTCCTTGTCACAGTCTTACAGAAAAGATTGTTTGCAATTCTTCACAGCCTTACAAAATATTCAGATTTTTCAATGAAAAGAGTTTTCCCACATTGTGGATACACCCACACAGAAAGTTTCAGAAGTGAATGAAAAGAGCTACAGAAAGATGTTGATGATGTTCACTTCTTCCCAAGTCATAGCTCTGGTGAATAACTTTCCTTCCAAGTCCCTGCCCTGAAGAATCTGCCAAGCCTTGACTGTATCATTCAGTCTGGCCCTATAGTTAAGCTACAGAGCAGACACATTGGTCACAGAGTCCCATGTCCTCGAGTGGACTGGCAGAGTCACGATAATGATTCCCTGGTTGAGATGCTAATGGAGTTTTCACATGGAGAAGCTGCCTGGGTGAAGGAAAAAGGTCCTGACTTTAATGTTGTTGATTTTCTACTTAGACAGATGCACATCTGCAAGATCAAGCCCAGGGGATCCCGCCTCTTTTTGCAGTCACCTCAGCTGCTCAGGATGGAGTTCTGTTAGCCAGTACCTTTCACAAGTAGCAACACTCATTTTAAATCAGTCTTGGAACAGCTGCTTATCCAAGGAGAAATCCAACTCAAAAGATCTCCCTTTGGGTAGAGGAACAAACTGTAGCAAGACATACAGAGGAAGATGGTGGCACAAGGGCCCCAGAGATATCAGACAACTTCCTCCTGCTTTTTAGGCTCCTGTTTTGATCCCCACTGAGATATATGAGCAGAGAAAGCTGACAAGTCCAAATCCTCCTCCAATCCATTTTTCAACCATAAAAGACAGGCAGAAAGGAAACTGGAAAATATGGTCGGGTCTCTTTTGTGAACTTATAAAGGGAACATAGTCACTAGCTGGTCAACTGTCTTACCAAGTATATTAACAAGTCAGGGCTTGAAGTGGGGGGAGTGAGGGAGAATGGCATTCTTGCACTTTTTCGGAGGGCTTTCATTTCTTTCCATTTCTTTTGAATGAGTGAAAAGTGCTTCAGAATACCCTCCCCTGCCCCCCAACCTCAGGCTCTTCCTGCTTTGCCTCCCACGATAACTCCTCTTCTCTCCCTCTGTTCTGGGATAGGAGGTTAGCTCAGGGAAGGCAGTGGGCAGCTAGTGCTCTGGCTCAGCTCCCTCACCTCTGGGGGTGGGGGGTCAGGCTCAGTCTGAAAGAGGTTGGAGGGAGGGAATAATCTCAGTTTCTTTGTTCCCTTCCAGGGGGAACAAATGCCTTGACCAGAGTTCGAGTGTGAATAGGGCTCACATTTCTCTTTGCTCAGATAACCTTCATCTACCTACAAAGTTGGAAATGTCTGGAAAGAATGGGTTAGTCACATCACCCTTGGTGCTCCCAGTCAGGAGATAGGACAAAGGGTGCACCAGTCAGCTGGGAGCACTAGTTTTTCTGTCCATTCATATGTTTATCACCCCACTGGAAGGCCATTTTTGGTTTTCACAAAGCAATTCATGAATATGTTTCCTAGCTGGTCCTGAAGGTAAGTTCACTATTACTCTCTTTAAATACATACATACTTATACACACACGCATATATTAGTGCTTGGTATTAGGTCATATAACACACCAGCGGGAGGACCAAGAGAAGGGATCAGGGTACTTAAGGGTTCTACTGAGGTGATCTTGCTATTGGTTCAGAGCAGTTGTCCAGCTTGTAGGCTCCTGAGTTCCCATCTTGGTGCTGGACCTGCCTGATCAGATCTGATCTCCTTTAGGCTCCCTGGACATAATTCAGTGAACTGTAAAAGCTTACTTTTTAAATGGTGTTTGAGGTAAGCCCAGAGAGTTACAGCATCTTTGTAATGGAGATCACTGATTTCCTTCTTATTCAGTGCTAGCAAATTGGGTTACTCCCCTTTATTGGACCTTAGTCTACTGGTCTGCACAATGGGAATGACATTCCTCCTTGCCATAAAAGCTGGATCTCAATTATATTAGTAAGCACATGGTGAGTCAGTAGGAGTCAGTAATCCTGACAAGGTGTGAAATCTCAGGCAAGGAAATCAGTTTTCTCTCTCCCACCACTTTGTACTTCTGTGAAACCCGATCCCATCCTTCCACAACTGATAGAACCCCAATCCCAAATGTGGCAACTTTCATGTCTAATGAATACAATCTCCAGGCCTTGGCTGTCTGGGTTGCAGGCTGGACCTTGGTCTGCCATGTCCCCATTTCTGCTCCGCCTGTTTAAGAGGTGGTGGTGGGGCTCCCACAAAGCCATCTGGGGAAGCCGCCTGGAAGGGCGGGTGATCTTCATAAATGGACAGGAAATAGAAAAGACGAATGTTGGGCGGATGACAGATCCCTGAATTCAGTTAACGGGGCCTTCAAGATACGAGCTGTTCTATTAAACATAGGCCCATTATGCTGGCCATCCACTTTAAACCCCACAGTGATTAAAATGCTGGCAGGAAATGAAAGCTCCCTATTGAAGGGCCTTCCCCGAGGTCCTCATTTCAAACCAAATTTTACAGCACCGCACAGGAACAAAGACTCCCCAGTCCTCCAAGTCTTCTTTTTGTCACTTTGGACAAAGAAACCCCCTCAAACGCCCTCCCAGAACAATGGCCTCTGTGGAGCCAGAGCCCCGCCAAGAATGGGCACAAACCATACAGAAACACATTTTAAAAATACATTTTACACTGCCCTTGACATTTCAGATAAATAGAGGGCAATGCACTGAAATTCCAAATATTTCATCCTGATCCCCCCCTTTCCCCATCACAATGAGAATTTTCTTACGTCCCCCAATCTACTTGATCTTTGACATTTTGGCCTCTGCAAAAGGAGGACATAGTAGAGTAGTCAAAGAAATTAATTATGCAGATAATTGCGTTTGATTAAAATGATGACTGTAACTGAGAGTGTAATAAGCAAAGGCTTACAGGAGTCTCACCCAGAGAAGACACCAAGGAGATGCTTGCAATTCCTTTTTTGTTATTCTGTCTTTAAAATTTTTAAATTTATATAGATAATCTTATTTTATATCAGTATCACTCCTGGATATAATTCTACTCACTTCCCCCTCAACAAACCATGCCTTGTAAGGAAGAATAAAGAGGGGGGGGGGGAGCAGTTTGGCAAAACTAACCAACCCATCAACTGAATCTGACTTAATCAATATCTGGGGTAGAATCTGAACCCAGGCCTTCCAGATTTCTAGTCTACCACACTTTAGAGCCTCTCCTGCTTTATCTGAGCGAGGTTTTTGAAAATTCATTGTTGTTTTCATTTTCTTTTTCTTTCTAAGGTGGAATAATAATAGCTAATATTAATACATTTACTGTGTTTATGATGTTTATATGGTGCTTTAAGGTTTGCAAAATTATTACAAATATTATTTCATTTTATCCTCATAACAATGCTAGGAGATAGTTATTCCCATTTTACAGATGGGGACAATGGGGCAGACTGAGAGGTCAAGTGGCTTGCTCAGGGTCACACAGATGTGTATAGGGCAGGATTTGAATTTACGTCTTACTGATTCCAAGTCCAGTGTTCTATCCACTGGGTCACTTTGCTACCTCCTCCCTCCCTATCCCCAGCCCTGAGCCTTCATAGGAAAGGGTGGCATAGTTTTTACTGAATCACTCAAGCTTTACTCTTCCCTACTGTGGATGTTTACCTGGATTTGGCAGGCTGGTAACAGCCAGTTGTTTCTTAGTGAATGGAACATGAGACCATATGTTGCAATGTTTAAGCAATTTTGAACCAGAGGTGTAATTCTGAGTGTCCTTTGCAGAAATTGTACATTAAATACCCAAAGGATCTGAGCTGTACAAGACATACAGCCTTTTTTTTAGCACTTTTTCCCCTTAGCAACAAAACCACTCGACAGCACTTCTATCCTATACTCCCACCACAAGTTCACTGAGTGTGCCGGCGAAATGATGATGGCCTCTGTTTTAGGAGAGGCTGTGTTCTAAACAGGAAAAGATGGCCAAGATCCTCCTGGGGCTGGGGAGACACAGAATGCAGAGCTGGGAAAGAACATGTCTTGGGGGAAATGCCAAGAGCCCTTCTAAATTGGTTTTCTGATATGTTTGTTGTTCTTCAGTCATGTCTGACTCTCTGACCCCCAATTAGGATCTTCTTGGCAAAGATACTGGAGTGGTTTGCCATTTCCTTCTCCAACTCATTTTACAGATGAGGAAACTGAGGCAAACAGAGTTAAATGACTCGCTCATGGTCACTCAGCTAGTAAGTGTCTGAGGCTGGATTTGAACTCAGGAATATGAGTCTTCTTGATTTCAAACCCAGAGTTCTATCCTCTGTGCCACCTAACTGCCCCTTTCTGGTATGGGCAAATACCTAATAGGTTTGTGAAAGGGGGAGGCACCTACATGGATATACAAGATAACACTTTTCCATGTGTCCTTTTAGCCTGCCTCCAAGACAAGTTTGCTCAGTGATATTCAAGTTGAGCTGAGGGTGTAAAATGAAATGAGCAAAGAAAATGATGAGAGATGTTCAGATCATTCAAAAGTATTTTGAAAAGTTTCTGTGGGTTTCATGATATGACCATAGCCAAGACACTTCACTCACTTTTCTCATCAGTAAAATTAAGATCATAGATAACCAGTGTCTCCTCACACAGAAATTTTGTCAGAAATGAATGAGAAAATCTCTGAAAAGTGCTTTGCAAACCTTAAAGTACCACATGAATGCCTATCATCCTCCTCCCTGTTGTTGATAGCGTTAAACTAAACTGCAGATTTAAATGAGGCAAAACCAGTGTCACAGTCCCCCACCGCAGGCCTCAGCTTAATGTGAGTCATAGGCTGATTGGGACAGACCTACTTTCTCTCTGCCTTGTACAATCTTTTCAGTTACTTAGGAAAGTATTTTAGGGTCCATCTTTAAAAAAAGGGGGGAAAAAAACCTCAGCATAATTCTAAATTGATTTTCAGCCTGGTTTTACCTGGGGGTAGGCTGGTAAATGTTTAACAGCCAGCTCTCTGGAAAAAAAAAACGTACACAAGACGCACTTTTAAGTTTCATCCGCATCATTAACACTTTCTCCATCGCCTTCTCAAGCCTGGCCAATCAACAGAACAATAAACCAAGCCCTGATCTGTGGTGTTTGCCGATTTTTGAGGTGTAAATGCTCACACTGAAAATCTGACAGTGGGTCCTAGGGAGCTGATAGGAGGGGGCTCCAGCACCCCACTGGTACAGATTCATAACGCTAACAACAGTGTGTGCGTGAGGGACTGATTTTTATTTGTATTCCTTGTTCTACTAGTGATTTGGAACACACTTTCATGTAGTTAATAGTTTGTGATTGATCTTTTTACAGCTGCTTACTTGTATTCTTTGACTACTTATTTACTGATAAATTACTTTTATTCGTATATATTTGTGTTAGGATACTATATATCTTGGATTTCAGACCCTCTTAGAGAGATCTTATACAAAGTTCCCCCACCCCCAATCTTTTTTCCAGATCATTTACTAGTTGTGTTGATTTTTGTTCATGCAAAAGCATTTCAATTTCACACAAATGAAATTTTCTCTTTTATCTTTTGTGACTGCCTCTATCTTGTTTGGTTACGAAGTCTCCATCAAGCCAAACCTGTGAAAGGTATGTGATCTGGTTCTCGTCTAAGTTTTTTTTGGCAAGAACATTAATATATCCAGGTTGTGTGTCCATCTCCTATGAACCAGAGATCCAAATACTTGGCATATGTCTCAAAGAGATCAAAGACAGACAAGCACCAAATGCACAGCAACATTTATAGCATCACATTTTTTTTTTTTTGCTTTTTGGAGGGGAGAAGGTAGGGCAATTGGGGTTAAGTGACTTGCCAAAGGTCACATGGCTAGTTTTTTGTGTTAAGTGTCTGAGGCCACATTTGAACTCAGGTCCTCCTGACACCAGCGCTGGTGCTCTATGCACTGCGCCATCTAGCTGCCCCAGCATCACTTTTTGTAACAAAGAATTGGAACGGGCGGCTAGGTGGCTCAGTGAATAGAGCACTAGCCCTAGAGTCAGGAGGACCTGAGTTCAAATCTGACCCTTAACATTTACTAGCCATGTGTCCTTGGGCAAGTCACTTAACCCCAATTGCCCCGCCTTCCCTCCTTCAAAAAGTTAAAAAAAAAAAGAATTAGAACACAGTAGATGCACGTGGATTGGGAAGTAGACACACAAGTTTTGGGACATGAATGGATGTGAAGAATCCAGAGAAACATGGGAAAACATATATGATGCTAAGTGAAAACAGGGGAACCAGGAAAACCATATATACAATCGCTACAACAATGTGAATGGAAAAAAAAACCCCACAATAAAACTGAGCATTATATAATGGTGTTCACCAAGTCTGGACCTAAAGAAGTGATAAGGAAAGATACCTTCTTCCTTTCCTTGCCGAGGCTGGGGACTATGGGTGAGGAACACTTCATATACTATCAGAATTCCTTGTGAAGGTTGGTTTGGGTAAACTGTTTTTTCCCCTCTCTTTCTTTTTATGAATCATAATAAGGGATGACTCTCTGGGTGAGAGCAATATATTTGGAAATGAAGGTGATATCAAAACAAAAGGTATGAATAGCTTTTCTTTTTAAAAGATAATGTGTGAAGAAAAACTGAATAAATTATTGAAGCACTAATCAAATTTTATCTACAGTTTTTACTCCAGTGGCTTGGGAAGAGGTAGGAAAGCAATCAAAATTTACATGAAACTTTCAGTCCTGAAGGCACACTATTGAAATTTTGTTCTAAGTTATTCTCAACAATCATCTATTGCAAACACTGATTTTCTTTTTCAGGAATTTTTCTGAAATACCAAAGGATACTGACATATCAAACCTAGAAGATATAAGAGATGTACCTCATTCCCCCCCCCCCCCCCCCAGTATGGGTGGTGTTTCTACCTGGGATTCACACAAAATCTCTTCTGCAGATTTTATGGCTACTCTGATGGCTTCACCAAATTAAACCCTAAAACCATCTCTGAGATCTGAAGTGTCACTATCTCATTAAAGTTAAGACCTTAAGGTTATCTTCATAGGCTGGTTTCAGTTTTTCAAGAGAACTTAAAGCCCTTTTAATAGTTACTACCCTAATCAGGGCTCTCCTTAATTTTCCTCATCTTCTCCTTCTACCATTACTCTGCAGCAGAACCCCTGCATCTGATAGTAACACAAGTCCCCATCTGAGCACAACACATCTCTGCAAGAAGTTTAGTTACAATGAACACCATCAGGATAAACATCGCATTTTACACAGCCTCCTTTTTTATTCATGCAAATAAAAATGTAAAATCTCAGAAAAAAAAACATAGAAAGACTAAAAAAAATCCAACAATGAAAGTTTGCTCTTGCTCGTTATTGTTTTTCTTCCTTTGTCCCTCCCCCACGTCTTTTCCTTATTTTAGTGTAGGTTCAAATTCTGGGCTTATAAGGCAAAGTCTACAAAGGATCTTCTGGATCCCTGTCCCCTAAAACATCCTGAGAAGTCCCCCCTATTTGTGAGTCCTCAACCACTTCAGGGGAATTCACAGAATGCAGGGGGACACTGCTAGGCCTGCTTCAGATGATGGGTTAAATTCATTTCCAAACCATACAGATGTCAGAAAACACTGAGACTATTGCAGAGAACTTTAAAATTCCAATTTCATAGGGGAAAAAAAGTTTGTGCTTCGAATTTTAAAAGAAAAACTATTTCTACGAGTACGAGTTTTGTTATAAACTTTCTTAAAGAAGTCTAAAACTAAATACCAGCACTCTAACATTCCTGCTATTTCCTCTGAGCACTGAAGGAGGTCACTGGTTTAATTACTTAATGGCGAATTTTGTATTTACATTTCAGGCAGGCAGAAGATATAAATTCAAGGAGTATTCTTGCTACTACAGGCACACTGGGAGCCTTTATGTGCTACAAACCTACAAAAGATGTAATGAATGGTCTTACAGACTATCTCCATTTGAAGAGGTCACTACAGTTTTTGTTCTTTCGTACTGTTCCCTTTGCTCCTGTGCATTTTGAAGCTAAAATTCTTTGATTCTATGTAAATGTGCCTAGAAGGTAGTGGGGGAAAATTAGGTAGTTCAGTGGAGAGTGCTGGGCCTGGAGTCAGGAAGTCTCATCTTTTCTGGGTTCAAATTTAACCTTACAATACTGATTAGCTATGTGACCCTGGGCAAGTCACTTAACCCTGTTTGCCTCAGTTTTCTTATCTGTAAAATGAGTAGGGGAAGGAAATGGCAAACACACTCCAGTATTTCTGCCAAGAAAATCCCAAATGGGGTCAGGAAGAGTCAAACTCAACAACAAAAAAGCTAAGTCCCAAGGAGGTTAAGTGATTTGCTCCAGGTCACACAGGTGGGAAGCAGCAAAGATGCACTTTAAACAAAGGTTCTCTGCCTCTAAATCCAGGGTTCTATCCATTGGACTACCTTCTTCACTCTATAACATAATCTCAGGTGCCACAGACAAATCTCAGAGACTTTAAAATTAGAGATTTCCTGATATACATCAATGGAGGAAGTTTCCACAGAAAGAAAATTTTTTTAAAAAAGTTTAGTTTTAAAGCTTTGGTATAATCTAAGTTTATCATAGGAAAAGTCAGTCTTACATAGTAACAAACAACACTTTGCCATTCACTGTACTATTTACCCTCCCAGAGGCAGTCCCCATACCACCAGTCACTTCCACCACCATAGTTTTCTTAATTCTTTTTCACCTATACCCTTTCTGTTCAGAATAATAAGGGCAACTACTAACAATGAAATCTTTTATCCAGTGCTCCTAAGAGCCCTCTGGTAGATTTTTCAATATTTTCTTCTTGGACTGGTCTAATCTATGGCTTGTTGGACATGTCAAGGTATGCAATATTGTCAAAACCAAGTGATCTGTAATTCAAGCTAAAATACTGGAAGTAAACTAGGTAAATTCAAAATAAATGGAGGTTCTGTTGACAAGGCTAATCATTTGCATGCTGGGAGTACAACTTCAAAAGAGAATTAGGCTCATCTTATCTGCTATCAGAAAAAAGAAGAATGTGTGAATTTCCCAAGTAATTTTGAATTTTCCACATTTTCTGCATTTCCCAGCAGAGACCTAAGAACAAATTATCAAGTTCTGACATCTGTAATCAAGGCAGAAGGTCTTTGCAAATGATTAACTTGTACAATTGAAGAGAAAACAGAACCATAATTCATGAATTTGCTAATTGCTCTTCCCTGCTGTGACATTGGCCTGTTGAGCCTTTAGCTGGTACCATATACAAATCATTGTCCTTCAGTTAATAGATGAGATGTTACCAAGGGTTGATGACTAACTCTGTGTGTGGCTCAAGAGAAGAAAGGCAATAAACAGTGCCTTCTAAATGGAGTGACCAGAAAGGCTATATTGGGGGTCATGACTGCCCACTAAACTTGTTATGCTCTGGCTCACAGCCTCACACAAAGCTAGCTCAACACATGAGGGCATGGAAGAACCAGGCCTTTTCTGTCTTCTACAAAGCCCAGAACACCTCGGGCTCAGAGAATAGCCCATTTTGGACTAAACACTGGAGTAAAAGAATGTGTGCTGGAGAAGGGTCTTGAGAACAAACAGAAAAGTAGCTTATTCTCTTATGAGTAGCCCTTCCTTTGTGCCCCCTTTAGTCTAGACCAATGCTGGGGTTAGAAGGCACTACCAGCATGTGGTAGTAATCACAAAGATCAATTTGTTCTGAGCATGTCAAGGTCAATGACATTATGGTGAAGGAGAATATCTTGAGCCCCCGGAGTCTGCAGTGGTTCCTGAATGTCATGTGGGATCACTGAGCTCCCCTGTGTCTCTAACCTCCTCCCCCCTTTCCTTGTTCCCCTCCCCCACTAGTTTGCCACTTCCCTTCCATCATTTCATTGGATCAGTTCTCTTTCTGGCAGAAGGAAATGTCTGTAGAAATGGAAACAACCTCATTTTGGTGGTCTTCTGTTGGTCAACAAGTAAACATTAGGGATGCTGACAATGTGGGAGGCCCAAGAGGAAGTCCAGCTGGATTCGTTGAAATGAAATAACCTTT
Organism: Pseudochirops cupreus; assembly: GCA_028627135.1. Lineage (NCBI taxonomy): Eukaryota > Metazoa > Chordata > Mammalia > Diprotodontia > Pseudocheiridae > Pseudochirops > Pseudochirops cupreus. The sequence continues at coordinate 135,200,055 of CM053584.1, read as the reverse complement.
CTGTCCCAAAACACAACGTTTTTTATCAGGAAATTGGTGTCTGGCTACATCCAGCTTGTGAGGGATTCTGTCTGTTCTTACTCCAAAAGCCAGGAAAAATGGGAACTCCAGCTTTTCACTCTGAGACAACCTTCCTTTGGCAGGTGGAAAAAAGATAGGATGATTTTCCTGGATAGACTTTCATTCCTTTTTCCCTGAGAGATCTGTTCCAAGGTAAAAGCAATTGTTTGTCTAAGAAAGGTCTCTACAAAGGGGTGGAAGGTGGAGTGAAAAGGAGAGAAGAAAAGGAAAAGAAAACAGTTAAGGAACACTGGGGAGTGGGTAATGAATTAACCCATCAATCTATAACAATGTTTAAGTGTCTTCTCTATACTTTACACCTTGTCAGTATGGATCTGAATTTAACTTTTGATTTCTGGTTCGGGCTAGACTTTATTACTTCATCTAGTACCACTTTCAATTTGGTTTCAGTTATTTCAGAAGTTTAATAACACTCCTTTGCTTTAGTTTATCTTTGGTCAATGTGATGGCAAAGCAAAGAAGTAATCATCGGATCCAAAGAAATCTAAAAGGGTACCATGTTTTTTCATAGGTATTCTTTGTCTGAAAATATCCAACGTTGGAACTCTAAGCTACAGTTTAGAGTTCCTAACTCGGAGGGAGATTTCAAAGATAGGCAACAAGAGATTCTGTTATTTTTAACATGAGTATTTTTGTTTTTAAAAGATTCCACTTGATGTTTCAGCTTTTCACATAAGGCTTGGTCACAAATATGGATGTGGGAAAAGCCTTTCAGACAAATTTGAACATGGAATATTATGGAAAAAAAGGGAACTGGATGTAAAGGTCTAATAAAACTTGGTATCTTTAGCTTTCTCTCAACTAGTTCACATGACCTTGGGCCTATTTTTAGAAATGCAACAATTCCCATTTGGATATAGAGTGATACCTTGTACAAGAATCTGGTTGAGCACAAATAAACTTGAGGGAAGTATTGACTTAAAAATAAAACATTGGAAGGGGGAGAAAAATATTCCCCCATTCCCCAGCCCCTCTGTGAAAATTTCCGGAAAAACTGTAAACAAAGGCAGGTTTGACTCAGGAGCTGAGTGACTCTGGTAAGCTGTGGAGATTGGAGGAATATATCAAATCTCACAGAGTGAGGAAATGTTTGTAAAACAGTTAGTAAATCACAGGCAGCCAGGCACAGCCCTGAAGAATGCTGTGAGTGACGTGCTGCCAAGATCACAGCTGGGAGACAACGGGCCAAGCACCCAGCCTGCTTCATACCCCAACTTGGATGATCCCTGCAGTCCATTCTTACTACCTCCTCTTTCTGCAGAACTTGGATGGAGTTGATGTTAATTAGTTCTGTGCCAATGGCAGAACTGGCTGCCAACCATCTAGCGCCAAGGCATGTAAGGGTCAATTTGGTTATACAAAGCACAGGATATGAGGCCTCTAAAAGACTTCTCTGCAGAATGATACTGATTGACCCTTTGGTCCTGGTGACAAAGCTTAAAATTCCAGCTGGGAATTCAAAATCACACTTAGCCTGGAAAAAAAAAGTTTCCAGAGATGAAACCCTGGCATGCACAGATGGGGCAAAATATGCAACTCGAGGCTTCAAATGGATTTGCTAAATGCTTTTCAATCATTATCCTTCCCAACAACTCAACAACACATCTGTATGGTGATTATGCTCATGATTTTACACGGCAGGAAATGGTGAAACTCCTTTGAACCTTTCAGCTAAAAGCTTTCTTTTGGTTCAGAACTTTTTCCAGAAGACAGAAAAATAAAAAAAGGAAATTTTCTGAACATAATGGAGGGGAGCAGTACAATATAGGATTTAGGGAAACATTCCAGATCATTAGAATCAAAAACTCTTCCATACTATTGGGACCCACCTTGTTCCCCCTAAATTATGTTTTCTTAGGGTGTGTCTTCTTGTCTCTCTAAAGAACAACAACAAAAGCTGGTATCTATATATGACATGTTAAGGTCTGCAAAGTGGTTCACAAGAATCAGCTCATTTGATCCATATAACAATTCTGTGAGGTAGGTGTCATTGTTGGTCCCATTTTACAGATGAGGGAACTGAGGCTGAGAAAGAAAGATCAAGTGACTTGTACAAAGTCATGCGGCTAATAAAATATGATTTGAACTCAGGTCTTCCTTACTCTTGGTTCAGGATTCCAAGTCTACATACACACATACAGAAACACACACACATATAGACACTTACATACACATACATAACTGCCTTCTTCTTTGTAAGTTTATATAAATTTGCAGAGAATGGCCATTTTGTTCTTAATCTAGGGATGCTAGAACCCAAAACCAGATACTAATTGCTTTTGAAAATCTTTTTTAAACTTGGGGAAAAAATTCTATCCTTTCGAATTTAATAACTATAAACACCCCAGCACAGGACCTGGCACACAGAAGAAGCTTAATATATAGTTGGTAAACTGAAATGAATTGAATTATGGCTACACCTTGGCTCTGAAGCAGCTTGACATTTACTGTGTTAGGGGAGAGAAGTATACCTTGTCCAGTAAGACTCTTATGAAATACTTTATGAACACCAGTTCACAGTGGTAAAAAGGCCTTTTCCAGAGTCATAATGCCTCAAGACTATTCGAGTGGCCTTCATCATTCTCTTTTCATCTTTTTTGGTAACCATTACTCAGCGGCAAACAGGGCTGGTACCCTTGGGCTCTCAGAAGTGTTTTAAAGCAACATCTTCATTAAACAAGGTATGTGGACTTCGAATCAGACCAATTAATAAGAGCATTTTTCAAAATGGTAGAAATCAGGGGCTTGGGACTGTGACCCAGCGATATTTTTATTGGCCCTTAATCAATTCCCATGGAGAAGAGTTGAGGGACTAATGTGTCACTGGGAACTTACTGGGAGTATGGGAGGAGGATTTATACTACTGCAGCCACTGAAGTCTAACTTATCAAGAAGGCTGTGCTTCTAATACTGCTCTTCAGCCATGAGTGCTCTCTACCTTGGCTGGGTACCAATGTATACTGCATCCAGTCAATAATGTATCAGGCTTTACTGGGATGTTATTTATCTTCAAGAATATAAAACCAAACTTTAATTTTTTCTTCCTCCCATCTGCCCTTTATTTTCTTTCCTTTTTTTGAACTGTAGTTTCTCCCAGCTTTTAGTTAAGTTATGGTACTTAATATACTTACTCCAGCAGAATGTTAAGTCTTTGAAAGCTAGTACAAGGTTATATAATTCTTGTCTTTGGATCCCCAGTGCCTAACACTGTGCTTGCTTTATAACAAGTACTTTGAAAATACTTATTGAATTCATCGCTTAAGTGAAAAAAAAAAACAAAACACCTCAGTTCACTTGGTCCTAATTAGCCCCAGTAAATTTAACTCTATTACTGAGAGTTCTGGGTATTTGAGGTCAGTATTTCTTTAGCAATACACAGAAAGAAGATTCTGAATAAAGAGATTTGTAAAACGGATTCCTTGGGAGACCTTAAAGAATGAGTTGCATGCCCCTCTTCCTGGAGGCAGTGGAGGGGAAGGGAGAAGGAACTGATGAGAGACTGTTTATCTGAAGTTAAAGAACATTTTCTCTCCCTTTCAATAAATGCTATCTACTCCTAAGAAAGCTCTTCAGTTAAATTGCTTGAGCATTAAAAGTGACAGGCAGATTCTTGAACTGGCAAACATTTTGGGCAGAAGATCCATGACTCGATTCCAGATGTAAGATGGGTCCTGGCACAGGACGAGGTGATTTGTTTCCATAAAATAAATTCTGAAAAGCATAGGCAAAGGAGACCATTCTTTATCAGCCAAATGGGGATGAAATGAAAATGCACTTGGGGATGGCCTGCTATTCCATGAAGACCATTTTAAAAATTGTCTGAATCAGCCTGTGAAACTACAGACCAGCTTGTATACTGACTGACCCCATTAAGATGCTGTGGAAAAAAAGCAATATTCATCTAATTTCCATGAGAGGGATGGTTTCACTATGTGAAGTCACCATCTTCCAATCTGTAAGGGCTTTGTAAAATAACTCAGTTTAGCCTACTTTTATTTCACACGTCGTCTTTAAAACAAGGTTTCTGTAATACGACCCCCCCTAGAATTAGCTCTAGACAACAAGCAGCACAGCAGCCTGATATTTTGGGGACTGAAATATAGCCTTTTGTTTTCCTTTTGTTCTCAGTCTATCTAACAGTATCAATGAAGTGAGATTTTTTTTAAAAAGTGATTATATTTTTCTCATGCTTTGTAGTAGTTTCAAAATATATTGAAGGATGTTCTCTCTGGATATTATGTTAACTAAAGTAACATACATGTTCTCTTCCCTTCTCCCCAAAAAAGATAACTGACATTTTTTTGAATGGTGCATTGCGTGTTTATTTCTTAAGTAGTTTGGGCTATTAAAACAATTATTTTTGTTTGATCAAATGATCTTGTTTGCCTTTGGTTATTAGGATTTATAAAATCGCAAAAAGGAAATGGCAGTTTTTACAATCCAATTTAGTGTCATACTTCTGGCTCACGATCTTATCAGAGAGCTGTTAAAAGTAGATTGTTTGGTGGTTTATTCACAGTGCTAGCTATCAGTACGTCAATTTTAATATTTTGTTTATGTTTCATCTTTTTGAGAGAATATAATAATTATTTTAGTTCAGGCTCAAGGAAGTCAAGGATTGCCTAATTAGGGCTCAACTCAAGACAGACATTGGTGCCTCTTCAACTGATTCCTTTTAGAAGTGAGACATGCTTTATACCTCCAATGCTGATGCTTCCACAGCAAACTTCAGGGCTGAAGTCAAAAGATGCCTGGGCCAAGTACACATTCCCATCGCCTTGCAATAGTGAGACCACAGACCTGAGAGTGACAGATTAGGTAGCACTGGCTGGGAGACTTAATTCTCATGAATGCAATTAGAAAATTGAATAATAATAAAACATATAGCTAATTCTTCATTATCCAGGGACTATTTATTTTGCATGTGGATTGCTCAGGACCCCTGCTTCCCTCACCTCATCACACATTGATCTTTCAGTCATTATTCCAGTACTCATTAGCATTTCTACCAATGGTGTCCTTTGACTACAGAAATATCTATGGTAAATAGCACAGGTACTTTGAGTCCTTTTCCTAGGAATGTGAATGCATGATTAGTTAGCCATCTAAACATTTACTAAGGCTCTCACTCATCTGTGATAAGAACAGGCCAAGGTGGGGCGTGCAAACTTTGGCCATGGGACAATAATGCTCTTTTCTGCCTGAAGATATCTGGTCTATAGGCAGAAGCAGTTCAAAAAGTCCCATTAGTGTACTGGATGGAATGATGGGCTCAGAGTTAGCAAGGTATGAATTCAAATCTCACCCCTTAACTTACTAGCTTGAATAAGTGAAGTAAGATTTTTTTGAGCCTCAAACAAATTGATAAGTTTTATCTGCTAAGTCATGGGTGGACTACGATGTGCCTAGTGGAAAGAATTCCCACCCTGGGAATTCCTCACCCTGAAATCACAGAAGAGATTGAAAGAACAGTTCAAGACTATTATTAAGATGCTGTCCCAGAGCAGCATGTGATTAAGAGTCATAAAGGAAGAGTCAGAGGGGTATGAGTGAAGTTAGACGAGGACCCAGTGGGATTGTTGGTGATACGTATACAAGCTTTGGGTCTTCAGTAGTGAGCCAATGGTTTCTACCTTTCTTGGCTTCCTGGAGTTAGATAATGAAGGACAGTTCCCCATACTAATGAAATTATACTCCCTGACTATAGATCAAACCTAAGACTTTGGCCTCACTGATAACAGAGCTAACTAGTTTAGGTTCATTCTATTACAGCCTGACAGGGAGAAGAAAAGATAAAGGAAGCTTCTAGTCATCAGTAATGGACCATGGCATCACTGGATCATTGATTTGGAGATGGAAAGGATGTTGTTGTTCAATTGTTTCAGTCATGCCTGACTCTTTTTGTGACCCCATTTAAGGTTTCCTTGGCAAAGATACAGGAGGGGTTTACCATTTCCTTCTTCAGTTCCTTTTGCAGATGAGGAAACTGAGGAAAACAGGGTTAGGTGACTTGCCTGGGTCACACGGGGAATAAGTATCTGAGACCAGATTTGAACTCACAAAGATGAGTTTTCCTAATTCTAAGACAGGCACTCTATCTACTGCACCACATAGCTGCCCCTGGAAGGGATGACAGAGGCCAGTTAATCCAACCTCATTTTGTTGTTGTTGTTTGTCCTTCATTCTCATGCCTCTTCATTCGAAGAGGACCATGACAGCAGGAAAGAAATGTTATGATTTGCAACGGGAAAGACCCTGTAATTATTCTGAACAGACTGATATTCACTGATCTGCGTACTCAGGTTTCTCCCTCTGGTAGATAAGTTTCCTGAGGACAGGAACTATACATACGCTTCTAGTTCTGTATCCCCGGTGCCTCACGGAATTCCTGCTTCAAGAAATGCTTTGTTGAATAACTGAATGGCTTTATTTTGGACCCCTGCACAAGGAAGGGGCAGGAAAGTCTTTCTTATAAGATCATGGCTTTTTTAGAAAAAAAAAATCATGGAAGATCCCAGATTCGAGAAAGTGACATGCCCTCCTCACTCACCACCAACCACAAAGTTCCCTTGGCTACAACTTGGGCTAATGCGCCCATATTCCAAGTCTCTCACCTTCTCCAGCACCACATTTGTTATGGTCCAAGTCAAAACTATTCCCTTTCCCCTCTGTAAAGGAGACAGTGTGCCCTGGAAAATAAATATATTGGAATCTAACTGTGGATTTTAAGTTATTCAAACATCTCTCTCACAGCTCATGTTCCCAGCTCAAAACCATGCTTGCTGGCTGTTTTCTGTGGTGGCAGTAGATAGCTTTCACATTGTCTCCACTGTCCCTCTTGTTCAGTTGGCAAGCCCAAGAAACCCAAAGGGAGTTTAGAATACACACATACATGCACAGGCACACTTTCAACACCCTTGTAAGTCTGACATATGGCTGAAATGTACGAGCTGGAAAGATAGATTTTGTTCCTTGGCCTCTTTCTCTCTTCGGTACTAGTGGATACTAGTGAACATCAAATTCTCAGATTCTGGGATAAAATAGGGTGGCTTTTGACTGATTACATAGTTGGGCTAAACATATTACTGGTTTATGGTTTTTAAAACCAGTGCATCTAGTTTCTGATGAGACAAAAGCAACTGGAAAATGTCTTGTACTATTTAAAAAAAAAAAACCTGTTGGTCCTTTTTGGCTGCCTAGTAGATGTGAGAAAATGCTCTTCTAGGAAAAAAAAGGGAATTAAACAACTATTGTGTCAGAAAAAGAAGTCCATTTGATTCTCCAGACTTGGTTTTGAATTTTCTTGTGCTCCCTTTTGTGTCCTTTCTGTAGTGGAGACTACTGGATTCCTGGGACAGTGCCCAGTGAGGCAGAGGCAGTGTTTCATATCAAACACACACTTTGGAGGAACAATCAAGGACTTTTAGGCAGCTAGGTGGCATAGTAGATAGAGTGCCAGGAACACCTGAGTTCAAATCTGGCCTCAGACAATTAATAGCTGTGTGACCCTGGTTAAGTAACTTAATTCCTGCTTGCAGTACTTCCTAATCTGTAAAATGGGGACAATAAGAACATCTACCTTCTGAGGCTGTTGTGAGGATCAAATTAGATGATAATTGTAACAGGCTTAGCACAGTGGCTTCCCACATATATAGGCTCTACATAAATGCTAGTTACGATGATGATCGTCAAAAAAATTTCTCCACGTAGAGACCTGTAGAGACATACTAATCATTTCTAGGCCTTGGGCTAGGTGATGGAAAGATAAAACTGAGATATTGGCAGAGGCACACAAAGTCTAGAATCAGCCCACCGGGAGAGAGATTTCAGCAAGAGGACTCTATTATTATTTTGTTCAGTATCAACCAAATTGGGAGGTAAGAATTGCTTTGCTTCCTACCAGATGATGGTCCTAGCCCTAGTGAGCAACAATCAACATTTACTAGGCACTTACTTTGTGCCAGGTGCTGTGTTTGGCATAGTGGTTGTTGCTGCTATTGTTGTTCAGTCATGTCTGACTCTTCCGGACCCCATTTGGGGTTTTCTTGGCAAAGATACTGGGAGTGGTTTTTGCCATTTCCTTCTCCAGCTCATTTTACAGATGAGGAAACTGAGGCAGACAGGGTGAAGTGACTTGCCCAGAGTCACACAGCTAGTAAATGTCTAAGGTCAGACTGGAACTCAGGAAGATGAGCCTTCCTGATCCAGGCCCACTGCTCTATCTACCTTGCCACCTAGCTGCCTTGGCATGGTGATTCCTTAATGAGCTTACGTTCTATCAGGGAGCTAATAAATGCAATTATACAGAATGCCACAAAAGTTTTAGTGCTGACAACTGCACTAAGACTTCTGGGATGAGCTGTATTTAAAAAACAAAGTATACGTGATGTATATATGAAATAGATACTAGGTAATTTAGAGATAGATGGGGACCTGGATTTGAGGATCTGCCAGGAAGAATATTTCAGAATAGGGGAAAGTTCCTTGACAAGGGAAGCAGCAGAACTGGGAGACCAAGAGAAACAGGTGATTTTATGAATCAACTTCCTATTAGCTCTGACCATCCTGCATTCCTTTATTACTTTCTACAGTAATCTGCTTCAAAGCTTGAAGGTGGGCATTGCATTTACAGATAGACACCAAAGAGACCTTTTACCTGTATTTGTTTTTAAAGAGAAAACTGATTTCTGAAGCCATTTTCTGGCAGGAGAATGAAATGGCTGTGGGCACCTACTCAGACACAAACCATTCCCCTTAGGGGCTATCATAACCCAAGCAGGATTCTCTAGCTTTGTTCTATGTCTCCTAAGCATGTTTCTATTTTAAAAGCACCTTGGAATTATGGTTTCATTATTCTGGAATACATGCTAAAGCTTATCTCACCAAAAACTCGCTGCCCTCAGTCAGACCTGTTGATGTTTCCAATTTCCTTATATAACAAGACTCTAATGTTGCAGAGGAAGTGGGCAGATACTGAGGAATCAGGAGAGATCAAAAAGCATCAGACCTCTTAACCTCTAAGGTCAAGAGGTCATGACCCCAGGGCCTTGCAGTGAGGTGGAAGCCAAGAAAGATGTTTTCAGGTAGTTTCAAATGATCTCACCCTACTGGCCTTTTTCAAGGTGAAAGAAGATAGGATCTAACAAGAGAAGACCAATGCTGCCGACATGAATACGGTTACACAGATCACAGGGTCCCTACTAAAATTAAGCTGTCACTTCTGCCTCAAAAGGCAATTGAACAATTGGTCATCAGTTGCACTGAAGACTTATGGCCCCAAATTAATATCTGTCTGTGCAGAATTTCTTTTCCTCTGCCTTCTTTCCCAGCATACCTGTTACAACAGTCCAAACACTTCTGGTAAAAAACAATGGGAAGCATGTTCATTAGATGGAAAAAGAAACCAGACTAGATGGCCCCAGTGGAGCAAAGACACCTACAGGATGAAGTTAACCCTGTGTTGTGACTGGTTCTTTCTTTTAAAAAAATTTACTTTCTATAATTCTGAAGTTGACAATGTGTTTAGCTTTGATGGGTGCTAACTGTCAATAGGGTTAAAGGGAGGGGAGTTTGGTTATTAGGCGTTCTGGTGTTCTGGTCTAATGTATGCATTGGTCATATGGATCAAGGTGCTGTTTCTCAACCCAGTTTTGGGGGACCCTCTGGTTTACTGCAAAAGTATCACTAGCATAGTACCATACACTGGTTTCCCTAGGCACTGCCCCCGCCCCCAAGCCCTGGCTAATTGCTAATAAGGAAGGGGGACCCTCTGGTTTACTGCAAAAGTATCACTAGCATAGTACCATACACTGGTTTCCCTAGGCACTGCCCCCGCCCCCAAGCCCTGGCTAATTGCTAATAAGGAAACGGCTTTTGGGAGTCAGTCAGTCAGCATTCTTCACTAAGCATTTACTGTGTGCCAGGTACTGTACTAAGTGCAGGGGGCTACAAAAAAAGGCAAAAGACAGTCCTAACTCTCAAATAGCTCACAGTCTAATGGGAAAGAGAACACATAAAGCAACATGTTACAGACAAGAAATATACAGCACAAATTGGAGATAATCAATAGTGAAGGCACTAATATTAAGGGGGATTGAGAAAGGCTTGGTAAATGGTCAAGGCAAGACTTGAGAGCAGATGGGTGACTTTCCATCTTTCCTACCCCATATGATATGGTTTGGAGGGTGAATGGACAGTTAGTTAAAATGTGAAATGACTGGCAAAGAAATGCAAAAAAAAAAAAAAAGACAGTTATATCATCTCTTAATGGGTCTTAGCAAATTCCCGGATGTGCAGCCCTCAAAAAAAGGTTAGGTAACACTGAACATAAGGGAAAAGAATCCATCCTCTTTAGCTTCTGTGAACACAGGAAGGGTATAATACATCTGGACATTCCATGACCAAAGAAAGAATCCCATAGTAGCAAAACCATTCATTTTAGTTCCAGTCCGTGGAATACTGAGGGTATTATAAAATATGCTAGAAATCTCTAGGGCTCACAGAGGATGGATTAAAGGGGTAGGCTTTAGAAATATTTCCCTTCCTTCCCCTTCTCCTTCTCCATCTCCTTCTCCTTCTCCTCCTCCTCCTCTCTCTCTCTCTCTCTCTCTCTCTCTCTCTCTCTCTCTCTCTCCCTTCCTCCCTCCCTTCCTTTCCTTTCTTTCTGCCTTCCTTCTTTCCTTCAAAACTTCCCTCTCTACTTTCCTTCCTTCGTTCTCTCCCTTCATTCCTTCCCTTCTTCCTTTTCTCTTTTTTTGAGACTTGGTCTCCATATCTTGTCCAAGGTTGCCCAAGGTCCCAGGTTGGAAGGGCAGCAGCCACTCACTAGCCCAATCCCACTACTGAATTGGTAATGGAAGCTCTGATTTGCTCTGTTTCTAATTGGGACTTCTTTAGACAACATGGTAGTGCAATGGCTAATCATATTTGTGCCAGACTTAGTGGGGGATGCCTGATTGGCTTAGCCTACTACAAATTAGACCTCCTGAACTCAAGAGATACTATAATCTCAGCATCTACAGCAGGAGGGATTATAGGACTACACCACCATGGTTGACTGATAAACGGCACATTTCAAATTCAAACAGGTCATCAACCTAAAACTAAAGCAGTAGACGCTTTCTGATTCCACGTGTCAAAAACTGGATGCACAATTCACAGCCTGTTTTTTTCTCTATCTGATGCTTCTGCGTAAATGCCAAGGAATGTATTTGGGTATGATAAATATGCTTCAAACATGTTCCATGCAGATTTTTCAGAAATCATCAAATTTTCTGACAAAGTCTTCATATTTGAACACTAGTTTAGACACTATAAAATCAAGTTTATATGAAACAAAAAAGAAATGGAGGGTTAATTAGTGGTTTTCTAGTAAATCTGGGTATCTGCCATGGATGTGTCCCAAGGGTTTCTCCTAGGCATTCTCTCTCTATACATTTTCCTTGGGTGACATTATATACTCCCATAATTTCAACGACATCAAGGGCTTGATTTGGGGTGTAAGAAGATCTAGGTTTAAATCCTGCCTCAGTCATTCACTAGCTGTGCAACCGTTCTGCATGAGCCACTTAAGGTCTCTGAACCTCATTTTTAAAATATGTGAAATGGTGCTCATAATATCATTTACCTCACAGGGCTATCTTGAGCATCAAATGAAATGATGGATATAGAACATACTGCAAACTGTAAAGCACTAGGCAAGTACCTACCATTATTGGTAGTAAAATTAGTATTTATATGACTCTTGAATTTCTATCTTCAGCCCCAACCATTCCCCTAGATCAGCGGTTCTCAACTTGTGGGTTATGTTCAATTTGTAACAATGAAAATACATCCTGCACATCAGACATTTACATTATGATTCATAACAGTATCAAAATTACAGTTATGAAGTAGTAACAAAAATAATTTTTTGGTTGGGGGTCACCACAACATGAGGAACTGTATTAAAGGGTTGTGGCACCAGGAAGGTTGAGAACCACTGCCCTAGATTCACCTCACATTTCTAATTTCATGCTGTATATCCTTGAGGAATGTCCTACTGGAACTTCAAATTCACCATACTCAAACAAGAATTCAATTACTCCCCTAAACCTGTTTTCTTAATTTTTCTATTTCTGCTGATAACACCACTCAACTACGTGGATTCAAAATCTCCAAGTTATCTTTGATTAGTCTCCTTTTTTCATTTTCTACATAAGATCTGAAAAAGGCAGTGTGGTACAGAGTTAGCAGTCATGGATGGGTTCCAATCCGGACTCTGCTGTTAACTACTTGTGTGACCTCTTACCCATCATTTGACAACTCTGAGTCTCAGTTTCTTCATCTGTAAAAAGATCTGGACTAGATTGCCCCAGAGGTCCCTCAAAGCTCTAAGTCTATGCTTCTTTGATTTCTTGCCAACTCCTGAACATTCCTGACTCTGCGACAGCTCTTCAGTCTGCCCCTTCTTTTCCACTTGCACTGCCCAAACTCTAGGTCAGGCCATCATTATTTCTTGCTTAGATGACTTTAATAGCTTCCTAACTGATGTTCTTCACTCTGAGATCTCTTCTTTCCAATCCACCCTTCATACTGATGTCAAAATCATCTTAATGCATAGGTCCAATCATATCTCTCTTCTGCTCAGAACTCTCACTAGCTCCCTATCCCTATAGGATAAAATACCCTAGCCTAGCATTTAAAGCCCTCCACAATCTGGACCCCACCTAAATTTCTAGACTTATTTCACACTGTTCCCCTTCATCTATTTTATGTTCCAAACAAACTGGAACACTAGGTACCCCCATGATTTCATCTTGTCCCTTCCTGCCTCTGTGGATTTCGTAAATAAGATCCCCTCCATATCTGAAACAGCCTCTTCTACATCTTTTATGTTGAAATCCTTCCCTCCATTTTCAGATCACATGCCATCCATGTTCTCCATGAAGCCCTTCTCTGATTCTCTACTTCTACCAACTCCTGCCTTAGAAGTGATCCCTCCCTCCTCAAATCTTTCATGCCGCTCACTATGCTTGTCGAGACTCTCCTTTTGGGGTGAATTGGTCTGCCCAGGGATTGAACCCAGAACCTTGGTGTCATTAGCACAGTGTAAACCAACTGGGCTAAAGAGAACAAAGTATCAGTCTACTTGGTCAAACCCATTCAAGGATTGTTGAGGATAAGTAATAAAGAACATTACTTACATTGCTCAGTTGCCCTCTGGGTAGCCAGCCATGGTATTGAGGGAGGTTAAGAGGAGTGTAGGTTAGCAATAATTTGTGATCTGGCAAATTTTTTATGTTTTCTCTGCAAAATGTCCCCAACATAATGAGTAAAGCTGATGTGCTTGCTTCTAGTAACTTATTAGGTAAATGCCCACATTTACAAGGGGGAGGTGGGGAAGAGTGATTTACCCTCTATGTCAGACTGCAGCAATCTGTAGGAAAGTGACTACACTTTGGCAAAACCCTCATTTCCCCTCCTTTACTGATTATTCTATCATGAGCTCATTCTTCCCACTAAAAGGTGTATTCATTTTTGGAGCTTCTCCTTTGTGAATAATAACCTGCTTAGCGGGGAGGGATAACAGGGAGTATGGAGAAGTGATGGTTGTCAATCCATTTGGCTTTTGCAAATTTATCCATTAAGCTAAAGATGCTGCCTATGTTCATATGATGGAGAATAAATTTTCCACCATCAAGGGTGGTGTCTTTCATTTCACCATTATACTTCAAATATGTCACTCTAGAATAGTCTGAAGGACAGCTATACTCCCACCTTTGGCTCATAAAGCATCAAGGTTATAAAAACAAGACTTTTCCCAGTGGTATGCAACCTTAAAGTGAACCTAGGAAAATGGTATTCTTGATTCCATTGCATATATTAGATGTGCAATAACTACATATTATACAGGTAAATCAAATTACAAAAAATGAACCTTATCCTTTGGATAAAATTTTGGGACCAAGCCAACACCATAATTATCCTCTTCTCTTGCACTGTCTGTCCTATATAAGTGTTTGGAAGATGTAAACAGGACATAAATCTGAGATTGGTTCTTCAATCTGTCTACAAATAGCCATGACATTACACATAAACTCTTACTTTGCGGCAGATAGGCTTCCCATTTAAGTAGTTAAGGACTGTATCAGACACCATGATAAACAGAAAAAACCGAGCGTGAATACCAATAAATGCAAGCCTTCCGTCTCGGAAACTCTCCTCTTATTTGATTAAGTTAGGTGAAAAACAGAGCAGTCATGCTTGTAGCTTGTCTTCCTTTTCCCTTTCCTCCCCTCTTTTCATTTCTAATGCGAATCGGAAGTCTATGTGGAGCAGTCTGGCTAGCCCCAGTCTAACCTTCCCATCTGGAAGGGGACTAACCAGCCTTGGGGCTACTTCCAACCCTTCCCAGCTGTTGGGTTGGGGTTTTTTGTTTTTGCGGGCTTGAGAAAGCATATTTATATAAATGATTGCCATATCCTTTGCCAGCTGGTGACCCTGCTCTTGTCCCGGTTGGAGCATGGTTTTCATTTTTAGCGGCCACAGACTGGAACTGACCCTGATAGAGTTAGCACGCTATGCAAACAGCTTTACGCACTAGGGCTGTGACAGTTCAGACAATGGATGCACAGTGTAATCCCAAGGACCGGTGTTTCCCTTTGGGCGAATGTCACAGAATCCAGGGCTGGAAGTATCAGTTGAAAAAATAAATTTGGAGATTCACAGGACTGGGGAGCATTTTCCTCTTCAGTCAGAGACTGCCATGATTTCAGCCAGGGTCAACTTGGGAAGAATTGAGCAACAATAACAACAAAGGAACAGCCCTTTCTTTTTGACATTTCATATGCTAGGAAGTTTTCTGCTTATTCCTTTCAAAAAGATCCAGGGATGCTAACTTTTACGGTTTCCTACTTCTGGGTTATTTGGTGGGACTTTATGTCTCTTAAGGAAACACATTTCCAGCTCACACACATGTACATATATGTATACATGAGTACATGTATACACACATGTGTTTCTGGGTTATATATGTGTAGATATACATATACATATATACATATATATATATATATATATATATATATATATATATATATACACAGACACACACAATAATAACAACTAACATTTATTTAGTGCTCTAATGTTTGCAGAATGCTTTACTGACAGCTGCGTTTCACAACAACCCTGTGAAATAGTTATTACAGATCTTCGTCAGGGAGGTAAGGCTCAAGGAGATTAATTTTTCCCCCATAAATTCTTCATTTTATTTCCATACCTCTTTTTTTCAGAAATCTAGTACTAGAAAGGGGCTGTACACCCAAGGCTTCCTGACTCTAGACCAGCATTTTATCTGCTATGCTATGACACCTCAAATGTAGTCTCTAAATGTTATCTTCTAGAAGCAATTAGCTCCAAAGGCAAATCTTTAGATGTTGAACTGATAACAGAAGAAAAAATAAAAGGCATTGGGTATGGACCTAGTCTAACAAAGGCCAAAAGTACTTGATCTTAGAAATCCTTTAGATTTCTAAATCCATGTTTCTTTCCTGGATACCTTTGGCTACAGTGAATCAAGAATGTTTAGAAATAGACTAACAGAGTAGGGTCAGTATCCCGGAGATAGGAGTAGAGCACAAGGTGGTAGTGGGGAGAAAAGGAGAGAGCAAATGTAAAGAATTCATCAAGGACACTGCCCCCTAAACAACTCCTGTTCCACCTGCGATGGAATGAAAGTGTGAGGGTAAATGGTAAATCTCCCCCAATGCTCAGACTCATTTTACGGATCAACTCCAGTCCTAAGTACAGATGGCGTCAATATTCTGCTTGGTATGCTGAAGAGTCTTATTTTATTTAAATGTAGAAATTTAATTAAAGATAAATTTACCATCAATGCTAAAGTGATGCCCAGGATATCCAAACAGAAGGTTTTCAGATATGTAATCATTTATAAAGGGATCATATGGCAACTGCAACTGATTATGATTTAGGTGGTCTGTTTGCAGAGGTGAAAGGAGCACAGGGGCTTGCCAAAAAAGTCCCCTCTCCCTCTACTCTCTGTCTCCCTACCCTGAAGGCAGTCTGTCTATGGTGGCCTGAGACTACCACACACAAGTGCAATTACAATACATTCCCGTCCTGGAGGCCAGAACAACAGCAGTTGACAAATGAAGGAACAGGGAGGTTGAAAGTGAAAAAAAAAATTTTTTTTCACCCTGACACAGGCATCCTCATTCTTTGAAAGTCAACACATAAGGAGATTCGGCCATTGTATTTAAGCAGTACATATTTAGCATGTCTTTTAAAAACCCACATATGCTTCTGATGTCTGGGATCACTTTAAAGGCAACTCAGATTTTCAACCCACTTCATAATAATGTGCCAGAAATTTCCACAAGTGCTGAGTGAATTAACTGATAGACTCTTTGAAGTCTCTGTAACTCTGATTAACTAATGAAAAACCTGTGAATTCACAATGTAATTTTTTTTCCTCTTATAAGATATGCTTGTCATGCTGGAGGTGACAAGACCAAGCCATCCACTGCTTGCATAGGATCTGGATGAAAAGGAATTCCCTCACAATTGTCATGAGCTCCTAGCACACTCCCCAGATACATTCTTGATGCACATAATCTCTCCTCACCCTTTGCCTGTTAGAATCCTTAGCTCCTGGCTCAACTTCGATCTCCTAACCAGCAACCCTGCCACCCTGAGAAATCTACACAAACAGGCCCCCTCTCTTGATTAGTGACTGCCACTTGGACACCATCTCAGTAGGGACCTAGATGGCCTCATTTTACTCCTGGATTAATTTATTCAATGGACTTCATCGCCTTACCAGTTATCTTGCCCTTATGTCAGGGTTCTCCTCCCCCTCACCCCCCACTATCTAGTTCCCCTTTACATGTTGTTTTCTCCCATTAGAATGTAAACTCCTTGAAGGGAAAGAGTGTCTTATTTGCTCACATCTGAATCCTTAGCACTTAGGAAAATATCTGGCATGTAGTAGGCACTTAATGTTCTATCTATCCATCCTTCAAAGGATAGTTCAAGTGCCACCTCCTACACAAAGCCTTTTCTTACCACCACCACCCCCAGTTGTTACTGCATTTTCCCTTCCAAAATAACTTTGTATAACTTTATCTGTGTATATTCTGTATTTTCCCCACTCCCTTCTCCTAGTAGAAAATAAAGTTACTTCAGTTTAGGGATTATTTTCTTATTGTCTTTGTGCCTCCAGGGCCTTAGACTCGGTAGGTATTTAGTAAATATTTGTCAAACTGAACCAAATGCCCACATTGTGCTTATCTAAGTAACTAAACATCAGTGGGTGCGCACATAGTACACAGAATAAAACCTTCATTCAAATATGTTAACTTAAAGAGCTGAATAAATTCACTCACTATCACCAAGTACCACTATTTCCAGTAATAAATAACCATTTCTACACTCTACCCTTATCACTGCTTCACAGACACTTGTATCCAAGCCATTCTGAAAACCCAATGGGTTGTTATACAACCCTTTCCACACTCGAACTGGCTTTAAGTGGAAAGAAAAAAAATCTCAGTTAAACTACAAAAGCAGGCCTCCTTATCTGCCACAGAGAGGAAAAAAGGGGCTATCATGAGCTAAGAGTATGGATGTGCCCTGGAGAAGAAGCCTCCTGGGTAAACAAGAGAACACTACACTTTTCTACAATTACATGCTTGAGGACCAGGCATCGTGGGACCTCTTTATGCTCTAAGATTAGTCAAAAGGGCAAGAAAAATCGAGAAGTCTAATGAGCTTTATTTGGGGATTTAGAATGCACTATAGCCCAGATTTCTTGGGTAGAAGGTGGACAGGAAAAAAAAGACCCAAACAATCATTTGACCAACCAGAACTTCAAGAAGGGTAAATTTGCAACAAGTGGGAATTTCCAGGGTTGTTGACAATATGCAAAAATGCTCCCTGTACAATATTCTCCTGAATCATCTTTAGCTAAAAGAGTAATTCTCTTGTTAGGATGCCAGGAGAGGAGAGAGATATAATATTATTTTCTAAACAAAATGAAACCAAACAAAACCCCTCAAACACTGAGAAATGTGAGATTCTGCTTGCAAAGAAAGGACTGAAAGAGAAAGAAAACTATTTTTAGAGTTTCAGACAACCATGGAACTTGGTTTTGGTCAGAGGTTGATTCTTTTTCTCCTAAGTATTCTATCTGTTTTTCTAGCCAAAATTATTTTTAAAAACCATCTCCAAGATTGTTGAACTCATTCTTCAAAAGTACTGATTCTATTAACATATAATTCAGCAAGAGGTTTGGTAACAAGGATCACATCGTTCAGTATTTGATATTTGTTTCCTCCTCTGTTGCTTATGAATTTACTGATCTATTTAAGTTGAACTTATCAAATACAGGCTACTTTTAAATGGTGTCATGGGTATTTTAGAGTCCTGGATAGATATGAAACCTTCCTATGTCTTTCTTTCTCTTGTCTTCATTTACTGGACTCCCATTAAAAGTATCTGTCACTTACTATGTATGAGTGATTTTAGGCAAGTCACTTTCTTCAGGCCTTAGAAAATCAATGAGGTCTGTTTCCCAACTCTAAATCCCTAAGATAGTGTATCCTACAATGTCTATGCTAAAACCCAAGTGGTCTCCCTCTGTGCCCAGGAAACTTCAATTCTTCTCTATTTACACACTGGGAACTCCATAAATTCTTATTGCAAATTAGGGTTATTACGGTTGTAGAAGTAAAACTGACAATGAAGAAAGAGACAAGTTAAATCTTTCTCCAGGAAATAAATGAGGCGAAAGAATAGAAATAGACCTAAGCACCAGATATATCTAAGCAACTAAGTTTCTAAAACCACCCTTTCTCCTTTGTCTTCTATACTTGATGAAGAACACATATTGAGAACTGACCATGCATCTCATGGGGAAACTCTTCCAAAAGGAGCACTAATTGGAAGCAGTTCCCCTGCATCTTGATAGCTGTGGGGATTCATTTAAAAGATGGTTGATGAAACCACAGCATAGCAAGTAACGACTTTATTTGAGGGTGGAATGGAGAGTGGAATATAAGTTTTTAAACAAAAAGGGGTTGCAGAAACCAGGACACTAAACTAATAAGTACCTTAAAAAAAAAACTAACACAAAAAACACAGTTTTGAGTTAGGAATGGCTTGTGCATAATTCATTCCACAGAATGGAAAGGAGGAAGATTTTCTTTGGATTAAAACTGATATGCATCCATGGGGTTACAATACTTTGGTGTTTGAGAACTAGGACAATAAGAAGATTAAGTTGTAAATGTACAAGATTGAGTAACAGCACAAAGTTACAGAAATCTGGTGTGTGTGTGTGTGTGTGTGTGTGTCTGTCTGTGTGTCTGTGTGCACCAGAGGAAGAGAAGCCAGAAATGAAGGTCTCAAATTGAAAAAAAAAATTTAAAAACCAGTTCTGAGGAAGTCTTTCCAAAAAATTCTAAAATTTCTGGAGGGAAAACTTTCCCTTTTTTTCAACTACCTTTTATATTTTTTCAGTCCACAGTGAAAAGCCAAAGGTTGAGAAAAAATTGGTACGTAGGAGGGTTTAAAATTATTTTCAATGTGAAAAATATAGATGCTTCAAAAAATCTAGGAAGATTAATTTGGCATGTCATACTCAGAGGAAGAAAAAGCTCTTTTAAAAACTTAGCTGCTAATCTTAGGTTAATAGCAGATGACCCCATCCACTCTTAACCTCCAATAGTGACCTCCTGACCCACAAGCAGTGGTTGTGTGCAGAAGCACATTGCCACCGGAGTAAATAAAAAGGGAACACTTCGTGCTGAAATTGTTACTGCTAATGACAACTGACACACACTTTACACTGCCAGTGGGCAGAGCCATCAATAAATAATTCTAAACCTGTTGGCCGATGTTTTCCAAACTTATTTTCTCCTTTTTTTGTTCTTAATTTCTTTCTTCCTTCTTTTTCCTTCCTTCTCTTTATTCCTTTCTTTCCCTTCTTTCGTTCGTTTGTGTCAGGAAGAGTATATGGACTTTTTTGAGGGTAGGGAGAGTTTTTTCTTATTTTCAGGGAACATGTTTGAAGACAACTAAAAACAATAGTAAGTTGGCGAGCCTGTAAAGTTAAGGGGGCCTTGGCTTCTCACTTAATGACATCACATTAATTTGGTGTCCTCACTTCTGAAGACTCTTATCCCTATCTCTCAACAAGAGGTAGGTGTTATGATGTAAGTGAAAACAACATTACAATGAGGCCAAACTCAAATGAACTTCAATCAATATGGGTCTCAAGAGAAAGGAGGAGAAAACCTGCCATGCTTTTCCTTTTCTTGTTATAGAGGTGGGAAAAATAGGATCGTGGAATGCTATGTTATACTGTCACATAGAGTCGCTTCATCAGTTGGATTACCAAATTTTTCTTTGTTACAAAGGATTCAGTGTGGGGGTGAGGGAAGAGAGTATATTGGGAAATGATTCTGAGGTTTAAAAAAATAGGCATAAATAAAGGGCAAACTATATGTAGATAGTCAAGAATGAAAAGTGCATGACGCAATAATTCATCCCCTTTTTCATTGGCCTTGACCTTCGGCTCAAGGTAAACTGTCGAAAATAGCTTCATGGACACGCCTCGTCTTCCAGGAATTTTAGACTGCAACACATGCCAGAAACATAAAGTTAAATGGAAATGGGAAACTTCAAAATCTGCTAGTCCATTTTTCTTGGGGAACTATTTATGATCTCTTAGGAAGACCTTGGTCCTGGTGTACCTGGTCCATTCAAACCTTGCAATAGAGTCCATTTTAATGAGTTGTTTCTACAAAAACAATTTACATTTTTTGATGCAGTTTTATACTTTGAACCCAACAAAACAGAAAATGTCACAGAGGGTGCTTTTCAAGAATCAAGGACTGAGAGAGGTCATATGTGTGGTCATTTTCTTTTTCAGTTTCCTAATATTTTTCCCCTACAAATTAAGTGAGGCTTATATACAAATGCAAGGAGTAAAGCAGGAAAAAAAATGCCTAAAATTAGACTGAAATTTAAGAGTGAGAAGTCCTATAATTCAAAGAAATAACCTGAGTTAAGTATATATATATATATATATTTAAAGAATTATGAGTGATTTGCATATGTACACTAGCATAAACACATGTAAGTATATGTATGGGAAAAGAAAGAATCTTGGCAAAGTAAACTCCGATGAAACATTTTGAAAATCATCCTTTATAAAATGAATTTGTACACTAGAAATTTGATATGATTAGGCTCTCTACTATCCCTCATCTCTGCCTCCTCCTGAATATACAATGAGAATTTTATTGCCTAGACTACTAGATAGAGGGAGAGAAAGAAAGTTTTCAGGATTTTAGGAATATGACTTTGTCGTCATCAGTGGAAAAAACACACATGACCTCTCCAAGACAATACCTTTATGTTATAATCCACTAAGTAAATTGGGTGAGCTACGCTAGAAGTAACAGCAAATTGTTAACATTTATCTCAGTGCTAGTAAAATGGGATATAAAGGTTTTCTTTCTTAAGGCAACACTAAAGTTATAAAAATGATGACAATAAAAATGACAAAAGTTTTTTTTAAGGCTTTCAAAGGGGGCAAGACTATGTGTAATTGTAAAATTTACTTTCTCAATTTCTAATTAAAATCTCCCCTTTTGTAAAATGTTTTCTGCTTCAGAGTTGTACATGTGTAAAAGATGCTTTGACATGCCTTAAATTGATTCGTCTTACACTCAGAGGGAGGATAACAGTGATTTGTGAAAGAATTTTTTTCTGTCTTGCACACATCTCTCATTTGTCCATCTTAATTCAATTAAAGGAAATAAGGACAGTTTGACCGATGAATGAACCATATTTTAACTGAGGACATTTCTATTTAAACTGGAGTATATCAACCACCATAATTGTCAGCCAGTTACTTCCGATCTCTAACTTTTGTTTTGAGGGGTCATAGCATGGTCATAGAGAAGAACATATTAGAATATGGGTAACTATTTCAACCAACAGTCAAACAAAGAAAAGAAAGATTGTGCTCATCCCTGTTTTACACGGAGGTTTCTCTACACCTACCATAACCTTTTACTTCAATCCCAACAAAAACCTTTACTTTTACCAGGGGTTTTCATAATCATCCAGTAGATTACTTCTCTCTCCTTCAAATTACCGATAAGGAATACCCGTCTCCAATCAATATTGGCACTTTTGTATGCATTATAAAATATTGTTCTGGTTGCAGTGGTATATAAATCCAAAGAATATACTAACATCTAAACTTCCTTTGTGTGCACTCAGCTTGAGATGCTGATTGGTACAAACATGACTTTTTTTTTCTTTACTCATACCACTGGAGAGAAATACACCATACTTGGCATAGTTACAGTTTAATTTAAAGAATGACTTTGGGCTCCAGTTTTACTGTAATATGAAGGAAGGATGAATAATTTTCAGTTATCTAGTTCTGTTTCTTAGATGATAAAACATGTGATAGCAAAGTATAGGATGTTAGCCTTTCTAGTAGGAGAGGATAATGTTGTAGAGTGAAAATACCACTGGATTTGATGTCAAAGTACCTAGGATCTATTTCTCATTTTACGACATACTACCTATGTGTCATATAACAGTAAGTCATATAGTACCTTTGAATCTCAGTTTCTTCCCAGGTAAAACAATGGATTTGAATTGGACAATCTTTCTTCTAACTCTAAATCCTCTGAATCTGAGAGTATAATTGGCTCTACCATTAAATTAATGTAAATTTTCTCTGAGAAATTACTGTGGTATTATAAACATTACAGGGGCAAGGGGGAAAGCAAATCTTCAAAGATATTTACTGAATAGGGAATATTTTTCTAATGTTAAGCTCAGTATCAGGCATATCAAGGAAGAGATCCCTATCATATTGACCACCCAATATAAAACTGAACATTCATAGACCTTATCAACACCAGGATGACAAGAGTCCACAGGGCCTGGGGTGCTTACATAAAACTTAGAGTAAGTGTCATTTCTGGTCTCACATTTAAGACAAACACACAACCTTTCCTTTTGGTGGTTAAATGAATTATTGGATGAATAAGATGATCCAAACTTCTGCTGATATCTAATGTGCTTTAGGATAGTCTGATTATTTTCCACTTATAGAAGACACCTAGGGAAAAAAAGTCTAAATACTCATTGCCAAAAACTAGTCAGAATAACAACAAAAAGGACAATAGTTGTAACATTAACTATTGCTGACATTGATGGAGAGCTTCAGGGTTTGTAAAACACTTCACGTGCATTGTACAAAATCACTAGAGAGGCTAAATAAGATGAACATTGTGCCTTCTCGAGTTACTGAGGCTGCTGGGTGGTACCAAAGTGTGCAGAGTGTGGAGCCTGGAGTCAGGAAGATCTGAATTCCAATCCACCCTCAAACACTTACAGGTTGTGTGATCCTGGGCAGGTCAGTTAACCTCTAGCTATCTCCATTTCCTCATCTGTAAAAGAAAACACCTATCTCCCAGGGTTACTGTGAGGGTGAAATGAGGTAATAACTACAGAACACTCAGCACAGTACTTGGCACATAGTAAGTGATGCCACCGCCGCCGCTGCTGTTGTTATTACTACCTGCTGACATCTGTTTGCTCCCAAGCATGGAACTCATTACAATGTGGGACATGGTTTGCCTCCCAAGGGGCCAGAAAGAAGTGGGGGCTATTTAAATATCTTTCTTCAAGTTGGCCAGATGGGGTCAGCACTGGTGTGCACAAGAGACAATAAGTCACTTTTGATCTGGTTGCATGGAATAGTAGAAAGAACGATGGACTTGTAGTTAAGAGGACCTGGGTTCAGATCCCAGATCTACCGATTTTTAGCTAAGGCAACTCACTTAACTTTGCTGTGCCTCAGTTTCTCATCTATAACTGAGGAGGTTGGACTCAATGGTTCCTTGTAGCTCTTAAATCCTATGCTCCTATGATCTGAGTTCCTGAGAAAGAGTGGCAGAAGTACTTGGCACTTTTCTCTCATTCAGAAATAATTAGGGAATTGGTTCCAGAATCAAAGGTGTTCAGTGTAAGTACTAGGAATGAGGGAGCACTTGGGTCAAGGTCAGTCACGTGCTCTGCACCCATCACCTTCTAGGCTTACTAAAAAAAAAAAAAAAAGCTATGCGAAGGCAACCAGGTAAACCAGCCCTCTTATTCCCAACAGCTTCACGTTTTCTATTTCTCCTTCTTTCCTTTCCTCTACCTTATGAATTTCCCTCTCAACCTCTGAAAATTCTCTTTCTTTCCTTCACAGTTGGAGGATGCTTCCCTTCAGGCCAGGAAAGGATGGTCCAAAGCAACAATGGGATTTCCACTACTGCCTAGTGAATGCACAGAGATAACTCAGCACCTGTTGTTTCTGTTTACCCAACAATGATGGCAGTCTTCACTGAAGAACTCAAAAAAAACACCTGCCTGATGGCCCTATTATACTATGGGGATGCTGAGACAAAAAACCAAATCCAGAAGCTTCCGCTCTTAGAATGTTCTGAACTTGCAGTATGATTTCTTCACCAGTTACTATATAGATGATCAGGAACATGCTTGCAAAGAAAAGGTCATTTCTCTGTTTATTAGGGTAGAAATAGCCAGCTATACAAAGGTTCACAGAAAATATCACTTAAATCCCACAAGCTTTTCTCCTGGCCTGGATATCAGAGAAGATCTTATCATAGCTTCCCACTACTGTCTGATTTATTCTTTGCTGACCCTCTCCCACTGTACCTGTGGCAAGGCAAATACCTGGGCACTGCCAGATAAGTCTTGAGCTGGATCTAATTCTCAATTGTTCTGGGTCCCTCCTCAGCTATGTCAGCAGTATAGATGTTGTACATGGTCTTCCAAGGCCATCTCATCTCTTCAGGTTGACAAGAATACTTCTATCCTCCCCAAATCATGAGGCCCTGCCACTCTCTCTGAGGCCTGCCCTGCTGGGCACACATGCACACACAGGTATACACAACATAAGACCATGCATAATGGTGGCACTTTTTTTTCTTGCAAGGTGATATCCTCCCTCAGAATGGGCCTCAACTTATTTGTTCTGCAAGCCCTCTTCACTGTGTCCTTCCATTGGTGGTGCTGGCCTGTATTCCAAGTGACCTTCCATCAGAAGAGGAAGGAAAAAGGCCACTGCACTTGTCAGCTGCATCTTCTTTAATATTTTCTCTCAAAACTGGGGCAAAATTCACCTTGAAAACACTTCTGCCCTGTGGTTCCCATTTCTTATCTATGGCAACCTAGATAGAAACTTCAGTTTCTTATATACAGGTGTAATCCTTTTTTTCTAAGTGTGGGGAATTCATTTTACAGGATTTTTTTGGTTGTCATTACATTTCTTTTCCTGTGTTTCTCCAAGATAAAGGAAAATAAGAATATTGAAAATCTCCTGAGATTAAAAGGAAAATGAAAAAGCATCCTACTGAGCATTTAACCAGTCCTTTACAACTGAATCCAACTCAAATAAGCATTTATCAGGTGCCTATTCTACTAACCCCCCAGGAATCAAGGCTACCCAAGAGTCCCTGCCCTCAAGTAGCTTATATTCTACCAACCTAGGTAACCTGGGACTATGCTAACCACTTAATGAATATTTGGCATAAAAAAATTAACATCCAGTGGGACCTCAGACTTCTAGGAACATCCCCACTGCAGGGATTTCCTTCACAGCACACATTGCTGCAAAGCAGTTGCCTCCTCTCTGCCTGTGAGAAAAAACCAACATTCCATAAATCCACAGCTTGGAGATATATTTATACTGAGCATGCCAGGGAATACAAGGGGAATCTTCCTGTCATAAAAAAAAGATTCTCTGCTGATGGAGGGACCTGCCAGCCATTTCAGATGCTCTCACCCGAACAGGGACTGAATAGACCACTTGAAAAGCACAGTGGAATCTAACCTGTAATTTCACAGAGAGCTCTCCCACCTCCTC
This sequence comes from Pseudochirops cupreus, assembly GCA_028627135.1. Classification (NCBI taxonomy): domain Eukaryota; kingdom Metazoa; phylum Chordata; class Mammalia; order Diprotodontia; family Pseudocheiridae; genus Pseudochirops; species Pseudochirops cupreus. The sequence continues at coordinate 135,174,005 of CM053584.1, read as the reverse complement.
TCCCCCTTTGAGGCTTGGGGGTTGTTCTCCTGTGTTAATGACCTCACAGCAGTAGATAGATCCCATCCTTCTGCTTTTCTTTCTTACTGAATGATTTCCCTAAAGCCAAAGCTGGGCAAAATGCCACTAATGCTGCTGTAAAGCCCTGCTGCTCCAGGAGGGAGGGAAGGAGGCAGGCGACTGAGGGTTAGGAGGTAATCAAGCTTACAGATTAAGGCTCACTAAAGCTACAAGATCAGCACAGCTCATGGTGTTTATTAACTCTTCCAGTGCTGAAGCTTCCCCTTCCCCTACCCTCTAGGCTAGGCACCCAGACACAGAGACTGTCGTTCATCACTGGACCCCAAAGGTTGACCTGCTTTGGAGTTCAGCTCTTCAGCTCACCGAGGGGTCTGTTCCCTAATGTGGCTTCCTGAGTGGCCCCACAAATCGTCAAAGCGCTCCTGCTATTCACAGTTCAGTGTGCCTGCTTTTAAGTCTTTCACTGAGCCCAAGAGAAACTGTCATTCCAGAAGACAATATAATTTTCCTGTCCATTACAGCAGCTTTATCTGTTCTCTGCTCACTGAGCTTCTGGTGTCAAATGAGTGCAGTAGGGGTTAACTTCTGATTAGAAAAGAAGCTGGGCCAGCCGTGTGTTGATCTGTTTTAGAGACAAAGAAAACTACAATTCAGACAAACACTTGATTACAATTCAACAGCTGTTTATGGAAACAGGGTTTTTTGAGGGGCTACATCTTCCTTTGAATCAAGAGCACCAAAAAGCCTCTCCCCTTGCCCCACTGACTCTGTTTACTTGGTGACACATTTTAATCATATGACACATCCAAACAATACTTTGCAATTACTCTTCCACCCTCACCCCCATCTGCCACCCATCCCACCCCTCCAGTTTACTTTTCTGCCCAGGAACCAAAGAGATGATTCATTTTGAGAGACCCAGAAGGTCTGCCTAAGGGAGTTCTGCAAAAGCATCCTTTTACGATCTCTGGAACTTTCAAGTTGGCCACATGACCTATACTCTGTATTTCTATAGCCTTTAGTTCCAAAATGGAGATGGTCCACTTGTAGGTATTGGTACCAGGGCTACATCTGAGCTGTTGGCCCAAATCAGTTTGGCTCAAAACTCACCACTTGGTTTTTATTTTTAATTCCCCCCATTTGGTTGATTTGGTCCATTATACTTCATTTCCTTGACAATAATTAACAAATACAAGGGGGAGGGGGGTAGTTATGTCAATTACTTTTGAGAAACAAAAAAAAAGTCACAATGATGACATTGTTAGGTGGACTAGACAACAACGACTTCATTTCCCCTATCCTAGTTTGAGGCAGATGAACTTGGACTTTATTGATGTCAGCAGCAGTAAGCCCCCAGTCACAAAACACCAGCATTTCAGTAGGGTAATGACCCATCTATATATTCAAAACAAAGGTCTCATTCATCATAATTCACATTAAAAAAAACCACCCTCTAGCCAAACTAATGGAGGGAATGTGTGAAAAGTGATTGGATGGGTAAAAACTCTGTATGCAGCTGGAGGGGCCTAATTGATTATACTCTGCTCCAGCAAAGCCTCCTGCCCAGTACATCAGATCTTTATCTAACTGCATTTCAATTGATTTTCACTGATAGGCTTCTTTCTTATGTCTGAGGCTTAAGTACTAAACTAATAAAAGGATAAAAGAGTTTGTAATACGGATTTTTTAAAAATATCACCCATGCAGATTTCTATGAAATAAGATAAGAGTCTTGGGAAGGTGGATCTCATCAAACCCCAAAGAATGGACCCCAACAGATGATGGGATGCCAAACTGAGAATTGGAAAGGATCAGGCAGCCAAAAACAAATAAATAAATGACATATGTTAGCCTCTTTGAAAAGCATAAAGTGAGAAACTAACACTGATAGTCAAAGATAGGACACATTTCAATCAATACCTTGGGAAGTAAAGGCTTCAGTCTGATGGAAAATCGAAACCTTTAATCAATAAGTGGATGTGTTTGTGCTTACAGAGAGATGGTTCAAATGTAGGAAATCAAAGCTAGGAAAAAAGTAAAATGGCTCATCTTTTATATTTATAAAGTGAAGGGTGTACAGGAGACCCACAATGTCCTTGTGAAGCAAAATCAAAAGCAGTAAGGGATCCCTCACATAACTGCTGCTTTAAATGTTCTCAGCAGACATATCCTTACGAGTGCTTCGGTTTAGTACCCAAAAAACCTTCTGATTTGATTTTCTCATTAAGTGGGAATGAGGGTAAAAGCTAGAAGTGTATTGCCACATATTTTGTGTGTGTGTGTGTGTGTGTGTGTGTGTGTGTGTATATACACACACATTATATATATACACACACATACATACATTATATGTGTGTACATGTGTGCATGTATATAACATAGATATATAACATATGTTCTATATAACATATATATGTTATATATAAATGTTATATATATCATATATATGTTATATATAAAATGTTATATATATATATATATACACACATACTTATATGTTGCCCTGAAGAACTGACTAGCCAGCTAAGAGACACACCTAGTGAATGCTACAGATTCATTCAGAAGATTTTAGAATGAGACTGGTTCATTTTTTTTACTCTACCCATCAATTAATCAGTACCAAAGTAATCTCATTATAAGCTGGTTTTGCCAATAAGACGGCATCCCAGCATGGACCACAAGGACAGAACTGTAGTGCTTTCTAGGTATACATACATATGTTGAGCAACCAGTTCAGTGCCATTCATGCCCACGGTGCGGTAGATAATAAAGTCCTGAGCTGGGAGTCAGGAAGACTCCTCTTCCTGAGTTCAAATCTGGCCTCAGATACTTACTAGCTGTGTGACACTAGGCCAGTCACCAAACCTGGTTTGCGTCAGTTTTCTCATCTGTAAAATAAGCTGGAGAAGAAAATGGCAAACCACTCCAGCATCTTTTCCAAGAAAATGAGTCGGACAGAAGAACAACTAAACAACAAAGTTACTTTATTAATTAAATAATGTTGATTCTTTAAGCTTTATATAGCTGGACTAATTCAGAGAAATTAAAAGTGGCAAAAATTTGTTTTAATTGACCTAAGTGAAAATGACCCTATCAGAACAGATTTCTTTTATTTTGAAAAGAAATCTCTGCCTAATTATTCCTATCACCAGCTCTGCTATCTCTTAGTCAGATTGGCTGTAACATCTGTATAACAAATGAAGAAAGCATATTGGTTGATATGGCTTCATACTCCTTCACAAAGTTGGTGTTGATAATCTCCAAAGCACACCCATAATTCTTTAAATGAAACATAAGAATGTTGTCTCACAGTACGGTTAGGTTATCCCTGTGCCAAAGCCCAAGCCAAGTAATTACACATCCACTCAAAGGATTGGACACATAAGATTTCTTTAAATATTTAATAAAACTACACAGCTGTTTGGGGGAGACGACAGTCTTTTGTTCTAAATTTCTTAAAACGGCTATGCTCAAAGCAATTCGCCATTTTGCTCTGGGTAAAAATAATTTTATGACAATTTATACAAAGTATCTTTAAAGACAAGCTTAGTATCAACATCGGGTCTTGGTGAGAGACCTGGTCTAGAAATCCAAATTAAATAAGTGGGTGCTGAAATTGTTGAGAAAACATCTATCTTAGTATAACCTGCAGGGGTGGGGGAGAGGGGATGGACCCACCATAAAGACTATGAAAATATATCCAAGATTCTGTTCATTGATGGACGGGAATTACCCAAATATCTGCTCTTTCCAACTCACCTTCAAGCTGACTATCCACCATCCCTTAAAACAGAAAGTTTTTGGAAGATCAGTGGGTGCTTAGGCAAAAACAATCTGATCTTTCTGTAGGTGGAAAGCCATTCTTTGTAGGTGGAAAGACATTTGCCCAATGCTCCCACTCTGAGACAGTGAAGCCCAGGGAACTTGAAAGGAGCTTCATAACTTGTACCTACCCCAGTTACATGCGCTTACTAATCTTAAAACCATTAAAGCAAAGGTTCTGACGTTGGTTCTTTTTCTTATTCAAAGAATTCAAATGATCTTACAGATTTTAGTTTTTAGCACTTCCACCTGGATTACTCTAGTGCACTGCTGAAACAAACACCACTCACCCCAGGATACCACCATGTTGTAATTATAATATGAGCTATGAGCAACTCTATTTATAATGAACATGAGCCCTCGGGAGAAGTTAATGAACTGAAGCTGACCTTGATCAGTGACTCAGATCCTATAGCACAGGGCAGCACCTACCCTCTGTGTTCCCACATTTACTAACCTTTGCTATATCAGTTATCAATTGACTTTCTTGATCTTTCAAGCAGATCACACATTTTCTGATCAATCATTGCACCCAAAACTCATGGGCTAATTAAATTACTGAAGGAAGACACCATGGAATGAATGCCTCATAACTAGGGGAAGTTGCAGACAACTTTGGGATAAGGGAAGAAAATTATGCCTGGTTCTGCTTGTTAATGAATCTGAGTCACTGTTTGAAATAATACAATCTTTATTTGATATTACATTTTTTCCCCCACAAACTGAGGTCAAAACACTTTACAGGTTGTTAATGAAATGCCAAATAACAGCAGTAGGAGAAGGGAGAAACAAAAGAGGCCCAGGGAAAAAAGACGGCTCCAGATGGCAGTTGTATATAGATGCAGAAGTGATGGCAGGAGAGATACCAAGAGGTTCTTCCAGGTAGCAGGAGCTACAGAGGAGAAACTGTGGAGGGATGGAGAAGAACCCAGAGTTAGAGAAATAGAGGACAGACAGATAGTCAGAGACAGATAGAAAGGGGGGGGGGCATGTGAGGCAGGCCTATGAGAGCAGCTAAAGCATGCTGTGACTAAAGTTCACAAAGTGGAAAAGAGTATATCTCCTAATAGGAGAGAGGAGACAATCTAAAAATCTAAATGATGTGATCCTAGTTTATTTGTGTGTCAGGAGAGGCAGAGGTTGCCATGGTATACTAATCAATGTCTCAACAGACATCTGAAAAATGTAAGTTCCAGTCCTCAAAGAGCTTACAGTTCAACAGGGGAAGGAAGTGGTAGGACACTACACAAATGAACATGATACAAATTGAGTGGGAAAAGGGACCTGGACCTGTTATTTCTTCAGTATTGGGTCCTTCCAAGCACAGAGATGTAAGTCAGCACATTCTATGAAAGTTATAATGACTTGCTCAAGGTCACAGTACCATTATGGATCAGAGGAGGATTTGAACCTCGGTCTTTCAGAATTGGAAGACCATCTCTCTGTCCACTACACCATGCAATCTTGTATAACACAAGTTATATTAAGGGAGAGTCAAAGGAAATAGTCACAAAGGCTACTCCAGGAAAAGATGGGCCTAAGACACCAAATGAGGGCAGTCAGAGCAGGAGGCAATGGAAGCAGGTTTCAGCAGCCAAGTCAGAATCTCCTGTCCAAATGAGAATGTCAAAAGTTGTGAGAGACAGGGAGGGGAATAGAGGAGAGAGACTTAGATCTAGGAAAGGAAAACACTAAAACTTCAAGAAAGGGCATACTGAAAAGGACAATGGGACATAAGATTGTTCAGAAATGGCTTAGGAAAAAAAATATGGGTGTAGTACTCTTAAAACTTACTCTTCTAACATTCAAAGAGAATATATTGCTTAGCCAGGTCTTTAGGGTAGAGGGATGAGGTGGCGTAGTAGACAGTATACTGGACAAGGAGTCGGGAGGCCTGCATTCTGCTAACCTTATGGATTTCTTCATTCAATGCATTTGTATTCCTAGCATCTAGTCTGACAGAGAGTAGGTACTCAGTAAATACTTGCTGATTGATTAATTATCAGGCTATGCAACCTAATTCTCATAATTAATAAGAGAAGAGGATTGGATAAAGCTAATCCTTTCCAGCTCTAAAATTTTATGATTATGATTGAATACAATGATTTCTTCCCTCCCCTGAACTCATAAAACTTATCTTTAACTCTCATTGGGCAAAATTAAGCATGCAGTGCTATATACTTTTATTCAAATTTTTCATGTATTTACAGTTCATCTCCCCAATTAAATAACAAAAACACAAATGACATTATGGCAAGACCACCCATGAAGCCATTTTAAATCTGATGTGGTGCAAAATTACTTTGGGGGATTATTTTATGTTCTTCCTAAAGAATTCTTGAAGGAATACCTGGGAATAGAGAGGGGAAAGTGGAGGAGGGCATCTCCTCTGCTGCAACCCTCATGCTTTAGGAGATGAAAGGATTTGCCTATGGTCAAATAGATGCTAACTCAGAATCCGGATTTGAACCCCAGTGCCCTGATTTAAAAGGCCAATGAGCTTTCTGCACACCAACTCAAACTTACCTTGAGAAGTGGTTCCCTCTGCCCCAGGAGAGGCTATGAGCTAATTTGGCCATGGCCGCCATCATCATCATCATCAAGAATTGGTTATAGACAATGGTGCACTGGTTAACAACCAGCTCTCTGTCTCCCTCCTTCCCCAATGTACACAGAACACACTCTTTTAAGCTGTCTGTGTTAACATTTTCTCCATCCCTTTCTTAAGTCTAAACAATCCACAAAACAATACATCAAGCCCTGATTCATAGTAAGGTGTAAATGCTCACGCTAAAAATTCAACAGTCACTTCTTCTGAGCTGGTCGGAATTGGCTCTAGCAACATCCACCCCCACCCCCAATCCCCTAGAAAGCATCTTCATATAAAACCTTGTGGAGGGCACTATTCTAAAGCAACAGAATACTAGGGATTAACATTTTAAGCTGGACTTACTTGTGACCAAGCTAACTTTTGGAGGTCCCAAAGGTGATGGGCACAGTAATTCTCAAGAGAAGTTTCAACAGTACTGGTGATTTGGTTCCCACGGCTTTGTTGGAGGGGTTTCTTAATTAAAATATCCTGGTTCTAGCAAGATTTCCTTCAAAATGCATTGGTAACTGAGCAGAGTATGGAACAGGGTAAGAAGAAAGAGACTGACACGAACCCTGCCAGTGCCCGTCTGGCCTACTCAGCATTGCTGCTTCTTTTCAAAGTCCAATTTGCCTTTGGCAACAATATTCATTCTTCTTGTTCCTAACTGTGGAACTTGATGGAAAGCACAGTTCTAGCTTCCCCAAAGCTGAGGATCCCTTTCTTCCAACTATTGTGCTTTTAGTAGATTTCATTTAACTCCCCTATAAGATTACTTGAACCAAGAAAGCAATGATGGAGAGTTCTAGTATGGCCAGGAGATAAGATGTTCTCATTGTGCTAATTCTATGATTAACTGAGAATTTCCACATAGTGAGAGGCCCTTAGACAGCAAGTCAGGAGACCTGAGTTCTAGTCCTGGATGTGTTTTGCTTAATCATTCTGGGCCTCCATCTTATCTTCTGTTAATTGAGAGGTTTGGCAAGATGATCTCTGAGACACATTCTATCTTTCACAATTTATGATTTAGTTCGATATCTGGATTACAAATCTTAAAAGAATTATAACAAAACTTAATGTACCTAATGCCACATAAAAATACCAAACAAAGCAATCTTTGATGCATAACATGCAGGCTATCCTCTGGTTATTTGAATTTTATGTTTCTGTGGATTCTTAATAAATTTGAGCGTGCTACTTTTGATTGTCTCCAGTTTATCCTGTATATAGCAAAGATGTTTGTGCAATGTCCCTCACAATTAGGCTGGGAGCTCCAACAAAGCAGAGGGTGCTTTTCTGTGCAGCCCCAAGCACTTAGCATAGTTCCTACCATATAGTAGGTACTTACTGAATATTTACTGACTGAGTGAGTATTTACATTCCAGGGAGTGCCCTTAAGTGAAAAGGAATGTTACCCACCAGAGATTCATCTTTAAACTTAGAATATTTGACACATGTCATTTTGTATTTAATAGAATAAAACCAACCCATATTTTCATATGTGAGAAGTTGAGCCCCAAAGTTCAGAGTACAAAAAAAAATCTTTTAATTAATGGATTTATTGAAAAAAAATTTTGTGGGTATATTTTTGTATTTGAAGAGGAGAATAACAAAATATCATAGGATTCTAGAGTTAGAGTTGGAAGGGACCTTTGAGGTCATTTAGTCAAATACTCTCATTTACAGTTAAGAAAACTGAAGCCTGGAGAGGTTAACTGATTTATCCAAGGTCATTTAAGTGGTAAGTAGCAGAGAGGATTTGAACCCAGGTCCTTTGACTCCTCTACATCACATAGAAGCCCTTGCATTATTTCAAATCTATTTGTCAAAATCTGGTTTTAAATCTATAGGCTGAGCACACTGATGTTCACTAAATACTCTTCCAAAAACTCAGTAATAGTAAACTTAGAAGATTAACTAAAAAAACCTGAACTAGAAACACAAGTATTTTTTTAAAATATCATTTACAGTACTGAAAAGTGACCAGAACTGAAGTTACAATAGGCATATCAAAGAACAATTCTAATTTTATGATAAATGCTCTGAATCCCCCAAGTCAACGAGATATGGTAGATAACTTGTCAAAAGAGCAAATAACGCTAACTTCTCAGATTCCACCAGGTGTGACTCATCTAGTCCCAAGCATAGCTGAAGATGTAACACCTCCCCAAGGAGTCCACACTAACATAGAAACCATCTCAAAATGAGGAAAAGGCTAGTTTCCTGACTGATTTTTTTTTCCTTTTTAAACAACAGAACTTTGAAAAATGCCAAATGTTACAAGAAATGCTGGGTACAATAAATGCTTCGTCCCAAAACTGGTCAGTCAACCATAGCAACAAAGTTTATAACTGGGATCATGTAGTCTCACTTATTAGCATATGATACACTTGAGCCTAGAAAAAATGCTCATGAGAAGACCTGATGGAACATCCCCAAATAAAATATGACTTCTATTTCTGCACCCTCCCTATTTGTACCATGTGAGAAAGCCTCTTCCTGGGGCCATGGAAGAGGTCTGTATGAGCCATCTACTCACTGATAATAAAAAGAAACCCAGCTGTAGTATGCATTGCTGCTATTACCTCAGTAAACCCTGCCTCTCCTGTAAAATGACCCTCTACTTACCTTCTATTCCCACAGAAAATCAGCCCTCAGATGACCTGATTCTCTCTTGTCTGTGAATAACACATACCCTAGCTGAAATGGCAGATGAAAGTCCATTTTGCTTATGGCCTGTCTGTACATCATGATATTTCTTCAAAAATCATATATCTTAATTTTTATTTTTATAAGAGATATATGCTCATATACACAAGATTTATGAACCAGGTAAAATTCTTGATTTCCTTGTCGTTGTCGACACAGAAACAATTCTCCCCAGACTATCTACATACAAACCTAAGCTCTATTTTTCTCACTTATTGACACTCCCACCACCCTGCAGAAGTAAATCAACTCTATATTTATCTGGCTGTTAAACATAAAAATCGGGATTTCTTAGTGGAAGGAATCTGATTTAGCCAGGGACTAAAACACATCCCCCTCTTGTACTGGAGCAATATAATCAGATTCTGCTCATCATGGCAAACCAGGACCACTCATCTCTGCTCGCCAACTTTGTTTGCAAAGATCAGAGAGCATGGCACTGTCACTTCACCAGAATAAGCGACTGGTTAAATATCAGAGTCCAGCTAAGGGAACTGTGTGGCATTTAGCCACTTGGACAATGATTCAGCACCATGACTCTGGAATAAAAACAGCAAAACAACAGACACACACACACACACACACACACACACACACACACACACACACACCACCCGCCACCACCAGCCTCATGCCCTCAGCTGACATCACCTTTCCAGATGGCTCACTTAGCCATTATGTGATTTTTTAAATAAAGACATCATCTGTCATTCCTGCCCAGAGATGTGCACACTCAGGTGCAAAATGAGGGAAAGAACAGTCACTGATATGATCACCTGATCAATCAAATACTGTTTTAACCTGCAGGCAAATTTCATGCCACTATTCCCCTTGAAAAGACAAATCAAAAAACATTGTGCTCTCGCGTTAATGAAATAAGGGCTTCTCTAAAACTTCAAACAAACTGTGACTTCACTGGTTTTGCCTTCCCCCCCCCCCCCCCCGCCCCCAATCAGGGTTGACTACAATCCCTCTGTGTTTCACAGAAGGCTTTGTGAGTTTTGGTGGCCAACAAGGTCCATCTCCTGGTGTCCAACCCCACTGGTGATGCACAATTCACAGCCAGACAGGATGACAGGGCCCCTCCCTCCCTGCTCAGAGCCCTGGCCTCTTGATAGACGATGCTGCAACCTGTACTGTACTTACTTTAAATTCAAGTCAACACATAGACTTTACAAAATATGTGTAACATATTCGTATATTGGGACCAAAAACCCTTCTCTGGCTTTTATCCCTATGAATTTTTCAAATTGCAAATGGAATTTCTCTTGAGCTGATAATCAATAAGAAATGTTTCATGCTTTTCTTTTTGTATATTTCCTCTAATCATACACTGGTGACACAATCTGGATTCACTTGTGGGCCCAATCAGAACACACCTTGATATATACTGTATAATACACAGTAAGAGCATACTTGAAGATGAAATTGCTGTTGTAAGCTTCCTGTTAGGCTATGACCTAATCGAAACTTTTAATGTTAGCTTTTAAAGCAGGTTAACTAGAGCTCTCCTACAATTATTACCAAAGTCATCAGAGAGAGGAGGGGTGAAGGTAGGGAAAGGGGCCACTTTATCAAAGTCAATGGAAAATCAAGGTATTAATTATCTTAAATGAAGAAATATAGGCATTTGGTTACTTTTGTGGGTTAGAAATATTTTAATCTTTCAGCTGCCCGCCGGCTGCTTCTTTCTGACCTGCTTGCATCAGGATCAGCTGCAGGCATACATCAAAGCTTTAGTAGGTAAGGAAAGCAGTCACCAGCCTGGGAGACAACACAACTCCCCCCGTTTCCCAAAACACCAGCCCCTAGTACCAAAGTCACAGATTCGACTCCAACTACTACAATGATATCCATTTTCATCAGTGATAAGGACAGGACCCCACTTTGTTTTTTTCCCTTATATTTGAAACAGAAATGTCACACAATTAAAATCTTGCATATAACAACAACTCACAATGTAACAAGATGATCATAGTGTTGTTGTTTTTTCTTCGGTAGAAAATGAAACTTCTGTGATATGGCTACTTCATTTTATCTTAGTTAAACCAGTTTGCTTTGTTAACTGCCAAGAGCACTGCCGAACACAGTTAAAGGAGGGGAAAATACAGATGCCTTCCTACCACATCCAGAGAAGTAATACTGGAAAGGGCTTAGGCAGCAAGTCAATAAGACCAACAGCAAACTTTCCAGCACAAGAATGTGGTGAGAACAGGGATATAGAGATAAATATTCAGTTACCAAAAGGAAGACTCTTTCTATTTATTTATTCTGCCTCTTCCACTGAGTAATCAAATAATATGTTAAAATGTGAGATCATCTTAACTTTCTTTTTCTTTCTTTGAAACTATAAGATGTCCACTTCTCTTTACTACTGTAATTCCTTCCTTGTGCCTACTTTAAATCTGAGTCAAGGGATGTATCATAGAAAACTACAATTGTAGCTAATTCGTCTTGCAATTCTAATTGTTTTGTTTTTAAACCAAGGAAGAAGGAAAGTATTTCAGAAATGTTTTCTCTGGATCAAAAGTAGAAAATCCTCAAAATGTATCCATTTAACTTGACCACAGAAAGATGCAGGTACTTACTAAAAAGAAATCCATTTGTTGCAAATAATCTCCAGCCAGCTGTAACTGAAATCTCTGAATTTAGATCTGTTGTTTGAAAATGCTGGTCAGTGATGTTTTGTTTTGTTTTTCCTCAGGTGAGAAGATTTCCGTTTTTCCTCATCAGAGTTAAGAAAAAAAAATTAATTTTAAAAATGAAGTGTCAGAAAATAAGATTTATCCTGGACAAATATATATTACAGGTAGTGAGGGACTACATTTAAAGAGCAGGGTTTGGAGCTTGGGGACGGGAGAGGGGGCAGGGAGGGCTAAAGGCCTAGGGCAGAATCCAGCCCAGCTCAGACCCTCCTGTATGCCTGGCGTTCGTTCCGAGGGCTAGGGTGAAGCCAAGAGCTGCTGAACTACTGTAAGGCATTCTAAGCTCCATCGAAGAGGATCATGCTTTACTACTGTTTTCCCCTGAGGGGGCTGAAAATGCAAAATAGCTCTGCACAAAGATATGCATTACATAGCTGCCCACAGTTTTGTAATCTTAACTGTTCGAGGTTCAACAAGAATCTCAACATAAGACCATCAGACACATGGATTGATTTTTTTTTTTGGTCTTTGGAATGAAATGACTCAGAAACATGTTTTTAGAAATTCACCTGCAAATTAAATCACACTCTTCCCCCCAGCTCCCAAACATGGTTTCTTAGATTAAAATATCAGTCCAGCCAAACTGTACTTCTGGTTGGGAGCAAAAGCTCAAGGAAGAATTCAAAGCTAATCTAAATGAGCCTTGTCTCTGGGTAATTCCTGGAGTTTCTTCACTAACACCCAGGTACCTTAAAATTGTATCTTGAAAAGGAGAAGTTAACATATTGATTTTGCGTTTCTTCCCATGTAATTCCTTTTGGGTAATCAAAAGGTAGAATCTATTCCTATCTATGGCAGTGCAGAATATCATTTTCTAAAGATATGCCTGAAAGAAGAAGATTGGAGCCATATATATTGATAGATTGATGTGATGCTGGAGACAGAAAACAGAAAATGTGTTAAGAATTTCCCCTCATATTTACAAGCAGAAGAAATAACTTAGATAATAAGAGGTGTGAACTTTAGATTAAATTTCCTGGGTAGGGGGATGTTTTTGTTTTGTGTTCCAGAGTTTCTGCTGGGGTTTGGGGGAAGGTTTAAAAAGCCCTTATTTTAAACAAATGTAGGCGGTCTGGCCTGACTTTTCCACAGAAGTCTAAACAGAACTCTTTTAACTGGAGTTTGGTTACTGTTTCACACAGTATATATAACTCTATTCTCGAAGTGCTTTTTGAAGAGCCAACCTGCATGATATTTCTGCTTGATATCTGGGCTTTATTGCTAAAATCTTAGTGAGGAATATTGGGTTGTAGTTTTTTTTTTAAAGGCACAAATACACAAAGACTGACCTTTGACGTGATGCTGCTATGCTCAGTTAAAGCTTCACTTTAAAAATTTCCAGTGAATTCTAATCACGGCATAAATGCAGTAAATAAAAACAACATGTAGCAGATCCACAGACCTAATGGCATTTTGCAGAGGCCCTCCAAATTCCGCAGCATTGTATTCAAGTGGCTGGGGTTGTATTTAAGCAAAACAACAACAAAAACCACATGCCCTCTCTACCCTCCCTAAAAATACACAAAAGAAAAGGAAGAAAAAGCCGACATGTAACTACAAGTAATAATTTTACAAGGGATTTGATATGGTAGTTAAGGAATAAGGAAGCATCATTTCCAAAGGGAAGGAAGAAAAAATATTTTTCATTAATGCAAGAGAAATGGATAAATATAAACAAAACCTTGATGATTAAATAAAACTTTGGGTGATTGAAACTGACTAGCATTTTACAATATTAATGCTAATGGCTCATCATAGTCCTGTTGGCATGTTTAACTTAGGTTCCCATAAAAATACTCATGCAGGACATTTAGGCAAAGAGAAAGGAATAGCAAGCTTAACATAGCCCAACGCAGAAAAGGAGCAGGGAGATGGAAGAAATACCCAATCAGCTCCATTCATGCAATAATCAGTTTTCAATGTTGGATCAGGAAATAAGGTAGTTAGAGAAAAGATGCCGTCTAAAGAGAAAACACTTTTAGGAAACAGCAAAATTAAAACAGAAGTAGATATGTAAAATAGATGAATGAAGACAAGGTCTTCCTGCACCAAGGGAGTTGTTTAGGAGAAACAGTGTCCGTTTGTGGCCAGCGATAATACTTTCCATTCAATAGAGTTTGCAGCTTGCTGATTCATATGATTGCAGGCTGGCGCCCTGCTGGCGAGCCTCTCCACTGAAATTAAATCCACTCTCTTCAGTTATAAATTATAATGCTCTATAAACAACACTCCCACTGGGAACAGGGAGAGAGAGGGAGAGAGGAAGAGGGAGAGAGGAGGAGAGGAAAAGAGGGAGGGAGCAATGGAGGGGAGGGAGAGCCAGAAGAGGAAGAGAGGAGTGAGCTCGGGTCTGTCTGCATAGTCCACTCACTGTTTAATGTTCTGCTCTTCTCTAGCAAACAAGAGGAGTAAGTCGGCCACAGAGAACACTCCCTCCTGCTGTAATTTATATACTGTTTCATGTTAAGAACAGAGAAAGGAAAGTGGGATCGTAATGTGAGTCAAAGAGGAAAAGCTTGGAAGTGAATGAGTGAGTGTGCAAGAAGAAGAAAAGGCAGAATACATTTTATATGTAGGTTTTATAGATCTATCATTGGATATATCTTTGGGGCCCTAGGAGAGAAGCAAAATAAAATAAAAGTCTGGAATAATATTTAAGACAAATTGGGGCTGCACACTTTGCACCCTGTGTTGCCCAGTTTGATCAGAAATCTTTCCCCCAGAGAAGCCTTAAAAAGACAGGATTCACAATAGAGTATAAAATAATCATCTTAAACTGGCCACAAACAAGAAGTCCAGAGTTAAGGATTCATTTAGCTAAGCTGCTAGCAGAACTTGTGCTGAATCTCCCTCATTAGAAAAACAACAACAAAAAATACGTTCCATATTTTCTACAAAAGGGTAAGCACAAAGACAACATAATTTCAGACTTTAATGTTAAAAACACAGGAATGTGAAAGATGCATTGCTGAATGCTGAGTTTTGTATGCATTAAAAAAATTAAAATTATTTTTCAAAAAGGAAAGATTCCCCTGGAAATAATTACTTTCTTAAAGTATTAATTACTTCACCCCTATTGATTAACTTGTGAAAAAGCCTATCACTTGTTAGAATAAAATGTAATGGCTCCTATGCAGCTGTTTCAGAGCAGTAACTTAAATCTAATTCCAGATTCTTTAACTCTATTAGTTGTTAGTCTTCTAAGGAGAAATTCCTGCCCCATGCCAAGGTAGGATGTTAGTGTTGCATATGTCAATCAATATTTTAAGACTCCAATCTACCGGTTATTCATCAACCCCAAAGGGCCACGGTCCATATGATAAAAACTCCTTTGAAATTTCTCGGCAAAAGGTGTACCAGGACATATACTCACAAAACAGAGCCTGGGAGCCCAGGGCACTAATCCAGTTTTGAATGAATACCAAGTCACAGCAGTACCGGACAAAACCAAAGTTACATTTCAGGTGTAAAAGCACTTAGAAAAACAAAGAGCCCTCCAAAAACCACCAGCTTCTTTTTTTCCTTCTCATTTTGGCAGACTGAATAGTTTTACATTCTTTTTTTTTTTTAAGACCAAAATAAAAAGGAAAATGCCAGTTTTCTGCTGAAGTACAAGGGGGGAGGGCGGGGGGGGGAGGAAGCAAAAGGTGGCTGAGACATACTTTATTGGAGACTGAATTTCAAACACTGTAAACACAGCTTTATGATGGAAACTCGGACACATCTCTGAATCGCAGAAGTGCCAAAGAGACCCGGAAGAACACCCATCTCTCTTTCCTGCTCTCTTTCTCAGATTCTGGTTGTATTGCTCGCAAAGCATATTATCTGCTGACAGGTTAATTTCCGTCACTGCTTTTCATTCTTGAAGGCCCAGCAAACTTGTTCGAAAAATCCACCTCAAATATAGTCACTTAAGAAAAACTCAATTCAGAAATAAAGAGTATAACTTAGAGCTTAAAAATAAATTAAATAAAGGAAACATTAAAAGATAAATGGAGCAGGATGCGCGACGGCTGAGGTAATCTGAGTGGAAAGGGAAGGAGGAGGGTTACATTGATAAATGATTAAAAGGCCTTAACAAGGGCCTATCAGGTTGACCAGTAAAGCATTCTTCTTCTCCTTCAGACCATCTTTTTACATTTGTTCTCAATGCTGATCAATATGGTTTTCATTTACTGATTTCCATAATGCCATATGTGATCTGCTAGCC
The DNA here is from genome assembly GCA_028627135.1 of Pseudochirops cupreus. Taxonomy (NCBI): domain Eukaryota; kingdom Metazoa; phylum Chordata; class Mammalia; order Diprotodontia; family Pseudocheiridae; genus Pseudochirops; species Pseudochirops cupreus. Next base: position 135,157,948 of record CM053584.1, on the reverse strand, counting down.
TGACATAATGAAGGCAGAAAGAGCTGAAGTCATTCGAACATTCTCGCTTGCATGCCTGTCGCCAGTTCGCCAAATGCCTGTTATCTGAAAGCCAATATTTTCCTCTTGCCTATTGACAAACATTGGAGGATTTACCCTTAGACAGATGTCAAAATGTAGCCTTGGGTGGCAAATCTAAATGAAGACCGTCGTGAAACGTGTATTACTCCTGGCAGCAACTTTTGCCAAAGCTCACTGTCATAGCTAACCATCAGAGCAACAAATTTGAAAACGATGAAATAGAAGAAAAACCAGGTATGAAGGCGAATGACCAGGCTCAAAGCAGAGTGCTCGTTCTGTTGATTCAGTAATGAATCAAGAGTATAAAGCATTAATGCACTATGATGTCACCAAGGCCTCAGGACAGATTTATTGCCCTAAACCAAATCTTCCTACAAATATATCATCTTAGGCAGCTGACTACTATTGGTCTGTGATAACTTTAAGCAAAATTCTTATCAAATTCAGTATTTATTATTTTCTTGCTCTCTGCCAAATCTCCCTGAATCCCAAGTTGTAAATGCTCTGGCATGGAGAAACGTTTGTATCAGATGCATGCTTCTTACTGCTGGTTTTTCAAAATACTATAAAACTGGTGGTTTGAGTTCATACCATCCCACTCATGAACCAGGAGTCTCTCATGATGCCTAAATTGTGTCTTGTTAAAAAATTCTTTGTAGTGTTTATTAGTTACTTATATTCAAGGAAAATTGTGGAAAGTAAGATTTCCAAAACAGCTTCTTGCCTTTCTTCTGTAAGCCAAAAAAAAAAGAAAAAAAAGAGAAAGCAGTTGAATCTGATCAAAGGAACACTTCAATAGTAAACATTTTTTAAACCAAAAGAGATTACATGCCAGGACCATGGCTTATGATGGGTTTTATTCCTTTTTTACATTAAAAACATATTAATAATCATTTTGATAAGTGACTAAAAGTCATGCTTCAGTTCTAAATGAATATGAAATCTTGTGCTGTTAAAAATCTTGGTACTGGAGCTTTTAGAGCCACAGAAATCTGCCAAAATGTCTAGCAAAGTCTAAAAAGGTAAATGGGTCAATGCTGGGTCAGCCCCAATTTTCATAAAGAGTTAGAGCTCCAAATTCTGTATTTGCTCAGCTTCCCAGGGCATTCTCCCATCTCTGTAAGGCAAGCGGGTCTTTTCCACACTGTTGTCCTGCTCTTGAAAGCAGGAGGAGGCAGGGTCTGTGAAGGGACATAGCCATGGTGACAAAAGGTGCCAAACCTGAGAGTTATTTATCAGCAGAGTGAATGACCTATCTTCCTAAGAAACAGCTCTCTTCCCTCCTTTTCTTCTTCCTCTCCTTCCTCACTTTTTTTTTCAACAGAGAAGAACTGCATCACACAAATATAGCCCTGAGACAAATGATGCTAATTTGGGGGGCATGTTAATTGCTGACACTATTTTTTCTGCCACAAAAAGGGGAATAATGCATCTTTTCTGGAAAAAGAGATAGATTCTTTTCCAAATGAATAAAAACCCCCACAAAGAGAAAAGTTCTGACATCATGAGGCTACTAAATGACCTCATTGTAAACGCTGTTTGGTTCTGACACTCAAGGTTGATAATGAAATGAAAGGAAAAGGTAAAGAGAGAGGAAAAAATGCTGCTGGTTGACTCACCACTACAAATTGCTTTGTAATATCATAAGGGCAGAGAGGAGTGCATTCCAGAGAGAGCTTCTCTCTTTGTTGTTAGGTTCGTATTTTTTTTTTCTTTCTTTTTCCCTTTGGACACTGTGTGGGCAGGATGGGGGAAATCAGACTGGGGAAGAAAGTACTGTTCTGTTTGGAAGCATTACCCTGCCTTCTCTTGTCAGCTCCAAGCTTATTACTAAGTAAGTGGGAGCTGCTACTCTGCAAAGCGGAGGAGGATGGTGTGGAGAGCTTCATACTTGGCACATACATCTTACATTCAAAGAACATCAATTCACCCCCTTTGTTCCCATTATTCTAAGTAAAAGTGAAAAGATGGCCAAAAAAAGTTAGATACTTAAGAGGACAAGAGATATAGTTGCCCAGGGTCCAAACAAAGCAGGTTAGTGGCAAGCAAACTCCGTCTGCAGTCAGGAGACCCAAGTTCCTCTGGAGCTGCCATAACTACTACCATTTAATCATTTTGGGGTCTCAATTCCCTTATTTGTAGAATCTGGCATAGAGAATGGCTATGAGGCTATGGTGGAAGGAGCACTGGATTTGGCTTTGTTCACTTATAAGCTGTGTAACCTTAAGGAAACCACTTTATGTCTTGGGGTCTCTGTTTCTTCATCTATGAAATGGAGAGTTCATCCAGTTTGGACTAGATAAGTTTTAAGATCCTTTCCAATTCTTAACATTTTTGTGATTCCAAAATCTCAAATTTTCCTTCCTGCTCTAACACTATGAAACACTGGAGTGAAAGCCTCCCAATCTGGCTGAGGTAGGCAGGCTAACAATCCTGCTTCGCTACTCTGGTCACAATTACCATAGCTGAAAGATGGGTCAGATGACTCCTGGACTAAATCAAGGTTCAAATGCCAATTATATACGTGATTCTAAAACTTCTGCAAAAATTATCAGAATTCTTAACACTGGCTGGACAGAAGGAACATCACTGCTTCCTAGTACTGTAAAAGGAGGTACCAGCCCCATTGTGGGGGCCTTCACTGACCTCCAAGAGAAAAACAGGCAAGCAGATCTGCTTCCTAAACCACAAACACAGCTTTCAAAATTAGTAGGCAGATACAGGAAAACTCTTGACATTTTAGAAGAAAAGCTTTGGAAAGATTCAGCAACCTAATTGTCTACCTGTGGCATTAGGCAGGAATGCACAGGTTTCTGGCTGTGGACACATTGAAGAGTGTGGCACATGGGCCTTGTCATTGGTAGAGATTTACTCCTTAGCAACTGGGTTCCTACAGAGCTCTCTGTTACAAAGAAAGGCTTGACGTGGGATGGAAAAACAGCATGAAGGTCCTGAGTCTAGGAAAGCCTATGGTTGAGTTTAGTAATTTGGGAAGGAAATTATTAGGCAGGTACTGTATTAGAGGTACTCAGGTCAGGACAGGTCAAGCTGGAAATAATCTGCTCCAAGTTGTCATTACAAATATGATGAGAGGCATGGTCTGGTTGAATGAAAACGGTTCTTATCAAGGTAGAAGCAATGACTTACTGTGTCAGGTCAAGTCAACAAGCATTGCTTAAGCATTTACTATAAGCCAGGCCTTGTGCTTGGTCTTCGGGGTTAAAAAGAAAGGCAAAAATGGTCTCTAGTCACTCATAGTCTAACAGGAGAGACAACATGCAAACAACTATGTACAAACGAGATATGTGCAGGATAAATCTGAGTCATTTGTGAATATGTACTGGATAAGTACAAAATACATTGATTAACAAATGAAAACTTGGAGATAATCTCAGGGGAAGGTGCTAGGATTTAGGTGTGACCCTGGACAGCTCAGGCTCCCAGCATCTTAGCTTTCTTAACTTTAAAGTAGGGATATAATAATCCCAACCTGTTTCTTAGAGTCACCACTGGTAAGAATTAAGCAAGATTATTTTAAGGCAAGCCTCCAGCACAAGAGAGAACTGACGGGAAGTAGAGATCTAAGGACTTCATTGTTTTGCTTGTTTCTTCATCTCCTGCAAACACTGATGCCTGGAAATCTGTTTCTGGAACTAGCAAGGCTCTGCCACACAGCCTTATTTGGTTGTTTCCACTTTTCTGTCCATGTGGGTGGTGGCTGTTATTATTTTTAATGTAGTCCTACTTCAGCAAGTCATAAATAAGCTTACTGATTTGGATGACCACAATAAATGATGAGAAAACAGCCCAGTGACCCAGGAACAGCAGAAACCCAGCAGGGATATACTGGTTAATGATTAACAACCGACTCTACAGAAAAAAAAAATGTACCCAGGATACACTTTTCAGTTTGATCTACATTATTAACATTTTCTCCAATCCCTTTCATAAGTCTAGATGACCAACAAACAATAACTTTGTAGTGACTGACCATTTTAGGAATGGAAATGCTCATATTGGAAATTTAACAACTGGCTCTCCAGAGCTGGCTTGAGCTGGCTCCAGCACACCCCTTTCAGAAGGCAATACTTGTCACATAACGTATTTGGCCACAGGCAATCTTATTGAGTTTCATAAATCAGAGCTATAACCGGCCTAAAGAGTAGGAATGAGAACACCAGTAATTGCAGTCTTCTGTCTAGTAGCATACTGTAAAAAAAATAGCAGCAGTAAGCAATCCTCCTGACCAATCAATAGACTCCTATTAACCTCCCAGCCAATTACAGGATGATTGGCTAAGCAAACAAAGAATTATTGGCTGTTTAGCTGGGCTTTTATTCTAACTGTTCTGTACCCTGTTTCTCATTCTGTTCCACCTCCCTGCCCAGTCCTCTCCCCCACCCCCTTCCTGTTAGGCAAAAACATCTGCAAACACCTGATATTCATCTAGGTCTCTGCAGTTGTACAGTCTTGTTAAATTGTTACCACCTTTTCCACAAGCAGTTTTGGCAATTAACCTCGTGGCCAGTGACTTCAAAGAAAACAACGGTTGAATTTAACCTTTCTGAGCTACCATAGATTCTTTTATGATTTTTCCTGAACTGCTTTCATCCTGCTCCCCCCACAACCCCCCAAATGTAGACTGATAAGCTTGTTTATTTTAATATTTGGCTAATTTATTAAGAAGATAAATGCTTTGGACACTGCCCAAAACTTGGTGCCCTTCTTGACGTCTGCACAGAGTGGGGTTTTATTAAAGTGTACATTCCCGACACATGTGCATTGCTTTGCTCTTCCAGAAATCCTTTATTTTCTGGAATCCGAAGATTTGATACATTTGACCCTCTCTTGCCCCTAGAAGCAAATCTCTTCTTTGCTTCTTGAGACTGTCTAAAAGTTCAGGATGAAAGATGCATATAAAATTAATGCTAAGAACTAAAGTTGCCATTAAAAATCTATTTTCATTTTAAACTTTTACCGCTACAGATAAACATTTTACATTAAAAGCAAGGCTAATCCTTAACCCTCAGGAGAATGAACTACTAGCAATAAAGATCAAAATATATGACCGAACAAGTAATACAATTCTTCTCAAGTAATCTTGAAGTCTAAGTGTCTGAATGCAATTTATGCTAAGCATCCAGGTTTTTACAGCTGTATATGATAATAGTAATGGACCTGATCTTGGTGCCAGAGGCAGGTTTATGAAGGTATGTTAACTCCTTCAAGACAGAGGCTTCATTGAGGGCCCAAGCAGAGGTGATTAAAATCCTAGAGCAGAGGAAACTTTGTTGGACTTGAAGTCAGGTGACCTGATATCTTGGCGTTTATGGACAATAGCTGATTTTCCACTACTCCCTAGCTGGGTGACCTTGAGAAATTGTTCCAACTCTCCTCGTCTTCAAAATCAGAATAAGAATACTTGCATTATCTGTCTCATGGGGTTGTTCTGGGGCGAGTGCTTTATAAACTTTTAAGCATCATTAAAATGAGAGGTGTTGTGTTATTAGCAGAAGCAGCATAGAGAAAGACGTTTAACTAGTCAACGTGTGCCAGGACTATCTAGCAGGATTAGAGCTGGTAACACATTTATTGATTATCAAGGTACTCTGTAACTAAATCTTCTAAGATTCTTAACTTTCTTTTTCTGGAAGGATAATGAGAGTGCATCAATAAATTTTTTTTTCTTTTCTTTGCTCCATATGAGATAGTCCATATCCTATGCCAGACTGCGTTCAGGACACACAGGTATGTATACATGTTTCCAATTCTCTAGGAAGTTGTAGTCAATGGTGTGGTACAATGAAACAGAACAGAACAATACTAATAACACCAACACAGAAAAAACAACAGCCACAGCCTTTTCCATAACCATCAAAGTAAAATTCAACATTTCAGAGCCTGGAGAACCTCTAAAACAGAGGGTTTTGTATCAAAATGTAACTCCATCAGGTTTTTGCTAAGTCCTGGGATAGTGGGAAAGTACCAGATTTGGAGTCAGATAAATTCAAATCTCAGTTCTACTATTACTACCCATTGGACCATTTCATTCTCAAATTCAACTTCCAAATCTGTAAAATGAGGAAATTAAAACAGATGATCTCTAAGGTCCTTTCCACATCCAGATCTTATTCTAGTCTAAATGAAAAGCTCTCATATTTTTAGACTTGTTGCCCTGAAACACTTTCCTGCTTCCTTTCTGCCTCTTCTTTAAGGCCCAGATGAAGTCCTTCCCTCATCCCCGACTGCTCCAGTTCATAATACTCCTTTGAGCTGTCTTGCCACTTGCTTGGCTCTATTGTTTTGCCAAACTTGCTTTATGTGGTCAGTTTATCCATCCATGCTGCCAATGCAACTACAGTGAACAATCTTTGAGGGCAGTGTGTGGGATTACATATCTCTTTTTCATCATCAGAGCTTTGGATGTAGCAGATGCTTCATACATTTTGTTGGTGAAGACAGCAGAGACAAATTAGATAGAAAGTCAGTTTGAATGGATAAGAAATGGCAATTTTCAATACAGATATGTATTTGAAGATGTGTAATTTTTTTAACTTTTAAAAAATACAGTCAACCAAGTCGGCAGTCCTATTGGGTCCACTTTAATATGTATAGTCAAAACAGAGAAAGACTAGGTTTTGGGAGACTTTGTTTTAGTCTTAGCTCTGTCACTAAATGGCCATGTGAAAATCCATTTCCCCCCTCCCCCGAGCCTCACTTTTTGCTGTCCAGTTGTTTCAGTCATGTTCGATTCTTCATTACCCCATTTGGGGTTTTCTTGGCAAAGATACCGGAGTGGTTTGCCATTTCCTTCTCCAGCTCATTTTACAAATGAGGAAATGGAGGCAAGCAGGGTTAAGTGATTTGCCCAGGGTCACATGTTAGTAAGTGTCTGAGGTTAGATTTGAACTCAGGAAGAAGAGTCTTGTAACTCCAGGCCTGGCACTCTATCCACTTGCCACCCAGTTGCCCTGATCTTACTTTCTATGCCTATGAATAAGCATGGTCTTGATACTGTCTAGCAATAGAATTTTAAGATTCTCTGAGACAAAAGTCTCAGAGACAAAAGTCTCACAAACATTATATGACTGCTACTTCCTCATATTAAAAAATCCTTGATATGTTGTTTTCTTCAGAAAGGAAAAAAATTCCCTCTCACTATGAATTTGTTCAATATGTCTGTTTTTTACGGATTATGCAAGGTTTCCCCCCAATCATGAATTGTGAATTAGTGGGATCCAAACTGGTATTTTTACCATGTATGAATTATGCTCATGTATTTTATATGTAATAGTTTAGGAGATTACGTTAGCTCCATTTTACGGAGAGAAGCTGAAGGGAAAGTAGATGGTAACTCACATACGTGTGATCTTGAATAATTCGCTTGGACTCAATTTCCTCGTGTATAAAATGAAAATGATATCTAAGTTCCTTTTGACCCTAAATCTAGAGTCTTATCTAGGACTTCTCAACTGAGTCAGTGTAGCAGTAAGCCTCGAACTAAGGACTCCTGACTCCACAAGTATTGAGTTAGAAAGCTTCCCTAAATAATGATTCCCTTATGATTAAAACACTCAGTTTCAGTGACTACATTTCAAAGCCAATAGAAGAGCCATAGAAACTGTAAGGGGAAACTCTCTTATTACTTTCTTTAGTCATACTAGGCATTCTGGTGGTAATGGGGGGGAAGAGGAAACAGGAGGGAATACACTTTTATATAGTGTCTACTATGTGCCAGACCCTAATGTTTTACATTAAATGTTTTACAAATATTATCTAATTTGATCCTTAGAACAACCCTGTAAGCACTTTAGGTGTTATTATCTCCATTTTACAGTTGAAGAAACTGGGGCAAACAGAGGCTAAGTGACTTGCCCAAGGTCACACAGCTACTAAGTACCTGAGGCTACATTTGAATGCACTTCTTCCTGACTCCAGTTCTAGTACGCTATCCACTGAGCCACCTAGCTGCCTTGGCTGGTAAAGCCATCTAGGGATACAGTAGTCTTTAAAATGGGATGTGTTCAGAATCGACTTCTCAAGTGAACAAAAGTGACCTTTTGTTACTGGGAGGCAGCCCTGCTAAATAATGAGCCAGGATGGCACGAATGAGGGCGAGGAGGCCAATTCTTAGGTGGAGAGCTGGGGAGAATGTCCAGGGAAGGAAAGATCTCCTTATCAAAAAATGGGATCAAGAGAAATCTTAAGTTCCAAAAGTATCTTACAGTCCAGCCAGGGAAGGTATTTGGCAGTTTCTTCAAGCAAATGGCTGGGGTTGAAATTTGTGAGGGGGAAAAATGAAATGTGTCATGTACATGCAGTTCAAATCCAATATCAAATGTCTTCTGTCCACTCTCATTAGGAGGGGTTTCATGTTAAACAGAACTCTCCAGACAGGCAAGGGATTGGTACTGGCCATTTTGGGAACACTTACATGGGTTTACTTTTTACTTTTTATATTTTTTATCCACCAAAGTAAAGGGGAGAGGGATGGGAATATACTCTTGCCGAACATTTTATTTTAAAAAAGAATGATAAAAAATTAACACTAAATGACACAAGGATCTGGTGCTATGTTGTACAGTTCAATGAACTCTTACACAGATCAGCAAGATGGTTGGAAATGTCTCTCTCCGTCTGTTTTTCATCTCTAAAGTCTGTGTACTCAGTAGAGTGTGAAGAGAGCCTCTCTCCTCCTCAGTACCGTCTCCCAATTGTTCCCCCCTTTCATTCCCTGAAACACTCTCCCCGCCCCCCAAGCCCCTGCAGCAGAGAACAGGAACTAGAGCAAATGCTTTTGTGAATTAAGAGATCTTGTGAGCGTAAATTTGGTCAGGCTGCTCCTTTCTGCAGGCCAGACCCTGCCGCTGCCCCAGGATGTGAACTGTCAGTTTGCATAGCTGGTGATGAGTTGCAGAACCATCAGTAAAGGTGAAGACGGCAGAAACAAGAAAGATTCAAGACTGGTGGAAATCATTTCACAAGGAAAATTTCAGCCATCAGTGGGAGGAAGCTTTGAAAAATGCTGCCATTTCCGAGTCAGAATGAAGGAAAAATTAAATTACTGCCGGGGAGGCGAGCCAAAGTTGCATCTCCCCCCAGGGAGAGTTTGGATAATGGTAAACATTTGACAGCTGGCCTGAAGTTGTTATCTTGTTCTAGGAGTTGTTACAGTCTAAATGAACCTTTCTGATAAGAAATCACAAAGTAAAAACTGGGACATTCATATTTTTTGCTTTTTGTATTTTTAAGCTTCATAAACCTGCACCAAACCAGTTTAGAACAACTTCCCAGAGTCCACCTGCAGTTGCCCTCTTTCATGATGGAGTGAAGGAACAACTTGCCCAGGATTGGGAGCCATGCAAGTTTGAGGATTTCAGTTAATCCTTATGTGAAGTATACCTTTCACATAAATCCACTTACTATGAAGAAAATACCTTTAGCTTCCTCAGCAACTCTTAAAATAATTTCACTAGTTGACTTGGAGGGGAAATAGGGCTCAAGAATGCAAAGGGTTAATTAAAACAAACTCAAATTCTAGCCTTGGGAACAAGTAGAAAAACGATTGTGTTATTAAATTACTAGATTTTAAACTGTTGAGGGACAAAAATAATGAAATTTCAATCTTTGACAGATTATATTATTTTATAAAGAATAATGGGCCAAGAGCCCAATAGAGGTAATAAAGATAGCCTGTACCAGTTAACCCTCAAACATTATACTCATTGGGTTGTTTGGAAAAGGTGTATTTGGGGCTATATATTGTAGATTATTTTGGAAAGCAGCGAATTACTGAACACATACATGAACATTCTCCCTGCATTAGAGAAGGCTGGTGACATTATCATATAAAAATGGATCTGCTGTTCTCAGCCACTGGCTATACCATATTACCTAAGGCATGATGTAGATGGGATAAAACATAGCTTGGATTTGACCAGTCAACTTAGTCTCTATGCTGGGGTTTCCTGGCAGTTGTTTCAGAGGCCAACACACAACACCAACTTGTTGAAGTAACTATAATATTTTCTATGTACTTAGAGTCAAAGGATCATAGATTTAGAGGTGGAATGAAAATTCGTGGTTATCTCTTCTTACACCCTCATTCATAAATAGCATCTTACCTCTGACATCATATTCCCTGCCTATGAATTTACCAGGGGCATTTGAAGTTGAGAGACAGAGAGACTGAGAGACTGAGACAGAGACAGACAGAAGAGAGGAGAGAGAAAACATAACCTAAATCCCTCTCCCTTTCTCTCTCTCTCTCTCTCTCTCATTTACCAGCTGCTTCTCCTTTACCCAGTAAAGAAAGGGACATGTCCAAAAAGTCCTCAATGTGAGGCTCCTATGAGTATATTTTTGTCTGAGACTCTCTAACTCAACAGCAAAAGCACCAGGGAAATAGCATTTTGTACTCAGCAGTGTAACTAATTCACAGGTAATGTGTTTCTTTAGTCTGCGACCACTTACATGATAGCCTGAGCACGTGCAGGCAACATGCTCTGATAGAAACTTCACCCTCATTCATTTCTTAAGTTTTTTTTTTCTTTTCCTGATGGTATCCACAAATGGGTTGGAGGGAAAATCTGCCTTTGTTACTGTATTTGGGTGAAGAAAGTGTTTCATTAAACTATTCTCTTCTCTAGGGACTATGCCTTGTCTTTAATATAAGTGTATGAATTGATATTAAAGTATGGTATTTTGAGAATGTTTCAAAGTAAGGTCAAACTGGTATTAAAAATCCTACTAGTGTAGGCTAAAATAACAGTCTGGCTAGGCAGTCTTCAGTGCAGCTGACTCCAATTACTAACTACATCCCAGCAATGTTTTTTGCTAACGAGAACAATGCAAGCAAGCCTTTGGGTTTCAGTATAATGTCAAAGCTCAGGTATTCATAAGAGAAATGAGATAAATCATGCAAATATTATAGCTATATTGGTAGCCTACTGTTAACAGCAATATCAGGTTAGCTGATCAAATTGTTGGTCACCAAACCCCTGGGGGGTAAGGGGTAAGGGAGACTCAAAGAGGGAACATGTACAGAAGAAAAATGGGAGAGGAATCAACTAAAACAAAAGGAATTTGGAGAGAAAAACCAACCACTGCAAAAGAATGGAAATGTTGCTTTCATTCATGTTTTTCCAAGATTAATCTAGTTAGTAAAAGAAATTCATTAGTCATCTGAGAGAATTCTGACTTATTCTTCTATTTCCCACCCATAAAGCTGTGCCAAGCTTCAGGATATCCCATATGACAAAGGATCCTTCTTGTTACAGATGAGGGTCACCATGCTTACTCTAAACAGGCCTTGGTATTTGAGCATTTGAATTCAATAAGCATGTAAGCATTTACTGAGCCTACTAATTTGAGGTGCTGTGATGGGGTTGGGGACATAAAGACAAGATACAGTCTACCACATCTTCACAACCTAATGCTAATGCCCAAGACTACAGCATTTACTCTGACAAAGTGGTGTGCTGTACAATATACCAATTTTAGTGGAAAGCAACAACCTCAAGGATTGTATATATAGCATGTTTTAAAATAGAGGAGCTCTAAGATGTATAGAGTTTTAGAATCTTACACTTCTCTCTCACTCAAAGTAAGATCTTTTTTTTTTTTTAAACAAAACTAAAATATTCACTGCTGCCATCTGTGGCAATCTTGCTGGCAGGTTCAATACATCCACCATTCTTACTGAATCTTTCATTATTCTTCACCAAAGTGGACAACACAGAGGGATGACACAGGGTCAGTTTCAGAGATGAGGGGAATGTGGGACAGGACGAGATGATTTTCCTTTCTTATGAAAATTCTTAGCATCACTTTCTTTAATTTACTGGCAGGTTAAGATAAATGAGCATAGGTGCTCAATAGTATCTTGGTGATATTTTGTTGCACTGAAAAACTCCCAATACAGGAATTCCCTCTATCAATGAAAATCCAAAGTATGTACTCCTAGAGAGTGTCCTAATTTAAACAGAGATTAAGTGACTTATCCAGGGTCATATAGCTAGTAAGGTCCACAGGCAAGAAAAAAAATAATGATGTTCTTTTCTTATTTTTCTTCTGATTACTACTGCCATTTCACAGTGAATTCCTTTTCCTGTTGCCTACCCTGAAACTTCAAGCAAAACAATTTAATACATTGGCCATAAAGTTCACCTCTTTTCTGCCAAAAGAGGCAGGGGACAAAAGCTTCCCTGTCAGTTCTCTGAAATAAAAAAATTGTTTAAGACAATCCACTCTGGATGCCTAATTTTTCTCTCTTTATGTTGTGATCATGGGGCAAAGCAGGGACTGTTTCACTTTTCTGTTTGCATTCTCTTGTGCTGCTAAGCACTTAATGCTTTTCATTCATTCATTTGTTCTGCTTATGTTGTACTTCATCAATGCATACAAATATTTCCATGTTTCTATGAATTTTTAATATTTTTTACAGCACAATAATATTACATTTAATTCATATACCAAAATTTTTCAGCCATTTTCGAGACGATGGGCACCTGCTTTCCTTTTAGTTCTTTGCTATTACAAAAAGTATAGCTAGTAGAAAAACTGCTATAGAAATTTGTGGGACATTCTTCCGGAGGCAGGAGCTAAATCCAGTTTTTCCTGTCTCAAAGGTCAGCTTCCTATTTACTGTGTCTCTCTTCAAATTTCATGTTTGTAGCAAATCTGTAATATTCTTTTGAAGTAACTGTTCAGATTAGAAAGCAGGGGTGAAATGCCTTCTGCTTACTCAGCATTCGTCAGGACACTCCCCAAATTCAACATAATGTATTTTTAAATCATGCCATATCAAAATGCTACATATCACATTCGTATTTATGATAAATGTACAGCACTATAATGGGTCCAATTACATATGGTCATTTCTCAAGGAAAAGTACCTGTATAAAACTTTTATGCAGGGACTGTCTGCCTGTTTATTAATTTACAACCATAAATGAGGAGTCTTCACTGATTGTTTGGAAGACATATGCAGCCTGTTTCTGCATTTCAAACTTACACAAAAGCTCATGAAGGTGATATAAGCAATCTTGTTGAATGAATTACTTCTCCTGAAAAAAAAATCTCCAAACATTAGCAGTCCGTGTGGATAAAAGCCAGTCTCAGTGCTCATGATTCTCAAGGTATCCTTTGTATCTAACTTCTAGTAAAATCACTTTGATTCCACCTACACTTTTACTGAGAAGGAATCTCTTGAAGGAATCCTTTGCAGGATATTTTCTAACTGACTCACCTCACTGGGCATTCTAGTTTCCAAAATAGGCTGAAGGTGCTCAGAGCTTGTCTGATCCTAGTGCAAAGACTCTGAGGGAAAGGACCAATTCTCCTAACATTGTGAGGACCAAGTTGAGTTGGGAATGCAACAAAAATCACAGAGACCAAAAAAAAATGTTGCTGCCTGTTTTCAAAATGGGGCACAGCCACCTTAATAGTATTTGACTAGGGGCAAATCTTGAAATCATTTAGGGTTGCAGAAAGGTACGGAGCTACATTTATATACATCAGAAAATCCCATTTCAAGCCCCAATCAGTTCTCAGGTATAGAAAAGATGTTTCTTAGCTAATCATCTAAGAAATTCCCTGAATTATAACAATTTCAGTTACTAACTATAAGACATAGGTCACATGGAAATTCAGGGTAACAATGACTAAGTATAATTCTTAAAAGGAGCTATTAAAAATAAACAGTTGTAGAGAAGGCAAAACTTTCCAAGGTCAGTTGTTGCAGATATGCCTGTGATTATTTATTCCAATTTTTTAATGCTAGTAATCCATTGGAAAACTCAAATCTTATCAGGCCATCTAACTCCAGTCAGCTTTCCAAAGTGCCTGCAAATGCAGTGGTCTGGGAAGATTAGTGGTATATTCTGCCTGCTTCCTACTTAATCTGGGTCTGCGTAATGATCAATTCACCATTTATGGCCCCTTTCTTTTCTGTTCTTTGGGGAGTTAAAATACCCCTGTGATCTACACTTGGTCCCTCTACTTCCTTTTCTCTCTCCTTTCAATCTTCTGGAATCTTGATTTTCAATTTCGTCCTCATTCAACTAAAACTGCCATCTGTTAATTGCCAAATATAATGATCCTTCTCAGTTTCTCATCCTCCTTCATATGAGCTTTTGGTTTTCCTCCTACCTGGGAGATTCTTCCTTAGTCTCTTTGGCTGACTCATCATCCATGTCACACCCACTAAGTTCAGTATACCAAGGCCCAGTCTTCGGTGCTCCTCATTTTATCTTCACACTTAGTGACCTCATCAGCTCCTATGGTTCAGTTTTCATCTACAAGTAGAGGTTTCTCAGAGTTAGACACCCAGCTCTAGCTTTCCCCTGGAGCTTTAGGGGAAGCTGTGAAACACAACAGCGACTGCCTACTGCACACTTTGAACTGCATGTCCCATAGAAACCTCAAACTCCACTTGTCCAATCCAAAACGCGTGATCTTTTCCCTAAAACTCACTCATCTTCTGAACTTTCCTATTATTGCTGGAGACATCAAGATGATTCTAGTCACTCAGGTTCTCAGTCTCAGAGCCACCCCTGACCCCACATATTCTATCAGTTGCCAAAATCTTCACGTTTCTATCTCTGCAACATCTCGCATATTACTTTTCCTTCTCTACCACTTTTCTGGTAATGCTCTCCTAGACCATTACGATACCTCCTATTCAGTTGGTCTGAATCCGCTCCCCACTCCAATCCATCATCCCTGGAATCACTAAAGAGATTTTCCTCAAGCACAGGTTCTGCCTATGTCAGCGACCTCAGCCCCCTCAATAAACTCTTAAGTGGCTTCCTGTCACCTCTGGGATCAACTACAAACTCCTCTATTAGGCATTTAAAGCTCTTTAAAACCAGACCTTATTCCTTCCTTTCCAGTTTTCTTATAAACCACTCCTCTCTACAAAACCTATAGTTCAGCCATGCTTGCTTCCTTCCTGCTACTCACAGATGACAGTCCATCCCTCTGCCTCAACACAAGCTGTGCCCCAAGCTTAAAATGTACTCCCTCCTCTTCCTCATCTCTTAAAATCTCTCCTTTCTTTCAAAACATGGCTCAAGCCTTTCCTAATCCCTCCAGCTACCTCTTAGTGTCCTCCTCTTCCATAATTACCTTTTATTTCTTCCTTTTCTATATATTTTATAAATACTTACATATGCATTATCACTCCTGCTCAAATGTAAGCTCTTTGTGGGCAGGCGAAGTTCACTTTTGCCTTTGTATACCCAATATTCAGCAGCATGCCATGTACTTACTTCAACAGAATACACATAATTCTGGTTCCTGAAGTAGTATTACTTATGCTTGCATTTACAATTTTTAATCAATTAAAGACCTCCAAATAGTAAGTGATCTTACCAGCTATATTTGTCACCTGGTAGCATGAGGGAAAGATGGAGTTGGTCTTGACCTTCTTGAACTGAAGTAGGAATTTTTACAACATTTCAAAACAGAAAGGTTTTGTTTTTCTTTTTTCCTCTAGTTTCAAAACAAACACAGATTTTTTTTTCAACTTTAAAAAAAGACATGTCAATCGCATGGGGCAAGGAAGACGTCAGAACTCTCACCCTGGGGTGCTCTGCTGAAAGGTGATGCAGGATTATCTGTATTCGATTTGCATGCAGATTATAATGTCCTCCTTCACAGGTAGCTCTGCCCTTCCCCGTAGCTGTCATACACAGTTGCCAGAGAGAGAAAAATGTCTGGGACACATCACCGACTTTGAGGTGCCCCAACCTAAGAATGGGCCTATTTGTTTCAATAACAATCAAGGACAAGATCCACTCAGTACAGTGCCCTATGCTGGAGATGTTTAATGTTTCTGAAACCAATTAACTTGAATTACTATTCACAGGTACATAGTAGAATGAGTCTATATTGTGGCATCAGAGGTAACTGTTGCAAAATGAATATGCCAAGACTTAAAATACTTTACTTGCCATAACCACAAATGTGCATTTTGGCTCCAAATATGTGATGGTTCAGGAAGTAAAGCATCTTCTTTAGCTGCTGCCTTCAAAAATACAAATATGTCCCTGCATAAATCCAGTTTGGTAGCTTGTCTGCACGAGCTCACAATGAGCTATGCCGATGGTGTTAATTCTGAGGAGAAAGCAGTCTTATTCTAGGCTACTGCAGTGAAGTGACATTTACCTAATGCAGCTATGAATTCCCTAATAATTAGTGGGTATTTGACAGTGATGTAATCTGACTCGTGTAGTAAAAGTCAGCTTTAAACTAACTCTATGACGACCACAAAGTAGGTTCCCAAATTCTGAAGAGCACAAAAGTTGCATGACCTAGTACCTGCTGCTCAGGAATTATCAGTTGTATATATACCGAGATGGTCCTGATTTCAAATAAATTCATGTCAAGAAACAAGTAGTAAGTGCTAACTATGTGTAGGCGTTGTGCTAAGTGCAGGAGTGACAAATAAAACAGCATTTTACAGTTTGCAAAGCACTTGCAAAACTTTATCTCATTTGATCCTCACGACAACCCTGGGAGTAGCTGTTATTATCCTCCCCATTTTATAGATGAGAAAGCTGAGGCAGACACATATTAAGTGACTTGCTCAAGGTCAAACAACCAGTAAGGGACTGAGGCCTGATTTGAATTTAAGTCTTCCTGACTTCAGGTCCAGTGCCCCTGCCTTTGAGGAGCTCACAGTCTAACAGCAGCTTCAAAGGAGAGAAAGGTATATACATGAGAAATTCTGTGAAGGTTGAATTGACAAGATTTGGCAACTAAATGGCTGTGGGGATTGAAAGACAGAAAGGAGCAGAGGATAATTATCTATCTATCTATCTTCTATCTATCTATCATGCAGTTTGAGATATCCAATAGGTAGGCAGTTGGAGCTGTGAGATGGAAGATCAGGAGAGAGATTAGAGCTGGAGAAATAGATCTGCTTGTTATCTGAACTGAATCTATGGGAGCTGGTGAGATCACCAAGGGAAATAGTATACAGGGAGAAAAGAAGAGGCAGGCCTGAAACATAGCCTTGGGAGATATCCAGGATTAGTGTATGTGACTTGGATGAAGATGTATCAAGGGAGACTAAGAAGAAGTGGTCATGAAAATCGAGAAGGAGAATATCAAGGAGAAGATGGTGATCAAAGTGTAAAGGTTATGATGCCCTGGGTTAGTGTTTGGTTACTTTGGGCTACTGGGAACTTTACAGGTTTACATGCAACTGTTTTTATGTTTAGCATAGTGTGAAAATATATTCAGTTTACTTCAAAAGCACATTTCTTCCTTCCTCACATATTCTGCCTTCTTGTCAAACTGGCCTATTTACTGTTCCACTCATGTGACAGCCCATCTCCAGCCACTGTCCTTTGCACTGATTGCTCCCCTGCCTGGAATGCTCTGCCTCCTCACCACCACCTCTTAGAATCTCAAGTTTCTCCAGGAAGCCTTTCTTCAGTTCCTTCAGTGATGTTCTTGCCCTCCTCTTCCAGCTATTACAAATACACTTAACAGTTTTATAGCTGTATATTATGCCTCTGGTAGAATGTAAGCTCTTTGAGGTAAAGGATTATTTTTCTCTTTGTGTTTGTATTACCAGAGTCTTGTACATAATAGACAGCTGCTTTCTACAAGGGTAAGAGACCCAAAGATGAGTAAGGAATATTCCCTCCCCTCACAAGGTTTATGATCCCCAACAGGGGATAAGATATGCAAATATATGATATAATACAAGGTATAATTGATACAAGTGTGAAAGTGAAATACAAAGCATGTGTTAAGAAAGTCCAAAGAAGGATCATAACTGGGTGAGGGAGGGGCAGTTAGAGAAGGCCTCATGAGGAGGCACCCTCTGACCCAGGCCTTATAACACTGCAACTTCAAGAAATGTTTTTCCTTTTATGTTTAAAAACCCACTGGATAAATATTTTGGTATAAGAGCAAATAAGAATTTCAGATTCACCAGCTGGGGTAACCATGTTCAGAAAACCTTTTTGTGGGTAGGAATTTTTCAGTCTTTGGCTGTCCAGGAGCTATTTCAAGCAAATCATTTTCTGACTGCAGAAGAAAGATCCAACACCTGCTGAACTTTTGTGTTACTTAGATCTCTATGCAATTTCACTGGCATGCATATTCTCTCTGCTAACGTAGATTGTTACCCCTCATCTTTTCAAAGGACATATAAATACACACACACACACACACACAAATCCTCTATGTATGGGTACACAGACACACACACCCTGCATGTTTGTCTTGAAATGTGCTTTCTCTAGGCTACACTTCCTAGGCTGCTACAGCCAGTTTGTGAAACATATTTTCCAGCTCAGTTTATAGCATTCACCCTTTTCTCTCTCTCATTTCTTTTTTTAGTATGTTCATTACTCAGTTCCTACCTAACTAGAGCCCTCTAATGCCTCCACCCAGTCCTCAACATTCATGTGATCAAACCATGCGCCAAACATGTCTCTGACCAGCAATTTATCAGTCTACAAAACAAGAAACAACCACCGTAACAATAAGCAAAGCTCCCAAGGACTCCAGGTAATTTGGTTATGTGGGCCAATATGCGTCACAGAAGGCACAGTTCCACAAATTTTCTCCAAGAGGCTAAGGAAATAAGTTATTTCCTTTTCCTCTTTTTATCTAGTTTTTCTGATGTGTTCCCAGATCATCAAAGAAGTATCAAGATACCCGTGAAATCTTAATATGCCCATTTTTTGCCAGGAAAAATAAAGAGTAGGGCGCCAGTATTTGGGACCTGGAACAACTTATCAGCAGCTGAGAGCAGAATTTGATTCATTCTTAAAGATTACTAAAAGACAGATTTTTTCCCTCTTCTCCTTGCAACTGAACTGTTAACAGCAAAATCAATCCAAGTGGTTTGACTTTGTATAGAATTCCACTGCTCTGCTGTATACCCCTGAAGTCATCCTCTAAACTCTGGCAATCAGTGTAGCATCCTAAATCCTTCATCTCCTGCCAGATGAGCCGCAGCAACTTTTGGCCTTTCCTACAGACCTTGTACTTGACACCATTTAGTCCAGGCTGACTCTGACCTTGCCTTCTCCATAAGGGAAGGGCTTTAACCTTTTCAAGTAGGACTCATCTTCAGCCTAGACAACTCAAAGTGTTAAATGCCTTATCAAACCTTTGTCTTTATCTGTGCTCCTCAACCTTTAATGTTGATCCTTAACCTTGGATCTTCACCAGAACAGGGTGACTTCAAATGTGCTCTCTTGGGAAACATTAAGCTCAACTTTTTTTCCCCTTAAGGCAGGAAGGGTCAAAGTTCCAGATGAGCCACAAGGACAACTTTTATATGTTTCTCTCACAGGACTGATCCCATCTCTTTTCCTGTTTATCAGCCTTGGCCGTCAGGGTAGACTAGGCTTGAATTCTTCCCTAGCCCTGGGTAGTTTATGAGATCTCTGAATCTAATATAGCTCCCTTAGGTCGCTCTTTCCCCATGATAAAAGAAATTTTCTGATTGTATCAGAAACCCCCACCCACCTCCCAATAATAAATCTTTTTAGCAAAACTGCCCTAAATCAGGCCAGGGTAGTATCATTTTCTTAATTTCAATCATCACCAGACCAAACTTGTGAACCTTATCCATCCCCTTATTCAAAACTATTCACTCTTGCCAAGGTAAACTGTTTGCTCATTCTTGCTTTGGGAATGCCAGGTCTTCCACTTAGAACTCTTTCTTTCTTCTCAGCTAGTCAATGTCTACCACCTCCTTGATCTGTCTCAAAGCCCACCTCCCTCAAGGAGATCTGCTTTGATTTAACCTCAGTGATTCTGTCTCTTTAGTACTTGTGCCTTTCCCTT
>CM053584.1:135072740-135137567 GCA_028627135.1 Pseudochirops cupreus | reverse complement strand
GTATATATGTATATATATATATATACTTTTTATGATTCAATTCATTTTAGCAAGCATTTACAGTGATATTGCAGGGCAGTGAGACAATATGTATAATACAGGGGAAAAGATAGTAGAGCTGGGAGAGCTAGGTTTAAATCCTAACTTTGTTGCATTGGGCATTTCCTTTCTTGGGTCTTCTATAACCCATCACTCTCCCCTAGCACCTAATACAACAATGCCCTATAGCAGTGGTTCTCAACCTTCCTAATGCTGTGACCCTTTAATACAGTTCCTCACGCTGTAGTGACCCCAACCATAAAATTATTTTCGTTGCTACTTCATAACTGTAATTTTGCTACTGTTATGAATCATAATGTAAATATCTGATATGCAGGATGTATTTTCATTGTTACAAATTGAGCATAACCCACAGGTTGAGAACTGCTGCCCTATAGAGTGTAGGCACTCAGTCAGCATTTGGGACTCTGATTAGGCCCCCTTCAAAGTTCTCAAGTAGTTTTCTCCCTCTCAATGACTAGGAGGTAGGTATACTTTGATTTTTCAACGTGGCTCAGTTTTCCTTATGAAAGCTTGACACAAAAACTCGATATTCTTTACATTCCCTCAGTAAGGAGGTAGACATGGAAATCAGAGGGGAATTTTAACTCCCCAAAGAACAGAAAAGAAAGGGGCCATAGATGTTGAATTGATCATCACACAGACCCAAATTAAGTAGGAAGCAGGCAGAATATACCACTAATCTTCCAAAACCACTTCATTTGCAGGCACTTTGGAAAGCTGACTGGAGTTAGATGGCTTGATAAGATTTGAATTTTCCAATGGATTTTTTTTTTACATAGGTGTGATTTAGAACCATCTTGTAAAAATCTTGTAAACTATACAATCTTATAAACAAACATAAATTTGTCTGAATAAATTCTAGGTTGTTTAGGTATGAAACAGGTGATTATAAACCTCAACATCAAATCTAGTGTAGATCATTAGAAAAACTGATGACTTGCAAAATTAGGCAAAACTGTCAAGTCCAAAGAATTTGAAAATGGCTACAGGTCAAAGTGTTAAATCTTCCCTGGAACTTCTTTGGGACAAAATGGATATAAGGGCAACATGGTGAGGTATCTGCCAGGGGCTAATTGCAGTCCTGCCTGAAAAGCAGTTAACAAGTGAGAGTTAGAACACCCAAGAGGACATGAAAAATGCTTCCAGTGCCATGAGAAATAAACAAGGGGGGGGGGAGGGGAGGATATTTCCTTTGGCCACTGTTACCTTCTCTCCAAAAGCTCAACAGAGAGGCAGGGAATGCCAAGGCCTGGTTTGCTCTCTACTCCCTCTGAAACATTTGTCTTCATTACCACTCTTTTTAATCAGGGCTCCTTCATGAGTGTTTCTGCTCAGCCCCTAAGGGGCAACTCTGGGCTGTGATAAATCAGCTTCCATACCGCAAGTCACTAATCAGCAACTCTCAGGGAAAGAAAAACAGCTAGTGCAGACCACTAAAGGCTGAGAGAGACCTGGCTATGCGGAGGCCTTGCTGAAAGGCTTTTATATAAAGAGAATAAGACAGGGAACCAGCACAACCTTCCATGACCAACAGGGCTCCCGTTCTTAGAAATTCTTTCAAAACCACATAAAAAAACTGCTTGCACTTTATGATGGGGGTCTCACATCTTTCTCTTTTTTAGAAGTTATCGGTATAAATCAATCAGGATTTTGAGGCTGAGTCTGGAGCTATAATTCCCACATCCTGCTTATGAACCATGCTACCTAACACCAAGCTCTAAGACAATCAAGGAGAAGGGGGCAAAGAGGTAATACAAATGAAGTCTGTGAATTCTAAAATCAGGAGCCCCACTTTTCACCTCTGATTTCAGCAATAGTCAAGCAATAAAACTGACCTTCTGAGATGAAATGCTTCCTCCTGCCATACCTCTAGCTGTTCTTTTGTTTATAATCAATTACAGTCATATAGAATCATTGATTTATAGAATTCTGGGAATTGGAAGAATCCTAAGAAATCATTTGGAACTCAGAGAGATTAAGTGATTTGCCCAGAGTCCCAGAGTCAATGGCAAATTTTGGACTAGAACCCAAGTCTCATGACCCCTGACCTATGCTT
Source organism: Pseudochirops cupreus (assembly GCA_028627135.1). Classification (NCBI taxonomy): domain Eukaryota; kingdom Metazoa; phylum Chordata; class Mammalia; order Diprotodontia; family Pseudocheiridae; genus Pseudochirops; species Pseudochirops cupreus. The sequence goes on along the minus strand of CM053584.1, from coordinate 135,135,448 downwards.
CCTCTATACTGCCTCTTTAATAAGCTCATAGGTACTATGTTATAGGCCAAATGAGGAAAAGAGCACCATTTTATAGAGGTATCATGGAGTAGACAGCACGTAGTATGCGGAATCCAGAGATCTGCAGAGCGTTCCCAGGACCATGGCCTCGAACTTTTGAGAGTGAGGGAGGTCATTCTAATCCATAAAATGGGAATAAGAATATTTATAAGGCTTAATCGAGGTTATGCAAGTGAAAGGAAACTTTGAGAACTTGTAAAGGCTATAAAAATGTATTAAAATCAGATCATGGATTTATAGCTAAAGGGACCTTGGAGGTCACGTAATTCAACCAGCTCATTTTACAGATGAGAACACAAAGGCCAAGAGAAGAGGGAGAACTGCCCGAGTTGGTCAGAGGTACTAAGGAGATGATCCAGAATTTGAATCCAGATTCTCTGACTCCAAACTAGTCATTTTTCCAAGGAATCATGATCTTGCAAAATACAGAGAAACTATTCTTCTGAAGAAGACAGGTCCAGCCTATGTAGGCTGCTTCCAAGTCTCTTGGACCCCAGGACTGAAGTGAGATCACTGCAAGCTGCAAAACCAGACCATGACCTGGCTTGGGAGTGAACATGCTAAGCAATCCTGTCCCCATGGTTTTCAAAAGCGAGGCAAACTTTTCCAAAGCCAAACCTAAAACCTTCCCACATCTGTCTGCCCATGACAGCCTGCACGTGGTACAGACTCTAGGAAGAAATGTTAGGTGGCATTCAGCCACAAGCACAGGGCATTATGTTACAGTAACAGCAATTTGCCCCATTTGGGAGCCAAGAGTAGTCTCCTCCTGCTGTTTCATCATGCCAAAAGCATATATTATTATTCCTTGGAGTTAATATCTGTCAAAATACAACTTACTTCTTGATGGAAGAGCTTATATGAAACAATCAGTTTTCTGATTTTTTAGCTTTCATATGGTGTGGGAGGGAGAGAATATGAGATGGGGGGAAAGGATGGGGGAGATTTGAACCCAGGTCACAAACTACAATTTTGGCTATCTATAGTCAAGTCCACTCAGTTCCCATTCAGATAGCTTTTTTTTTGTTTTTTTAAGGTTTACAAAGAACTTTGCTGACTATTAACTCATTTGGTCCTCACAATAGCCACATAAGGGAGGTAGTACAAGGATTACTGCCCTAAGGAAAAAGAACTCAGACAATTTAAGTGATTTGGCTCAAGGGGACACATTTAGGGACAGTCCAGCCCACTTTCTACTATATTAGTCTACCCCCTAGTAGCCTAACCAAAGTCCTCATTTACAACCAGCTGCAGGACAGAAGCCACACAACCACAAGAGAAAAATGTTGTTTAATAGGTTATCATTGAACAAGATCTGAATTTCTTTGATTTATCCACAAAGCTCAGAATACCCAAATCCCAAGGTATAGTTTCCAAAGCCAGTAAGTAGATGGACTTGGTTTGACTGGGGAATGAGGGAGATTATACAGGTAAATAAAGGCTTGAACATGGAGGATCTTCAGTGACAAGCTAAGGAGTTTGTGCTCTTTCCTAGAGCCCATTAAGAAGGCATCAAGGTCATTTTTAGCAAAGATAATTGGAGTGCAGAAGGCCAAGAAGGAAGGGAAGGATTCCATTTAAAAGGCTGTTCTAATTGGACAGGAATAAGTTAATAAAGACCCGAACTACTTCTCTATTCAAAATGACTTCTTCCTCAGGATGAGGCTCTTAAAGACAGCTCCTTTTTCTCTTGTCTCTTCTTGTCAGATTGCATAAGGGAACAAAAATAGTAGCTTGATAAAAAGGAAGGAAATCATGGATAGGTAATCAATGATAAGAATTGAGAAACCATTAGGGTTTTTGAAGAATTCCAGGGAATAAAATTTAAATAGGATTAAATTAAAATTAAAATTGGCTGGAGAATGAATACTACTTGTCTAGTCAATATTAGTTATATTAATACTAACTTGTATCTAGAAGAATAACATATAGAAAATATAAACACAAAATATGGAATTAATGATAATAGCTATGATAGAGGGAGGAACCTCTGGAGTCTTCCAAATAGATGAGGGTATAGCAGCTGGATAGGAGTAATAGGAGGAATCAATAATGTGCTATACCTTTAACTCTGGCCAGAAGTATCAGTCACAGAGGCACTCTATCAACACTGCATAAAAATTCATATGAGTTATAATCCTGAGTCAGGAAAAAACAGCATGGTACAAAAGAAAGACCTGCTTTCTGTATAAGATGACCTGGGTTTGAATCCTGACTTGTTCCACCTACTAAGTGATCATGGGCAAGTCACTTAACCCCTGGGACTCAGTTTCATCACCTATAAAAGAAGGGGTTAGATAAAATGACCTCTGAGGGCCTCTTCAACTCTAAATCTATGATCCTATGATCCGCAACATATTCTTTAAGGATATGTATTTTTTAATCTTTTCCTTTTTTTTAAGATAGGTGGGACAGCTAAGTGGCACAGTGAATAGAGCACCGGTCCTAGAGTCAGGAGGACCTGAGTTCAAATCTGGCCTCAGACACTTAACACTTACTAGCCAAGTGACCATGGGCAAGTCACTTAACCCCAATTGCCCTGCCCTCCCCCCTCCAAAAAGAAAAAAAAAGGTGGACAAATTAAGGCCACAGGAAACTTAGGAAGATAATAATTTCCCTTAGTAATCAAAATAAATTTATATTGGTTACTTCTCTCATCGCTGCATGTGGCTGAATTGAAGAAATTAATAAAATTGTGGTGCCTAACAAGGCAGCTTAGGAAGAATATATATGGGACTAGCAAAAGAGCTGTCAGGTTACTTTTAAAAGTGCCAAAGCCAGATTCTAAATCTGGGAATTTATACTTCGTCTTCTCCAATGGCTGGCATCTTGAAGGTAAGTACTCAAACATGAGCAGCAGAGCCCTTTGACTCTGTTTCTGCAATACTAAAAGGTAGTCTAGAACCCTGGAAAATGAAAAACAAATCTTGGACCTCCTACTAGACACACTGCCTGTTCCTCCCTGACACCCAGCCACCCACCAGCAGGCCTGGGAGACACATGGGGACCAATGTGTGCTGTCAAAACTTATCATTATAAAATGTCCATCTTCCAAAAGTACACTGCTGCTCAAGACAGCTCTTTTGAGCACTATAAATAAGGTGGCTGGAAATGGTGAATTTAGCTTCAACATTTTATGCTAGCAATCAGTTTTAAAATGTAAAGGCTGAGTAATGAGGGTAGAATGTTTAATCAAAAAAGAAAATTAGCACATCCATTTTGCCCCTTTCCTTCAAAGAATGTGATTTGTTTTAGTGTTCTCTTTTGAAAAGAATTTAAAAAAAGAAAGAAACTTGCATTTAAGTTGTCTAGTCCCTCTCCACTTAAATGATCCTTTAATTTCCTTTCTTATTGTAAGCCCTCAGGTGGCTACCTCAGTGCTATCTGGCCTTGGCTACATGTAAAGTTCACAGCTCCTCGCCTGATCTCATGATCCTCTATCAAAACATTGCTTTCAGAAGTGTTTCCTGTCTAGCTCTGCCCTTGCGTGAGTCGCTCCTTGGCTCAATCAGCTGCCAGATTAAATTCCTTTGGTGGAAAGCTGCAGAGAACTCAATGTGGCCCCGTCCTCCTTCCACCTTGGGTCTGACATCCGGAACTGACTTAGGAAGTCCTCTAATGGTTACCAAATTTTTGGGAATGGCTTGAGCTTTTCTGGGCTAAACATGTGTTTAGAAGAGGCAGCATCACCAATCACCACTTGACCTTGTGACAGCATAAGAGTTGCTGATTTTTCTTTTTTCCTGAAAGTAAGAAAACTTTTACCAGCTAACACAATGATGTAAATGCAAAATCATGTTGTGAGACGACTGCAAACATGCTGATTTCCAGATGTTTGACGAGACAGTGCAGAATCAACACAAGGAAGGGTCAACAGTTTCCGTCACAGGCTCCACTGGATTTCATACAGTCTCTGTCTCTGTGTCTGTCTCTGTCTCTGTCTCTCTCTCCTTCCCTTCCCCTTCCCCTCCTTCCCTCCTTCCTTTCCCCTCCCCTCACCTTCTCTCCTCCCTTCCTTTCTCCCCGTGCTGTCTCCCAGCTATTGCATGAACTGGGGATTCTGCACAGCTGTCAAACTATTTAGAATATAAGATAGCTGAAGTTTTATGTGTCACTTGCCAAATTCCAATCCATCAATTGGGTAAAAAAAAAAATCTCTGTCTCCACATTCAGAGAACTTCCCAAACCTATTATTATCCCAGTGTTTAGCAACAGCTACAGCATACTCTCTGTCTTTATATGCATTTGCCATTGCTCTATCTTTCCCTTTAAATAAGTTTGAGTGTCAATCAAATAAAATATGAACTTGGACTACAGCTTTGCATACTCAGATATAAATCTTCTCTGCATCAAGGCTGAAGATAAAATCCAATTTCAGTCAAAATATAACTTTGTTCAGGCTGCCTCCTTTTTTTACACTCTCATCCTTGACTCAGGAACTGTTGCTGGTGGAAGGCTTCCAAAAGAAAACCAAATTTAGTTGTCAGATTTATAGTAAGAAGAAATCACAAAAATTAATGTGTTCTCTAAAGTAAACTCCAAACTTGCAGTAATTGCATTCAAATTTCCTAATTGTATTTACTGGGCTCCATGGGAGTGAGTCATGGTGTTCCTTTCTTGGGCATCTTCTGTATAGTTACATGGGTTCAGGGTCAATCCCCAACCATCTCTCCAAAGAAGTATGTAAAATAAGGGTTGCTTGGGTCATCTGGCAAAAGGACAGCTTCAAATTCATCCTTAAGGAAAGATTTCTGACATTGGACTGAGGAGTCATACTTTCAAAGCCACTCAAATGAATACTTTCAAGTCACCCATTTTCCCAGCACAGATGATGGGGCTTGCTTTCTTTTTGTACTTTCCTCTGGTGGGACCTAATGTTTGCTTTTCAGCAGACTGTGCCCAGAATTGTCACTGACTGCACAAAAGAGAAATTGTGGCAAAAAATGTTGACCCTTTAAAAGACTCTGTGGTACATATATAATTTCAAAAATGCTAGGTGCCTCCTGTTCTTGGGAGAAAGAAACACATCTAATTGATCAAAATTGAATGATCCCTCAAAGATGTGTCTCCAACACCATGAAACAGATGCATAACAAATGTCTATAAGAGCGGAGGCATATGCGGATAAATCAGGAAGGAATCTATGCCTCCTTAGTATGAAAACACAATGTTCTTGTAGACAAATCAGCAAAGAACTATTTTATTACTCTTTTTTTTCCTGCAAAGAGAAAAATTCTCTAGTCATGAAGGAGTTAAAAGGAACAAAATTAGACACAGTACGTGTTAAAGGTTAGAAGAATAATCAGTCATTTGAAAAAACACTACATAAACATTTTTCCGGATGCAATTTTCAGTCCAAGGATACATTTCCCAGTAGAAATCAGCAGCTAAAAAGGAAATCATTTCGTCTCCATAAGTGCCAAATTGTATCCTGATTTTTCCTGGTCTGGCTCAACTTTCAAAACTAGTGGTTCAACTTCTGCAATCTTTCACCCAGTGACTATATAAACACATCTTTATAAGACAGACATAATCCTTGGGTGGGCCAATTTATGTTGGATTATGAAAATACTTAAAATACAAAATCGTATAATGACTGTTGTCCTTACAGTTTTCTCTAAATGGAAAGGGGGGGGGGGGGGAAATCCACCGCATACAGGCTGGCAGGACTGCCTTCAAAGACAATATTCCACATCTACGTCATTTTCAGTTTTTCTAACATCTTTGAAAGTCATTAAATATTATTGAATAGTCGCTACTAAAGAAATTCTTTCTATATTTTAGTAAGCCGAAGTGTGTGCCCATTGAGATGATGATATTAAGGATATTCAGAACTCCTCTGCCAAATGGTTAGCATGTCAACGTGATCAGTAACCACCCTGTCCAGTGGTGAGCTGGGCTAAGTTGAGCAGGGCAAACCAGCATGGGCTGGGCTTTGTAATAAGAAGGAGTTAAGCTACCCAAACCAGCTAGAGAAACCATCTCACCCTTGGAGAGATTTTGGACCTCTCTGCTTGGTCAGAGGTTATATAAATATTAGTTTTAAGAAGGATAAAATAATCTAAATAAAAACCAAACAAATTCATTCAGAATTTATTACTGTCTCCAATTCATATATATCTCACAATGTTCAAAATCCCCCATCACTCCCCGGAACACTCTCAACCATGTAACAAGGAGACATCATAAATTTTACCTCTTCATGGAAAGGTAAACTCTGTTCTTTCACTTCCCCCTTGAAATTCTAGCTTTTACAGGCAACTACAAAAGGCAGCATGCAAAAGCCAACAAAATCCTATCTTCAGCACTTAGCATGTGCTGGAGTGAGCTTCAACTTTTCCTCCAATGCATAAAGTTATGCAAAAGAAGACATTTTTGAGGTCTTTGGAGAATACAGAATAAATTATGGCGATAAGATCTGGAAAAGTTGGGCTGGAAGTTAAGAGATTTTCACATCTGTGTCTACACATTCATGCCTTGGGAATAATGCATCTCCAGACCATTCACAGAAAAATGTGAGAAAGTGCTCCTTCCTTCATTGCAGCAAAAACATTCCTGGTACTGACATCTAAAGTCTGGTTTATGGGGGACTAAGAGCAATAACTTCAAACAGTTCTTCCTCCAATTAATGTTGTTCAAAATAAATTTTGCATACCTCTAAAACAAGATTATCCCCAAATTTATAATTTCTCTCACTATTAATCAAAGCTATCACAGAAAGTCCCTCCAGGTATCTTCTCTTATTCAGGCATATTTTTAAACTCATAACATGACGATTCGTCTAATAATTTCCCAAGTAAAAATAATGACCAGATGAGTTTCTCATCCTTAATGCCTAAGAAAGCAAATAAATGTTTCACTCAGAATGGAAGATAGGCACTGGGGGTGGAGGTAGGGGAAAAAGGAATGTAGTCAAATGCACATTTTCTTTTAATCTGCTACAGAGGACAGATGATGCATGATCAACCCACAGCACAGACATTTAAGTTGAGGGTTTATGTGGTTAATTGCTAACTCACAAAATTATTGCTGAGCATAGTGGGAGGGACTCTTGGGGAACATATTTTCTTGTTCAGCTGGCTAGTGCTGCCCATTTAACCTAAACCAACATAAAGTCTTCAGTCAGAACTTGTCATTTAACTCTTCTGAGAAAGAAAAAAAACATCTGAGTAATGATAATAAAAAGGACAAAGTTAGAGGGTTTTTTTGGGAAGGGTTATCAAACACATAATACTATTCTATCTGAAATGTAAAAGGATGCTCATTTAAAATCCAGATCTGTAGCTGGAATATTTTGGTTTTTTTTTTTCTGATTTAAGACACTATTCTATGAAAGCTACCTTTATTTAGAGGTGAAGAAAGAAAAGGGAATTTGTCTTGCTTCTCTCCAGTCCTCACTTTGCTATTGTCACCTGTATCTATTTCCAGGAAGCCAATATTCATTAGGGTTAATCTGCCTACTAAATGAATAAACAAAGGATTTCTCTGTCACTAAGAGGCCAGGTGAGCAGATATCATCTTCTAACACAAAAAATCATCTGTACAAATACAGCTCAGGAAATTACCTGCTGCAATCCCACACCTGGGATCATCTGGCAGGCAGCTCAGAAATGTGGAGTAGTATATGGAAAGTGGACTATAACCAATTTTTCAAAGGACTGCAAATCTCCCATTATTTTTAAACAGAGAGACATCCTTGTGCTATATAAGTCATTCAGCTTACCAAATATCCTTTGGCTTTATTTTTAAAGTCTTTTCTTAAAAAGAAAAACAACAATAGCATCAACAATAAACACTTGGTCACGTCCTTCCTATTAAGTAATTTAATGGCTGTCGGCAGTTCTGAGATAGATCTCTATAACGGATTGTCTCATCTCACCTGGGAAGTAAAATATACTTCCTCTTGGAAAGAGAACCTTCATCTAACAGATTTCCACTTCTAGGTAGGCAGCCACCTCCACACAAAGGAAAAACTATTTGTTGCAATTTATGTCCCTGGCTTTTAAAAGATCCTACATGATGGTATACTAAAATCCTTATTTTGTTGATAGAGAAACTGAGGCACAGACACAGTAAGTGTCTATAGTTCCTAAGGGAGGATCCAGGAAATTGACCAAGGACAACTTCCTGTCTTTCAGTCTAAAAGCTTTCTATCTCCTAGAGCACACTGCCTCCCCATGTTTCTCAGATGTTGTTGCTAAGGAAAAATTCAAGCCCAGTTTCACCATGGATATGTGGATACAATTTCCAAGTTAACCAACCCAACAGGAAGTAATCAAAGGTAATGAACAAAATATGGAAATAATGGAGTAAAAAGTATTTGGGCAAAAAAAAAATCACATAAGTCTGCAGGTTTTTAATAACATTTGATCTCATAGAAAATATGTGACAGAAAATAAAAGAATCTCAGAAGTGATTTGATCCTTATTTAGAAAAACCAAAGGTGACTATCAGTGGAATATGGAAATATAAGTGTTAATCTAGGGCCATGATACCCTTGCAGAAGTCCCTCTATTATGGCTAGGGAAGATGGCAGGTTAAGAGAGATTATACTTCCACTCTACAAAGCAGGGCACAGGTAGGAGTTGAATGTGTCAGTATTGAGGACAATATGTTGGAGAGAATCTGTCTTCATGCCAGTGAAGACTGATCCATGTGCCCTTCCAGATTACCGATTTGTGTCCTAACCATAATAAGATCTAACTAACACATTACACACAGTGAAAGAGGAGGTAAATCAAAAGGCCAGATTGTAAATTATGAAGCATTTGGCAGAGAAGATATGGTATAGCTGTGTGAACAATGCCTGGCACACAACAGGGGCTTAATAAATTTTTGTGTATTGATTATAGGTCAAAGAGTGTGAGAGACAATTCAAGTCAACAAGTATTTATTAAGTTCTTGCCTTCCGGCAGCAAACTGTTTAATAAGAGAAACAATATCTAAGCAATTATGTACATACCAAATATGTACAGGATAAACTAGAGGTGATTTTCACACATAAGAATTGAGGGGAAATGGTAAAGGCTCCTAGCAGAAGTTTCTTGAGTTAAAGGAACTGTGTCCAAACTCCAGCTCTAGATGTCCATTGTTTTCAGTGAAAAGACTAACACTGCTTTCTTGGCTCTCCTTGTACCTGTCTGACCGCTCCTCCATCCCTGTGTTAGCTTATTGTGTTTTAGGTCTTCTGCCCTCTTCTCTTCTCCTTCTGTGCTCTCTCAGTGCCTCAACAGCTGCCGTAGCTTGACTATGATCTCCATTCGGGTGTCACAGATAAACATTTGGTTTTGTATTCAGTTCCTTTATTTCTCCCAAGTTCCAATCTCTTATAACCAAATGCCAATTTAATATCTCAAAATAAATATACCAGAGACATCTCAAACTCAGGGTGTACAAAACGAAGTTGAACCTCACCCCCTTCCAAACTTCCCTAAAGCATAAGCATCTTTCTAGAATCCCACATTCATAACCTGAGCACTATTCTTAACTTCTCACTCTTCCTTACCCCATGTATCCAATCAGTTGCCAAATCTTAACATTTCTACCTTAACATCTCTTGACATTTTATTTCCACTCATACAGCTGCCACCTTATTTCAGGTTATACTCAGGGGTGTGCAGGAATCCATTTGAACTAGATCATGAGAGCTGACTATTAAATTTTTAGTGTGAGCATTTATTTATGCCAGGAAAACTTGAAAATGCCAAAAATCAGGGCTTGATTTGTTTTGTAGAGAATGATGGGGAAAATGTTAATAAAATAGTAAACTTTAAAGTGTATATGCACATTTTTTTGGAGAACCAGTCATTAAAATATACCAGCACACCCCTACCTCTTACCTAGCTTATTGCAATAGCTTTCTAATTGGTTTGTCTCAAGCCTGTCACCACCAGTCCATCCTACACACTGCTGCCTAAGTAATTTATAAATATGACCAAAAGATGCCCCTATTCAATCAACTCCAATGGTTTCCTATTGCTAGTAGGTCATAATATAAATTTATCTGTACAGATTTTGAAGACCCAAACTAAATTTCCAGGGTCACTGGATATTATTCTTCCTCCCTCACTATGTGATCCAAATCTCTCCTCCTCATATATGACACTTCATCTCCCAGTCTGCTGCCCTGCACACCCATTCTTGAAATGTACTCTATCCTTACTTATCTCCCTTTAAGAGTCCCTCTTTTACTTTAAAACATAGCTCAGGTACCTTGGCATTAAACTTTTCTAGATCCCTGCCTTCCTCACCCCTCAGCAGCCAGTGTCTTCCTTTCCCAAACTACCAAGTATTTAACAATTTTGTGTGTATATATGTATACACGCATATACATATATGTATACATGTGTGTTTATACGTGCATATGTATATATGTACGTGCACATATGTATGCATATAATGTGTGTGTATATGCACGCATACATACATTAATTACTACTGGGCTGGTTTCTTTAGTGTGGGAAGAAGATAGCACAATGGTGGATATGGAAGAATCCTTTCTATGGAGAACAGAAGACTTTATAACCAAACAAAAGATAGAGAACATTATGAAATGTAAAATGAATCACTTTAATTATGTTAAATTAAAAAGGTTTGACACAAACAAAACTAATACAACTAAGATTAGAAGGAAAGCAGAAACGTGGGAAACAATTTTTACAGCCAGTGTTTCTGATAAAGTCCTCTTCCTCAAACATATAGATAACTGAGTCAAATTTATAAGAATAAAAGTCATTCCCCAATTGATAAATGGTCAAAGGATATGAACAGGCAGTTATCAGATAAAGAAATTAAAGCTATTGTGGTATATTAATATAATGGAATACTATTGTGCTATAAGAAATGAGGAGCAGATGTACTTCATATTTACCTGGAGAGACTTATACAAACTGATGCTAAGTGAGAAGAGCAGAACCAGGAGAATTTTGTACACAATGACAGATATAACGTATGTGTGACGACCAACTATGATAAAACTGGACTCTTCTCAGTAGAGCAAGGTTATAAGACAACTCTAAAAGTCTCAGGATGGAAGGAGATGTCTACAATCAGAGAAAGATCTAGAAAGAACAGAGTTTAAATGGAGACTGAAGCAAACTACATGCTCTCATTCTTTTCCATGATTGGTTTTGTTTCCTCTTTCCCATTGTTCATTCTATTGGTTACAACCCTTCTATACAACCACACCAACGTCCAATATGAAAGTATCTGCAGATCCTATACTTGATTGCATGCCACCATGGGGAGTGGGGGGAGGGGGTAGAAAATTTGAAACTCAAGGGATTGTGGAACTGAATCTTGTAAACTAAAAGTAAATAAACAAATCAATTAATAAAAAATTTTTAAAAAGAAATTAAAGCTATCTACAGTCATATAAAAATGCTCTAAATCACTCTTGATCAGACAAATGCAAATTAAAACAACTTCGTGTACCACCTCATACCTATCACATTGGTTAATATGACAGAAAAGGAAAATGATAAATGTTGGGGAAGATGTGGGAAAATTGGGACACTAATGCATTGTTGATGAAGTTGTGAACTGATCCAACCATTCTGGAGAGCAATTTGGAACTGTGCCCAAAGGACTATAAAACTGTGCATACCCTTTGACCCAGCAATACCACTACTATGTCTATACCCCAAAGAGATCATAAAAGGGAAAGAACTCCCATGTACAAAAATATTTATAGCAGCTCTTTTTGTGGTGGCAAATAATTGGAAATTGAGGTGATGCCTATCAATTGGAGAAGCACTGAACAAGTTGTGGTATACGAATGTAATGGAATACTATTATTCTGTAAGAAATGATGAGTAGGCAGATTTCAGAAAAACCTGGAAAGATTTACATGAATTGATGCTGAGTGAAGTGAACAGAACCAGGAGAACATTGTGCACAGTAACAGCAACACTGTATGATGATCAACTATGACAAACTTAATTCTTCTCAGAAATACAACGATTTAAGACAATTCCAAAAGACTCATGATGGAAAATGGCATCCACATCCAGAGAAAGAACTATGAAACCTGAATGCAGATCAAAGCACATGATTTTCGCTTTTTGTTTCATTTTTTCTTTCTCATGGTTTTTCCCTTTTGTTCTGATTCTTCTTTCACAATATGACTAATGTGGAAATATGCTTAATATGACTGTACATGTATAACCTTAACCTGTATCAGATTGCTTGGGGAGGGGGGAAGGGAGAGAGAAAAATTTGGAACTCAAAATCTTACATAAATGAATGTTGAAAACTATCTTTATATATAACTGGGGAAAATACTATTAAGTGCAAAAAAATAAAAGAAGTAGAATTCTTTCAGAACCTAGGATATGATAAACATTTCAAGACATTGGAAAAAGGACACTAGCTCTTAAATATGTTACTTAGCAATTCCCCTGCCAAAAATTAGAAATAAAATAAAATCCAGAATAGCAAGTGTTGCTTTTGACTTATATAAAACTTCCTTGGATGTGTAAATTGAAAGCTGCCAAGTATGAGATATAGTCTCTGTTCTGTGACATCAAATGTACAACAGCCAAGCCTATCTTTAGGTAGGCTAGTTTTACAGGTGTAAATATTTCTCCATTTGTAGAATGTCTGCAGTGACTATGTATCATCCCACCAGCATGATGTTTCTATTGCCTGGTCTCAACTTCCCTGAGGGCAGGGTCCATCTTTTGTATCTTTAGTTCTTGGCAAATAAGAGGCACTAATTAAATATTTCCTGATTGGCTGAATTATTGAAAGAGTGATGGATTTGTAATCACAGGACCTGCATTTCAATTGTAGCTAAGCCACTTACTACCCATGCTGCATCATCTATAAAATGATGAAGCTGGGCCAGATAACCACTAAGATCTGTTTCAGCTCTAAACTGGTGATACTGTGACACTTAGTATAAATGTGACCTTGGACAAAGTCATTTTAATTCCCAGGGATTGTTTCATCATGTTATGATTCTATGGAAGTAACAACCGGGGAAACAGGAGAAAGTAGAATATGGAATGAGAATAGGGAAACCAGTCAGTCAAATTTCTTGTGTGACCATTGCGCAATGAAGCCTGTTATAGGCATTCTGGGAAGATACAGAAGGAAAAGACCAAACAAAAACAAATAGTCTCTGCCTTTAAGAAGCTTATCAGGTTGCCCAGTTCTCTTTCCACCTCACGCCCTGCCTCCTGCTGACTCAAGTTACTCTCTTTGAGTTTTGGGAACTAGAGGCAAATTCTTCTTTACCTATACTAAAATATGTTAGAAATAATCTGATTTAGAGTTCCAATTATTGCTTGTTCCTCACCAGTATACAATGCATGGGGATGAAGGGGGAAGGAGTGGGAGGGAACTACTAGCAATGAAACTATAAGCCCTGACCCAGAAAACCATGCATGAACACTTTATTACCATCCCAACAAACTAAACTAAAGAAGGAAATCCAAGTAACAAGGCAAGATGTTACTCCTACAATACATCAAAATCCTTCCAGTTCACCCCACATTTAGTCAGTTCTCACTGGCACTGGCTCAGCATCTCTACTCTCCGGTAATATCAGAACCCAGACTGCCTTCCCTATACCACCTTGACACATGGGATAAAGACCTGAAACTTCCTGCTTTCTCTAAATGCTTCCTAAGAAATGACATCAAGTGCTCCCTTTCCCTGGAATCCCTGCAAGAGGAAAAATGTGAGAGACAATCTTTTCATATAAATGGTAAGATCCAGGGCTTTCGCCAAGGCCCCCATTTATATTCTATGGGGAGACACAATGGACACATATGGCAACAGACTCTGGAGTCAGCAGTTTCCATTTACTTCCTTTTACAGTAGAATAGAAATCCATGAAAGATCCATCACTCAGTTCCTTTTATGACAGAAAGATTTACTTATCTTTCCCAACAATGGTTACTCCATGTAAAGAGATAAATTCCCAGGATGGGTAATAGGAACACTAGATATTGGAGTACTTGTGTCTCACTACTCAAGGAAACAAATAGGCAATGGTCTATTAGCACAGAATTATCTACCTACTTTTAAGTTTTAGATTAGGGGAAAGAATTGGACATATAACTAAAAAGTAGAGACACAAAAACAGTTCACTTAAAATGAAGGCTAACTGTTAGAATACTGAAAGGATTGTGGGAAAACAGGGACATTAATGTGCTATGGGCAGAGTTGTGTGCTGGTCCAGCCATTCTGGAAAGCAATTTGGAACTATGCCCAAAAAGCTATTAAACTGTACCTACCCTTTGACCCGGTGATACTGTTACTAGGTCTGTAGCCCAAAGAGATCAAAGAAAAGGCAAAGGACTCAACGTGTACAAATTTTTTTCCAACAGCTCTTTTCATGGTGGCTCCATTTCTACAGAGTTGGAAATTGAGAAAGTTCCCATCAATTGGGGAATGGCTGAGTTATGACACATGAATGGGATGGAATACTATTGTACTGTAAGAAAATATGAAAAGGATGGTTTTAGAGAAATGTGGGAAGACTTAAATGAGCCACTGCAAAGTGAAGTGAGCAGAACTAGAACAATTTATACAATAACAAAAATATTGTAAAGACAAACAATTCTGAAAGAATCAGGAACTGTTAAAATAAAAAAGAATTTGGAATCAAAATAACGACCAATCATAATTCCAGAGGACAGAGTACATATTGAAGCATTTTTTAAAACATGGCTAATATGGAAATTTGTTTTGTGTAAGATACATATTTGTAATGAGTTTGATTTTTCTTGCTTTTTCAATGGGTAGGGAAAAAGAAGATGGTAAAGTATCTAGAACTGAAACTTTTTAAAAAACTGAATTAAAAAAAGAAGGAATAGTTGTGTCAGCCTTTTATTAGTTTGGTTCTTAAATATGTTCTACATAGGGAAAATGTTTCAAGAATATGAAAACAACATTGATTCATGGATGATCAAGGTTTTAAAAGGAACTAATTTTCAATTATATGCACTAATGGAAGAATGGGATGGCAGAAATATTATGAAATAAATTGTTATTTGGTTTAGGAATGCAACACAGAATTGAAATAGAAGTAGCAACAAATTTACGTTCCCAATTATGTTTTGACCAATGTGAATATTCAACTTGGCTTGGATTCTCAGGGCATGTAACATCTAAAGTCACTCAGAAACATTCTTCTGTCCAACAAGCATTTAATGCCATCTATGTGTAAGAACTTTTTTTAAAAAGAAATTAATTTTCAGTTTTCAATATTTCCTTTTATAAGGTTTTGAGTTCTAAATTTCCCCCCCTTATTCTCCTGCCCAAGACAGCATGCAATCTGAAATTGAATATATTTCCACATTAGTCAGGTTGTAAAGAAGAATCAGAACCAAAGGGAAAAACCTATGTGTAAGATCTTGTGCTAGGCACTGGTCCTGGGAAAAAACAGAGTAGAATGAAAAGTTTACCACTATAATAGACAAACAAATTGTAAAAGAGTTAGCTGTGAGAAGGAATCAGGGCTTCTCCCTTGGCCAACTGAGGGTACATTCCCCAGATCTTTCTTTCCATGTCAATCCTAAAATATCATTCATTTGACTTCCAACCAAGATGATTGCATGAATGGGAGAGGGACCACTTGGCTCCCACAGACATAATGTAGCAAAACCTTAAAGTACCAGGCCAAATAATAAGCAAGAAACACAATGAGAAAATAAGGTGACTTATTCTACCTCAGAGTCACCTACATGAGGGCTCAGTTAAAAGTCTACAGACAACAGGTAAGGGTAATGTTACTCTCAATAACAGAAAAGGCTGCCAGGAATGAGTATCACCTGTGACAGTCTTGTGAAGAGGGAATAGGCAAGTCAAATCAAGTCAAAAGTTGTATTATGCACTTAGTAAGTACAAGGCACCGTACTAAACACTAGCAATACCAAAAAAAAAAAAGGCAAAAACAGTTTCAGCTCTCAAGCAGCTCACACTCCAATGACAGAGGCTTCCTGCAAAAACAACTGTCTGCACAAGGTACAGGGTAATTTGAAGGTAATCTAAGAGGGAAAGCAAAAGCATTATGGGACACTGGGAAAGGCTTCTGTAATGATAATAGGAATTTGAAGATCTTCCCTGCCTCTTAATAGGCATAGGTGAACTTGAGGACCTTTCCTGATTTGAAAATAGACCCTAATAGGCTGCATGTGCTCACGTGGAGCCTGTGGTGGGAGGCTTGTTGTTCAGGAAGGCACAACTTTTGTTATTTTGTAGTCAAGTGGGTCAAGTGGGTTGTGATGTTCTCTGATCCTGGAGAAGACTATATATACCCTGATGTGAGGTTTTTGCTTTGGGGCTCACTTTGGGAAGAGTTGTGTGATTTGGCCAGATGAGACTCTGGGCAGCCATTGAGCCCCCCAGCTTTGAAAACCCAGATGTTGGTGCTTCCCTCTCTGGTGACTAGGTACGGATGTAATGGTCAGGCAGCTGGAAGCCCTGTCTGCTGAATTGTGTTATTTTCTTTGTGTTTTTGTCTGCTTGTAACTTCTGCTTGTATTCTATGAAGTTCAGGGTGCTGACTTTTTCCCCTGGACTAGGTAAATGATATATATTTGATTAAAGTAAAATTGTTACCCCTTTTTGAGTTGCTTTCCTTTAGAAAAGCAGATCTAAGAATCTGTGTTAGCAGACATCCTGGTTATGCTAGGGTGTTTGCTGCTACAGCTTCTTAGAGAAGAAGAGATTTTAGTTGAGATGTGAAGAAACCTAGTAGACAGAGATGAGAATGGAGAGAATACCAGACATAGGGGATGGGATAGAAAAAAGAATGGGGGACAGAAGACTTGGAGTCCAGAAATAAGATGTTTTCTCTGAGGAACAGCAAGGGGGCTAGTGTCACAGGATCTTAAATGGAAGATCTTAGAGCAAATGGATAGGAGTACAGTGTAAGAAAACTAGAAAGGTGGGAAAGAGCAAGATTATGAAGGGCATTAAAAGCCAAAAAGAGGATTTATATTTGGTCCTGGAGGAAATATGGAGCCACTGGAGTTTAGCGAATGGGGAGTAAGGAATTACTGTAGTTTCTTGACAAGAAGACTGGATACAAGAAATGAGATAGGGAGGAGAGCAAGGAATTGAAATGAGGCAAAGAATGTAAGGGTAGAAGACTCGCTTTGAGAAAGCCCTAGGGAAGTAGCAACATGCTTGTTGCTATAATGCTTAGTTTATGACAGCCCAGAATTGGGTCCCTGAAATTCTGTCCTAAGACACCAGAGAGGATCTGACCTTAGGAGTGGGAGAGTCTTGTTCATAGAATAGCAAGGAGTTTAGTGTCACTGGATTCAAGAGTATGTGGCAGGGAATTAGGGTTTAAGAAGACAGGAAGGGAGGTAGGAGGGTAGATCATAAAGGGCTTTAAATGTCACACAGAAGAGAGAGCCACTGGAGTTTATTGAATATGGGGGCAGTTTAGGAAAGTCATTTTGGTGGCTGAATGGAGGATGGATTGGAGTGGTGAGAGACTTGAGGTAGGCTGACCCACCAGCAGATCACAGTGTGGGTGTGGGGTGATAAGAGCCTGGTACCAGAGGGGTGTCAGAGTCAGAGGAGAGAAGGGGGTGTATTAGAGAGATGTGATGAAGATGAAAACAACAGGCCTTGGCATCAGCTTGGATATGAGGGGAGGAGGGAGATAGATAATGAGGGAATCCAAGATGACTCCTTAGTCAGGGGGCCTGGAGGACTGGGAGGATGATATTACACTCAAGAGTAACAGGAAAGGTAGGGGGAGGGAGGATTTAGGGGAATAGATAATGAGTTCAGTTTTGGATATATTGAGTTTAAGATGTCTACTGGACAGTCATTTCAAGATGTCTGAAAGGCAGTTAGAAATTTAAGGCTAGAGGTCAGCAGAAAGATCATGGCTGGATAAGTAAATCTGAGAATTATCAGCATAGAGATGATAATTAAATCCATAGGAGCTGATGAGACGACCAAGGGAAGTGGTGTTGTTGTTCAATCTTTTCGGTCTTGTCCAGCTCTTCTGGACCCCAAATGGAATTTTCTTTGTAAAGATCCTGGAGTGGTTTGTCATTTCTTTCTCCAGCTCATTTTACAGATGAGAAATTGAGGTTTCTCATCTGGACACAACTAGATGAGGACCCTGAGGGAGACTGAGTTTAAGTGACTTGCCCAGGATCACACAGTTAGTAAGTGTCTGAGGTTAGATTTGAACTCAGGAGGAGGAGTCTTCCTGACTCCAGGGTCAGTGTTCTAACCACTCCATCACCTAGCTAAAGTAGCATAGCATATAAATAGCTAAATGATGCAGTGGATAGAGTATCAGGCCTGGAATCAGAAAGGTCTGAGTTCAAATCCTGTCTCAGACACTTACTAGCTGTGTGACCCTGGGCAAGTCACTTAAACTCAGTCTCCCTCAGGGTCCTCATCTATAAAATGGGGATAATAATAGCACCTACTTCCCAGGGTTTTGTGGGGATCAAATGAAATAATAATTGTAAAGTTTTCAGCACAGTGCCCACATAATAAGTGCTTCCTAAACATTAGATATCATTGTGGTTGTTGTTATATACACACACACACACACACACACAGAGTATATCAATGAAAGGTCTTAGAATATTGTATTTCAAAAAGGAAAACATATAGGATTATAACCAAGAATAACATATCCTGCAAGCCTAAAAAAATGAACCTTTAATGCAAGAAGAATGAACTTTCAATTATTTCTGATGAAGAGACTGGAGCTAAATAGGAAATCTGAAATATAAACGCAAGAGTCCAGAGAAACCTAGACAAATTAATTTAAGCAATTGGAAGGAGCTAGTGCTAATGTTGTAATATGGTAAGAATGAACAAGTGACCCTTCAAAACTTTGTCTTCAAAGGTTACTAAGGGAGTCAAAATTTTCAAAAACTCAAAACCCCAAGCTACCAGGTGTGTAGAGATTGTCTTCTAAGGGACTAAAGAGGGGAAGAAGGGAGAGTAAAAGGAATAAACTAATATAGAAAGGAGGAAGAAGGAATGGAACTCTCTATTAATCACAATTAAAGTAAGTTAGAAGAATATGGAAGAAGGGTGGCAGGAATGGACATGAGATGAACTTCACTCTTATTTGAAACAGACGAAGTAAGGTTGGACACACCTAGAGTTTGGTGTAGAAATCAAACCCAACAAGCAAGGATGGGATGGGGAAGAGTTTAAGGGAGGATAATATAGGGGAGAAAAAAGTTACCAGCAAAACCAGAAGGACAGTTCAAATAAGGACAGGAGCAATGTAAAGAAAAGCAGCTTTGAAAAGTTTTAAACTCTGATAATGTAATGACTAATCCTATGAAACCATGTGAATGAGATTTCCAAAGAGTTTAGGAGAAGAGGAAACAAAAGAAAAGAGGAACAAAGAACCTTAAAGAATCCTTGAAGAACATAAAAGGGTCCAGAAAAATAAGAGAGTTTAGTAAAGGACGCTAAACTAGGCTATCAGGATCCTGGTCCTGTCCTCCAGATAAATCTACAACTGGATAGCTCCCAGGACCTACAATGTTACCTACTTTCTGACAAAAAGAAATACATTTTTTCGAAATGGCCACTACATGGATTTTTATACATAGGGAAGGTATGTTTCAAAGAAGAAGGTGGTTAGCAACAATAATTCCCTCCTCCCCAAAAAGAGGCTTACTGAAACATTTTTTGAAAGGAACATAATAAAACAGGAGGAAGTTCAGAAGGAAGCAGAAACAAGCAGGATACTTCTGAAAGTATATGAAGTATATATCAGAAGTAGGGTACTTCTAAAAGAATGTGTAAAATAGATAAATGGATAGATGGATAGACAAATGGACAGATAGACAGATTCACACACATTTTATACACACACACACATTAAAGCAAGTGGTTTGAAATGGAGATCCACAGTTTTATATCGAATATTTTTTGTGTTAGGTACATATAGAAATGGGTTTTTTTTGGGGGGGGGGGTGTTTCACAAAAACAAAAAATAAAATAGCACTGATTTTAAACAAGTAATAATTGTAGCCAGTTTCCACATTATGTATCTATCTGTCATTGCTTAGTAATGGGTTTTTGGTATGGAAAGTAATGTGGGTAATAGCAGTGGGACACATCACCCTTCTCTCCAAATGGATCTCTTACTGACATCTTAAACTCAAAATGTTCGAAGCTGAATTCACTGTCTTTCCCCCTTAATCTATTCCTTGTTTACACTTCATCATTTATGTCCAGTGGCTTTCCTATTTACCTATCCTCACATTCAAAATCTTGCTATTATCTCTAACACTGAAAAACAGTTTTATCCTCTAGTAACCACTATAACTTCCACCACAATACTATAAAATGGCAAAGCCTGAGAAAAAGACTAAGCTTAAGGAAGGTGCATACTCAAGTCTTGTGGACTCTTACAGGCCCCACCTGTCCAGTCAGATTTTATTACATGTGAATCTGAAACGAAAACTCAGGCTATAGCTGCATGTCTAGCAGCAACCTGCCATTTGGAAAAGCAGTCTATCCTGAATTAAAGTGTCCTGCTGAGAGAGGGTGTGTGTGTGTGTGTGTGTGTGTGTGTGTGTGTGTGTGTGTGTGTTAGAAAGAGAGAGAGAAAGAAAAAGAGAGTAAGGGAGGGAGAGAGGAAGAGAGGGAGAGAGAGAGAGAGAGAGAGAGAGAAGGAGAGAGAGAGAGAGAGAGAGAGAGAGAGAAATTTTAGCATGTTATTTGAAGGAAATGTGCACACTTTCCTTTTAAGATCCTGAAAAACCATATGGGAGCATGATAATATTTGTCCTAACCCGCCAAAATCCAGTAGAGTTCATCCCAAATCCACATCACATTCCTGAGCACTAATGCCTGCCCTGAGCCTTGGGCCTCAGCAGATGTGTGAAAATGCCTGTACCCAGACATCTCCCTGGTGGTACCACATCTGAAGAAGCTCCTCCATCTTCATCAGTTATTCCAGCCAAAGGCAGAAAGAATATTTTTAAGTTAAGTCTCACCTCTATTTAAAAGCTGGTGTCTGGACAGAAATATTTAACTCAGAGGCTTGCTGTCTGGCTTTAGAACTATGGGAAGACAAAGTATGAGATGAGGAAGGTTCTTCAGAAGCCTCCCTGGGGTGAAAAAGGCACTGGAGCCTTCACTCTTGAGTATGGAGCAGTTTCCAGCAACACATTTTCCCATCTCAAAAACATTATTGGGAATGAATGAGTGTTTTTATCCAGCCAGGCTGGAGCAAATAATAAGCTTCAAAAAAAACCCAAAAAACCAAAAAACTGAGGGAATCCAAATGTGACTGCTTTCATTTTTTAAATGTCTTGCATAAAAGGTCTGAACAAATTCTGGTTATTTAATGTTTCCAATAGGTGTTAAAAAGTTCTTTAAAGCTAATGTTATTTATTATGAAATAGGAAAAGGCAAGAGGCCTCAGCTACGAAGGCACAAAGGTGAGATAATGGCTTCCACATCACTAAACCGTCAACCTTGCTTAGCATGAAGTGTTGTATCGGGAGATTCCCAACCAACCATGCAACCATTTAAAAAATAGAAAGAGAGAGTATGTGCTGAGTAAATGACAGACTGAGTATAAACTCCATCTATTTGGAGGCTAATTTTTAAAAATTAAAAAATGTGAATATTTTGCAACATTTCTGCAAGACAAGACAGATTGGATCCAATGAGAAAAACAAACAATATACATTCTTAACGTGCGTGTGTGCGCGCGCGTGTGGGCATACATGCATGCCAAAGAAGAATCAGCATATTAAGGAATGTTCCTCTCCTTTAAAGTAGGTTCAGTTCTCTTTGGTAGGTTTTATTAGACTTCTTTTCTGCTTAAACTGGTGAAAAGATAAAGAACCTAGGCTTCAGGGTTGGCCCTATTATAGACTCATCAATTTTTTTCAAGACACAGTTTCCCCCTCTTTAAAAGCTACATTCTGGCTCCTACTTTCCTCTTGGCATTTGGAGTATGTGTGAGATAACATTTATAAAGCATTTTGGAATTATCCCCCTCAAAGGAACATATTAATAAGGTTTTTGCCATCACTCTTTATTTAAAGCCACAGGCATAATCCCCAATCCCCTAGTAACTCTCCAGGGTCATTCAAAGAGGCTTGTATGAAGGCAGAATACTGAACTTTAAAGTTCTCCACCGGCAGCAACATTCACAATGAATAGTCACGACCAAAATAGGAAATGCGCACTTATCAGGAAAATAGGACCAGCTAATACCCTAGGGGTAAGAGTTCTTAACCTTTTTTTTTTTTTAAATTATGGACCCCTTTGGCAGCCTAGTCAAACCTATGGAACACTTCTCAGAATGAGGTTTTTAGAAACATAAAATAAAATACATAGCATTACCAAGGAAACTATATTAAAATACAATTATTGAATTTTTTTTTCATAAAAAAATTTCACAGACCCCAGGTTGAGAATCCCTGCCCTGTGGTTAATGTGCCTTAATGCAATATCCCTGAGTAATGTGTAGGACTTTAACTAGGGCACAAAAATTAGACTACTTTCACAGCTCAAGTAGCTAGTCTCCCTGATCAACTGAATTTGCCTTAATTACTGTATAAAGAGGAAGTTAGGTGATGCAGTGGATAGAGCTCTGGATCTGGAGTCAAGAAGACCTATGAACCTGGACGGGTCCTGCCTCTGTTTCCTCACTGGTAAAATGGGGATAACAATAGCACATATTCTGCTCTCCCTCTTGTCTGTTACGAAGATAAAATGAGAAAATCTCTGTAAAGCACTTTGCAAAACTTAAAGCACTGTATAAATGGTACAATTATTGTTGTTGTTGTCTATCATTTTCACACCATGAATCAGAAAGCTAATCTGAGAATGGATCTGGATGCTTGACATGGGTATGATTTGTGTTGCCTGCCCTAGGTCCAATTCTTGATACTTGTCCCAGGCACCAAGATTGTTAAAGTTCTGCTGAGTGACTCATCACCAGAGAATTTTTAAAGGCACAGTGGGCATGGCTAGGGAGAGGAGGTAACCATCATCTACAGTCACACTACCATTATCCTGACTGAATTAGGGTAGTGACAGTATGAGTGGACAATGGGGAGAAGAAATGGATATAAGAGAGAGTGTACATGTATGCCCCCTATAGGGAAGGTAAGACACTAGCTGATGCAGTGGAGAGCCTAGGGGTGACACAGGATGGGCCAGAAAACTCAAATTAAATCCACAACTTCAAATATAACCACCTATCACCCCTTGAAGACAGCCCAGTAACTTAAATCCAAACGCTTTGTGAATAGTGGTGATGCTGAGACCATCATTCCTGCTTTCAGGCCAGCTTCCACAGAGGCTAACACCAATTATTTAGGAAATGCAATCCCTGTGGAGGAAGTACTACCTGCCTTGCCACCACCAACACAAACTACTGACAAACTGCCACTGATGAACAGGTAAGCCCAAAGCTCCAGGAGTGGCAGTACTGTCACCCCCTCCTCCCCAGACTACTGATGCTGCCTCCAGCCCAGGCCCAGTATCCATCATTCCAGAAAGCAACCTGTGTATAGATGTGAAATGGCAACTGCTTTGGTGGGTGTTGCAGTCCCTTCCTCCTCGGGAATCATGGTTACTGAAGACCAAGGAAAGAAAATTCTCACCATCAAAATCCTTGGCATTATCAAATGGTTTAACATCAGAAATTATTATGATTAAAGAATGTGTACTTCTATCTGCATTCTCACTGTACCTTAAGGACCATGGGACTTTTCCGTTTGAATTGCAGCTGAAACTTTCCATCTATGTTGTTTCTTCCATTAGGATGTGAGCTACCTAAGAGCAGGGACTGGATCCACTTTTCTACTTGCATCTTCATCACATAGCACATAGAAAATGTTTAAAAATTATTTTTTATTCATTTTTGAACTAATTTTCTTTTGCCATACCCACAGTAAAAATGCTATCTATGTAGGGACCCTAGGCTGCTCCCTGATTTAAAAAAAAACCAAACAACAAAAAAAACCCAAAACAAAAAAATAATAACAACAGCAACAACAAAAACCAAAACCCACCTATCTTTGTAACAGCGATTTTCTCCAAATAATGCTACATTATCAAGTATGGGTATGGTTGGAAGAGGAGATAGGCCAACTACGTATCAAGAGTGAGGGGTAAGGGATGAACAGTTGAGTGTCACCTGGGTATCCATGAAATGTTAATAGAAGAAGAGCAAGGCCTCTTTCTTGGCTAAGCATGACACAGGCCAGTCTCTTGGAAGTTTATAATCGATACTGGAATGAACTGAGGTGCTTATTCTTAGGCAAAAACATTGAGCACACTGAGTTAACTTAAAACTTCTCTGCCTCTTGAGTTGCTCATTCTGGTCTGCCAGCCAAGCATCAGGGGGCATCTGGAGCTCTTCATGGCTATTTGGAATGAGGTGATGATAGAAGTGATATCACTAGTCTGAGATTTTAATTCCCTGAGCCAATCAAGTCTTAAGGATAGCTTCAATACTTTCTAAGGAAAAACTAACCTAGCTTGTATGAGAGCAGAGAAAGGAGGGGTGAGGACATTGCTCCTATCCCAGTTCACCCTTTGATGGTGAGGTCCTTAAGGTCTTCTAAAAGACCTTCAAACACTTAAATGACTTTAGAGCACTTACCGGTCAACTCTGACTTCAGAGTTTCAAGAAACTTGATATAGGCAGAACCAAAGGAAGAAAGGGGCAGGTAGGTGACACAGTGCCTACAGTCAGGAAGACTCATCTTCCTGAGTTCAAATCTGGCCTCAAACACCTATTAGCTGTGTGACCCTGGGCAAGTCACTTAACCCTGTTTGCCTTAGTTTCTTCATCTAGTTTGCCACTAGAGTGGCAAACCACTTTTTCCAAGAAAACCCCAAATTTGGTTATAAAGAGTTAGACATGACTAAAAAAATGACTAAATGACAACAAAGGAGGAAAAGAGAAACTAAAACAGAAACACAGCAAACACACACCCACACACAAACACAAACACACACCCGTCATCCTCACCCCTTTGTAGAAGTGGGAGGTCTACAAGTGTTGCACAATGCACTTATTTTCAATTTTTTTTCAAAATACTGATCAGTATTTTTCATCTTTAAAAATACTATTCATTATTGGGATGGCTCTCTGGGAGGAGGAGGGATTCTGGGGGAGACTATGGTGATGTAATACACAAAAGAAATATCTATAAAAACTTATTTTCAACTAAAATCATTTAAAACTTTTAAAATTTAAAACAAAACAAAGTAACAGCCTCTTGAAAGAGTAATTGAATGAGAGAATGAAAAACAGAAATCCTAAGCTTCCCTCACTTCCCCATGGAAGGACGAAATCCCTGATCTTAATGATCATATCTGTGTAGCACAATGGTTCTCAACCTTCCTAATGCTGCAACCCTTTAATATTTGTATTTGGGTGTATCTGTATGTGGGTGGACCCACCTGGAGACGAATAGAGGAGCGGTGTCTCGGTTCCTAAGACCATCGGAAATATGTGTTTCTGATGGTCTTAGGCGACCCCTGTGACCCCTGTGAAAGGGTCGTTTGACCCCCAAAGGGGTCGCAACCCACAGGTTGAGAACGGCTGGTGTAGCAGATAATGCCAGATCTTTGTAGTTCAAAATGGGTAGTTCAATGTGAAATAGTCACCATGAGCAGGAGCAACACCAGAAACATCAAGGCTACAGGAAAGATCAGGACACATCCTTCCTGCAGAGTCACCAATCTTCCTCACAGGGCAAGGAGAAACGCCCTGTATCAACACCTACTTAGTACTCCCTGGCCCATCAGATGAGACTTCTCCCTCTTTGAGAGTCCCACCAAGAGCACAGGAATATCAAATCTTTAATCCATTGGAGGCATCAGAGAAAATGTCTCCCTTTTTTTCTGTGGGAGCTGGGTAGGCACTTTCACCTCTCTTTTTTGTCAGAAAGAAGCCAGCCACCTCAAGTAGTCCTCCAAGCCCTCCCTGGAGAGGAATTTTCAATGGCCATCGGGTGTTGAATGCGTAGCAATGTGGAGGGGTCAGTTTTAGATTATAGTAAGCAAAGAGCTACAGTGGGTCTGCTTTTACTACTTCCCATTCTGCTGATGCTGGGGCTATGCTGAGAAGCCAATTGCCCATTGACTGACACAATCTTCAACCTGACAAGTAAATCTTCTAAGGAAGACTATGGAAGAACAGAGAAGAATCATATGAAAAGGAATTGATGGGTTCCATTATCTACTAGCAATGGGTTTGTCTATGTTACTGAGATAACAGATCCATCAAAATATATTACTGAAGAATAGCTGGCCAGCTGAAATAATATAATAAACCTAAAAAATTAATAAAACTAAAAAATTGGAATGGTACTCCAAATCTATTACGTCTTGGTGAAGTGGGCAATGGGTGAACACCAAAAAATTAACACCAAAAAAATTGTAGAAAGTACAATTCCCTCTCTTATGAGGCTAATTCACCCAGTTTTAGTAGAGATGAGACCTTCCTAGGAACCTAGCTAGGCAACAGTTAATGAACAAAGACAACTCTAAAAACTAGATAGGAATATATACTTGTACCCATTCTGGCTATGTTAAATATATTTGAAGCTTAAGTACTCCTATAACAAGTCACACTCGCAGTGTAAGAAGCTCCTGTGATCAGCAGTGCCTTCAGCGGGTTAGCTTTCCTGCTTCTTGCAGCCCAAGTCCACCAAGACGGTCAGAACTAGGGGCGCAACCTACAGCCCATGAAAAACTATTTGCAATTTAGTTTAGCTTATTGTGCATGGAACTTTAAGCTCTGTTTTCAATGGATGTTTTCCTGAAATTGGTGCCCTCAAATGCTGTCTGAAAGTAAAGAGAAAGCAAGCAATGTATATAAAAAATTTAAATATACACACACATATTCTGTTATAAAATACATAATACATCTGAGATGCTTTTCCTGTGCTGTAGACACAAATCAGAGGGAAGCTGTTCACTTATATAATGGTGAATTTTTCATAGGTTTTTGATGGCAAAAATGCACTTCCGTGTCCAAGTTCACAAGAATAATGAATTCTAAAACTAAAGTTAAGTTATTTTTAGGAAATGAAAGAACTAGGCTCAGTCCTGGGCTCCAAAGGGGTCTCTCTCATTGACTTTTCAGCAGCCAGCTGGATAGGGCTGACCCAGGGAGTTGCTAAGCACCTGGTTGGGAGTCAGAAACTTCTGACTTCTAATCCCAGCTCAGCTCCCATTTTGCTTCCTGGCCTTGGGCAAGTCACTTAACTTGTCAGTTTCCTCCCTTTCTGTGGGAAACAGGGATAGTTTTGCTTACAAGCCTCACAGGGGCAGAGAAGGTTTATAAAGTGCTGATGATCAGGCAGGATTAGAGGTCTCCCAAGCAGCTCTTTGTAGCCTCTCTAACATGCTATGTGACATGACATTAGAGTCTCAATAGCTGCTGTTTGTTCTTTTTGTATACCCCCCCTCAAGACCAACACAAGTTATTCATTTATGAGGTTGAACAATTACTCAGTGATATTAGTGAAGCATTATGGGGGAGGACAGGGACCTTAAAAACTACCCTGAAGTATATTCCATGAAAGCTGGTGCTTTTTTAAAATTTTGTTTTAGAATAGTCTTTCACAATGCCAGTATTGGACAACAAAGGGCTTCAGTCAAGTTGCTGGGACTCCCACAGAACCTTGCCCAACGAACCCCTCCTCCCTTGCCAAAATGCACAGCAATGCTGACGCTTTTCTTTAGTCACTCTGGTTCTCTGCTCTCTGGGAACCAGGAAAGGATAGAGGGAAGTGGGTGGCATGGATTGAGCTGTCATCTGCCAGATTTTCCAATTCTGTCAGCATGGTTGTGGCTTCTTTCAGATGCGGTTCCTTAGCTCCATTACACTAATAACTTTTACTGAAAAACCTCACAAGTGAAATGGGCCTACTCCTATATGTTCTCATTTGATCATTTGGCTAGAAGGAAGCACAAGTCTGAGGTAGCAAAGGCAGGGGGATGAAAGGTCGAGAGCCAGGGGGAAAACCACCTGGGTTGAAATTGGGGCTGGCACAAGGCAGCCTTCTGAAGTGCTCTGCCTACGGCAGTGCTGTTTTCAATAAACATAAGTGGGGAGTATTTAAATAGCACCCAATTTACTTTTGGTTCTCATAAAAATAAAGGGATGAAAGTGGTAGAGGTGCAGATACAACTCTCTTAAAAGCCACAGCCAGCCAAGACAAGGGAGGGGGCCCTGGAAGGCTACCTCAAGTATGTATTATGCGGTCTTTTATAATGAAAACTTCACAACTTTCCCTGACTTCTGTCTTCTAGGTTGATGCCACAGCTTGGTTTCTATGGCAGGGCACTGCTCATTGTGCCCCGAAAGAGTTCACATAGTTTGCTGGGGTGGCTGCCTGTGATATACCACTTCCTTCTAGTGTGGTCAGCAATGACAGACCCACTGGACTTGGCAAGGATGTTAAACCCTTGATCCAGAGGTGGGGAGGGTTACTTGAGCTGCAGTCTCTAACCTGAGTTAAAAAAAATCTACTTTTTATTCCTTGGGTTGTGCTTCCAATAAAAGCATGGATATCAGCACCCTAGGTATTCTCTCACAAAGGAGTACTGATACTCAAGAGACTTCTAACTGTCCCTAAAAACAAGGCTCTGCATAGAAAGTCCTTAGAGCACTTTCACCCTCTGTTTGGTTCTCATTGATGTTAATGCTTTTCTGGGTTTCTTTAAAATAATAAATGGGCATTCTTCCTTAAATGGTTTGCCTCCAGACAGCCTGGAATGGTACTCCAAATCTATTACGTCTTGGTGAAGTGGGCAATGGGTGAACACCAAGCCCACCCAAGCTCTTGGAATTTTTGCAAAGACTCAACTGCCCACGTGAAATAAAAGAAAATTTTCTAAATGAACCAGCTTAAATTTTCAGAATGCTTTTTAACCCCACCTAAAGAATCAGGAAAACAACAACAACAACAACAAAAACCCAAAAAAATCCCCACATTGCACTAATACGCTATAAAACTTAGGTTGAAAAAGGGTCAACAAGAGCTGAAACCACTAACTGTAGTACTTGGGGAGATGGGGGCCTCCTGTAGGGAAGCTCTAGCATTCCTAAGACCTAAGAAATTGTCTTGCCCAGGCTGCATCCTTTCTGCCCAATTTCTGCCAAGAACACATTTTTACAGCCAAGTTTCCCACCCTCCAGCCCCCCCAGTGCAAAAAGGGGCTGTTATGGAAATGCTGACACATCTATAACTCCCAATAGCACAGGGAGGGCCATTCCTTTACTGTATCCATACAGGCTTATCAAAACAAGCCGACTGGAGAGAATGAAAGAGTCAGATAGAGCAGAGAGACTGACAGAAAACAAGCGAAAGCAGCAAGCTTTGAAACTGTCCAATCATCACTGGTGCTATCTGTTCCTTTGCCAAAACAAATGGCTCCACTCTCCCCTTAGAGTCTGAGGAAAATAGTGGTTACAAGAAAATGAAAAACAAATATGGCAGAAGAAAGAGGAAGATCTGCCCTTTTTTGAAGAAGAAAGTAAGCAAAGAAAAAGAAACAAAGCAAACACTATCACAAAAAAGGTCACTTTTGTACATCAAAAATGAAGTAAGATTTACTTGGGAAACATTTCCTTTTCTTAGTCCTCAGATTAAAATCCCTGGATGCTCAGGCCATCTGAGGCGCTTGGGAGTACTTTTTAAAGACCACTAAATTAAGAGCAATTTTTATCAACTACAGTGTTTCATACATTCCCTTATAGGGATGATCACCTCCACTTATTACAATTCTACCTTAATGGCACCAAATCCTAGAACTATGGAATTAGTGCCAGAAGTGGTTTTAGAGATCAACTGGTCCAATTTCCTTACCTAACAGAGAGAGGTCAAAGGAGGTCAAAGGCCTTGACCATGCACAGTCATTTAAGTAGAAAAGCCAAGACTAGAACCAAGTCTTCCTGACTTGCAGTCAGGGGCTGCTACCTCTAAAAACCCAAACCTGTAGTTCTCTATTTCAGGGCTCCCCAAAATGTCTGCTATTCTTTTAAGGGTGATATGTGCCCTGCGCTCAGGATTGTGAGCTCCTTACACTTTAAAGGAATTTGAAAAATCATCTATTCTATCAGGAGTTCATTCATTCTGAACTAAGAATCAAAGTCCTTCTTTCTTAAAATATCTGGAAAAACAGCTTCAATTGAGAGAACATACTAGAGTCTCATGGCTTGTCATTTGGTAGTTATCAGATGCCCTGAAGATGAAGGAAATCCTTTTTGCTATTCCCATTGCTTTTTTCAGTGGTCAATCAGGTCTATGGGGCACTGCCCCCAGGCACGTTTCCTCTCTTAAGAGGAAGTCTTTTATAAAAACACTACAAAACATTGAACAATGTTGAAGACACAAGATTCATGGTTCAGTTTCTGTAGTCTTTCTCAGGCTAAACTTCCTCATCCAAAAAAACTAGTCTAAAAATGTTAGCATTCCCATTTTCCTGGGAAGAAAACTGATGTATGGATGGGGAATGATTGGCAGAACTAGATAAAGAAAAATTTATGTTCTAAATATTGGGGTTCAACTTTATCATCTATGGTTCCGTGATTCTAACTATAAAGATATTTGCCTCCACAAAGATCAAAAAAACATGATTTCCTTATACTGTACAAGTCTTATTCATGTTTCCCCCAAAATTATCCATAGAAGATCTATATTACATGCTGGGGACATTCCTCTTCTGTTATGTACCCCACTGTCTCAATGTGATCCTAATATAAATGTTGCCCATTTGTTATGTCATATATATATATATGTACACATACACACAAATATATATACATTATATACATACATGCATATGTGTATATATATATATGTGTGTGTGTGTGTGTGTGTGTGTATGTATGGTCTATCCCTTTTTCTGATTACATCTGTCTCTGAAAAAGTTTGGGTTTTTTTTAAGCTTATGATATAGAGGATACCCCTTTTGAACAAAGTGAGATTTTAACGTTAATACAGGCTCCAAAACAGTCCTTTCAGTTGAAGCAAAAGTTCTCTCTGGGTCTCAGGTTCCTCATCTGAAGGGATTGGACTGGACGAATTCTAAGGCCACTTTCAGCTCTAAAGGTAAGATTCTATGGTACAATCAATCTCAATTCTACTTTGCTATTTTAAAAAACTTTTAGAGAACACATTTATTCATGACTTAATAGTATCAATGGAAAACCTAAGTTAGCACATAATAGGCTATCTATTTGTCGAAAATTATACTGACACTGCTGGACTATAGAAGAGAAACCATTATCTGAGCCCAGGACTTCTCTTATTTCTCCATCCTAACCATGAGAAATAGCTTCTTTTGGGCCAGAACATTAATTGAAAAAAATCAAATAAATATGGAAATAATTACTCTGAAATCTGAAAAATCAACTTCTGAATATATTGTACAAAACAAAGCAGAATCTCCTTAACATGTGAAAACAGAAGTCAAAAGGATGGGATTTGGAGATCTCTTGTAAGTTGCACAGTGGCTGAGAGCTCTTAGATCTTTACAGTAATAAATATTGTATTGTACAAGGGCCCATTGGGAATCCCAACTCATATGCTGTTCCATGATAGAAGATCAAGGTGTCAGGTCCAATTAGAATCAGCATGTTTCCAGCTTAGTTCTAAGCTTTAATTCACGGTTTGAAAAAGCAATTACTAAAATGTCTAAAGGAAATACAATCACTCTGCACACAAATCACAAAAACTGTACTTAAAGTGTGGGTTTCAACCACTGATGTACCAATCTCCTACTGTTTACATTTTTCCCACAAGTAGATGGAAAATATGTGTGACCTTGGGCAATCACCATCCGTTACAGCAAAGACTTTTTCAGCTGGAGAAACCATTATCTGAATTGATAGTGGCTTTCCCAGCTGAAAATAAATGTGTGATGCTTAAGAGGTAAGGACTTTCAGAGCCTGCAACAGCAGCAGAGCTGCAATGATGCCCAGGTGAGCCGTGAATCCAACAGCCTTTGACCATAAGTAAGTCTGTCAATGTCCCTTTAAGTGGAAGGTCAGGAGACAAGCATTTTCTAACTTTTGTGGTATTAGGTGATAGAGACAGTAAATAATGAGAACGGTTATCGAGTTCAGACAGCTAGGCTGCTTCTGGTCAACCATGTGAAGGCCATTTAGGGGTCAGCAATCTTAGTTAATAAAAATGGTTAATATGTATGGTGAAGGAGAAAGGGAAATACCAGGAACTGCATGTTTAGATGGGGAGAGGGCCAGATGGTTCACTCTTTCTTCCAACCAGTCAGAGAAAGTTTCTTGAAAAAATTTAAAAAGAGCTGGGCACGGTGGCACACATCTGTAATCTCTGCTACTATGAAGGCTGAGGCTGGCAAAGTTTATGTTCTTGGAAGTTCTAAATTCTAGTGGACTAAGCTGATCATGTATCAAAATTATGCATTAATATGGTCAGTCCCTCATGAACTGGGGGATGGGGGAGTGGAGGAGGCACTAGGTTGCCCAGGTTGAAAACAGAGCAAGTGTTTCTTCAAAGTGAATCAGAGTGAGACTAGACAATTGTAACAGTTTACTGCACTACTCTAGTCTGAGTAGGATAATATGGACAAGTCTCTAAAAATTAAAATTAAAATCATTGTCATTACATAAAAATTATTATTAAAATAATAAAATTTTGTAAAATAAAAAGAGTTTGTCCAGTTAAAGTAGGAAGAGCATCCCAGGCACAAGATTCTGCCTCTTCTGAATGAAGACTGAAAAGATGAAGTAAGCTAAGGAAAGGAACTGAGATATTTACAATAAGAATACCAATATATTTGTATAGTACTTTTAGGTTTACAAAGTACTATCCTCACAACAACCACGTCAAGTGGCTACTGCAATATTTATTATATTTTATTATGCTCACCTTACATTAAGATTAAGAAAACTGTTTTTAGACCCCCTGAATTAAAAAAAATTTTTTTTAATTTCTTAAGATTAAGAAACAAGCTTGGAGAGCTTAACTGCCCTATTCACCTGTAAGAACGATCAGTATAGAAAATGAGACAAAGTCAAAGAAGAACATTTTGGGGATTACCAGGACACATGCTGTATCCTGAGCAGAGGAGTTCCAAAGTCCCTATAACCTTACGTTGCATAAACTCCAGATATTGCAGTTTTTTAATTACTCATCTGGTGGACACAGAGTCGACCAGGTCTAAATTCTGACCACCTTTTTGCGGCAATTTGTTGCAGTAAAAATCAATTTCCCCTATTTTGGCTGAGCTCTGAGTTATTAAAAAGCTCAATTTGGTAGATGCTAATTTGGAATCAACCTACTTTGAAGATGAGGGTAGGAGGAGATACATTCAGAAGTTTTTTTCCATGTGGCCAGGAAACAAGCATATCAGTTTTAGATGGGTCAGCTCTACTTAATTTTAAGAAAACTCTTATCAAATTGGGCCTTATTCTATTTTTCCATTTTGGTCAAGGGACAGAGAAAGCCAATAGAAGCAGAGGAAGGGTTTTCTCTCTTGTTCCCTCATACTTCAGACAGTCATTTAGATCTGATAAGAATACTGTACATACCTTTAGTTCATCTCCATTTCCCATGGGATCCAATTCAATCAGGCTTGGCTCCTGGAGCCAACCTAATCCGAACGGATGGACCATGGTATATTAAGATTCCCATCTGGTGGACTCCCAATGTAACTGGATCAGCATCCAAGGAGGAGATCTTACAACTCCTTGTAAGATCCATAGCGGATTGGGCTTTCCCAAATGGGGCTGCTGGTCACAGCCCAATGTAGCTATCATGTTGGGTTCTTTCTTAGAAAGCTCTGTGTTGTTTTTCTTCAACTTATTCCCTGAATTAAAAAGCAAATGTGTACACTGAAAGCACATTAAAAAGTCAATACTCCCTCAAAGTGTGAAAAGGAAATGATCAACTAGAATGGAAACAAACCCTATGTGTTCTCTGATGCTGAACCACAAACAGCCGCCAAGACATGGCTCTGGTTTCTCTGGGTACTGGGAGACATATGGTCCATTTCATCTTGACCTGGGATGTTTCCTTCTGCTTGTCATGTCGGTCACAGCTGCTGAGACCAGGACAGATGCTCAATCCTGCCTCTTTTTTTATCTAAAGCTGAAGAGGAGATACCCTTGGGGGAGTTAAGAAGTTCAACAAGAGGATGGCTTCATGGTATTTGCCTGGTGTGAGTTTCATGGCAGGATAGTTGGTTGTGTCTATTTCAATCTGTGTTCCCTCAATCCCTTCTTTCCTTAATTCCCCCAGGCTGTGTTCCACGTGACCAGGCAAGGTCACAATTACTGTAACGGGGAAAAATACTCAACTGGGCCTCCAAAAGAATCTATTTTTCTTACTTCTTTTCATTATTACCTAGTCATGCTCCCCTTAGGGTCAGACAGTCCTTTTTTTGCTCCAAGGGAGAAGTCAGTTGCCAAATTGGGAGAATGGATTTGGCTTTGTTCTGCTGGGGTATCTGGCTGTTCAGGGGACTGAAACCAGGAATCCTTTGGGTAGGCTCTTTTAGACTAGGTGTAAGCCATTCCTACAGCTGGAGTGGCCATGGTAGGGAGTCTCATTCAGACATGATCCATGGTTGTGTGGGATGGCGCAAAGCCTGCCAGAGAGCTCAGTGGGAAAGCTTATTGTCCTCCTTAGTCCAAGGGAAACAGAAGATAAAAGAGGCAGGGCTTTTTCCTCTCCCAACTAGCAAACCAGTCTTATTTCAAAACCTTATAATCTAGTCTTGTGAAAAGATTGCTAACTAGAGAAGCCCAATTCCAATCCTAAGTACAGCCCTCAGAATTCTCTACAATTTGAACTCTACAATTTTAACACTGAGCCTTTACGAAATAGCTGTGGTCTTTCTGATTTGCTTGGTCCAGCAAAGGAAAATGTGCTACCTTTAAGGTTTAGCCTGACCTTCAATACAATAGAAACCAGCCCTACCATGTCCCACAAGGCTACCTAGTGTGTAAGAAAGAGAGGCCACTAAACTGGACTGACATTACCAACTTCTTGGCAGTACTCCAATGAGAATTTTTGGCTTAAAGTAACAAAATTCATTCCAGTCTCAAACTTATTCTAACAGCTTAGTCTCATGCAAAAGATAACTACATTATTGAAACAAATAAACAACCACAGCATGTCCCAAGCTGGCATTTTCCTTGGGGCCTGATACAATGGGCAAACTACCTAAAATGGCAAAAGCCAGACCAGCCAACCCTTGACAATGGATCATAGAAGACTGGGTTTCTGGGAATCAAAATGCTATGTTCTTTCTATTTCATAAAATTATTCAATAGGTAAAAAGCCATGTTCCAGGCTAGCTCCAGAAAAGCAAAATAGAATTTTGGCTAAAAGCAGTAATTTCTTCATTCATGCTGTCTATTCCACACATAAAAGAATCACAAGCCAATGAAGATAAGAGTTGTGCTTTAAGGGTCATGCTACATGGGGGGGGGGGGAAGGGCACTGGAAACTGTTTGGGGGAAGTTAACTTTTCCAGGGTAACAAATGTTTGAATTATCACTATAGATTAACATGACTACAAGCAGAAGCAGCACTCACAAGTCAAAAAAGCACCATCTAAAGCTGAGGAAGGATTGTAAGCCATAACCTGAGTTTTTCAGGTTTATCTAAAGACATGGATAGAAAGAGAAGCGTCATTTCTGAAT
The DNA here is from genome assembly GCA_028627135.1 of Pseudochirops cupreus. NCBI lineage: Eukaryota > Metazoa > Chordata > Mammalia > Diprotodontia > Pseudocheiridae > Pseudochirops > Pseudochirops cupreus. The sequence continues at coordinate 135,099,738 of CM053584.1, read as the reverse complement.
ACAGGAATCATTTTACAATGCTTTTGTTTATTCTATATATTATTACTTCAGATATTATTTACATAATCAGTAGGATAGTTATTCACACGCCTTCCTCCCGACACCATTTTGTTTTCCTTCACCAGGTAGCTCAATGGCAAGGCCATTACCCACAACAGCATAAATATTTTCCACTTCCAAGCAATGATGGAGCAGCAGAGGTCCACTGAGAGCATCAGGCCACTTCTCACTTTATCAAACTCCAAAGCCAGGAGGTAAGGCAACCTGGACATTATGCCATCAATGTATCTAAACCACATTGCCACAACTCGTGACTTGGACCATGCTGTTGTTGTTTAAATAAATATGCAGGAAAACAGAGAAACTTCTCCCGTTGATTCTTCCCCCCAATAGAACAGAAAAGATCTGTTTATCAAATTCCTTTTTCAGTTCATCACACAATCTCAGGTTCACCCTAGGAGAATAGGAAAATCTAAGAGTGTAAGCTCCAGGAAAGTCACAAAGTCAAACATATTAGAGTTTTACAGACTCCTTCAAGTCTGGGTACTGAGCCCAATAAAAGGGAAAGCCAAACAAATTTTACGTGGGGATGAGGTCCTGTTTTGGAATAAAAAACTTACTACAGGGCATAAAAAATTTCTTTTTCAGGCTCCAGTATCATTCTCACCTCACAGTTGAGATTAAAACCCTAGCACCCCAACCTCTAATGACACATTGTTGTAGCCCCATAAGCACTGCCTTTTATGTGACTATTACAATGCTTTCTGGATTACTTTGAAAAACAGATGGAGGGCCAAAGCCTGCCCTAGCCACATTCATAACTGAGCACCAGAAATCCCGAATGTGAGCACTCTCTGTAACAACAAACTACCTTTATACTGTCCAGGTAATTACAGACTTAGGTCAAGGGCTCCAGACCATATTGATTACATCTCTGTGCAACAAGGACCCTGCAGCACTGCCCGGCTCCACTCAAGCAGAGACAGCTTTTAAGTATCTGTGACGCCAGGAGTTCTCCTGTCCTATCAACGCCAGAAACAGGAAACCAATGACTGCTCAGACCTGTCAGTTGTTGCCTACAGCAATAAAGACAGGCTAGGAATTCACCAAACAGGAGACTTCATATGTCAGCTGCATTCACACATCTTCACTACCTGAATAGCTGATCTATCTCAGCTACTCCCACGCAGATCTTTTTAGCAGAGAGTTTCAGAATGAATATTTGATTGCATGGGGTAGAAAGAGGTTTGGGCTTTCTGAGGTGTCACTATAATAATGTATTTTAAGAAATAAGAAGGGTCAGGAGCCAGGTGTCCCAGTTTCTGCTCTCAGCTGATGTGAACCTAAGACTTAACCTTACAGTCCTTTCCCTCTCCAATTCATACTCCACAAATGCCAAAATAATATTCCTAAAGCACAGATCTGACCATGTCACCTTCTTATGCAAGAAGCTCCAGTGACTCTCTTGCCTCTAGGCATAAACTCTTCCACTTGGCATTTAAAGCCCTCTCTTTATAATCTGGCTCTAGCCTACCTTTCCAGGCTTATTTCATATGACATTCCCTTACACACTTGCCACTTGGACCAAACTAACCTGATTATTGTTTTCTGTACACAAAATTTCATCTTCACTACCTATGCCTTTGCAGAGGCTGCTCCCAATGCACAAAAGGCGCTAACTTCTTACTTCAACTTCAGAGAATTCTTTGCTTCCTTCAAAACTCAGTTCAAGCATCACTTCTTCAGGAAGTTTATCCTGATAAACCCCCCCCCCCCCCAATTGATAGTGTCCTTCCCCAAGAAATAATTTCATATGTATTTTATACATAATTTCTTGTCTAAGCACATGCTATTTCTCCCCAATAGAATGTAAGCTCCTTGAGGGCAGGGGTTACTGTTTTTCCCCCTTCAGTATTTCCAGTCTAACAAATAACCTTAAGCATAGGAGGTATTTATTAAATGCTTATTGAATGACTAAATGAATATTTATTAAGAACATACTACTGTACAAGGTATTGTGTTTGACTATGGGTAATGTTACTTACCTATTTGTGACATGGGCATGAAATGTGCCTTTTCTTTCCAGAGAGGCCCAAAGATTCCCTTCACAGCTATGAGTTACTTGGAAAAGATCTCCTAATATCACGGCAGTTCCCCAAAAGGGGTTCATCTGTCTGATATATAGATTTTATCCGACCTTTAGATGATAAAAACTTTGACCTATTCTAAATCTGAACATGACAAAATGAAGAAATTTGACTTTAACATTTCAAGGCTCTGTGGTTATCTCAGCATGGACAATCCAGACATTGATTCAGATCTCAAACTTTCCATGCCTTAGTAGAGATCCCTGTGCCTTGATGGCTTGCCTTCTGGACAGAAATCTGGATGAATTTAGCTAGGCTGGTAAGTATAACACAATAGAATTTTAACTCCTGGGGTCAGGTACCATCTCATTTTTGTCTCTGTAACCCCAGCATATAACAAACACAGTACTTTGCATGTAGTAGGTGCTAGAAAACACTTGTTGAATGAACAAATGATAGAAATGACAGATGCTCAAAGCCTTTCTGGATTGGTAAATCCTCCGAGAATTTGGGCTCTGCTAGCTTAGCCTTCAAGAACCCAGGATCATGCAGAACAGAGCAATACTACAGTATCTTGCAAAGGCAAGGCAAGGGAACATTTAAAGTAAAGAACAAAAGAATTAATCAATAAATCAGCAACTATTTATTAAGTGGCTATTATATGTCAGACACTGTGGTATGACAGACTTTAACACTGATCTAGACTAGCCTTCCTTTTTACTGTTCAGGAGGAAGAGGTCCAAAGATGTGAAAGAAGTCACTTAGATCCCACAGTAAGTCAGTAGCAAAATTGGGATTGGAACTTGAGTCTCCAGGCTACTAAACGTGGTGCCTGTTCTTTCTACGATAAGCCCATTGCCAAAGTCCCCAAATAGAGAGAATGAGTTCTGTGCTGAATATCTGCTTTGAGTCTGGTCAGACATCTCTCAACAACATCCAGGGGAATAACAAGGCCGCCTCTCTCCCTGGGTGAAGTGCTGGGGCTTACTTTTGTCAGGCTCAGGGGAAATACACAAAGACTGCACATTCAATGGAGAGAAGCTATTTATTTCTCAGCTTACAGATTGCACCTATAGCTACAGGCCACTGGGGCTCTGGGACACAATTTAAAACATTGTGGCGCTAACAATTTGACACACAAGTCACTAAGACAAATGGATTTCCCGGCTCAGACTCAAACAAACTCTAATAACTGCCTCCTCTGGTCTCCCCCTGACTCAAGCTATATAAACAGACCTGCCTTGATTGGAGGTCTATAAACTAGAGTCCAGAAAGAGAAAGATGCTAGTCCTGGACTCTCACCTGTCATTGCCGGGTAGCTCTCATGCTCAAGAATGTCACTTGGAGAGCCCTCACTGTTTTCCCAGAGATGCTCAGAAAAAGCTGGAAGCAGAAGAGGACACAAAGTGAAAACTTCACTCTTGCAATGTAGAAATCATAGATACGTTTTCAGTTGAGACAGGGACCAAAGAAATAATATGCAATTAGAACAAAGGTTTCTCAATTAAGAAACATCCTCTGCCTCCCCTACCCCTTCTTCCCTCAAAAAAAGTAATGGTAGTTTTCCCTCGTAACTGTACTAGGATAAAATTCGGCTTTCTGCTGTCTTGCCTTTGATCTTCTTCCAGCAGTCTAAAAATTAACATCCCTCTGGAAGGAAAGGGAAGGGAGGGGAGAGAAAAAGAGAGGCCCAAGGAAAATGGAGAAGGTTGAGCTTAGTCCAGAGGCAAACACAGTGACTTTGAATAGGGTCAAGGAAGTCTGTCAACACATGCTGTTCAGGTGACAAAGAAGTAAAGCCATGTTGCTTACTCTGCATAAATTTCAGGAAACAGATCACTTTCATTATGGGCAAAAGCAGGCCTGTTTCTCACATTCCTGATCTCTGGAATGGCCTCCATTACATACCCACCCCCCCACTCCCTCCAAACAATATTTTTTTTAAAAAATTATTTTATTTATTTCATTAAATATTTCTTGATCATATGTTGAAAAAAATTAGCAATCACTTTTTAAAATTCTGAGTTCCAAATTCTTACCTCCCCTTCTTGACAAAGTAAGCAATTTGATATTGATTACACATGTGAAGTCATGCAAAAAAATATTCCCATGCTAGCCATGTCGCAAAAGAAAACACAAATAAAATAAAACAATAAAAATGCAGTTTAAAAAGTATGCTTTAATCTGCAATCAGAGTTCATCAGTTGTCTCTCTGGAGACAGTATTTTTCATCATGAGTCCTTTGGAATTATCTTGTGTCATTGTCTTGATCAGAGTAGCTAAGTCTTTCACAGTTGATCATCCTTACAATATTGCTGTGACAATGGACAATGCTCGGCTCACTTCACTTTGCATCAATTCATATGTCTTCCCAGGTTTTTCGCAAACCATCCTACTTGTTATATCTTATAGTACAATAGTATTCCATCACAATCATATACCACAACTTGCTCAGCCATCTCCCTACTGATGGGCATCTCTTCAATGTCCAATTCTTTGCCAACACAAAAAGAGCTACTATAAATACTCTTGTTCAAATAGGTCCTTTTCCCTTTTCTTTGATCTCTTTGGGATACAGACCTAATAGTGGTTTGGCTGGGTCAAAAGGTATGCAGAATTTTATAGCCTTTTGGGCTTAATTCCAAATTGTTCTCCAGAAGGGTTGGACTAGTTCACAACTCCAACAGTGCATTAATATCCAAATTATTCCACAATCCCTCCAGCATTAATATTTTCCTTTTTTATCATGTTGGCCAATCTGATAGATGTGAGGTATTATCTCAAGAGTTGTTTTAATTTGCATTTCTCGAATCAGTAGTGATTTTTAAAGTATTTTTTCATGTGACAATTGATAGCTTTGATTTTTCTTCTGAAGCTTCCTGTTCATGTTCACTGACAATTTATCAACTGAGGAATGGCTCTTATTTTTACAAATCTGGCTCAGTTCCCCATATACTTGAGAAATGAGGCCTTTCTCAAAGAAACTTCCTGTAAAAAAATTTTCTCCCAGTTTCTATTTTCCTTCTAATTCTGGCTTCATTAGTGTTATTTGTGCAAAAGCTTTTTAATTTCATGTCATTAAAATTATCCATTTTAGGGGGTGGCTAGGCGGTGCAGTGAGTAGAGCACTGGCCCTGCAGTCAGGAGGAGGCCTCAGATAATTAGCACTTACTAGCTGTGTGACCTTGGGCAAGTCACTTAACCCCAATTGTCCCTCAAAAAAAAAGGCAAAAAAAATTATCCATTTTCTATTCTGCGATGCTCTCTATCTCTTGTTTGGTCATGAACTCTTCCCTTATTCATAGATTTGAGAGGTACATTTTTCCCACACTCCCTTAATTTACACATGGTATCATCACCTTCTATGACAAAATCATCTATCCAAAAGTTTAGATCTTTGCATTTATAAAACACTGGATTACTACGGCCATTTCCTATTGTGTAAGGTGTATCTAACTATTCCACTGATTCACCACTCTATTTTTAGTCAGTATCTGATCGTTCTAATGATTACTGCTTTGTGATGTAGTACGCAATCTGGAACCGTTAAGCTGCCTCCTTCACATTTTTTTTTTCACTGATTCCTTTGATATTCTTGACCTTTTTCTCTTCCAGATAAACTCTGTAACTATCTTTTCTAGGTTTATAAAATAATTCTTGGGTAGTCTGATTGGTGTGGCAATAATTTAGGTAGAATGGTCATTTTCATCATATAGGTTCAGTCTGCCCATGAACAATTAATATTTCTCCAGTTGTTTAGATCTGCCTTTATTTCTGTGAAAAGTGTTTTGTAATTGTGTTCAAATAGTTTTGGGGTTTGTCATGGCTGGTAGATGCCCAAGTATTTTATATTGTCTTTCATTATTTTAAGTGGAATTTCTCTATCTTTTGTCACTAAACTTCGTTGGTAATATATAGAAATGCTGATGATTTATGTGGATTTATTTTAAAACTTGCAACTATGCTGATGTTTATTGTTTCATTACTTTTTTTACCTGATTCTCAAGGGTTCTCTGAAGAGTGATAATTTTGTATCCCCATTGCCTGTTTTTATTTCTTTAATTGACTTTTCTTGTCTTAACTATCATTTCTAGTACAATATTGAATAATAATGGTGATAGTGGATGTTTTTGCTTCACTCTGATCTTATCGGGAAGGTTTCAAGTTTATTCTTGTTACAGATAATACTTGTGCTTTTAGATGGATACTACTCATCATTTTAAGAAAGATTTAATTGATTCCAATGCTTTCTAGTGTTTTTAATAGGAATGAGTGTCGAATTTTGTCAAATGCTTTTTTTTTGCATCTACTGATAGAATCATATGTTGTGGTTGTTATCGTTATTACTGATATAGCCAATTAGATACATTTTCCTAATACTGAACCAATTCAGCATGTTTGGTATATCCTGCCTGATCAGAGTGTAGGATCTTTGTGATATATTACTATAATCTCTTTGTTAGTATTTTAAATTGTTTTGCACTGATATTCACTACGGAAATTGGTCTGTATTTTTCTTTCTCTGTTTTCATTTTCTCTGGTTTAGGTATCAAAACTATATTCGTGTCATAGAAAGAATTCAGTAAGATTTCTTCTTTACCTATTCTTTTCAAATAGTTTATATGGTATTGGAATTAATTGTTCCTTAAGTGTTTGGAAGAATTCACTTGTAAATCCATCTGGTCCTGGGGATTTTTTTTTTAAAGCAACTTACTGATGGCTTGTTTAGTTTCTTTTTCTAAGAGAGGGTTACTTAAGTATTCTATTTCTTCTTCCATTAATCTGGGAAGTTTGTATTTTTATAAATATTCATTCATTTCACTTAGATTGTCAGTTTTACTGGCATATAACTGGGCAAAATGACTACCAATAATTGCTTAAATTTCATCTTCATTGGTGGCAAATTCATCCTTTTCATTTTTGAGACTAGTAATTTTGTTTTCTTGCTTCTTTTGTAAAATCAAATTAATCAATAGTTCATCTATTTTAGTAGTTTTTTCCATAAAATTAGTTTCTTGTTTTATTCATTAGTTCAATAATTTTTTTACTTTCAATTTTATTACTCTCTACTTTGATTTTCAGAATTTTCCAATTTAGTGTTTAATTAGGGCTTTCTAATTTGTTCTTTTTCTAATTTTTTTTTAGTTGTATGCCCCATTCATTGATTGACTCTCTCTCCCTCTTTTACTGAACTGTGCATTTGGAGATATAAAATTTCCCCTAAGTACTGCTTTGGCTGCATCCCACAGATTTTGGAATGTTGTCTTGTTATTTTCTTTAATGAAATTATTGTTTCTATGATTTGTTCTTTGATCCATTCATTCTCTAGGATTAGATGGTTTAGTTCCCCATTAACTTTTAATCTATGCTTCCACAGTCTTTTATTAAGTGCAATTTTATTGCATTATGGTCTAAAAAGGGTACATTTAATATTTCTGCTTTTCTACATTTACTTCTGAGGTTTTTATGTCATAATACCTGGTCTATTTTTGTGAATGTTTCACATACAGCCTGGGGGAAAAAGTTTTCTCCCGTGGCCCATCATGTCCAATTTTACTAAGATTTTATTCATCTCTTTGACTTCTTTCTTAAGGTTGAGGTACCCCACTAGTATAATTTACTGTTTCCTCCTATAATTCATTTAAGTTTTCCTTTAAGAATTTGGATGCTATGCCATTTGGTGCATATATGTTTAGTATTGCTATTACTTTATTGTCTGCAGTTCCTTTTAGCAAGCTGTAGTTTCCCTGCTTACCCCTTTTAACTAGGTCTATTTTTGCTTTTGCTTTGTCTTGAGATAATGATTGCTCCCCTTGCCTTTTTTACTTCAGCTGATGCATAATAGATGCTGCCCCAGCCCCTTATTTTAACTCTGTCTCTCTGTTTCCAGTGTGTTTCTTGTAAACAATATTTTGTTGGATTCTGGTTTCTAATTCATTCTGCTATCTGTTTCCATTTTATGGGTGAATTCACCCCACTCAAATTCACAATTATGATTAGTATGTGTTTCTCTGCAATCTATTTTTTTTTTCCTGTTTATATTTCTCTCTATCCTGTCCCTCCTCTCAAGTCTGTTTTGCTTCTGACCACTGTCTTCTTTTATCTGTGCTCCCTTTTCACACACATAACCTTTCTGTTGTCCCTTTTTCCTTCTACTTCCTGTTAGGTAAGACAGATTTCTCTTACCAATTAAGTATATACATACATTTTCCCTCTTTGAAACAATTTAGATGTGAGTGGGTTCTAGTGTCAATCCTCCCTCCACTGTAAAAGATCTTCCTTGACCACTTCTTTTATATGAGATAATTTTCCCCATTCTTTCTCTCCCTTTTTCCTTCTCCCGATAAGCTTTGTAATTTGGCCATAATATTCCTGGGAGTTTCCAATTTGGGATCTCTTTCAGGTGGTAATTGGTAGATTCTTTTAATTTCTAGTTTACCTTAGTAGTTCAAGGATATCAGGACAGTTTTTTTTTGTCAATATCTTGTCATATTACATCTAGGCTCTTTCTTTGATCCTGGCTTACAAGTAATCTAATACTTCTTAGATTATTTCTCCTCAATCTATTTTTCCAGGTCAGTTGTTTTTCTTTTTTCTTTTTTTTCATATTTTATTTTATTTATTTTTAGTTTACATCATTCATTTCCACAAGATTTTGAGTTACAAATTTTCTCCCCATCTTTCCTCTACCCCCTCTCAAAACAGCCATCCCTTTGTATAACCCCTCCCCCAATCTAATCTCTCCTATGTCCTCCCCCATCATTCCTCTAACTTTCCAATAGGGCAGGATGGATCTCCCTTCCACAGTGCCTGTGAATCTTAAGTTCCTCAGCTGTTTTTCTAAGAAGGTAATTTACATTTTCTTCTATTTTTCATTCATTTGACTTTGTTTTATTATTTCTTTCTGTCTCATAGAGTCATTAGCTTCTGCTTGCCCAATTCTAATTTTTAAGGAATTCTTTTTTTCAGTGAGCTTTTGGACCTCTTTTTCCATTTGGTCACCTCTGTATTTTAAGGAGCTATTTTTATCAGTGAATTTTTGTACCCCTTTTTTCTACTTTTTTTTTTTTGCTTTTTGGAGGGGCAGTTGGGGTTAAGTGACTTGCCCAAGGTCACACGGCTAGTGTTAAGTGTCTGCGGCTGGATTTGAATTCAGGTCCTCCTGACTCCAGGGCCAGTGCTCTATTCACTGTGCCACCTAGCCGCCCCCTCTTTTTCTATTTTGTCAAATCTGTTTTTAAAGGTGTCATTTTCTTCAGTATTTCTGTGCCTCGTTTACCAAGTTGTCAGTTGTCTTTTTATGATTTTCTTCCTTTTTTTTCATTTCTTTACCTAATTTTTCCTCTACCATTCTTATCTAATTTTGAAAATCCTTTTTGAGCTCTTTCAGGAAATCTTGCTCAGCTTGTGTCCAATTCACATTTTTCTTTAAGGCTTTGCTTTTAGCTATTTTGACTTTATTGTCTTCTGGGTTTGTATCTTGAACTTCCCTAACACTATGGTAGTTTTTTCTGGTCAGCTTCTTTTTTTGTTATTTGCTAATTTTCCCATTCTGTTTCTTGATTTGGTATTTTATGTTAATGTTGAGCTCTGTTCCTGGCACAGGGGACAGAAAGGCTTTTTCTGCACAGCTCTTTTCAGAGCTGGTCCCTGGGGCAATGGAAGGTTTTAGTGCTTTCAAGGTGGTGTGATCTAGGGAGAGGTGTGGTCACTGCTCTCCTGGTCTGCCTTCACTCTTGTCCTTACCCACCAAGGACCCCTGATACCTTGGGATTGAAATCAATATTGTCCCTTAGGGCTTCTATTCCTTTGAGACAGTAAACAATACTGTTCCTCAGGGTCCCTGATCCCTTAGGAGACAAAGAGATACTGCCCCTCAGGGCTTCCCATGAGTTATGAATTAGAATTGGGTATAGGGCAATGGAGTTGCCAAACAGTTGCCCTTAGTAATTCCTGCTTTCTCTTGACCAAAAGTGCTCCTCTCTGACTTGAACTATGACCCAGAAGTGGGTATAGGCAATGGAGTTGCCAAGCAGCATCCAGTGCTAACTAGGGGTACCCTGTAATCTCTTTTTTGACCAGTTGCCAAGTTGCCTTACCATCTTTGGTTTGAGAGTTCCTGAAGCAGCTGCTGCTTCTGTCTCCACCACCTAGGGACTAGAGTCCCACTACTGGTGCTTCATTCACACGGGTTCTAAGTCAGCCTCCTCTTTCTATTACAGATCTCTTTCTGACCTCGTATGGTGTCTTGCACTGGACAACTGTTTCACTCTGATATTTTGTTGGCTCTGCCATTCCAGAGTCCAATTTACGGCATGATTTTAAAGTTATTTGGAGTAGAATATTGGAATTGCTCAGCTGAGTGCTCTTTCTACTTTGCCATCTATATACTAATAAGAAAAAAAAAGGCCTGAGGGCACTCTGCCAAAGGAGTGCAAATTTTGATCACTGAAACCTAGCAAAATTTCTTGGAATTTACAGGCTGGATTTTTTTTTTCCTTAAGGATCATGCCTTAAACCCAAATCACTCTGGCTTTCATTGACTGACCAACAACAGGTCCCAGGCCAAGCCCCACTTGATCACTGTTTGGGCCCTGATTGGCTCAGAGTGTATGTAAATAGCAATTTTTTTTGTTTTGACTAGAAACCCTGAGAGTTTTCCCTCCCAGACTGATTTTTTTTGACTAGGTAAAAGAGACTATTCTTTGCCTTATTTCTTACCTAACCTTAATCACTGAATGATGGGTACCCTCCATCAAACTAAGACTTGATAAAGATCTTAACTTAAAAATGCCAAGGTCTCCCACTGCATCCAGGGCCACCTCTGGTTATCCTGATCTATATCTTGCCACTGGACCCAGATAGCTCTGGAGGAGAAAGTGAGGCTGGTGACTGTTCATTGCCTCCCCTCACTTGAATCTAATTCACTTTCATGTCAGGGCATCACCTCCCAGATGTCATGGTCCTCTTTGAGAATGAAGGACAAACAACACCAAGAAAACTACAGCTTAATACTTGAGCTGAAAATCTTAACTGATTCAAACTACACAATATATTGTTGGTGGCAGTATGAACTAGACCAACCAATTATTACTACACCCATAAAGTCATGTATATCTATAGACAGATATAGTGTTACTAGAGTGACACTATAAAGCATATATAACCAAAGAGACAAAAGACAGAAAAGACAGGAATCATAGGTACAGAAATATTCATATCAGCACTTTTAGAATAGAAAAAGACTAGAAACAAATGAAGGTTTCCCTGAATTATGGAATAGCTGAATAAATTATGGCATATGAATGGAATGGAATATTATTTTGCTGTGAGGAATAACAAAAGGGATGGAGTCTGAGAAAACTGGAAAGAGTTCTATGAACAAATACAATGATTACAATAAGGCAAAGGAAAACGATTTCAAAATAAGGCACATTCTTAGACATGGAAAATGTCTGAATTTAACTTCCGTGACTATACTGATTTGTTATAAAGGAGGGCTTTTTTGTAGTGGGGAAAGGATGAATATTTTGTGAAAAGGGCAAGAAGATAGGTAGTGTTTAATACAAAAGAAGAAAAGAAAGAAAACTATCATTGAAACATCAAAAAAAATACAGACTCTAGCAACAGGAAGTTGAAGTGGGACACAAACAAGTAGGGACAATATTAGCACCACTGTACTCAATTTAACATATACTTAAATAAACTATATGGAATAGAGATTTGGGTTTTCATGTATAATCTTTCTTTCTTGTATATGAAAACATTCATGTTTGTCAATGCTTACTAAGTCCATAATTTTTTTTAAAAATTAATTTTTGCTCATTCAGAAATCACTACTTTTCTTTTTGGGTCAAGTTCAACACATAAAAGAGGTCCTAAAATTTCTCCTTCTAACAAGTACCAGAAAATTATTTCCATTCCTGAGGTTTGCACTATCATCATGCCAGAATCTGACTGACAGCTAGAGACGTATTTTATTTGTCTGACACAGCTGTCTTCATTTCCACTTCCATCTTATGCCATCATCAACAATTTATTTTATGTACAGAATATCTTTCTTTTTGTGGGTATTTTTCCCAAAGATTCAAGAATGTTGCTTTGGTATACCAGTTAATTATAAGGTCCCTTGCTATGAGGAAAATGGTTGTAGCATCACTTGGAAGGTGTAGAAGTGTCCAAGTAAAGGGCGGATGGTCATTTGCTTAGGAAGTCAGAGAGAAGTTTACCATGGGGGTTAGGAAGCTATACTAAATGTATTCTAAGGTCCCTTCCAACTTTGGGATTCAATGCTCTCCTGGAAGACATTTCTATAGGGAAGGTACAAACCAACAGATGTGTCTTCAGGTAGATGTCAACTAGATTTTTTTTCAGCTCATCATTGGTTATACAAAAGCAGGGGCTTCAAGTACCCTAGCAGTGTTGGTCTACCAGCTCTTAGAGGTGGTATGCTCAGTCAGTAAGGCAGGAAATAGAATTGAAAGAAGCCTCTGAGAATTATATCATCTGTTAACTGCTCAGTGGCTCTTTAAAAGGAATGTATTTTGAATGGCAGGCTGTTAAGTATAAAGCATGAGAATAATTATTCAAGTGGCTTTGTATTTGGGATATACAGAGAAGAGACATGGTATAGTCAAGGTAGGGGTATAAATTGCTTCTTCTATTAATATTCCCCATGAACAAAGAGAAAGTAAATAGTGAGATTGGGAATATTTACAAATTTTCTCAATCCCAAACTCTTTTTGGTAACCAATATCTGGCCATATTAAGTGGATTTTTATGATATAATAATACTCAAAACGATCCTATTTTGGAGCAGAGGGAGGAAGAAGGAATTTTACAATTATCAAAACCCCAAACCTTTTCAGACAGTAGTTTTCAAATTGTTTAGGAAGATCAAATAGTTGCTACAAAATCGTCAGACCTCATTTGGAGCACTGTGTTCAGTTCTAAGTACCAGAATTTATGATGGCCACTGACAAAATGGAGACTATCCAGGAGAGCAACCAGGGAATCAAGGAGATTCAAGACTGTGCCATAGTATCAGTCACAGAAACTAGATATCTTTAGCACAGAGAAAACTTGGGGGAATCATGATAGTAGTCTTCAAACATCTGAAGCAACTTCAAGTGGAAGAGACATCAGACTTATCTTGTTTGCTGTAGTACTAAAAAATGACACATCGTTCTATTTTTTCAGCATTCATGGTTGGTTCTACCTATAGGAAAGAGAACTAACCGTATCTATAAAACCCATGGGTTTTAATAGTAGTAGGGAAGTAGAGATAATTTGTATATACGGAAAAAAATTCCTATATTCTCCATCACTGGAAATCTTCAAGAGATTAGAACTCCATTTTATACGGATGTTATAGCAGAGACTATTGTTAACACACAGAATAGTCTTAGTTGGCCTATGTGGTCCCTTCTAACTCTGAGATTCTGTGATTCTCTGAATATAACTCAGTCTTTAAATTTTAACAATGATCAAGTATTACATTCTTGTTGGGTCTAAATTATACACATCCCACAAAACATAAAGAAAGGTGACAATAACCTACAAAGGTATAAGTCTATGACTTTTCTCTTAAGGTACAGAATTTATCCTTTGCCAGGATTACTAGGGTTAACTTTTTTTTTTAAGTTTCCAAAAGAAGATATCTGGAAAAGAATAAACCATAAATTAAAAGAGATAGTAAATTGTGAACTTAATTTTCAGGAATTTCTTTAGTGAAAATCACCATACTGTATGTCTCTTTTTTCTTTCAGCACCAAGAACATAACATTTGAGTATTCCTAAATGTCTCCAAAAGAAAATTCAGGGCTAAGGACTTAATAATACAACGACTAAAGTAAGAAACATTTTGTGGATTCCTGGAATGATGACTTTAAAGCTACTTGACACTAGGTTTTAGTCTCTATGACTGAAAAGTAATCATATTAAACAGGTTTATACCACCACCATGTTGGACACACACAGAAAGAGCTGTCACCACAATGGTGGAGAGCTATAAAATGTGCCACAAGAACAATTAAAAAGATGATAAACGTGGTCTCATAAATTGTCTGAAGGTAAGACAAAGTGATATTGCCTGATAAGAGGAGGCGCCACAGCAACCCAACCTCTAAGCAATCAGCCATCAAACAGCGAGATAAGAATCTTCATAAAGCACAGCAGCCTTCAATGCACACACGGGTCAGACCCAGTGAAGGACTTCCTGGTTCAGGAGCAGTGATAAAAATTTATTGCCTCCTTTTAAAAGAAAAACCTAAAAAGGTATTTTCCAATAAACTTGTTTTCATAAAGACACTAAACCATCCTATCTTACAAACATCAGGAGAAAATCAAGCCAGTTACAGTCATGGTGCTCTCCTTAGATCAAATAGATGAAGCTTTGCCTGAAAATGTGACAATAAAACACAATCATCACTTCAAAACCAGGTGTAATGTGATTTGCTCCACAGCCACATAGCATCCAGAAGACCTCCTCTGAGGTGACACAGGGAGTGGCTTTTTGTTCAAAGTCTAGGCCCTCATTTCTGGTTTATCCCTTCTCAAGGTTGCTTGAATACACGTGTGTCTTACTGTCTTGAAGTAAGTAAATCAGTCAGTCCTACTGCTGTGCCTGCTTGCTCTAACTGAAGGGCTTTGGGAAAGGGTAGGAGCCCAACTACTGACGTGGTCTTTCCCACCCATTCAGGTTGAGGACTGGAAATATAAAGAAATATCTTAAATATGCCTGTGATCGCAATCTGGTGGAACAGTAGGAAGGAAGAAAGGAAGAAAATGAATGTTTATTAAGTACCTACTATGTACCAGAGACTGTGTTAAGCTCTTTACAAACATATCAACAACCGTAGGAGGCAGGAAAAAGCCAATCTAAAACTAAACTTTCTCTTAAAGTTAAGCAACACGATGTTTACAACAGTGCGTTACAGTCTTTGCACACTACCTGCGATTGGTTAGGAGCTAAGACAGAGTTGGTGCTACAATGGTAAATGAAGAAGAAATCTCTCCTCAACATGTGGCTACCTTCATTATGAACACACATGGTAAGTACATCAGGGACATGCTCTTGCTCATTCGCAGTAGCTACTTTCCTCTAAAAATAGTAATAACTTGGTTGTTTTAAAATGTAAAAAATACCAACAAATTAAACCTGTGGACATGAAACAAAATATTTTAGATTAAAATACCTACTTTCCAAGATGCATAGTAGTAAATGAAAACCTTAGACTAGCAGAAGCCTTTCATTAGTACACTCACACCAAGAAATGACCTGAGAGATTATCTTTTAAAAAAAATCATATCACACCCACACCCACTCCACAGCGGAAAGGCAGAGACAGATGTATAGAAATCTTGTTGTTCCCAGGAGGCAGTCCTAGTTGCCAAGTTCAAACTAAGGAGACAAGTTTGAAGCCCTTCAAAATAAAGATTTATAAAGGAAGTGAGGAGAAAGCTCTGGTTATGGGTACTTAAATAAGGCAATTATGAGACCTGACTGCTTAAGAAACCTAAACAAACCTAGGAAAACTGGCAGCCTTCAAATTTCAGAAACCTAAGCATGGAAATAGTTTGAAACAGGAGCCCAACACCCATTACTCTTTTAAAACTGAGCTTCAGAAATCTGGTTCTGTTATCATTTTAGTTTACAGTTTAAGCTTCAATCCAATCAGTAGTCGCTAGGGATTCTAAAATCACTCCAGATTAAAACCCCTCTGACTCAAATGTTTGACTAATGCTGTATGTTTAATAATTCTACTTGTGAGAGATTTTATTTGACAAAATCCTGCTGTGGGAAATCTTCAGATGCTCCACATCTGCATTAGAATATAAAGTATTGAGGTCCCTGCTTTTCATACAAGCAGTGTGTCTCTCAATTTGGAAAAAGGAAAAATCTATTACTGAAATCAACATAGAACTCTATTTTTTTTCAGCCGCCTTGCCTGAAAAGGCCAGCCTAAAAAAAAGGATAACTAATGTCACCTACAAAGGCTTAAAGCCTAGCTCCCAGGCACTAATGATGTGTACTTCAGGGAGTTAATAACTCTGATGGAGAGAATATAGTTAAGGTAATGAATTTCTAAACTTTATGCTTTCAATAATAAAGGCATTTAAGCTAGAGCATTTGGACTCTCTCTGGTTCCATAGATCAGGCACTTTGATATTCAACAGGTTGAGTAAATTGAACCCATATATCGTATTTATGTTATATGTCAAGCCTGCTGATCCTCACTCAAGTGATCAAAGGCAAAATAAGTCGTCAACATTATAGTCTTCAATATTGTGTTCATTACATTTAATCAAATGCCAACTCCACCGTACCACTCACCAACTTTAAGAATGTTTAAATGTATGGCAATGTTCAGCAACACAAAAAGGATGGAACACTGTTTAAAAATACAAAAAAGGGAAAAGAAAACATCATCACACCATGCCAGAAAACAACTAAAACTGGACAGAACTAACAAGGCATAAACTTAAATACAGAGAGTGGTTTTCTACCTGAGGCAGCATCGATCACTGTAGAAACTCCCCTTCGATCAGAGACTGGACGAGATGACCCTGGCATGCTGACTGGGTCAGAGCGAACTGGCTGGATCCTGAAATGCAATTTAATTTAATTTACTTCGCATATGTTACTTGTGTCAGAACTGCTGCTTGCTGCAACAGATCCTAAATCAAGAATGCTGGGGCAGTCCAATCCATTAAAGAACTATTTATTCTGAAATCAGCCAAGCAAAGGAGCAGTATTCTTTATGACTTTTGTATGGGGCTGAAGCATAGCATACATCTCTCTTTTCCTTGTCTTCTTATGTGTCAATAGATTTTTTTTTTAAGCTATAGGCTTGGTAGGGTGGAATATATAAGGGAGAATTTAGAGGAAATGGACAAATAAAATAATACAATTTTATATGATAAGAAAATTTATAAAATTACCTATATTTTCAAAAATATATCACTAAACAGGCCACTTGAAGCAAAATCTGATATAAAATTTCCAATTCTCTCACATAGTAAATATTTATTATATACTTATTATGCATCCTCATTAAGTAAGGCACTGTGTGCAAAAAGTAAAAGCTGGTTCTTCCCCTCTGGGAGCTTATAGTCAAGTTGGGATGACAAGATATAGGCACAGGAAAGTATCAATATAAACAAGTAGGTGGTTAAGTGTCAAAATAAGTGGATATTAATGCTAAAGATCCATGATTTCATTGATGGGGGTACATTTTTCACTAACAGGAAATCATAAACCCTTTATGCCTTACTATATAGTTTTCAAAATCATGATAGCCTATTCCCCCCCCAAATCATCATGTGGTGGCCAAGCTTCTTTTGTTATTTTAAATTTTATTTTTTCAATCAGAAAAATATGCTTTCCCCCCTCCCACCCCACAACAGAGAATGAAAGAAAAATAAAATCCTAATGTATTCCTTTTCCTCTCTTTCAATATATTCTTCTTTTAAAATCACTAAGATATAACAAGCATTCACAGGCATTCTGTCAAATTAAATTCTCTCTATGATGTCTAAAGATGACATGGCTCAGAGGGTACACTTATTATCTCCCCATATTGGCACATAAGTAGTAAATCCTTGTTTGTGATTGTTTACCTTCTATTGAAATAGATTCCTCCTATCACTCCTGATGATGACAGGGTTCCAAAGGAACATATGTATCACTTCCTCATCTTTGAATACAAGCAGTTTATCTTTCCTTAGTCCCTTATTTTGTCCATTCTCTTTTACTTGATGTTTCTCTTGACTCTTGTGTTTGAACTTCAAAGTTTCTACTCAATTCTTGCCTTTTCATCAAGAATGTTTGGAAGTCCTCTATTGTATTAAAGATTCATTTTTTTTTCACTGTAGTAATATACCAGTTTTGCTGGGCAAATTATTCTTGTTTGTAAGCCTTTTATTCCTTCTTGTATTCTTCCAAGTTCTTTGTTCTTTTCTAGTAGTGGCTGTTAAATCGTGTGTGAACCTGACTACAGCTCCTTAGTAACTAAACTCCTTCTTTCTGACTGCATACAATATTTTTTCTTTGACCTAGAAACTTTGATTTTGGCTATAATGTTCCTAGGAGTTTTTATTTTGGTGTTTCTTTCAGGACGTGATTATCTTCTGGTTCAGTTTTTCTTTAAGATTTCTTGAAATATAATATCTAGGTTCTTTTTTTGGTCATGGATTTGAGATAGTCCAATGATTACTAATTTTGTTTTCTTTGACCTGTTTTCTAGATATGTTGTTTTTTAAAAAATTTCTCATCAAAATTTAAAAACATTTTTTAACATTTTAACTTAAATATTAAAACTTAAATACACAATAAGAAAAAGAAACACATTATAAAGTTAAACATTAAAACTGAAATACAAATTAAGAAAAAAATATTTCATATGCACAGAACATAAGAGATGATTCAAAATGTATAGCAATGAATTTCCATTTCAAGAAAGACTATGTAATAAATACTATGTGTTGTGTTGAGAGCTGTTCATATTTTCTTTGCTTCCTTGTAAGTTTTCTTTTGTTCTTTGCTACGTAAAATTTTACTTTGTTCTTTTTCCCTCCCACAGAAGGCTACAATTAAGCACAGATATATTTATATATAGATATAAACATACACATATACATATACACACATACATATACACATACATACACACCTATAAACATACTTTCCCTAACAAATTCTACTTCTGCTCTTTGTTTTTCTGTTTGTGTATATCTCTAATTTCTACTCCTCCTAACTCCTCTACTTTACTTCTACCCACTGCCTTGACCTCCTATTACTTAACCACTACCACTCCCCTTCCCCCCACAGGGTCCCTCCCTTATCCTCCTATTCCCATAAATTTAAACCCTTTCTATCCCCTCCTTTGACCTATTCCCTTACCCTCCCCTCTAAAGATCCCTTCCTTAACCTCTCCCCCCTTCCCTATCCTCTTAGCATGTTATTTCTTTCTGAATTTAGAAGACTTTTATACTCTCCTAGACGGATATGTATTATTCCCTCTTAATCCCATTCCTAATGAAAGCAGGTTTCCAGAACAGTCCTCATTTGTATAAAATAATTACTCTTTTTAACTGTTCCTAAATAGTTTTACTTTTTAAAATCATATCATACTCAGGTCTACCCCAATGTTTCTTATGAACTACCCAATTACTAATAACAATCTTAGACATACATTTTATAAACATAGAAGGTAAACAGTCTGTCCTTATTGAGTCCCTTATACTTAGTCTTGGATATGTACCTTATATTTCTCTTGGCTCTTGTATGTCAAATCTTCTATTAAGTTCAGGTTTGTTGTTGTTGTTTTAAAAATAAAGTCCTGAAAGTCTGACAATTCATTAAATGTCAATTTTTTTTTCATTCAGGATTATGCTTAGTTTTGCTGGGTATGATATTTTTGTCTGGAACCCCAGTTCTTTTGCTCTTAGATATATAGTGTTCCAAGACCTGCAGTCTTTTAGTGTCATTGCTGCTAGGTCTTGTGTGATTCTAATTGTGGCACTGCTATATTTAAATTACTTTTTTCTTGTGGCTTGTAATATTTTGTCCTTGAGCTAGGAGTTTTGGAATTTGACTATAATATTCTTGTGGGTTTTCCTCAAAGAATCTCTTTTAGGTGGTGATCAGTGGATTTTTTCTATTTCTACTTTCCCCTTTTGTACTAATGCTTCAGGATAATTTTCTTTAATTATTTCTTGTATTATTGTATGAAGATTCTTTTTTCTATCATAGCTTTTAGGTAGTCCGATTATTCTTATATTTTCTCTTTTGGTCTGTTTTCCAAATCAGTTGTGTTTTTTTTTTTATGGGATGCTTCACATTCCCTTCTATTTTTTCATTCTTTATATTTTGTTTTATTATTTCTTGATCCCTTATAACTTTACTGGCTTCCCCTTGCCCAATTCTGATTTTCAGAATCATTTTCTTCCTTAAGATTCTGAATCTCCTTTTCTAATTGGTTGACTTTCTTTTCATAATCTTCTTGATTTTCTTGGATAGTTCTTATTTTTTTTATAGTTTTTTCTCAATCTTTCTCATTTGATTTTTTTTTAAAGTTCTTCTATGAATTCTTTTTGGGCAGGTGACCATTTGACATTACTCTTTGAGGTAGAACAGGGTTTCTTTACTTCAGTATCCTCCTCTGAAGATAAACCCCAGTCTTCTCTATTCTGATAGTAACTCTCTAGGGTTGGAGTCTTTTTCCTTTGCCTGTGCATTAAAAAAAATAATTTGTAGTAGCTTGGTTTTTCTAGTCTTGGGGTATAAGAGGTGGTACCTCATGCCTCAGATACTCCCTCAGTTCTTTGCTCTGGCTTGGAACAGAAACTCAGCCCTCCAGCTTCCTCTAAGTGCCCACAGCCAGCAGCATCTCTGCCCTACTGCTTCTGCACTCACCAGGCGTGTGCTGGTTCCTTCTTGTCTGAGTCATGTTTGCACAGCATAGCTGGGTCTGATGTTCTTTGTCAGCAGGGGTTCCCTCAATCTTCCCAACTCAGATCCCCAATTACCCTCACTATCCTCTGGGTAAAAGTTCCTGTGGCTAAGGTGGAGGCAACCTCCCAACCCAGCTAACCCGAAGGTTTGCCACTTGTTGTTTCAAGCAAACCTAACCTGGAGGTGTTTACTCATTTCACAGGGACCAAATTTCCTCTGGGATTTTCCTTCAAATCTTCTCCAATTGTCCCAGAAGGACCCCTGCTCTGCCCCTACTCTTATTTATTTTTAGCACTTTATGTTTGCCCTGGGGCACTATTTTATCTCTTTTATGGGGGGAAAACTTGAGAACTTGGGAGTTTTCTGACATACTCAGCCATCTTCCCAAAATCCTCTGGATATGTTGTTTTTGCTATGAGACACCTTATACTTTCATCTCTTTGTTAGAGCTTGTTTTAATATTTCTTGATGTTTCATAGAGTTGTTGGTTTCTCTCTGGTACATTCTAATTTTCAGGGAGTTTTTTGCTTGGGTAAGATTTTGTACCTTTTGTGCTAAGCTGTTAAGTCTCCTTCTAGTTCCTTCTTTTAAAGCTCTCCTTTCTTGTTTTACTTTCTCCTCTAGTGCTCTCATTTATTAAAAAATTTTTTTAACTATTTCTTTTAAATTCTTGCTTCATCTCTTCCAGGAATTCTAGTTGAATTTATGTCCAAGCTATGTTTTTCTTTTAGGTTTTGCTTGTAGATACATTATAGTTATTCTCTTCTTCTGGGTGTGTGTCCAGAGTGTACCTGTTGCCATAAAAACCTGTTATAGTGGGATTCTTTCTTTTATTGCTCATGCTTACAACCCACTTTCTGACTTTGATTTAATGTCAGAGCCAGATATATTCACATTGGTCTGGGCCAGTCCTGTTGTAGCTTTCTTGGAGTACTGTATGACCCAAGGTAAGTCTGATCCTTGCATGCCTAGATTCAGCTCCTATCAGCTAGTTGGAAAGTTCTGCTGGTTCAAAGTAATAAAAATGCAGGTTTCCTTTTGTTCTGGGATTCTTGCTTATTCCTTCAGCTTATTCTTCTATTCCTGGCTTCAAACTAGGCTAGAAGCTAAAGTTTCTGTTCTGTACTGGTTTCTGAGTCACACTGCTACTGCTGCTTGCTTCTGATGCAGCTCCATTTGCAGTATACAACCCATGGCTCACTCCTACCTTTCACCCTACCCAGACACCTCTAGGCACAGGTCTCTTCATCTGTCTTGGATCTGTGATATGAGACAGGGGAGTAAGCAACAAAGCTACAGGCTGACATCTGTTCCTGCATCTAACTAGTGCCAACTATTATTCTTTTAAAAAATCCTATCATATTTACTCCACAGAAGAAAGGCAGATATAGGACCTTGTCTAGTTGTACAGTCTTTCTTGCTTGCATGGCCTTTCTATGAACAGGGTTCATGTGGTGTATCCCTAACTAGAGTACCTACCTAGAGTCCAAATACATCTCTGTCTTCCTGAGCTGACTAGGGCTGGAAAAATGAGTGTCACTTCTTAGATTTCCCTATCAGGATTCAGTCTAGTGCTTTTTCTAGATCTGATTGGAAGAGTTTTGGTGTGGAGTTCACTTTATGTCTTCCTGCTACTATGCCATCTTGGTTATTCCCTATGTCTCTTCTAGGTATAATATCACCTAAGTTGATACAAGGACAATAGCTAGAGAGCTCATCATCATGCCTGTATTTTGCAGCTTTGTAAGAAAGTACCAGAGCTTGAGCTCCACAAACAATCTTCAAGAAACCATGGTCATTTACACTGAAGCATTAAATAATGACTTTAGTGATAAAGAAATTCAGATATGTGAGAGATCAAAGTCATCTGGGGCAGCGAGGGAAGGATTTATGGAAAATGTAGTACCAGAGCTTGACTTTGAAAATCAAGTAAGTTTTGTATAGGTGGCAAAGAGAAGAGGGCATAGGAGAGAGAAGAACAGCATGGTCAAAGAGTAATAGTGGTACAGTGAAAGCCTTGAATGTTGTTAAGGTGCCTGGACTACAGGCAATGGTGAACTATTTGATATTGTTATATAGGGAGATGATGTAAAAAAAACTAATGTTTCTGGATTGTTAAAGCAATGGATGTTGAAAGACACAGAATATTTGACTACTACTATATCAGGAACTATCCATGACAAATTAAGTTTTCACTCATTTAGCCTACTGTTAGCTTTAGAAGTTTTCCCATCTGCTCAACTGTTTCTCTTCTCCAGGTGTTAACCACTTATACATTTATTTCTCAGCTGCCCTGCGGTCAGTTCAATAATCCTGAATCCATTGTGGATCACTGCTCAATTAGGTCCTGGTCTTTCCCTATTTCAGTACAGATCCTGGCAGTCAGCGTCTCTATATGAAACACAGCTTTATACTAAAGGCTGAAACTGGTGGTTAGAAGAAAAACCACAGGTACAGCTATTCTGTAAGAGCTCACAATTCACAGTAAAAAGAGGAGGGTAGTGATTCAAATAGATGGGAAATCAAAGGTCATGACATATTGAGGTTTATAAAATGCAAATCCCAGTAGACTATAAGCTCCTCAGAGGGCAGGGATTATTGTCTGGTTTTGTCTTTGCATCCCCAGGGTCTAATACAGAACACTGAACACAACAGGCACTTAAATGTGTGTTAAATAGAACTGAATTAATGCAGTCTCCAAAGGTGATGTAATGCTGTCCAACCACAGTCAAATAAGATTAGGGCAAAATGAAAAGGCTTAATCCTATTAAATATTCAGCACTGTGTCAGAGAAGAGGGACAACTAACATCCAAATACAACCAGTCTTTTAAATAATTTTTTAAAACTAACTATAGGTTATATTCCCAGAAAAGAAGATGGAGGCTAAAAGAAAAAGAACTTTCCATAATGCACCAATGCTCAGAGTCAAAAGTCTAATTAAGAAGGCATGGTATTCTGGTCTCCATATCATTATCCTAATAGCCTCATCTCTGACTAATTTCCTATAGGTACTGCATTTTTTCTTTATTCAGAACAACAGTTTCATTTATATAGGAAACCCCTTAGGTGGAAACTTGCTCTGCTAATGTAAATCAGTAATTGTTATGCATCTTTTATGTGTCAGAAATGGGACTTGAACTCATGTCATTCTAATGAGGCCAGCTCTTCACCCACTATACCTCTGATCTACTGTATACACAGACAAACACACAAACTAGATTCCTGTTTCATGAAAATGGCCACGCTTTTCTGGATTTTGTAGATATTCGTCTTTCTATAAGCAACGCCTTATACACATATCTTCATTCATTCATTCAACAAACATTACATGGCTATTATGTGTAGAGTACTCTGCTAGTCAAAAGGGAAGATCAGATGTGTTGGTCCAACGTGGTCCCTGATCTTACTCCTTCAACAAACATTTAAGTGCCTACTAAGCACCAGATGAAAAGAACAACAAAACAATTCCTCCCCTCAAGGAGCTTACATTCTACTGGGGGTGAGGGTGTAGGGAAAAACACCATGGCATAAAATCTAGTAATGGGAATAAGATACAAATACAGATCTATGATGCAATAATACATATCTGTGGGGACATAAAATGTGACCTGGGCATACTGGTAACCCAGATCCATACTCTATGCATACCTATAATTAAATGATAAATGCATTAGAAAAATGCAAATCAAAGAGCTTCATGAGGGCCAATGATGAGTCAATGATCTGGATCAGTGGGGTGTTCCTTATCATGATGAAAGCACATGTCCAGACCAAAGGAAAAAATTATTTTTGTGCTTCATTTAGTTCACTTTTCTTTATGAAATTATATAGTAATTTAAAGGGAGGAAGGGGTAAGAGGCTATATTCAAATGATATTGCAGCAGTTGGTGCCTTGCCCATAATAGATGCTCAATAAGTTTTCAAAGAATTGATGGAAACCTGTTTTGGAATGTTTCATGGGAAGGAACTATATGAGTGTGAGGATGGAAGATGGGGGAAGGGTTGTTCTTCAGAAGTAAAGGAAGCACAATTTTCTTTTTCTAAGAAATTAACAAAAATACCATAATCAAGTTTAACTGCTATATTTGAAGTATGTATAGTATAAAGTTTCCCAAAATGTATATAAATCAATTAACCGGGGCTTTACAGTAACCAACCACATACCATTTTATTTTATTTTATTTATTTAAGAGATGCTGTGAAGGACTAGAAAGAATTTCTAAAGCCTGGAGCTAAAGCACTGATCCAACCCATAGATAGACTGAGCTCTGCAATGCGTAGTGCTTGAATAAGTGCTAGATGGAATAACATGGATGGAAGTGGAATATTGCTGGAAAGATCAAAGAATAAAAGAAGCAGGCTTCCCCTACTTGGAAGGAAAGGGCTCAGCTACCTCACCACAAGCAAATTTTACAGTATTCAAAACCACTAAAAACTGTTGGCACTAATTCTGTTCTGGAACTGTTGGCTTGCTTGTATCCTACAAAGGAAACAGAGAAAGGAGAGCCATTCTTATACTTCAAGATGGCAATATGAAGAGGTATGAAAAACAAAGACCAAAGATAGAGCGAGAAGAAACAAAACATGTAATAGATGTTTGGGTTTTTTTAAAGGCAGGGAAATGGTATAGGACACATGCTCCTCTATTTAGCATGAGTCACTCTTTAAGAAGAAACAGAAGATCTAACCAGCTTTACTGGTGCTTTGCTTTCTTCTAAGGAGATATTATTGCTGATGGCAATGTGGCAGGTAAAAATATATTTCCACTGTATGATGGAATTATTTGCCAAATGGAATACAAGGAAAAGGTTAACTGAAGGCATTTCTTAGTTTCAAATCAAGATGATAATTTTCCCTAGTATTTTCATTGGTAAAGAAATAGTCATAAAAAGGGCATTCAGGAATTCTGTTTACAGGTCAAAAGAGACTAATATACTAAGCTGTGGGAGAGCAAGCTAATTTGCTAAGGAACATTGACGTCAAAAAAGCTAAGGATGCACCAAACTTCACAAAAAGATGATGGGGGAAAATTAATAAATATCTATAGATTACAAAAAGTTGGACTACAATCCTCACAAGTAGGTAAAAAAATCAATAGGAAAAAAAACACAAACAAAATTCACTAGGGAGTTTCCCCTTTGCTTTTTCCTCCAAAATATTTTATCTTTAATGTATCATTTCAGCCACTTGAAAGAATAAACAATATTCGGATAGAAATTTCAGATGATATTTAATTAGAAGGTGATGCCAGCACTAAAAAGGTCAGAAAACAGGATACAATCAGACTTCAAGCAATTAGAAATCCAAGAAGGACATCATAAAACAAAACAGTTTTGGAAAGATCTTACAATCTACATTTAAAGAAATATGATCAGAAACACAAATATTCACTAGGAGCAAGAGAGATCCCAAGGGATGATAGGGAATCACGGAATTGCAGTGAAAATAAGCCTACAATAGGATACTACAGTAATTAAACACGAATTAAATTTTTAAGAAACCCACTGGTTAAAAGAATCTATGTTACTCCATATCCAGACTCAGAGAGAAAGAAAGTGCAAAGTAACACAACATTTTGGGGCCCTGCAATTATAAGGATCTGAAAACATTTGAACAATCGAAGCTTGAAAGAGATTGCTAATAGAATGAAAGCTACAGAATACAAGAGATAGATGCCTCAATACTTATTCAACAATGCTTGGTATAGTGTCCCTAGGGCAAGGGAAGTTTAAAAAGCGACCTGGGGAAGAGGGCAAAGAAAAAAGGAAAAAGACATACAAAAATATTTACAGCAACTCTTTTTGTGGTAGCAAAGAACTGGAAACTGCAGGAATGTCCATCAATTGGGCAATGACTGAACAAATTATGGTATATGAATGAAATGGAATACTACTGTGCTATAAAAAATAACAAAGAGGATTATTTCTGAAAAACTTGGAAAGAATTATATGAACTGATGCAAAGCAAAGAGAGCAGAACCAGAAGGACAATTTCCACAGTAATAATATGGTAAAGATAATTAACTGTGAAAGACTTAGTAACTTTGATCAAGTCAATGCCCACTACAATTCCAAAGGACTCAAGATGAAAAATGTGGTCCACCTCTAAATAGAGAACTGATAACTTCAGAGTACAGACAGAAGCACAGTTTTTTCCTTCCTTTTTTTCTCTTTTTTTCCAAACATGGCTAATGTAGAAATGTTTTGCATGATTTCACACATGCAATGAGCAGTGTATTTCTTGTGGGAGAGATAGAGGGAGGGAGATTTTGGAAATGAAAACAAAATTTAAATTTTTTAAAAATTACCTTGTGGGGGGGCGGAGCCAAGATGGCGGCGTAGAAGCAGCAACACATCGCAGCTCTCACATAGCCACCCCAAAATACCCATAAAATAGGACTCTAAACCAATCCTGGAACTCCAAAACGCATACAAAGATACTTCCCACTAAAGT
>CM053584.1:134987781-135072240 GCA_028627135.1 Pseudochirops cupreus | reverse complement strand
ACCACCCTTGCATTCCTGGAATAAATCCTACCTGATCAAAATATATTATTCTCATGATGATTTGCTGTAGTCTTTTTGCTAATATTATATTTAGAATTTTTGCATCTATACTCATAAGAGAAATTGGTCTGTAATTTTCTTTCTCTGTTTTGTCTCTTCCCGATTTAGGTATCAGTACCATATTTGTCTCATAGAAAGAATTTGGTAGGACTCCTTCTTCTCCAATTTTCCTGAATAGTTTGTAAAGTATTGGACTCAATTGTTCTTTAAATGTTTGGTAGAATTTACTAGTAAAGCCATCTGGCCCTGGAGATTTTTTCCTAGGGAGTTCATTGATGGCTTGTTCAATTTCTTTTTCTGAGATAGGGTCTGCATTTAATTTAAATATTATTTCTCTTACTATTTCTTCCTGTGGGGTTTTGTTGGTAATACATAGAATTGCTGATGTTTTATTTTATTTTATATCCTGTAATTTTGCTAAACTTGTTAATTTTATCAACTATTTTTTTCATGAATTCTCTAGGGTTTTCTAAATATGTTATCATATTGTCTGCAAAAAAGTGACAGATGCTTCCTCCTTGCCTATTCTAATTCCTTCAACTACTTTTTCTTGTCTTATTACTATAGCTAGCATTTCTAATACAATATGTTAATAATAGTGGTGATAATGGACATCCTTGTTTCACCCCAATCTTACTGAGAAGGCTTCTAGCTTGTGCCCATTACAGTTAATGCTTGCTTTTGGTTTTAGAGAGATGCTACTTATTATTTAAAGAAAAGCTTGATTCCTATTCTTTCTAGTGTTTTAAAAAGGAATGGGTGTTGTATTTGGTCAAAAGCTTTTTCTCCATTTACTATGCTTATAGTTTTCCTAATATTGAACCAGCTTTGCAGTCCTGGTATAAATCCTACCTGGCCATAGTATATGACCTTTGTGATATATTGCTGTAATCTACTTGCTAGTATTTTATTTAAGAATTTCGTTTCAACAATCATTAGGGAAATTGGTCTATAGTTTTTGTTCTCTGTTTTTGCTCTCCCTAGTTTAGGTATCAAAACCATATTTGTGTCATCAAAAGAATTTGGTAGGACTCCTTTACCTAGTTTTTTCAAATAGTTTATATACTATTGGAATTAATCATTCTTCAAATGTTAGATAGAATTCACTTGTAAATCCATCTGGTCCTGGGGACTTTTTCTTAGGGAATTCATTTTTGACTCATTCAATTTCTTTTTCTAACATAGGGTTATCTAAGTATTCCATTTCCTCTTCTATTAATCTGGGCAATTTATATTTTTGTAAATATTCATCTACTTCACTTAGATTGTCAGTTTTATTGGCATACAATTAGGCAAAATAACTCCTCATAATAGCTTTAATTTCATCTTCCTTGGTGGTACATTAACCCTTTTCATTCATTTTTGAGACTGGTTATTTGGTTTTCTTGTTTTTTTTTTACATCAAATTAACCAAAGGTTTATTGGTTTATCAAACCAGCTCCTAGTTTTATTAGTTCAATGTTTTGGGTTTGTTTGGTTTTTTTTAACTTTGAATTTTATCAATCTCTCCTTTGATTTTCAGGATTTCTATTTTGTTGTTTAATAGGGGATTCTTAATTTGTTCACTTTCTAGTTTTTTAAACTGCAAGCCCATTTCACTGATCTCTTTCTCTTTTATACTGACTTAAGTGTTTAGAGATATAAATTTTCTCTTAAGTACTGCTTTGGCCACACCTCACAAATTTTAGTATGATGTTTCTGGAGGCAGGAAGATAAAGAAAAACCAGGAGTGACTTAGAAACAACAGTTGGAGAGGCAGAAAGAAAACCAAAAGAGTTATGTCACAGAAGTCAAAGAAAGAGAAAAAGGAAGGGATGCTCAATAGTGTCAAAAGTTACACAAAGATTAAGTAGAAAACTAAGCACAGGTCATTCACTATATTTGGTAATTAGGAGAGATTATGGCTCAGAGAGAATAGTTTTAGTGGAAAGATGAAAACAATCAGTGAAGAAACAATTGTGGCTAATAAGAAGGTTGGCTTGATTCAGGAATGACTGTGGAAAAGATAGATTCGGTCTTTCAATATGGTAGTGTTTACATGAAAATAATACTAATAGATGACATATACAGTAGAGTCCTTTATAGCTTTTTATAGCTTTATAACCCAACATGCTATGAATGTAACATGTAAATAGGTGCTGGTGAAATAGTACTGAATTTGGAATCAGAGAACCTCAGTCAAAATCCCAAATCCATCACTTACTACCTGGGGAGACTCAGACAAAGATATTTTTCTCAGGCTTCAGGCTCCTCTCTATAAAATGAGAGGGTTGGGTCAAATGATACTGTTCAAAATCTTACAGGTCATTGTGGAAAACTTAGTATTTGAACCAAGGTCTTCTGACTCCAAATCTAGTATTCCTTTCATTAAACCACACCATGATGCACAAAATCTGGTAAACCAAAATAACTTTTAAAGTTTTAAATTCTTATCTCAAAGAAAATATAAATCTATTTAGGAACTGAGTCCACAATATTTACCTTGGTCCTCATGATACTCCCCTAAATTCTTCTTACCTGAGGCTGTTCAGATCCAGGTCATCAGTATCAAAATCCAAAAGGGGCTGAGGAGTGTCACTTGGGCCATGAGACTGCAGCACAGAGGAACTTGATGATATAACTGTGGTTTGGCCGGAAGGGTGAATGGTTTTGAATTGGAACTGGGGACCCATCCACAGACGTCTATGGGGTCCAGTGTGGGTCACAATTTCAACCTGGAATAGAACAGGCCTAGCATGATTAAAATATATCTAAGCACATGCCTTTGTTTGCCATTCATCAAACCACCTCCCACCTTTTACTCCAAGCCCGTTTCCTCCAGGAAGCCCATCTTAATCAAATGGGAGTGCAAGAATGCACCTGCCACTAAACAGTGATCCTGATTACAATTTGAAGAGGCTTCCCTATCACAACCCTCCTCTGGTTTTCACATAAATAAACAGACATATAAATAAGAACACCCCCCAAAAAAGATGCCAAAAAGGAAGAGTTGTTGTCGACCTTTTGTTCTCCCTAAGGACTATATCTTTCCCACATTCCATACAGTACTTACCACTATGCAGGCATGCAATGAATCCTACACCTATCAATCCACAGATTAAAAGTAATTCCTTCCCTGAGGACCAAGCTCATGACAAACTTGAAGCTGTTCTTGAACTATCCAAGGAAAAGAAAAGGTCTGAAATGATTCTTAACACCTGAAACAAGTATCCTCCCATCAACAAATGCTACTAGGCTTATTCTTTTGCTATCATTTCCCACGTCCCCCACCTCTAAGAACTACTTTTTAAATGAGAACAGTTAGCTGTTTTCATTAAAAACTGGATTTTTCTTTTTTTTTTAGTAGCCCAAAGTTTCTGAAACATAGTGAAGTGATAAAAAAAAATACTTCCTCCATTAACATGTATCTTTGCCTATCATTATTCTTGCTATAGAGACAGGAAATGCCAATGTGTTTCATGAATCATATACTTAAAATGAAGAAAGAAAAGCACATCTTTAACAATTGTTGAGAGGCAGCAAGGCATGGATAGAGAGCCACCCTTGGAATCTGATCCTGCTGCTGCCAAGTACTAGCTGTTTGACCTTGGACAAGTCACTTGACCATTTGGTATATACAATTCTCAAAGACTCTGAGTTGTAGAAGAATGGCTGATCTGTATCAGTAGAATGAGTGTAGACACAAACAATTTAATATGAAACTGAAATTGAAAGACCAGAACCGCCTCCCTTCCCAGCACTTCAAAATCAAAACACTTGTTATTGTACTGAGCGCTTTAAAAAGAATTCTAAACATAAGAAAAATTGAACACTATCTTTAAAGGACAAAATCAGAAAATAGATATATGGTATTACAGGATTTCACAAATGGTGCCTAGACCCCAAGTGAACTATATGGAAACCAGAAATGAAGAGTACATTTCTTGATGTCCTGTAATTGCTGAATCCACCTCTGAGCACATGAAATGCGACTTTTACTTTCTGCACTTGACGATAAAAATAGATGGGCCATACTTTTGCCTTTAGTTCCTTTACTGAGGTCACATTTCAGTACTTAAGGTGATTCAATTCTTGCCAAAAAGTAATTTGCAAAGGAGATGATAACTCTAGGATTGTGAGTGCTCAAGGGAAAAAAGTGTGTGTGTGTGTGTGTGTGTGTGTGTGTGTGTGTGTGTGTTTTGGAACATCTATATACCTATTGATTTTAAGGTGAAACTCAAGCTGGCTGTGGACACTTCAGATTCTAGCTGCTTACAGACAATGAGGTAAATTAGGGCACAGATACAGCATTCTGTGCATCTGAAGCTGGAAACCGTCAGTGTCACAGAGCCAAGAGGTAAACAGATGCCTGTGCAATTTCACAGAGGCAATGGCCAGATGTTCCTATTCATTCTCCTGTTGTGTGCAGGACAAACATATTGTACAGACTTCACACTGACAGCACACATTACTCCCTGTTCTAATTGAAAAGTTGAAGTGAAGGGCAGCATTTTTTCACAGCATTCTATAAGTGGGGATAAGATTTCCAATTTAAAAGCCACCCAGACACTGTGGCCTTAACCCAACATGGTGCTGGGTGAAAGTAGAACTACCACTAGATTCCAGAGGATAAACTCCTTAGCCTAGCCTTTAAGCCCTGGGGCACAGGCATGTCATTACCTAGGCAACTCTTCATAGTTCCCCTCTTCCCAAGTTTCCCATCTCATCTAGGCCAAGCTCCAAGACACATCATTCACTTTTCCCACTATGCCTAGCCACTGTGTATGGGGGGATTGGGGAGGGGGAGGCTTGAAGGTTGGGAAGAGGGTACACCTGCCTGATGAGAAGTCTACTGGATTGGTAATCTGAGCTGGACTACTAATCTCCCCGATGATGTCAGATTCCAGGCAGACAAAACAATGACATTTGTTATAAAGTCAATTGTAATCATATCACTTTGAAAACCCACCCAAGATCATTTGGCTTCAAAGCTTCAAGCAATGAAGACAACGTCACCTGGCAGGGGAAGAAGAGTCAAATGAGGTTGTGATAGATTAAGTTCATTGGCCACTGAAAATTGCATTAATATGAGCATGGGAAAGAGAGCTTTGCAAGACTAGGCACTTTGAAGAAAAGGATGTTGCACTTACTTACATAATGAAAGTACAGTCCAATTTGTAGGAAATTTCATCTAACAAAATAAAACACTGAATAATAGCTTCACTGTTTTCTTTTAAGGTCAACTCTTTCTCATTTATTTTAACCCTGATGAAAGAGCATTTTAAAGAGCCCATCTGAAATCCAAGGTCAGGGGGTGTAAATGCTGGATTGTTTAGAAGATATGCATATTTCATCGTCCATTGTATGGAAACTAATGGAAGCTTCTAAATGACAGTGAGATACCTTTAATTTGAGAGACATTTTGTTAATACATGAAAATCTTAAATAGATTTAATGGTTCTTCCTGCTGTTGATATACCTTGAATCCTCAAAACAAACCAAAGAAGATAATAGGTTTCCATTTTCCCTTCCATTAAGTCCCCAACGCTTATAACTCTTTCCCTGGGTTCCCACCTGGGAAAGCCATTCTTCATCCTCTTGTCCGCTGTGGTCTGAGGCCAAACTGTCATAGGATTCATGGCGTGTAATGGGTCCAGGACTTCCAGGAGGAACTACTGTGTAAGAAAAAAAAGCACAAGTCATTTAGACTAAAAGTAGGGAACTTAGGTTTGGGTCACCAAAGTTCTGACTACAGTGATGTTCTTCAAGAGAAAGGATGCTAAAATATAAGATCCCAAGACAAACAAAGCCTTGAAACTTTAATATAACTTGTGTAAAGTCATCACAATTATTCAGATTATCATGTTGTCTTTAGCTTGAAACACATTCATGAAATTGGGAAATTGGGAAATGACTAAACAAATTATGGCATACGAATGTGATGGAATATTTCTAGACCATAGAAAATGAAAATAAAGAATTCACATGGAAGACTGAGAAGGCAAATATGAACTGAATATGATGCAAACCAGGAAAATAATGCATACAATGTCTACAATAGAAAGCAAAAGGAAAGAACAACAAGAAAATTAAAAATAAACACTATATAATTAATATGACATCATTTGGTTGAAAAAAAAGATGGGAGCATACATTTCTTCCATCTTTGCTGAGTCTGAACATTACGGATGTGTAATATTGCATAAAATATGTTACTTAGAATGCTGGTTAATCACATTTTTCCCCTTCTTCATTATTCTTTGCTATATTAAGGTATGATTCTTGGTAGAGAAGGGGAAGAATCAAATTGGGAAATTAAGATGATGAAAAAAATAGATACAAGTACATTTCCTTAGTTTTTATATGTGTTTTTAAAGATAAAATGTGTTTTTTTCTACAATCATAATTACCCACATCTCTCCACAATTTGTTTCCTAAGACCAATTTATAATTAAAATTACTCAGTGTTTGACTTCCTTTAAGTGCTCTTTTTATTTCCATTGTTTTATCTTTGAATATACATAATTCTTCTGGTTCTGCTCACTTTACTTTGGCTCATATAAGTTTTCTTATGTTTCACTGAATTCTTCAGATTAGTCACTTCTTCAATGATATTCCATTACATTCTTATACCACAATTTGTTCAATTATTCCTCAATAAGAGCGCCCTACTTTCTAGGTGAAGGATTTGGGGGGAAAGAAGTACAGAAAAAAGTGTCATAATGTCTATATGAGTACATATTGAGCCCAGCCTGAAGCTTTTAAACAAAAAAAAAAGTACATCAAAAAACCAAGATGGCACCTCTCTTCTTTATATCTCCAGGGATCTATCATAGACAAGCCACTGTCACTAACAGGGGTTTTGAAAACCTTGCTCAAGATCTTTGGCACATCCCATTCAATGGAAGAGCTTCAGGAATGATCAATTACAAAACCTATCCTTGGATAAATAGCAGAACACAAGCCTCAGAGGGATGTATTTCCCAGGCTTCCAGAGCAGAGTGGCTCCAACCACCTCTCCTTACCAAGAGCCCAGCTAATATGACACCGACCTGTTCATTTAGGCTGGGCTTTTGAAATCAATGCCAGATGTGAAGAAGCCTGAAATCAACCTTCTCAATCATTCTGTAGATACAACAAATGGAGTACAA
Source organism: Pseudochirops cupreus (assembly GCA_028627135.1). Taxonomy (NCBI): domain Eukaryota; kingdom Metazoa; phylum Chordata; class Mammalia; order Diprotodontia; family Pseudocheiridae; genus Pseudochirops; species Pseudochirops cupreus. The sequence continues at coordinate 135,065,050 of CM053584.1, read as the reverse complement.
AACTGGATTTGGGGACTAATTATTTCCTTCCTTCCCAAAGAGGTATGCTCATTTCATTCTGTCCTCCTCTAGTGCTCTTCAGGGACATCCAAACTACAGAGTCCCCCTTCCCTGTCAGGTAAGAATCTGCTTATGTCAGTAACAGATATTCTTCTGTAAGTCACATAACAAACACTTAGTATTTGTTCTGTCAGAAGAAAGAGGAAAGGGAGAAGATGGGAAAAAGGGATATAGGATAGAAGCAAAAATGCAAAATATTCAATTTATATGCAGTGAGAAAAATTAGACTGCAGTGAAATGGAAAAAAAACCTCATATAACCCAGTCCCAAAAAATTTTCACAAAATAAGTCTCCTAAAGCGGAAGTATCAAACATGCCTTTCACAGCACACCTGAATCTGATTAAAATATAATTGGGAAATAATGAACAAAATAAATAAAAATACAACAGAACATAGATAATATTGATCTGTGGTTTTCTAAGTCAAAATACAGTCCACAGGGATCCATATGTATGGCTTACTGGCCCTCTGAAAAAAGTGTTTATCCTGGTTTACCAGGGAAAATGAACTTGGACTTTTAGCCATGACAGAATGGAGAAAGGGTATCCAGATCCCATGTACCTATTTCAGCAAAAACCTGAAATTCAAACCATTTCAAATAATGATCAAGAAATTTAAATGAGAAACTATAGCAAGTGACTTCATCTAACCCAAGACTGCACAACAAGTCAACCAGAAGCCTATGGGCAATAGGGAGGGGGACTAACAGCAAAGCCAGCAACAGAGAAGGCAAATAACAAAAACAAAAAACCAGCTTCCCAGTGAAACCAGCAATGGGTCAGAAATATTCATAGCCTACATAGCCTTTGTGTCCAGAGATATCAAAGTCAGAAGGCCTCTGAGAAAGCCCAAGGCAGGTCAGAAAGTCCCAGGGTGATGCTATTGGGAGCCCCAGGGATCCAGGTGACATGGAAATACTCAGACACGGACAGGTTTCCAGGGTCTCTGAGGTGCCTAACACTTTGTACAAGATACAGGAGAAGGCCTTGAAGATCTAGTGTGCTGACCTCCAAAGATCTCTTGGTGGAGACCACAACAGGCCAAAACAAAGCAGTGCTGAACACTCCCCCTAAAAGTATAGCAGGAGACAAAACCTGGACCAAGCAAAAAGTCACAATTCAAGAAGTAAAGAAGAGTAAACCAAAGAAAACAACAACCAGTATGTTTAAAAATCATTATGGGGGTGGAGCCAGGATGGTGGAGTAAAACAGAAACTTGGCTGGCTCCATGTTCCAACCACCTCCAATACCTGTAAAATATGACTCTAAACAAATTTTAGAGCTACAGAATCCACAAAGTGACAGAGAGAAACAAATCTAAAGGCAGCCTGGCAGGCCAACAGTAAGGGTCTATTGCACCAAGCTAAGAGCCACGCCCAGAGCTACATGAGCCCCACAGTCTGAGATCTGGGGTGACCCTGACCAGCGGCACAGACTGGCCAGAGCAGACTTCAGGACAGTGAATCACCAGCAGCTGTGTTGGTTTCCAGACTCCTCAACCCATAAACACCAAAGAGAAAGTAAAAGGTCAGTGCGGAACTCTGTTGGAACCAGGTGAAAGAAGAGCACAGTCCAGCCCCTTCCCCAGGGGTGAGAGGTGCCAGAGGTACAGCAGCTGCTGCCATGTGGTTGCCTCCAGAGCTCCTGGCCTGCAGATCATAGGGGGACCAAGCAACCATTCAGAGGGGGGACGATAGAAAGGTTGGGGGAGAGGGTAGTTAGAAACATACACTTTTGAAAAGGGATAGGGTCAAAGTAGAAAATAGAATAAGTGGGGGGGGGATAGGATGGAGGGAAATATAGTTGGTCTTTCACAAAACAACTACTATGGAAATGTTTTGCGTAACTACACATATACAACTTATATTTAATTGCTTATCTTCCCAGTGGGGATGGGTGAGGAGAGAAGAAAGGAAAGAATCTGGAAATCAAAGTTTTAAAAATAAATGTTTAAAAAATTGTTTTTTACATGCAACTGGGAAATAAGATATACAGGCAATGGGCTATAGAGATCCATCTTGCCCTACTAGAAAGTTAGAGGGGGGATGGGGGAGGATATAAGAGAGAGCAGATTGGAGGAAGGGGTATTCAGTATGCTTTCTATCTTGGATTGGGGTGTAGGGGGAAGACGGGAAGAAAATTTGTAACTCAAAATCTTGTGGAAATGAATGTTGAAAACTAAAAATAAATTTTAAAAAATGCTTTGAAAAAAATGAATTTAAAAAAGTCATCATAGTTCTAGAGATCTCCTGAAGAAGATATTAACTCATCAAAATTATAAGCAGTGACTCAAAACAAAATACGGATTTTCCACATGTACTACTATTTGTCTGACATGTTAAGAGGCACTTCATAAATATAAATGTTGAATAATAAAGCAAAGTTATTTAAAAAAAATGAAAGCTCTGGAGAAAAAAAATGGAAGAATAGTTTAGAAGAGAAAGCAACAAATTGTAAGCAGTAAAACAGACTTCATGAAGACTAGAATATATAAAAGAGAAATCAAAGATCCCAGAAGAGAGTCGGGAAAAACATTTTAAAGCTAAAAAAGGGAAGAAAATAAGATATCTGATATCAGAAACAACTGACCTGAAAAATAGGTCAAGGAAAGAAAATATATTATCACTGGAATTCCTAAAAACTATGTTTTCTTTTTTAAAAGTCCATTTTCTTATCCAAATTGTCATTCTTTTTCATTTTATTGGATTATGCACTATTCACATTTAAAGTGAGGAGAGGTAGGTTTATATTTTCCTCTATTTTTCTCTAATATTGTTTTTTCCCCAAAATTGAGATTTCTCACCTCATCCTCCTCAGTAAGCACAGTACTACGTCTCTTCAGTTATTTTAGCTTAACATATTCTAAGATAACCCTCCCCATTCCCACCTATCTTCTTTCCCATCTCCCTCAAGCAACACCTCTACCCCCATAAATTCTGTTAAGCCTTTCCTTAGTTTTGGAGCTTTGATTATTAGTACCTTATACTACAAATCTGCACCTATAACCCTGCAAGGACAATGAAAGAAACTGAGGGAGAGGTTAAGTAACTTGCCCAGGGTTACACAGCTATTAAGTGTCTGAAGTTGGATTTGAACTCATGTCTTCCTGACTCTAAGCCTAGCACTCTAACCACTGTGCCACCCTGATATTAGCTGTAAGGTTTAGACAAGGAAACTGTAACCCAGCAAAGTTAAATACTTGTTTCAGATTACTTGGTTTATAAATGTTGGAGTCAGATTAGAACATAGGGTCTTTCAATTACTAATCTCATGTACCTTCTGCTGAAGAAATACCTCCTTTTTTTGATAAAAAGGTCATTGACCACTGAAACAATCCTACCTCCTTTCCCCCCCTCTTTTTTCATCCCTCTCTTTGCCTCCTCACACATTCTCCTATAGGTTCACTTCTTCATAAAGAAGGGGTTATTTTCCTTTCACTGTGAGCCTTTCACATGGTTAGAGTACAGCACATACTTCCCTTTATCATATTCCTGTACTGATTAATTTTTTTCCTCTTCTTTTTCTTTTTGTCTTTAAAAAAGGCTATTTGTTAAATAGGATAATTCTCTGGGAGGCAGAGAGGAAGAACACACTGAGGGAAACTACAATGCAAAAAAATGCATCAAAACCAATAAAAACTTTTTTTTAGTCTAGATGAGTCTAGATGATATATAAGATATCATAAATGAAAACTTTCCATATCTATGAAAACAAGAGGACAAAGTTAAGACAGAAAGCACTGATTTACTCCTGAAAAAACACTACAAAGAAAAAGTCATAGAATGCCATAGTCAAATCTAGAGCTGCCATATTAACTATCTAAAAAGAAGCATTTCAAGTACCAAGGAACCAGAATCAGGATCACATAGACCTATCAACTTCTATAAATGTAAAGAGATCTGAGAACACAGTGCTCAAAAAGGTAAAACATATATAGGCTTACAACCATGAATAATTTACTCGAAAAATCTTAGCATAATCCTATAGGGGAAAAAAAGTGAATTTTTAATAGAAGAGAGAATTGTCAAGCATTACTGATGAAAAAGTAAGTAGGAACTTTGAAATATAAATACAAAAATCCAGAGAAATTTAAAAGAGTAAATTTATTCGAACAACTGGAAGAAGCCATATGCTGATGTAGAACTAACTTTCTAATGGGGGAAACGGAATAAGTATCCCATCAGAATTTTAAAGTCTTCAAATGGTGAAGAGAGTTAAATTAAAAAACAAAAACCACAGATGCCATAGGGCTGGACTGAGTCTGTTCTTAGGGTTTTAAGAGGGAAAATAGAAGAAAGGACAAAAGGAGGAATACAATGATATAGAAAGGAGAAAGAAAGGGGTGGGATTTGCTATTTCTAATAATTAGAGTATGTGAAAAGAAGAATATACAAACATGGAGAAAAGAGTGGGGGGCCAGGAATCAGAGGAAACTCACTCATCTGAAATGGATGAAGGATGAGTAAGCATACACATACATTTTGGTGAAGAAATATATTAGACAAAATAGAAAAACATTCTGGTAGTGGAAAGGAGATATTAAGAAGGATAATACTGGGAGGGAATAGATGCATGTCAAGAAAACTTCATGATCCTGAAAGGAAAATTGAAAGGAAAAAAGAAAAAAACAAATAAAAAACTAGAATCTAAAGGAGTTTCCATCAATCAAAGAGCATCTTTAAAAACTATAATATATGATTATAATGCATTATTATCTCAATATGAAACAAGACAATTTTAGAGAATCCTGGGCAGTATGAACTTATTGAAGGGCTACAGCACTGTAAAGAAAGACAACTTAAAAGACTTAAAGACTATGGTCAATGCACTGGTCACCCATATCTTAATAGTACATAGGAGGGAATACATTACTCACTTCCTGATAGAGAGCAGACGTTCTCAAGGTACAGAAGGACACATGTATTTTTTTGATGTGGACCCTTTGTAGATTCAATTTGCTTCACTATGCTTATTTGTTACAAAGAATTTTCCTCCTCTTGTTTTTTTAATAGTGAGGGAAATTGAGGGCAAAGGAGGAATTTAGAAGTAGTGATGCCAAAAAGAGGGGGCCATTGAAACATTTCTTTTTCAATAAATAGAAGGGAACAGAAGTTCAGCAGGACAGCTTTAAAAATAACATATGGAATTTGTTATATACATTTTTTCTTATTTTATTTCATTACTTTGTTCAACAATAAACACTGTTCTACACAACTTGTTTCACCCTGGGTTTCTCTCTTCGCTCAGGTGTATTATGGATTATGGTGTGGTACATGTGGTTTTGAGCAAGTTGACTTGGCTCTAGGGTTAGGATATTTCTACTACAATTACATAGTAGGTATCTAAGTTTTATTATCTTTAGGGCAGTAGAAATTTTGAGTCCCAGTATTTGTTGCCATGACAGTGAGCTCTGAAAAGATCAAAAGTATTTTGAACTCTTAAGTGTTTCTGGGCATAATACAGCAAAGTGAATGGCAGGCAAGAACTCAAGTGATCTCTGGAGGATCAGTCTATAATAAGTGACCAAGATAATGTTGTTTTAATCCTTTTCTTTGTGGACAATGCAATTCATTAATTTTGGTTTCAAATGATGCATTCATTTGCTTTTCTTCCTGCTTCTGCAGATAATGATTAGTGATAGGGTTACTCTAGTAAATGCTTAACAGCTGACTCTCTTTCCTGCATTCTGATGCTTCCGGTCTCCTAGATCAATTCTGAGGCAGTTTTCAAGCTGTTTAGAAAGGAATTTAGTAGAGCTTCAAAAGGTTCCTTCCTCATTCTACCATCTTGGCCTTATTATATGCTTAAAAAAAAATTCTTTATGAAATAGAGAGTCAAGGTTTCATATACCATACTGCATATACGGAAATCCTTTTTTTTTTTAAGTGAAGGCTCAGAATTATTTTTTTTCTGGAAAAAAAAGAAAAGAAAATTAACCTCTAAGCAATTCAGACTACCCAACACTACAGGAACTAATTATTAAAATGTAAGATTTAAGTAATAAAAAATTCCTAGAGTCAATCATTAGAAAGGGAAGTCCCATTCAAAACAAAAGTAAAATATATAAAATATCTGGAGGTCAATCTACAATGTTCACTTTATACTTGTGTAGAAACAATTATACAACTCTTTGAAAAGAATTTTTAAAAAAAAAAACTTAAATAATCAGAAGCACAGTCCACACTCCTGGTCGAGGTATACTGATATAATAAAAATGGCAATGTTATTAAAGTTAATGTACAGATTTGTGCTATACCAATCAAACTACCAAAGGGATAATTTACAGGGCTACACAAAATAATAATAAGTTCATCTGGTGGAACAAATGATCTAGCAAACAAAACATCTAACTTATCAAAGGAAATAATAAAAAGGTTGAAATGAAGAGGGAATACCACTTAATGCTACAAGCTATATTATAAAGCAGTAATTATCAAAACAATTTGGTAATGGTTAAAAATGAGGAAAGAAGTTCAACTAAATGCCATAAACAAGGAAGAATTCAAAATCAACTCAAGAATTCAGTGCTCAATAAATCTAAAACAAATTACCTAGGAAAACATGACCAAAAAACAACATTTATATGGTATACATATATATATATATATATGTATGTATTATCCAATTTGATCTTCACAGCAAGCCTGTGAGGGAAGAGTGGCATATTTGGCAAGAATCATAGAATAACGGGAAGACAATCTGCTGGACAACATTTTATACCACATCTCAAAGCAAATTCAAAAAGAATACGTTTTAATGTTATAGAACATACTACGAAAAAAAACTAGAAAAGGAGCAGATACAAGGATAAAGGATGAATTCTTACTTAACCAAGGCATTTACAAAATATGAAACATTCAGTTTTGACTACATAAGATTAAATAGCTTTTCAATGAACAAAATTAATGCAAATAGGATAATGGGTAATAGTAGACTGGAATAATATGTTTAAATAAGAGCAAAAGACTTTCCCAATTAGATAAGTCAGGGGTGGGGAATTTGTGGCCTTAAGAGGCCACATGTGGCCCTCTAGGTCCTCAAGTGGCCCTTTGATTGAATCCAAATTTCACGGAACAAATCTGCTTAATAAAAGGATTTGTTCTCTAAAACTAGGACCCTGTCAAAAGGCTGCACATAAGCACCTTTAGAAGGCCTTGAGGGCTGCAAGTTCCCCACCCCTGAGATTAGTAGGACTCCAAAGAAGTCAGCAAGTCAATAAGCATTCAAGTAACTACATCTGAAAAAATACTAGAAAAGTGAATTAAAATAACCCTGAGACTTCATTTCACACCCAGTGAATTGGCAAAGATGACAAAACATGGAAACAGTCAATGTTGGAGGGGTTGTGGAAAGATAATGAATTGCTGGCTGATCTCTGAACTGAGAAAGAAAATAAAGAAAATGTCCATATCTCAAAGTCATGTAACAGAATCAGAGAATTTGGGAATTAAGAGCAGGACCTCAGATACTCTATGTTGCAATCAATATATAAAAGCTATCCCCAATATAATATTCTCATCAAATATTCATCCTCTGAGACCTCCAAAAGGGAAGAAATCAGTGCCTCTCAAGGCAGGCCACACTAGTTTGGGTCAATTCTAACTGTTAAAGAAATTGTTCCTGACATCAAGTCTAAATTTGCTTCTTTGCAACTTCTACTCATCATTCCTGGTTTGACCCTCTGGGACCAAACAGATGCCTATTGCTTGAGAAATGCTAAACAATGGTGATATATGAACATAATGGAATATTAGCATGCTATAAGAAATGATGGATTATGAATAATAATTAGAATTTACATAATGCTTTAATGTTTACAAAGCACTTTTACATGTATTTTATCCAATTTGATCCTTAGAATAATGCCAAGATAGTGACAGGGTAGAGGCTCTGGAAACCCCCTGGAACCCTCCTTGTATTTCCTCACCTGATTTGGCATTAGCCTGAGGTTGTAATCCTCTCAAATGGCCTTTCGCTATTACTATGCCCAATTTTCTGTTAACCTTAACCTAGCCCAGGTACCTCTGGATTCCTTCTGGCTACTTCCCACTCTTGATTCTATCTAAACTCCATTCTCTTTGTCTAGGCATTTGACCTCCAAATTCCACTCCCCCCCCCCCCACCCTACTGGCCACTCCCATTAAGATCTTCCCTATAGACCCCTGCTCTAGTCACCCTGGACTACTTGGCCCCTCCCAGATCCCTCCCACAGTCTTTCTGTATATAAAATCCATCTTGTTTCCATGAAAGGGCTCAGATTCAATGTGGCCAGCATGAATTAGCAATACAAATACTCAGATTCGTTAAGAGTCTAGCCAATGCTTAGATTTCTTAAGAGTCTGGCCAATACGGCGAATTTTCGGAATCACACCGACCTTGGACACTTTTAATAAAACCCTGTTTTTCTTTGGCTGAAAAAAGGCTTGGGTCAATTCATTCAGGCAGGTCCTACATGTCACTATTTTGGGGTCCCAGTGCCCCTAAACTTCAACAATTGAGGTTATTATTATCCTTATAACCTCTTACATAAGAGGAAACTGAAGTTTGCCCAGGTCCACAGAGCCAAAGAATTAGTGTCTAAGACAGGATTTGAATTTACATCTTCCTGAGTTCAAGTACAGCATTATTTCTACTGAACCCCTTAGCATATATGGGAGGGAAGAAGGCAAGAAGAGAAGGAAGGAGAGAGAAAAAGGAAGGGAGGGACAAAGAAAAGAAGGAAATAAATAAGTAGGAACTTAATAAAAGCTTATCTACTTATTTAGTACTAAGCACGTTTTTACAAATATTTTCTTATTTTATCCTCAACGATCCCCATTGGGGAATATTATTATCCCCATTTTATGGTTGAAGAAACTGAGGCAGAGATTAAGTGACTTACCTAGAGTCACACAGCTAGTGTTTGAGACCAGATTTAAACTCGTATCTTCCTAACCAGTGCTCTAGCTACTGTACCACGTAGCTATCCTCATATTCTCTATACACAGAAGCACAATAAGGACTACCTGGTTGGCCCCAAAGAAGGAATTAGAGAAGATACCTCTCACCATTTCTTCACATAGTTATGAGACCACTGTTGCAGGTAACTGCTTATAGCAATAGTTTCTTTCAATGAATTGGTTTAATTTTGCTGAACTTTTTTTCTTTCTCCTCTACTTTTTTTTTTTATAAGGGATGGCTCTCTGTGATGGGATAGGAGAGGGATATAATAGAAAATGTAGGTTATATAAAAATAAAAAATGTATTTTTAAAAAGTGTAAGATGTACAGAGGGTAAACTGTTGACTAACATGGCAATCACCATGTTTCAAGGCTAAATTCCCAGGACTACAAGAAGCTCTAAAAGCTACAACTTTCAACAAGATGTGGATTCTAATTTAGAGACACTCCAAGTTCTCCAACTTGCTGATGGTTTTGTTTTGAGAGATAGTACACTATAGTGGATCGGGTACCAGATGTGGAGTCATGAAGAGTTGGGTTCCAATTCTGTCTCCAATACAGATTAGCTGTGTAAATCTGTGCACATCACTAACATCTCTAGGCCTCAGTTTCCTCATCTATATAGGGAGAGGGCTAGACTTGAAGGCCTATGATGTCCTTTCAAGTGATCCTAACCTTTTCAATGTGATGACCTAGGTAGAATAGAGTTACCAAGTAAGCCAAGGCCTGATTCTCTAGACGTGACTCAAACTACTCAGGAACAGCATGCTTTCACCTGGAAAGGAGTCAAAATACCATGATCAGTCTTCCCGAGAGTAATTTGAACCTTAACTCATACTGATACAGTGTTAAGGGCAGAGACCTGAAAGAGGCACCACTTTCTGAGTGCATTCGTGTCCATCGCTATAATGGTATCACTTTCCACTGTGAAGGACAACTAGCTTAGGAATGTGCAAATGGACAAGGAAAAAGAACGTAGATCCCAGGTAAGGGAACAACTATAGAATTATTGCTGATATACTGAAATAGGCTTGTTCTCTATACCTTATTTTCATGAGCCTTTAAATGCTGGTCAACCCAATAAAAAGCAGGGAATAGTCATTTTGCTTCCATGAATACCAAAAATAATATGAAAACAACGACACAACATTAAATTCTGGGCCTCTAATCAAAAGTAAGGCCATTCTTTGTTTTCTTCTCACTGAAAAGTAAACAGAGTCAAAATATCAAGAAGCAAGTATCTAGTTACTCCTAATATCCCTACAACGAAGGGGACACTGACTGCATTTACACACAGGTATAGAAGTGTTTTGATTGCATTAGATAAAGACACTTTAAATACAATTTGCTGTGACTGGTATTTTTGTTTTCAATAAAATTTCAAAAACTGATCACATTTCTACCTTCTTATGTATTAGGAATAAGAATATTGGAAATAAAATAAGTAATCTGGGTATAGAAAAATGTCCAAGGTTTCTCAGATAATAAGCCCTGATATGTGCTCACACTATTCCAGTAAACCCAATGATTTCTAAACATTCCTTTTCCATCTAACAAAAAACCATATGCTACTACTCTAATTCAGTGGCCTAGAGCTTCCAAAGTGCTATTCTAACACAGAGGCCTTGGATAAGTATAGATCAATGAAAAAAGTCAGGGTGGGCAGTTCATTATGTAGCAATATGGAGCCAGTTTTGTTTTTCTGAATCTCAGCATTCTTGTGGAAGTAGACCATGCTTAGAGCAAGCAAGACCTAAAAATGACCAAGTGAACATTTCGTTTTTGTTGTTGTTTTTTTAAACGTGGGAAACAAAACAATAAATGAACTTCAGTGCTGCCCTCTGCATGTTAGTCAATTATTATAGCCTTGCTCTTGACCCCAAATCATTTCTGCCCTACATTAGAGCAATGGAGGTTTGACTACAATCAGGCACTTTGATAATGCCAACCCGGAATTTACCTGGATATGATATAAATGAATTTCTATTACTTTGTAACAGTCAACTCACTATGTGAGTTGTTAAAATTATAGGTAAAATTACCCATTATGCTTTCTATTGGATTTTATATTTTTAAAATCCTTCTGCATGTTAGCCATCAATCACTGAATATAGATTTTTTTAATAGCAAGGAAGACTATACAGTGTTGCATTTAAAAGTAAGGAATACCTAACTATATAACTTTGGATACTGGTAGAAGTGATAATACAGTGTTAACAAACTGCTAATTTGACAAATTATTTCATGAGTAACCATAAGGCACCCCTGTAGTATTCATCTCCTTTAACACTATAGAGAATATATGGATTAATGCTGAGATGTCTGGACATATGGATCTGAATCCTGGCTCCACTGATTTACAACTAGACATGGAGAAATTTAAACCTTTCAGTGTCACAGATTTTTTTTCTCCTGAAGCAATGAGGGCAAGGCCTCACATCTCAGAAATTAGCTACAATGGTGTTATTCCTTCTAGGATTCTTTTAAAAGAAATAGTGCTGGAACATGTACTGAAGGGGATACCCAACATACTATAAAATGGTGGTAAATATGCTTTGACTGGCCAAAAGGTGTGAGAGGAGCTGCTGACCTTGGCCAAGTTCTCTTCATCTTCCTGGGGCTCAGGTGTGAAAGGACCTGACTCAGTGAGCTCCAGGGTCCCTTCCAGCTCTAAGTTAATGATTCCTTATCTAGGATTCCATGACCTTTCTTTCTATAGATGACCATGTCATTTCCTGGTATTTGGAAATTCCATTCAGGACTAGGAGGTGTTCCTAGATACTCAGAATCAATTAAGTTCTCCACTAAACATGGGTGCAACATCCTCACTACATAAGAGATTTAGGTGCTGCTCTAAACATAATTTATTAGACAAGCACTTATTAAGTGCCTACTATGTGCCGGTGATGAAATGACACAGGATATTGTAACTCACTTCCAGATAAACCAGCTTTTTAAATAAAATGAAGAGCTGATGGGACAGGCAAATGAAAATAACAGCTAAGAGGCTAACAACATATGTATAGGCTTGAAACACACTCTTAAACAAAAGAATCCAGTGTTTGCTAACCCATGTCTAGAAATGCTTCTTTATTCTAAAAACAGAAATTGGGAAAAATCTCTTTGGACATGGTTTGCTCTTGCCTTTTCCTTCCCTTTTTCCTTCTGTCTCTTGAACTCTCTATCATAAATTCTGTTGCCTTCAACAGTGGACACCATTGAGGGCACAGCTGATGGACTGCAGACTCCCCTGACACTTGAACTCTGTTAACTCATTGCTTGACTACTACAGATGTTCAGGGGCTGTTCTGCACCTCGTCCCAATCTAGTCCCTGCTATTCTCCCATGAATATATAAAAAATCCCATCCCAACCTAGTCAATGCTGCTCTCCCAGGGAAAAAAAATGTAAAAGTCAACAGTAGCAAAGTAATTTGCTTCTAAAAAACAAAGAGCAACAAAGCTGGCATGAGCTATAGGAGATGAGACCCTCAAACAAACACCTACTTTTAAAAAACTCAAATGTTTTTCATTTTTGGAATAGAACAGGATTTATAGGTCATTTTTGTAGTAGGTAACAAATAGGAATATCTGAATGACCCAGGATTTAGGGAGAAAGGACAATCCTCAGTGCAAAATGGGTTTTTCTTAAGTACTATATTCTTAAGAATCCAGTAAAAGTTCTGGGGGATAAGGACACAGTAGAGATCCCTCTAGTAAAAGCTAAAGTTCTTAGGGGAAAGTCTGAAACAAACAATGCTAGTGCAGCATTGCTCAGTCCTCTAGGTTATTTAGGGGAACAACATTCCTTTTTCCAGCAAAAGAGAAATTTGTGAGCTGGATGACATCATGCTGCCTTGAATGAAACAGCTTGGGCTCAAAGTTCACCCAAAGGCCAACAGTGATAAACCCTCAGCTGAGGCCAAACTTCAATATATTTTTGGTATTTATTAAAAACAGAATTTGTATACCAGCCGCATAAGAAAGGGGTCTAACCAAACTCTGTTTCTGATCAGAAGGCACTTTGAATCTGAGTAAGAAATCCTGCTTTGGAATTTAGTTTCTCACTAGAGAAGGCAGACAGAAGCTTACCTTGCAAAGAGAAAGAGGAGGAGGTGGGGGAGGGGAAAAACTAATAATAATTTGTTTTATATATATATATATATATATATATATATATATATACACACACACACACACCTTGCAATTTGAATAAGTTTGGAGAGTTCCCTTGCATTTAAAAAAAAAAACCAAAACCTAACGCTGTATATTAGGTCAATGGGGTTGCACTTTCCTACTGAAGTCTGGATGGAATTTGTCATTTATAAACGTGTGAAAAGTTTTGCTCAATGGAACCCATACCTGGATTTCAGAAATAGTGAAATTCCAAAGCTGTTGCCTTAACTAACACTACTTGGTGAGTCTGTGGATCCATGCCTATCACTGCCCAACAACAATTAAGGTGTTAGTGAACAGAAACGAGGAGCAACCTGCCTACAGTTCTATATTTGACTGATCAATGGTCTTCCTTGCACCCTGACCCTGGGGTACAATAGCTGGTGTCTAATTAATTATTAAAGTTTTCTAACAGTCGGTCACTGCACATATCTGGTTTCACTTTGCTCTTATTCCTCATTCCCAGCAGAACAGTCACAGACAATATATAATTAGAAAAGGGACATCTCCTCATTGCCTGCAAGATAATAGCCTTCAGTTAGTGACTGACAAGTCTGGGTGCATCTCCAACCCCCTCCCCCAATCCAACCTCCAACTACTGGAAGAAGTCTAAAGTATTCCCATGGCAAATACATTGAACCCCAAGCAGAATCATCCATGGGTTACACCAATTGCCCTCTGAGGAGAGTGGGTGGCATTTAGCTTTTGGTGAAGCTAAGAGCACTGAGATTGGATATTGCTCTCAAGGTGACCTGAAGTCACTTGTGACTCATAAGATGGGGAGAACAAACCTTGCTGGCTTTATGTATGCAATCAGTCAGATCATATTGGGTAAAAAAGTTTTTTCCCTTAAAAAAAATCAAGTATATATTTTGCTGAAGAATGTGAAGTTATTTTGGTCAATAATGGCCTGATACAGAAAATTACTGATCCAGTACATCAACTAAGACTTATGTGGGTTGTGAGAGACCTCTCCAAAAAACACTTACAATTTCTACTAGGTGGAATACATTTATGTGTAAGGAGCTAATCCAATACCTATGGAGGACTTCATGCCTCTGAAGGTAAAACTATTAGCTGGCACAAATATATTGTATTATATATCAAAAGCAGAAGTTATCATAACAACCTAGCATAATGATTATAGTAATTTCAGATTTTTTATATAATGCTGGTTCTGACATCAGAGGGCCTAGGTATGGACCCTGGGTCATAACTACCTGTGGCTTAGTCATTTATACAATGACGGAGTTGGGTCAGATGATTTAGAGGTTCTGACTTTCAGCTTTAGATTAATGATCCTCCTCTAGAGTCTTCTTATGCCTCATCAAGGTACAGAGGTAGCTCTGGGTTCTCATAATCAATACTAGTGGAATATAAACTCTGCTAAGTTCTATACATCTGTAAAAGTCTGGTGATAGACTGAACATCTATAGTCCAAGGACCAGCACAGCTAAGTCTATATAATACCCCAGGTGACTGCAAGATGATGAATATTTTGGCCATAGCAACTCTCAAAGACAATTTACTAAGTAAAGAGAAGTTGGGGTCAATCAATCAACAAGTAGTTATTAAAAGCTCAGTACACTGTCCAGCACAAGTACAAATGAAAAGTACAATCTCATTCCAAATGAGCTTATATTTTAATTGGAAAGACAGGAAGTATATACACAGCATAAATACAAAGTGAAAACAAAGATATACAAAGTAGTTGAGTTTTAGCTGGGGAAGGGGGGGCACTAATGGAAGAAGAGATGAGCAGCTGAGGAAAGTTTTCATCCAGAAAATTCCGTCTTTCCTTAAATGAAGACAGGGGCTCTGAGAGGCAGAAGGATGAAGGATGGCCAGTGCAAAGGAATGGAGATGGGAGATGGTATGTCTTGTGTAAGGAACAAAAAGGAGGCCAATTTGTCTGGATCACAAAGTACAAAAGGAGGAATGAGATTGGAAAAATAGCAGCCAAGTTGTGTTATGCTTTAAAAGCTAAACAGAAGAGTTTATGTTTTAGCATAACAGCAATCTGAATTAGTGGAAGAGGAATTCACATTGATGAAATAACTCTCTTAAATATAATTATAATAATACACATTATATGGTATCTTAATTGGCTTATAAAAGCATTTTCATTGTAATCACCCTCAACTGTTCAAGAATAGTTGCTGG
This sequence comes from Pseudochirops cupreus, assembly GCA_028627135.1. Classification (NCBI taxonomy): domain Eukaryota; kingdom Metazoa; phylum Chordata; class Mammalia; order Diprotodontia; family Pseudocheiridae; genus Pseudochirops; species Pseudochirops cupreus. Next base: position 135,049,714 of record CM053584.1, on the reverse strand, counting down.
TCTTAAATATTTGTGTTAGTTCCTACAGATCTTAGATATATGACTTCTATAAGAGACATCTGATGCAAAGATTTTTTTTTCTCAGTTGACGATTTTTCTTCTTACAACAACCCAGTAAGTTAGTACAACATTTGTTAGTCCCATTTTACAGACACTGAGACTGAGACTCAGTAACATTAAGTATTTGAATATGCCGTTTTTTCTTTTCATTGTAGTATCAGGAGATTTCCAAAAGGGATCAGAAATAAAGAGGTCAGGGGTGGCTAGGTGGCTAAGCGGTGCAGTGAGTAGAGCACTCACCCTGAAATCAGGAGGACCTGAGTTCAAATCTGACCTCAGATACTTAACACTTACTAGCCCTACGAACTTGGGCAAGTCACTTCACCCCAATTGCCCTGCCTTCTCCCCTCCAAAAAGCAAAAACAAAATTTTTTTTTAAGAAATAAAGAGGTCAAACAAAGAGACATCTGACACGTAGGCAGGTTTCAGAGAAATACTGCAATTCATAAAGCAGCCAAATCCAGGAATCAGTGTAGGCCTTTTGTTTAGAAGACCTACCATCTGCTAGAAGTCAAGTACTGATACCAACCTTCATTTTATGAAATATTAGAATTTGTAATCCTCCAACTGTGGTAACTGTTGGGACTTAAAGAAATACTGTATTTAGACTGCTAAATATTAGATGCATTTCTTTTATGTATTAATTCAAAATAATAAGAAAAACTGATATGAAAATATCACTTTAACATTTACAAAGCAGTTTACATGCATATTTTCTCTTACAATAACCCTTTAAAAGATAAGTATTACAGGTATTCTTATGCTTGGTTTACAGATGACACAACTGAGGCTCAAAGAGGTCAAAAAGATGCATTTCATAAATTTTTATTGTTACCTTTTATTTTTATATCAGTTCTCCCTTCCAGAACTCACCCCTTATTTTTCACCTTCCTTTGCCCCTCATCTAATTACTCTGCTCAAAGATCCTTAAGTGTGCATACTCTCCCCTCCCTGTCCATTATTTGTAAAGAATAAAAATGAGGGGGAAAGGATCAACAAAACTAATAGATTTTTTCAATACACTGAAAAAGACTGAGGTTATATGCAATATTCCACATCCTTAGTCTTCCACTTCTGCCAATAAAATTAAATTATTTGAACAGAAAGGAGGATTAAGTGAAAGGGAAGGTACATGGAAATAACAGCTATTTTATTAGAGCCTCTGAATGTCAATTCATTCACTGAAGAAATTTGGAAAGCTATTCTTTTAGGTCACAGAAAGATCAATTAAAGGCATGGACAGGGTAGATTAAGACATACCTAAAAACCTCAGGTATTAAGACCTTGGTGGTTCCTTACATTACCTTCCTCTTCTACCACCACTGAACTAGCAAGATGACCAAGGAATCTTCCTTGTTTTCTAGAAAAAGGTGATATCTCTTAGAGGAACAATGAAATGGAGTATTCCTAACTGTACTTCCCCACGATTTTCTTCTTAGTTCTGGCTACTGTCAATGTTTTAAAAGGTCTGTGTACCCCTAACTCTGATCCATACGTTCTTAGTGGATTTTCCTTACTCCTTCCAGTGAGGGGGTAGAACAGTACTGTCTTGTTGGTTCTCAGACTCTGATTTTTGAGAATGGGGAAACACATAGAATTCAGATAAACCCTAGGATCCCTGTGGACCCTGGATGGCTCTGAGTAGCCAGCCAACGAGTCTATTGGATAAAATAGTAATGCTGAAAGCAACTATTTATTTGAGAACTGGTTTTAAAGAGGTTCGTGCCAGACTTTCTCTTATGGGAATCTACACTAGCCCCTATTAGAGTCCTGCTGGTACATCTTAGACAAAAGACAATCTAATATATGAAGTAGTGAACAAAAAGCCTTGAGTAAATAATAATGTGTTCGCTTGTTGGATTTGTTAGAGCAGACGGACTGGCTTAGAAGATTTAAGAATTATGTCAGGAATTCAGGTCATGCATAAAGTTAAAGTTATGTTTTCTCATGAAGAAAGCTGATGACTACCAGTGAAGGAAAGGAAGGGAATAAGCATTTATTATGTGCCTCCTGTGTACCAGGTACTGTACTAAGTGCTTTTACAAATGTTGCTTCATTTGATCCTCACAACAACCCTGGAAAGCATGTGTTATACATTCTCATTTTAGAGCTGAAGAAACTGAGCTAGAAGTTAAGTAACTTACTTAGGGTCACATAGCTATTAAATGCTTGAATTCAGACTCCCAGCTTCCTCTGGGTTCTGCTCCACCCTTCTAGCAAGCTCCTCCCACCATATGCTCCATGTGATTAAATTTGGCCTATTAAGAGGCAGGGAAGATCTTCAAATTACCATTACCATTACAGGGTGACAGAATCTCCCTCCCTTATTCTTGAGTCCTATGCCCCTTCAAACAATAACAACATGCAAAGACCCCAAAGTCCTGGGAACAGAAAGAAGAGATAATTCTTGCCTCACCACCAATCACTAGATTAGCAGTGCTGGTAGTAAAGACTGATAGTCATTTGGGTTAGGATCTTTCCTTCATGAAAAAGAAAGACTATGAAGCTGTCCTATTTTCTGGACTCCCCTCAAACTGACCTAACACCAAAGGAAGCACACTATCAGCTAGTGATATTTCACTCCAAGAATGCAAGCCCCCTAACTTATAGCATCTTCTGTCCACTAAGGGCTCAATAAGCTATAAACAGTCTTCACTGAAAACTCATACGGAAACTAAAGTTTTTTATGTGGGTACTCTTTTCTGTCCTACTGTGTAAAATGATTTATGACCAAAAAGCACTCATTTATACAGGCATTTACTCCTAATTGGTAGGGAAATATGAAGAAAGGGTATTAATCACTTGTTCTTTTCATTAAAACTCAGGGGCCTAAAGTGACCCTCATTGACTGCCAGTCTCTGAATGCTGTCATCTGTGATGCCCTCCAGTGAATCTCCATGATCCTTCTTGGTCCTGCTTTCTCTATCAACGACGGTCCACAGTTTTTCACCCTTTGACAATGGCATAGTTTGGAAATATGGTATTTTTAAGCCCTGAATTATAGGCTTGGCAACCAAAAAAAGAGAAGAGAGGTGGCCCTCTACAAAAATTAATTAGCTGCCTCTGTTACTTATTCCCAGAGATTGTGCACAGAGCAAAGCTGTCACAGATCAGAGACAATTATCTGTAAACTTTCACTCATCCTTGTAGGAAGCTGGGTCTTCATGGTAGAGAACAGGAATTTATTTAGAGACTTAGAAACATAATTATACATCTTTTAAAATATTAAGCAGCTCCACTGATCCACATAGCTTATAAACCTTACTTCTACATAAAATTCATGGTAAAGGCATTGAAGTCTAGGAGAAAAAAAAAGAGCAAACAGCAGAGAAGTGAGGAAGAAGAGGAAAGAAAGGGTGACATGCTGGAGAAGTGAAGAAAAGAGAAAAAGGGAAAGAGAGTCAAGGAGAGGACATGGTACAGAATATGATCCCACAATCACTCTAGGGTTCCAATAGCACCAGTAGCTCCAATATCTCTTCCTGCCTACAGAGAAGAGCAGGGCAGTAGAGTTTGATGAGTGGTCTAGAGCTGGGGAGAAGAATCTTTGCTGAGCTCATTTAAACTCCACAAAGTAGAATTTGGTCCCATAAATGTGACATTTGCAAAATTATAGAACATAATTTTTAATTCATTATAGTCATCTGGATGCCAGATAAGGCAGTGATGCAATTTAGTTTTAATGGCTCAATGTTATCACAACGTAGACAATTAATTGCCTTGTGGCTACATAGCGGGACAGTTTGAGAGCAAAGTATGGTTCCCATAATTTGTGCCCAAATCAGGCACCATCCCATTTTATTATCATAATAACTTGGATTTAAAAAGAGATCAGTGGAAAGACTAAGAAAATGTCACTGTAGGAATACAATATCACCTAATGAAGAACATCACACTTTTTTGGATGGTGAGTTACTGTGTTCACACTGCTTACTATATCCACAATCAGTCAACAAGAATTCAAGTGCCTACTATATGCTGAGCACTATGTTAGGTTCTGGGGATACAAAACACAAATATAAGTTTCTGCCCTCAAGGGAGCCACATTTTAAGGGGCATACAACATGTACATAAGTGTACACAAAATATATATCAAAAATACACAAGGTAATTTTGTATGGGAAAGTGCTATCTTCTAACGGGTCTGTGTGGATCAGGAAAAGCATCATGTACAAGATGGTGCAGAAAGCAGCAGTGAGGAGGAAGTATATTCTAGTAATGGAGGAAAGCCACTGCAAAGGCACAAAGAGAGGGAAAGTGTCATATGTGAGGAAAACTAAAGAGGACAGATTACCTGGACCACAGAGTCGTGGAGCAGAAGCAATGTCTAATAAGGCTGGAAAGGTAGGGGGCTGGGGCTAGATGAAAAGGCCTTTAATAGCCAAAAAGGAGATTAATTATATTTGATTCTAGAAGCAATAGGGAGCCATTAGACTTTATTGGATGGGAGTGACATGGTTAGAAATGCACTTTAGGAAATCACTTTAGCAACTGTGCAGAAGAGGGATTAGAGTGGGAAGAGACTTAAGGAGAAGAGGGAGAACAATTAAGAGGTAATGAGGTTCTGATGTAGAATGGTAGCCATGGAGTAGAGGGAAGGTGATAGACTAGAAGAAGAAGTGCTAAGATTTATTAACTAACTGAACATATGAAGTGAGGCAGAGGGGGAAATGGAGGAGAATGGTGAAGTTGGGAGTCTAGGGGATGAGGAAGAGCCCTCAACAAAAATAAGGAAGCTAAGATAAACAATAGGGTTAGAGGGAAAAGAATAAGTACTGTTCTGGATATATTGAATTTGAGATGTCTATAGGATACCTAGCTATAAAAGTCCAAAGGCATTTGGAAATGTGTGACTAAAAGTTAGGAGAGAGATTTTATCTGGATATATGCAGATTTGGATATCTGCAGTGAAAAAAAGAGAACCGCTGGGATTGACAAGGTCAGGTCACCTAGACACTCTGAACTTCAGGTTGCTCGTTGGAGAGACTGGTCTAAATTAAAGATTCTTAACCTGGAGGTCATTGGATAGATTTTTATGGGGTTTCTAAAGTGGGAAAAAATTATATATTTTTTTCACTGATCTCTAACTGAAACATTATTTTAAGAAGGGGTATACAGGCTGCAATAGATACCTCACACCTCATCAGTATCCCCTACCCCTGGGGTAGCTCTCTCCCTCTGATTGAAAAGGGTGAAGGGTCTGGAGTAGAGAACTCTTCCCATAACCTCCAATGAAGGAGGCCGTGTACGTAAGAAATCTCTTCCATTTCCTACCCTGCTGCATTCTGCTGGACTTCATTATGCCTCTATACCTTATGCCACTTTTCAGATTCCTTTCATATGTTGTCTATTAGATGGTGAGCTCCTTGAGGGCCAGGATTGTCTTTTACTTTTTATATGTATATATATATACATGTATATATATTTATACATACATATATATAAATATATTATTATATATAAATATATAAATAAGTATATATGTATATATATAAATATATGTATCCCCAGTGCTTAAACCATAGTAGCTTCCTAATACATGTGTATTGACTGACAAAGAGGTCCATGATTCACAAAAGTTTAAAGATTCCTAATCTAGATGATCCCTAAATTCCCTTGTGGCTCTAACTTTTATGATCCTACGAAGGTCACAGAAGTTCAATCACTTGCCAAAGGACACACAGTTCATAGCTGAGAGAGCTGAATGAAGTTTGGTTCCAGGTTTTCTGATTGAGTCTAGCACTCCTTATAGCCTTGCATGGGAGCCATAGCATCAAAGATACTGCTACAAGAATCTTAATCAATATACCCCCTGCATAAGAAATAGCATAAAGCTATTTCTTCACACTCACTGAACGGATGGGCAGGTGCCAAGGTAAAGAACTGTCAATTAGGCACTGCTGCTTTTTCCCTGTGTCATTTCATACTGAACACCATGCTAAACTGCTATTATAAAGATTCCAGAAAATCCATGGAAGCCAAGGAGCCACTATACATACGAACCATGAAGTTAGTCTGTATTCCCTTGGGAGAGAATGGCCCCATCTGATCCATGGTGTCTCCAGTAGTGAAGAATAAGCATGATGTAAGCGCCTTCCCCCTCCTCCTCCTCTAGGAAGACTCTTTCTCTCCAGAGTCCATTTATCAAAAACAGAAAAGGGACTGTGGACATGAAAATGCATTTCCACAGTGAGCTGATGTAGAGTGTGTATGGGAAGTGGCAATGGGGACTGTAGTGTTCACAAGGAGGATGCTAATGGAGAACAAAAGACTTAGAAATTCTGAAAGTGACATATTAATCTGTGTTACTTCCATTAATATCACAAGTAATTACAAGGCACAATTTGAAAGTTTAGTTTCAAAAACTGACATATTTGTGTGGCTGTTGAGATACGTACTTAAGCTGAGGATATGTATTTCAGCCTTGATCTTGACTCATCACTATTATCTGTGTATATCACAAAGTATCTATAGTTCTGCCACTAGCCATTATCATAGCCATGAAGCCTCTCGGATGGGGGGTGAGAGTGGGGGGAACACCAAAGGAGAGAAATTCTAGCATCATCACTTACCTGCTCTAGAAGTTGGGTTTTTCAAATTACATTTTCCATTTAGAGTATGTTTCTCATCAATTCATCCCCAAATTACTCTATCAATGTTGATAACATAAACATATTACCAATTCTGTCCATTTAGAGGCTCCATTGGCCTTTGTATCCCATGTCGCTCTGAATTAATATAATCTGTTTCTACTTAGCCCATATACTGTGTAAACACCTGTATCTTCATCATCTACACAAAGTAAAGAACAGACTGAAAAAATCAGACTGAAAATACGGGAGAGAAAAATACCACACTGGCAATCCTTTCTCACCACCAAAAGGAAATTACAACCCAGAGGTTTTAACATGTGGAGACAGACAGGACAAATAATACATGTGTAAAGTCATTTGATCTCTAACTTTAGTTTCAGAACTAATATTAAAGGAATACCTAATATAATCCAATTCAACAACTATGGTAGAGAAAGAACAACAAATCACAATCCCAGAACTCAAAGAGCCTATGTTCTACTAGGGAAGCTTACAATCTACAAATATAAGCATTATAATTAGTTTATGGTTGCTTTTAAAAGGTAAGTATAACATACACATTAATGAAATTTAAGAACCTGGAACAAAACGTAGAGTACAACAGAACACATAAAAACAGAAAAATAATTCCTCGATTAAGTAAAAGAAACTCTGAGGATGACTTCAGATATCTTAATGCTTATAAGGCATTAAAACAAGGTTTCAGGATTCCTAATAATGATCTTAACTTGTCCCTAAAACAGAGAAGACAGTAAGGTGAAAACTTTAGAAGGAAAAAGTAACTTATGGTACAAAACTAGAAAAAAAGACCAAGAGATGGGATGCCATTTCTTTTTATTCTAATAGCCTCCCTTCCTAACCACAATTCTAAGAGCAACATGCCCTTTGACAGAGAAAGATACTTTTGCAAGACACAGAGAAAGAGACGGTGACACTCATCTTCCTTATATATGTGGATTGAGTGAGAGTAAGGAGTCGAAGACAATTCTGAGGTTGTGGGCTTGGGTGAATGTGATAATGATTATGCCCTTGATAATAAAAGGGATATTTGGAAGACGGAACAATTTGGGAGGAAAGATGAATTATACATCCATAACATACACACACAAAGGGTCTGTCCTGGGATCTCTTCTCTTCTCCCTCAACGCTATTTTGAGTGATGATCTCATGACCTTCCAAGGGTTCAGTTTTCATTCCTACACAGATCACTTCCCGATATGTATATCAATCCTAGTCCTAGAGATAGCCTTGCAATTCCAACTGCCTTTTGGACATATCCAATTGAATGTTCAGATGTAATGTGTCCAAAACAGAACTTATTTTAGAGGTGAAGGAGGATGTTGATACTTACCAGCTGTGTGACTCTGGGGAAGTCACTTAACCCTATTTGATGCAGTTTCCTCATCTGCCAAACAGGCTAGAGAAGGAAATGGCAAACCACTCCAGTATCTGCCAAGAAAAGCCCACATGGGGTCATGCAGAGTTAGACATGATTTGACACAAATAAACAACAACAATAATAAAACAAGGTGTTGAGTATGACTGGGTTACTAGAAGATTCGGCTAGCCTTGGTAAAGAAGTTCAGGAGAGATATGAGTCAAAGGGCAAAATAATGAGTTCTGTTCTGAATATTTTGAGTCTGAGATGCCTATGCAAAATCAAAGTCTAAAGTAAACTAAAAAACTGAAAGAATTAAAAACTTTAGCAAAGTTGCAACATGTAATATAAAATAAAGCAGAGAGACTGAAACTTCATGTAAAATGACTATAACTCAAAAACAATGTTTTAATGAATGTTAAAAATTATTTTTACATGTAATTGGAAAATATATGAAACAAAATAACAACAGATAGTATAAAATGCTTGGAAGTCGACCTGCTAAAATACATACAGGAACTATATGAACACAATTGGAAACACTCTACACAAATAAAGATAGAACTAAATAACTGGGGAAACATTAATTGTTCATAGGTAAATCAAGCCATATAATAAAAATGACAATACTACCTAAATTAATTTACTTATTCAGTGCTATACCAATCACACTACCAAAGAATTACTTTTTTAGAACTAGCAAAAAATAATTTAAGAATTCATCTGGAGGAGAAAAAAAGGGTAAGAAAATCAAGAGAATTATTTTTTTTTAAAGTGGGAAGGAAAGGGGCATATAAGTACCAGATATCAAACAATATTACAAAGTCATAGTCAGCAAAACAATTTGATACTGGTAAAGAAATAAAAGGTTGGATCAGTGCAATGCATAAGGTACACAATAAACAAAACAAACGAGCACACTAACCTAGCGTTTGATAAACCCAAAGGTCCTAGCTATCAAGGAAGAACCTACTATTTAACAAAAACTGCTGGGAAAACTGGAAAGCACAAAGTAGGTACAGACGAACATCTCAAACTAAATACCAAGACGAGCTCCAAATAGGTATGTGATTTAGATATAAAGAACAATACTACAAAAAAATCAAGGGAGCATGGAAGAAAATACCTAATGGATCTATGGATGGAGGAAGAAAGAGAGTAGTTCAGAAAGCAAAATGGCTGATTTTTTATTACAGAAGGTTAAAAAGTTTGAATACAAGTAAAACTAAGTTAAAATTAGAAATAAAGAGAAAATTAGAAACATCTTTGCAGCATGTTTTTTCTGATAAAGGTCTCATTTTTAACATACATACATATATATACACATATATGTAACATACACATATATGTAACTGATCCAATTTTATAAGAATAAGACCTATTTTCCAATTGATAAATGGTCAAAGGATATGAATAAGCAGTCTTCACAGGAAGAAATCCAAGCTATCAACAGTCATATGAAAAAATGCTTGAAATCACTAATTAGAGAAATGCAAATTAAAACAATTCAGAGACACCACTTCATAGCCATCAGATTGGTAAAACTGACAAAAAAGGAAAATGACAAATATTGGTGGACTTCAATTGGTTCAACTATTCTAGAAAACAATTTGGCACCATGCCCAAAAAGCTATTAAACTGCATACCACTTGACCAAGAAATACTGCTAGTAGGTCTATACTCCAAAGAAATCAAAGAGGGAAAAGACCTAGGTATGCAAAAATATTTACAATAGTTCTTTTTGTGGTAGCAAACAATTGGAAACTGAGGAGGTGCCATCAGTTGAAGAACGGTTGAGCAAGTTATGGTATATGAATATAAATGAATACTACTTTGCTGTAACAAATGATTGAAGGGGGTGGTTTCAGAGAAACCAGGGAAGACTTTTATGAAGTGATGCAAAGTGAGAAGAACAAGGAGAACAATTTATATGATAACAATATGGTAAGGACTAACAACTTCTAAAAACTTAGAAATATGAATCAACATAATTACTAAATTACAGTTATAGAAGATTTAAGTTGAAACATGTTACTGACCTCCAAAAAGAAAGGTGATAGACTCAGAGAGCAAATCGAGGTATTTTTTTTTAAAACAACACGGCAAATGCAGGCATTTGTTTTGCCTTTTACAAGTTTGTAACAGGTATGGTTTTCCATGCTTTCTCAATGAGGGAATACAGAGAAGGGAAATGTGGAAGGGAGAGAATGTAAATTTCAAAATAAATAAGATCGTTGTTGTTGTTTTTAAAGGCTTTGGGAATTAGGTATTCTAATCCACTCATTTAAGGAATGAGGAAAGTGAGGACCAGATGAGTTAAATACCTTGTTCAAGTTTATACTGGTAATTAGTAGAAGGGCAGATGCTATAATTCCCATATTTACATCTAGATTTTGTGTTCCAAAAAGGTTCTGTTATCCAGCCTTCCTCTAGGACACGGGCAATATCCCTGAGGGCCCTGGGGAAGCTCCGGGGTATTCATGCATCGAGGAGGAAGGTGGCAGAGCTGAGCAGAAGAGCCAAACCTAAGGACGTTCCTGAAGTTGTCTGTTTGTTTGTTGCTTTTACCTTTTCTAACATTATTTGTTTTAAATAAATTACCACCCTATCCAGGAAACCTAGAACAGTCTTTTTAACACAACTAAAATGTTCAGATTCTTAGAGGATACTGGCTTATAGCAACTTCCAAAGCTTGCCTATTAAAAGCTTAATGGCAACAAAGTGTGTATACACTTACCAGCAACACTACAATAAAGTAGGGATTTTTGTTTTAACAAAATCCATATTTATATGATTACATTTCCTATGGTTGAGGGCAGCTATAATTAATGGATTTCCCTCCTTCCCCTAATGCAGTCATTTGTCAATTCAAATACAGAATGCCCAATCAATTTTGATGTATTTAGTAAGCAATTTGTCAAACAGTGCCATATCCCAGTTAATACATTAATTCTTGTCATAGAGTGACTTCTGACAACAGCAAAGCTTTCCCTAACTGGTCAAGAAAAGGAAAAATATGAGCTGGGATTCAGTATGGCCTCTTGTGGAAACAGGAACTCTATCACAGTATGCCCCAGTAAGTAGCATCATGTAACTAGAAGATGGCTTAAGCTGGAGTTGAGAATGCCTAAAATCTGAAGACAGCTCAGTGCGAGATATTATGCTGCCTTAATTCCCTACCCCTCTATTTCCTCATCTCTGCAGTGGGAATACCAACATAACAATCCTTCACAAACTCACGGGATCCAGTGATAATAAATGTGATACCAAATGTAAAGTATCTAGCACTCAGGAAGGAAGAGGGATCTGTCCATGCAAGCTCTTCTCTCTTTCCCTCTTATTTTCAAAACACTCTCTAAGAGTTTGAGTCATTGAACCACAGACTTTCAAAGTTGGAAGGGATTGGAAAGGACATCTAAACCAAAGGTGTCAAAAAATAGCCTGGGGGAGGGAGGGCTAGGTGGCACAGTGAGTAGAGCTCAGGCCCTGGAGTCAGGAGGACCTGAGTTCAAATGTGGCCTTAGACACTTTTCATGTACTAGCTGTGTAACTTTGGGCAAGTCACTTAACCCCAACTGCCCTGCCCTGCCCCCTCCAAAAAGGAAAAAAAAAATAGCCCAGGCTACATATGGATACTCCTAAGTGCTGCCTGAACTAGATTAAAATTAATTGGGAAATATTTAATAAAATAAGTAAAAACACAATATAACATATATGATGTTGATATGTGGTTTTTTAAGCTAGTATGAGGCCCCAAGGAATCTTTACAAATGGTTTAGTGACTCCCATTTCTCGTTTAGTTTGACACCACTGAGCTACACCAAGCCCTATAGCAAAGCTGAATCTACCTCAACAGCAGCACGGACAAGGGGCCATCTAGCCTCCTACTTTAAAGCCCTCCAGTAACAAGGAACTCACTATTTACTATCTATTATTGTACTTTGTGAAAGCTCTTACTGTTGGGAACCCTTTCGTTGTTTGGGGTTAAAATCTACCTCCTCATTAAATAACTTCTGAGCCATGGTCACATGTCTTATTCCTCTAAAGAAATTGTAAGCAAAACAAATCTTTCTTCCAGAAATCCTTACAAATGCCTGAAGACAGTTATCATTGTGCCTCTCTCTCCCAAGGTATTGACATGACTAAAGCCACATACGTTGGCAGCACTAGTTTGAGATCCCATAGGAAAAGTTGCTCCAAGTGATAAACTTAAAGCTGACAAAATTTATTTACCATTGATGAGCACACTGGCTTCATCCTCTTCCTGCACACATATCTCAGTTCTGTCACCTCATCCTCCTTTCTACTGTCACATTTCTCCTCATCTTCTAGAAGCCAGAGGCAAAATGGTCAGGCTTGGCTTACTGAGTTTCCTGTGTGTTGATCCCTCTGTGTGTTGTAAAAGAACCTTGGACTTGAGAAAGAAACTAGACCCAGAACCATCGCTTCGCTTAAGAATCTCATTGTTAAGGCACCTAGAGTCATGATTTCCAGAGAAGCACATATACAAATCTGCTTTTTACATTTGAGACAACGACCTGGAAATTTGTTTGGGAAATATTTCCTCAGACAATGTCTCTCTCCCTCCATTTTCTCTGACCCCCAAAACTTTCTCTTGACATTTATTTCTTAACCAGGAAAACAGCCAAAGATATTAGAAAATAAGTCATTATTAAACAAGATTCAAAAGTGCAAAGGAAAAAATAATGGTAAAACTGCTCCCCATTAGACAAGTTCTCTGGTCCAGCCAGCAGAGAGCAAAGAATAAAAAATTACAGCAAGGATTTGGCACAGGACTGTGTATTTATGAAAAACCTGCAAAGTATACCGTTCCCCCAGACTACCAGACGTCCCATTGTTTCATCAGTCTGCTGAGAGAGGTGCCCTGTGTGTCAGAAAAGCACACTGAGTATTTTTCAATGACCTGAGGGGCAAAGGTCACTTATTATAAATGGATAATGAGACCTAATGCAGTGTTCTGAGTGTGGACAAAGAAAGGGTCTCTCCTTAGCCCCTGGTGGCTCGGTCATTCAGGCTTTTATTTCCCCTGCACACTTAATGGAGCCAAACAATTGACAGAAATGCTATACAGAAGACTGAAACAGAGAGAAGCGGCTGTATTCTAACTCTGATAGACAGATACAAATAGTGACCCTGAAATGGCGCCAGAATTCCTCTTACCACGAACACGGAAGACAGCTGCAGCATTCACCCTAAACTCCCATCTAACCATTTGCTGGCAATTAACCTTACTGACGGAAGTGATAGCACATTGAACCACAAGCCATGCTATTGTCAGCCCATTACATTACTGAAGGTAAGTAAGCAGAGCCATATCATTCCATTTCAGACTCTATTTCTTAGGGAAATATGTGAACAGGTGTCCTCATCTTCTACCTTTTCTCCTCTCTCCTTCCCCCTTCCTATCTGCAAATGTCCACTGTTCCCTGGAAGGTAATATGCTCCCTCTGGGACATCATGATTTTTACATAAACATTAAACTCAATTAGGAGGGGGAAAAGAGTAAACAGAATCAGCAGGGAAAGTCAGAACAAGTGCTCTTTTGGGGTAGGAGGTGAGGATAAGAAGGAGAAGGGTTATAAAGTGCTCAATCATGCACGCGTATTTTAATTCCATCTTCAAAAATCTAGAGGGCCTCCAGGGCTCCTTCCAGTTCTATACCTTATGATGATAAATATTAATTGGAAGGGACCTTGGAAATTATTTAGTCAACTCTCCCCAACTCATTTTAGAGGGGAAAACCTGGAACACAGGGGAGGTTGGATGATTTGCGTAAGTATAAAGGAGCAAAATAATTTTGTACCTTAGGACATTTGAATACTTTGATTTGCTAACAGCAACTAAAGAAAACAGTAGCTGATCAATAAATTGTAAGTCTAAGAAACGTTAATGAAGGAATAATCTGCAAACTGACTAATCTGAAGGTATCTTTCTTATCAAATAAATATGTGGTAAGCACCTACCTATAAGACATTGGGCCAGATGCTGGAAATATAGAGACAAAATTTTTTTAAAAACTTAGCTATTACACAGGAGAGAACAACAATGATCAAGTTGTTCATATCAATAAAGACCATGAATCACATGGCAGTCTTTTCACTCACACAAAGATTTGACTATTCTGTATAAAGACATACTTCTGGGCCAAAAATGAAATTCCAGTCAAAATAATGAGAGGCAGCACAATGTAGTGGATAGAAAGCTGGACTAGGGGCGGCTAGGTGGCACAGTGAATAGAGCACTGGCCCTGGAGTCAGGAGGACCTGAGTTCAAATCCGACCTCAGACACTTAACACAAAACTAGCTGTGTTACCTTGGACAAGTCACTTAACCTCAATTGCCCTGCCTTCCCCCCTTCAAAAAAATACAAAAAAAAAGAAAGAAAGAAAGAAAGCTGGACTAGGAACCAGGAAGATCTGGGTTCCATTCTCATCTCTGACACATATCGATTATGTGATCCAGGGCAAGTCATCATCTCTCAGTGCCCCAAGGAACTTTCTAAAACTGAATTGCAGAGTAGTTGCCAATCTATATTGGTGGAGAAAGTTCCCTTAATAGAAGTTCCTTGAACCAATTAATAATTATGGCAGAGAGAATAAAAATGAAGAGACAACATACTAAAATACTTGTGACTCTGCTTACCAAATTCTTGGGAGAAAAATTCATGGAACTAGGACAAAATGGGGAGGAAATGGACTGAGGGAAAAATCTTTGCATCAAAAAGCTCTGACTTAGATACTGATATCCAAGATATAAGGAAAATTAACACAAATAAATAAGGCCAAAAGCCAAGCAAATGAATAAGACATGAAAAAAGAGCTCTCAGAAGAATTGCAAACTATTAACACTCATATGAAAAATTGCTCCAGTTAATAAAAGGATGTAATTCCTTCCTTTACAGAGGTGGTGGACCATGGATGTGGAATACTCCATACAATGTCGGACTTCATGCATGTTGGTTAGTTTATTGAACTGTTTTGTCTTTTTTGTATTCTTTGTTACATGGAATGACTCTCTGGGAAGGCAAGGGGGAGGAATATATTGGGAAATGTAGTTGATACAAAAAAGATGTCAATAAAAATCAGGGAAAAAAATTACAAGTATCTTCACACTCCTGAGCAATACTCCCCCAAAAACACAATGAAAAATCTCCATCAGAATCAGTATCATCTAGTCTGCTATCATCTTGACAAGCTGGATAGAAGATAATGCTGCTAATAAAAATGAGAAAGAATGACTTCTTTCCATTTGACTAAAAGTTTACAGACAAAAGAAATAAAACTGTAAAAAACTGATAAGAATCACAGATCACCAGTATCCCTAAAATAAGAACACAACGGAAAAGTGATAGAAACAACATATTGTGTCCTTCCCTTTTATTCGTCTTCTCCCTTTGTGAATGCAGTATAACAGGAAGATAGTTTGACACATATGGTTATTTTAGACAACTATTAAATACCTAAAGGAAATGTAAAAAACACAATAAAGAGTAGGGAGTGAAAAATTTAAAGTTGCTTTTCTCCGTCTAAAGCTGAGCACAGAAAAGTGTTTCATGAAGATTCAACCATTTTAAGAGTAAAATGAGATGATTTTTCAGATATTAGATCTTTGGTTTGGGGCAGACAGGGATAATAAAGGTAATTTGGTCCAACATCCTTATTTTAAGTAGGAGAAAACTGAGGCGCAGAGAAATTAATTAACTTGCTCAGGGTCACACAGGTGGTGACAGAGCAGAAATGCGAACAAAGGTCTCTGGCTCCAAATTAGAGGATCATTTCTCAGAACCTGTTGCTTCCCAAGTATGAGAGTCTATAATCATCTTATTTATCCTACACTATGAGAATAAGCTGCATGGGGAGAGTCCAGAGAAGGAAAAAGCACAATCTTTGTTCATAACAGCATTATAGCTATCAAGGCATACTTTTAATATCAGAAAAACTGGCTTCTTCTCCCAGCTTTTCCATTAGCTTATTGTGTGGCTGTGGGAGAGTCACATAACCTCTTTGGGTCTATTTCCTCCTATGTAAAACAAATGAAGGGGGCTGGATGATCCTGCAGATCCCTTCTAGCTCTAATTTTACAAGAACTGGGTAGGAGAGTAGTTTGCAAGGTAAGACAAGGTACTCATAAAGATAACTGGGGCTATTTGAAAAATAGATTGCCAAGTCACTTTCAAAGTTTCTAAATTGCAGAGCATTTGTACATGGGGTTTCCTCACTGGAAGTTCCTATACCAATGAAATCAAACACTGAACTAACTAAATAAATTAATATATACGCTACTCAGGATACTTGTCAGGAAGGACAGGCTTCTTGGAAGAGACAGGACTTGACTCAGGCTTTGAAAGACACAAAAGACCTCAATACACAGAGAAGAATAAACAAACTTCAATTCAAAAAGCGTTTAAAGAATACCTAAATTGTGCCAATTATACTTTTGCTAATTTTGTGCAGGTGAAATAATGTTAAGTATTCTATCTAAATGGCTATCTCCTTGATTCACAGGGGGACTATGATGTACTGTTCTATTTATAAATAATATATGGTGTCTTGCCTATATCATGGATTCAGTGGCCCTGTGGACCAAATAATCATTAATTGTGTGGCATTTTCTAGGCCACAAATTTTATTTTATTTTGTTTTTTTATTTGTACAGTGAGGGCACTGAATTTGATTATTTCTTGAAGTTAGAGTCAAGTATAAATTCCTTTGATTTTATGGCCCCTCGTACCTAGGTGGCTCTAATTAGAGTGCTGGGCCGGGAGTTAAGAAGATCTGAGTGAAAAATCAGCTTCGGATACTTACTAGCTATTTGACCCACGGCCAGTTGCTTTAACATCAGTCTGCCTTGGTTTTCTTAACTGTAAAATGGGGATCATAACAGCACCTATCTCCTAAGATTTTTGTAAGGATCAAATGAGACAATATTTGTAAAGTGTTTAGCACAGTGCCTAGCATGCAGTAGGTACTTAATAAATACTTGTTTCCTTTTTTCCTTCCATCCATTCTATATCCTTTTTATTGTAAAAAAGAAGCCCTATAATGTAGATGTCACCACTTATCCTTATAATGGAGTTACACTATGTCTTCTTGTCCACAGCAATCCCTTCGAGGTCATGTTTGCCTACACAATGTGAGAAAATATGGCCACAGCCCAAAATTATTCCTCACCAGATATATCTTATAGTCTGTTTTCTAATAAAGAACATAGTTACTACATTGATCTCTGGTACTGTGTGTTCACGGTGTCACATACAGAAGGAAGATTCAAATGAAAGCACGGCAGGCTTATCAGATTAGTGAATGACACAAAGGAGAGGAGGAAAAGTTGTTGTTTTGAATAACAGAAGTAGGCTATAAAGTGATCTTTGTAGGCAAGGACAAATCTACAATTATAACTTTTAATAAGGAGTACCTGGAAAAGCTCACACTTGTATAGAAGATTTTGTAACCTAAGTATAGGATAAGAAAGACACGTTGAGGAGGTAATTTTTATGTAAAAGACCTTCAGGAGACTGAAAGCTCAGAGAGTCAACATTATGATATGGCAGCTACCAAAAGCTAGTCTGATTGTAGTCTGAAAAAATAGAACTACAGTGTTCAGAATTTGGGAAGTCGACTATTCTCATGTTCAAACCGTACTTGGAAGACTATGTTCAGGTTTAGAAGCAACATTTTTATGAAGAGCATTGACAAGCTGAAACTTAATCCAGAAGAGGGCAACCAGGATGCTGAAGAGATTCAAGACTGCTACGTGAAGCTTAATTAAAGGAGAATCTTAGGAGATGGTTAGCTTGGAGAGGAAAAAACAAAGAGAACGTAATCTTTGGGGGCTTTTTTCTTCAAAGATTGGAAGGGTTAGAATATACAAGAGAAATTAGGTTTGAATAACTGTTCCTGTTGGGTAGAGTTAGGATCAAAGGATGGAAGCGATAGGGAGATGGATTTCCATTCAACATAATCTCACAATCTGAGCTGCCCAGCAATGGAATGGGCTACCTCAGTATGTAGTGAATTTTCAGTTGCTAGAAGTCTTCATGTTGTACAATAACAGCTTATGGGTGACAAAGGATTCCTACTCATAGTTGGAATATATTTCCTCTTTAGTTCCTTCTAATACTAGATGCCAAGATTCCTTGAGTCTCAGTTACCTCCCCTAGAAAGAGGCATTAACTACAGTTATAACTTAACTCACAAAACTCACATAAGGATCCAATGAGATAATGGTATTCAAGTACTACATCTTGAAAGAACAGAAGCTGAGTGTTGGAAGGTACCTCACTGGCCATCTAGAGTCTAGATTGAGAGCAGCCTTTTGATTGAGTTTAAGTTTTACAGAACAAATCTTTTTATTAAAAGGGATTTAGTTTGTTTAGTTTGGATTCAGTCAAAGGGCCATACTTGAGGACCTAGAAGGCCACATGTGGCCTCAAAGCAATAGGCTCATCATCCTTGATCTAGACAAACCTATACCTGAAGGATCTTCTTTACTATATAACAAACAAATGTTCATACAACATTTAACTGAATATCTATCAGGAAGATTAACCTCACTGCTTCTAAAAACAGACCACAAATTAAATAGAAAAGGATAGAAAAGCATAAGTTCCACTATGCTTTTTATCTGTAGGCTATATTTTTTAAAAGCATTTGGTCTGGTAGTGCAAAATACTGACTTTAACGCTCTCCTCCAAAAACTGCTAAGATTCCTTGGAAAATAAAACTAGATTATTTTGTTCAAGAATCCACTAGCTATTAAGGTTTACCACATTTCCCATTGCCACTGGAGACAATGGTGTCAACCATGGAAAAAGCAAATAAATTTATCTCTATTAAAATAAAAATTCTCTGTATAACATTTCTCTATATTTTATCGTATTAAAGGAGTTGGTCATGATTAAGGAATACAGAACATAACACAACAGGGTTTAAAATATGGACAAGGGAGAGTTCTAAATCAAACCCTTCTAAAGCATGGAGGATCCTGCTGCTGCTACTATCCCTCAAAATAGTTTCTAAGGCAAGAGAACTTGTAAATTAGCAAAAAAAATAGCCAAAGGTGAGAAAGACTCAGTAAGGTGATCACAATCTCTCTCTCTCTCTTTCTCTCTCTCTCTCTCTCTCTCTCTCTCTCTGTCTCTCACACACACACACACACACACACACACACACACACACACACACACACACACACACACACACACACACACACCCCTATGGAAGAGGAAGAAGCAAAACATCAAACTTTCTAATTTCTTGATGGAGGACTCTACCCACAAGATTCCAAATTTCCCTAAGAAATTTACAATAGAATCTAACAAGCCAAAATTATGAAAATCTTCAGTAAAACTCAAATGTACAAGCTGAAATAGTTACTGGAAATTAACACAAACCCAGATGTTAAAGCAGTATAGCACAATCTATGGCCAACAATAAACTATAAATACTCTTCAAACAAACTCCACACACCGAGCTTCCTCCACAAGAGATCCCTATCTCCTTCCTCTCCACCCTACTCACTCCTGGACAAATATTTACTGGTGACAATGTAGGGAAGTATTGATGAGTTCCTCTGTCATACTTGGTATATGCCATAACAGTGATGCAATGCAGGATGTTAGGTTAAATTGATGGTAACGCTGAAAGTAGACATCTTCCTCCTAAATCCAGGAATGACTGAAAGATGTGGTCAGTCCTTCTCTAAACATAATTGCTTCTCCAGGACACAATCATTGACCTTGGTGCTGAAGATCAAATTTATCTTTTTTGTCAAGATTACATATGCACTGGCCCTAGCAGGAAGCCCAGTGTATACAGCAAGATCTACAAATCCAAACCTGCAACAGGAGGACCAACCATCAAATAATCACAAATAGCCATGTTGTATCTATTCCGGACAAAGAGGAAGATACAGATCCCTTTCCCTCTATGATAGAAATTTTTTTTCAGGTATACTCGGAAGTACTACTGGCTAGTATCCATAGTTGGACATCAGAATTCCTGGGTTCTCAGAATTCCAGTTCTTCCAGTGACTAGTAAGACTTGACCAGCTATTTTGCCACTGGGGTTCCATCACTCTATTCACAGCTATGTGGTAAAGAATTCTAAACTCTGAAATAAATGTGTTCTTGAAATCCAAAGTATTATTATTACTAATTTTGTAATTTGAATGAATTTTTTATGGATCTATTCTAGTGGCACAATCCAACTAACCAATTAAAATATTAACAATAAACTACATAACGACACACCAAAAGAATCAAACATAAATGTAACCAAATTATTAACATCAAGTAGGACTCGAATGAAGAAGCATGAGAAGACACCCCTCACCTACCTGGAGGTGTGATATTCACAGGTGTTACATGTTGCACATGTTTTTGAACTTTTTCAATGTGCCAATCAGTTTTGCTGACTTTTTTTCCCTCCCCCAAAAAATTAAAATAGAAACACTTTGTCATGTGGGACAGCTCTTGAGGTTGAGAAGGGGAGAAAGATACATGTGACAGTATGGTGACATAAAAACCAGAAAACATCAATAAAATTATTTTTAAAAATTAACTATAGTGGAGATAGAAATCTGTTGACATGACAGCTGGTTTGCACCTTGGATCCACAATCATCTAACTGAAATAAGGCACTTACATTTCTGTCCCTCCATTTTTTCATTTACAAAATGGGGAAAGTAATACCCATTCTATGTTTCTCACAATGCTGTTGTGAGGATACAATGAATTTTAAAAGATACGTGCTCTATAAAATTTAGGTAAAATTTGAAGTATTTTTATTATTAAACCTCGAATGATGCTCAGTTCTAACCAGTATATTTGAAAACAGTCTAGTTACCAACATGGCTTTCTTTGGTTTCTTGGGCAACATTTACATGATTACCTACTGACCTTCTTTACAGATTAGTAAGGAGGAAAGGCTAGAGAACATCTCAGAGTCAATCACTGGCACATGTATCAAATAATCAGCATTAAAATATGGTAGAGTTCATTCATTTCATCAAAAACACCTGAAGCTGTGTCACTCAAAATCCACAATATACGGTCAGCCAGGTCCTAGCCAGATGCAAGGCTGTGGAATTTGGAAATAACTCTTTCTGAATAATATGCATTGAAAGCACTGAGTACTTCTGAAGGTTTGTAGTTCTAAAAGAAAAGACAAGAACTTTTTCCCCCCCAAAAATAGTATTTAGCATGAATGAATATGTTTTACTGATGTTCCTTAAAGAGGCGAGTTCAAGCTATGCACCAAAGGGGTATCAGGATTTGTTAGCATTGATCTCTTCTTTCTGGTAAACTGTATTTGCAGAACTACCCCAAGGATGAAAAAGGAAAAGTTGGTTTCCCCTCCCCTCCATCTTTTTAGACCTTCCCTGGAAAAAAGATGACTCAGGATAGATTATTGAAAGAAGTCATGAACAAGAGCCCTACCCTTTTATCTGCAATGATGCAATGGCTATCTTCAAATGGCAGAAATAAAGCTCAGTTGGCTTTTTGCTTGTTAATTTCTTTGAAAGTAGAGAAGGGAAACTATGGGCATGTAATACTTCACAAAACGTTAGACATTTTTTATGAATTAGTTTGTTTTGCTGACTTGTTTTTCCTTTCTGCTTTTCATTTCCTTTATAAGGTTCCCTGGATGGGAGAGAGGGAGGGATGGATATATAAATTTCATTTTAAATTTCAATTTAAAAAATACTACCCACTTTTTTCTTCATTTAATTATTCAATATCTACTTAACTAACATTTATTACATGAGGCAGCTATGACAGAAGATGAAGAACTAGTCTCGAAGATAGGAAGACAAAGCTTCAAGGTCCACTTTCTGATACACACTTGTGTGTAAGCACGGGCAAGTCACCTAGCTGTGAAATACTCTAGGTAACTATCTAAGACTCTAAGGACCAACCTGCATTGGTAGAGAGAGTTTCCTTATTAAAAGTTCTCAAGACAAATGAAATTACAGATCCACAAGCTCTACCCAAAAATCAAATATTATTATTAGAGTTGTGCTAGGTGCTGAGAGAGATATAAAGATGAATATATGGGTCATAAGGTAACCTGTCTTGAAGATACTCACAATTTACATTACATTTACAGTGTTTCTCAACCTGTGGGTTATGTTCAATTTGTAACAATGAAAATACATCCTGCATATCAGATATTTACATTATGATTCATAACAGTAGCAAAATTACAGTTATGAAGTAGCAACGAAAATAATTTTCTGGTTGGGGGTCACCACAGCATGAGGAGCTGCATTAAAGGGTCACGGCATCAGGAAGGTTGAGAACCACTGTGATTAGAACATAATAAATAATAAAATAAAGTAAACTATAACAAAAGACCAACACAAATACAAAAGAACACAACAAAGAACAGAATTGTAAAGTGGCAGAGGTGGAAGAAAATCAATAAAAAATCATTAAAGTATCTATTATGCATCAAACATTTTGTGCAGTGTTGGAGACATAATACAAACAAAGGGAACTTAAAGATCATTTGTCTAATTCACTGTCTAGTCTGAGTACTGAGGAACAGAGACAAGAAGTGATTTGCCCAAGGTCACACATGTCTAGCAGAGGCAGAAAAAGTCATAATAATTCACATGTCTACGGGTGCTTTCAGATTTACAGAGTCCTCCCAACATTCACCCTTTCAAGTAGATGGCGTTGGCATTCTTATCCCCATTTTACAAGCTGGGTTCAAAGAGGTTACAGTGTCACACAACTTGTAAGGGTCAGAAGCAGTGCTGAAACCCTGATTTCCTCTAACTCCAAGTTCAGGCTCCTCCGCCCCCTTCCCCCCCATGCACCACACTGCCTTTCCCACAAAATCACATAAGACTTGTTGGAAGGGAAAGATCATTTACAGCTTAGGGGAAACAGGGAAGGCCTTAGTATGGGGTTGGTATCTGAACTGGTAGAAGTAAAAATGGAGGAAATAGGAGGAGTAGGGAAGGTGGCATTTCAGGATAAGGGAATAAAAAACCGTAGCACAGAGACTGGAATTTGTGGGACACATTCATAGAACAGTGAAGCAGATCCTTTGTCCACAACATAGAATATTCATAAAATGGGTATTTTTTTCCTTTCTAATGTAGACTCAAAAAGTAAGGGAACGTTATGGATATTGTATATTTAGATTGTAGCAGAGCTTCCAGAAAAATCTTTCATGCTATATGGATTTGGAATTGTTTGAAAGACTAGTCATAAATATTAATATTAATTGACTTGTAATATTAACTTGGAAGTAGGCATCTAGTGGAGCAC
Organism: Pseudochirops cupreus; assembly: GCA_028627135.1. NCBI lineage: Eukaryota > Metazoa > Chordata > Mammalia > Diprotodontia > Pseudocheiridae > Pseudochirops > Pseudochirops cupreus. Next base: position 135,026,382 of record CM053584.1, on the reverse strand, counting down.
CCAAGGATCTCTCTTTGAACTTGAACTAACCACCACTTTTATTAGTAACTTGGATAAAAACATAAGAGGCATGCTTGCTAATTTAGCAGATAACACAAAAACAGAAGGGACAGTTAACTGATTGGATAATTTTGACAGGCTGCAATACCGGGTACAAAATGAATAAGAGGAAACTTAAATGGAATAAATTAAAAGTTCTATACTTGGGTTCCAAAATACCCCAACCTCAACAGTATAGTGGTGGGGGTTGGAAGGCCTTGGAGGAGACAGGAGGAATAAATTTCACTACAGAACAGTTCCTGTGTTCTTTAAATGAATGTGAATAAATATGTGAAAAAGATTTGTGATCTTAATGAATAATCAGTATAAATGACAATCAATTTGCTATTTTAGGCTGCAGTACATATCCAGATAAAGGGAGTCCCATGATTTTCTGCCCAAATCATAGCATATCTGGAGTTTATGCTGTAGGGGTGATCATGATGGTGAAAGGATGACATGCTATACCAAGATCAGCTGGAATGGGTAGGGCTATTAAGCCTGGAGAAATGAAAACTTGGGGTGGAGTGTGGGGTGGGAGAATGGTGTTGCATTAGAGCTATTTTCAAGCATTTTAAGAGCAAGCATATAAAGAGAGATTAGTTTTGTTTTCCTACTTGGCCCCAATCAGTTGAAGTAGGAGCACCTGGTGGGAGTTGTAGAGAGGAAGATTTAGTTAGACCAGGCATAAGGAAAAACTTCCAAGAATTAACTGACAGCAGAATGCACTACTTTACTCTTTCTGGAAGTCCTCAAGCAAAGGCTATATGACCATTTTTTTTGAGACGTAGGAAAAAAAATCTCATTATTACATATGGGTTGTCTTAGAGGGCTTTGGAAGTCCATCTCTTAGATTTTGTGATTCTATGAGTTGGGAATTTCTTCTATAGGTGGGTAGGAGACTACTGAGTAATCAAGTGATGTGATTAGAAGAATTAATTGGTAGCAGTGTAAAGAACAGATTGGAGGAAAGAGAGAGAAGAGACAAAAAGACCATCAGGGAACTGCTGCAATAGTCCAGGGAAGAAATAAAGTCTTGGAGTGGGATGGCAGCAATGGGTATAGAAAGAAGGGAACGGAAAATATAAATTGAATCCACCAAACACAGAACATTAAATCTCATTTTTAAAAAGCCTATAAAACAAAACACAGTCCTCACTTTATAATCTGAAGACATTCATAACCAGTAGCTGAATTTGATTACTGAAATCTGGCTTATTTTTTAGTTCAAAAAGGAAGGAATTTACAGAAAGTCCAATGCCTTATTTTCATCATTTTGCCCTCTAACTACTCTTTCACTGTCTTAAATGTCTCCTACAGGCGATCAGGGTATCTAGGTAATGTATGGACATTTGTCTGTTCTTCCTTCCCTTCCTGATAGAAAGGACTTGGACAACATTAGTAACGGATCTAAATACACTGAAGAAAAATTTCCTGTCAAATTTTTGTCCTGGAAACACGAAGTAGATAACCTGTCTGTGAACCCTTTAGTGAAACAAGATAACATTTACACCAAAAATTCTGTTCTTTTACATTGGAAAAAACACAAATTTTCTATAATGGTCTATAGTAATTTCTAAAATAACTCGGTCATTTTTTTTAAAAAAGTAATAATTTGGGTAATAAGTTTTGAACAATAATTTCCAAAGATGCATAAATGTGAAATACTGATTTCTCTAGTAATAAGGAGATTCAGCAGAGAATAGCGTTTTTAAATGTCATTTTGTTCACTCATCCTTCTTTCTGCGAAAATTCAGAAGAAAAAAAATTGTCTTCAAATTTAAGAAGATAAAACTTTATCTGTTTGATCAATAAACAGGAACAATGAAGGAGAAGCATGCCCTCAGGAGAAAGGGTAAGGCCTTCATAAGAAGCTTCAGAGAGTTGATTCTGTGGGCACTGACTTCATCAGGAGATGATTCTTTCAGTGTTTGTTCTCTGTAAATCCCAGAATCACTTGACTCCCTGACCCCACCTCGAAAGTAAAGTCAAGCAATGCTTCTAAGACCATGCCAACGTCATACTCTGGTATACTCTGTGGCGTGAAGAATACCACTCTGAGTTTATAGATCCTACAAAGACCAGGGACCCAGAGTTCTGCTGAGTACCCTTTGTCACAGTTTTATATCACAGAAACTTGTGCTCTATACCAAAGCAAAACTAATCACCAAGAATTGCCTGAGATGAGGCTCAAAGTCTCTATTCTATAAGAAAATCAACATATTCCCAAAATACTCTACACTGCTATAGTGACCTTTGTGCAAGTGGTATTCTTAGCAGGATCTTCAATGTAGGTAATTTAATCAGATTATAATTGGTAAGAACAAAGACAATAAAAATAAGTGAAATTTGGAAGTTCTAGTTATTGGCAGTGTTATAGGGGGCAGTGTGGGCTAACAGATAGAGAGCAAGGCTTGGAGCCCAAGAGACTTGGGGATTAAGTCTTGCATTTTTTTTTCTTGTTCAGGGTTGGCTTGTTTGTCTTTTCAGCCACATATTCCAAATTCTCTCTGTCAGTCAATATAATATTATGATGGCCAGAACATGGCAAATCTAGATATAAATCTTATTCTCCTATTCTATCCTTGCATCTTCTCTCGATTTACTTTTCCATTTCCTTCCATTTTATTTTCCTGCCATAATTAACATCTCTGAAATCTGTATACCATTTACTTTATCTGACTCACAGATCTAAGTAAAACCAGAGGAAGATTTTAAACAGCATTTGCAGTGACTGAATTAATGGGAGACAGAGGGGGATCTTTCTGCCCCATCTTTAAATATCTGAAAATGAGAATATTTGAAGATCTGTCTTTGGAACTACTAGAAGAAAAATAACAATGGAAAACACCAAGAGGAAGAATGCTGTGGTTAAGCACGAGTGAAAAGTTTCCAGGCGCCAGGAACAAGAGGACATTTGTGTTTTAATAAGACCTCAGTATAATCACTAGAAGGGAATTTGATAGTAAGAGATACTGACCCATGACCTCTTAAACACTGAGTTTCAGAGAGGGTGTACCAGCTGGACAGGTAAAGGCCTTTCCCCTGATGCCTAGACTACTTTTAGGAATTGTATGTCAGACTTTTATTGCTCTGCCAGATGACCATATTGTGCATATTTATTTGCATCTTTTATTAGCATTTTCAGTGTTGTCTATCAAATAGACTGCTTTTCCCTAAGTTTTATCTTTTCATATGCAGATGATTTTTTAAAAATTGGAAGTAATTATGTTTTACAACCATGGGGTCTTCATGCAAGGGCCATTCATGACTCTTTCAAAATTATTCTATATTTAAGTCATAGTTTTACCATGGACTATTAAGATAATCTTACAGAAGAAATTTATTTCTCTTCATCTTAGTCACTCCAACTGTAAATTTGTGAAAGTAACAAACTTCAAAGGAATCAGAGGAGGCTTATTAAATTCCAATTTATCCCTTTAAACTTCCAAATATAATTCTTTTTTTAAAAGGGTCAAACTGAGCATAAGCATCCCAGTATATTTAGTGTCTACCTACCCTAATAAATCAAGCTCAATTAAAGATACTTAGTAAATGCTGAATGAATGATACAACTAAAATGCTGAGGAAAAGACAAGATCATGGTTTTATCATTTTTTTTGAGGTTTTCTTTAACAAAATGAGTTCTGATCACTATCTAATTGAAAAAAAATAATCATGTGAACCCCATTTTCCAAAAGGCAGCATTTTAATAAAATCAAAAAAAACTTAAATACTCATGGATTTGGTCGCACAAAGTAGTCAATATAACTTGAGGCACCCTTTATCATGTCAGCAATAGGACTTTAGTCTGGCATCGCAGACTCTTATAACTGAACGTAGCTAATTTGAATGGGGAACTTGACTGGACCAAATCAGAATGGACAGCCATGGATGAGTTGCAATCTGCATATCTGGAGAAAATAACTACTTTGACTGCATCACAAATCAGTATGAGCATCTGCGTACTTGATGCTGTGGTAGGTTTTGTAGCTGACTTGTTAGGCTACTGTGGATCAGTACGTTGCAAAATTTCTTGACATAACTTCAAAAACTGCAAATTATTTGTAGTTCCCAATGTGCTCTTGCTATTTAACACATACCACATTTTAACCCTAAAATAGATTGGTTATGGAAACATTTTAAATCATGGTTTACATTACAGTCGGGCAGGATAAAGTACAGTAAAAGTACAGTAAAAACGTCACCAAAAAAATGTCAACATTAATTTCAAGATATTTCCTAAAAATATGCAGTGTGCCAAGCTATCTAGTGAAATTAGGGGTCTAGTTCATTTTATAAAATTGAATGGTAATTATAAGATTTTAAAAATTCTATGACCACAAACTAAAAATTTAAAATTTAAAAAATTTAATTGTCTTCTCATGCCTCCTGTGAAAAATGACTACATAACAGTCTCAATGTAGATTTCTACCTTTTCTTTTTTTAAACTACAGCTCAGTTTGCTATGAATTTTAGTACCCCAAAAGAGCTATTTTGACAAAAATGTCTAGTAGGAGAGGTAAGGTTTCTTTCACAGTTTCAACTACAGTAGTAACTACACTGCAGTACTTATCATGCAGTACTTATTAAACTACATTGCAGTACCTATCAAAAGCTTTCAGAGTCAACAAATATGACATTTACACATGGATTAGACCACTAACTTTTAGTAAACTCTACTTTTATTCTTCAAGCCCTATGGGTTAATACTGAGGGGGAAAAAGTGCCAAAATTCTATAGAGGTGGTCCAGGCAGAGAATTTTTTCCCCATCTTTCTATAGCATTTTATTAAATCCCACAATATATTCCCCAGCCTTGCCTTGCATGCACCAGCAAGATAGCAGTGATATTTTTATAGAATATCTAGCTTGCCAATACCCTGAGCACCTCTAGACCCTGGGCCTGTGGGTCAGTGCTAATAGGCATATCTTCTTTAAAGAGCCAGCATTCTAACATTTGGTTTGAAAACAATAAAAAGAGTGCAAACTACTCAAGCTACTTACAGCCGGCCAGCAGGAACTGAGAGTGTTGCACAGCATCTGCAGCGAGGAGTAGTGGGTGGTTGGCATTAAAGGGTGGCTGCAGCTCATTCCACTGAGGAGTTCTAGGGAAATAATATGAGATTAATCTTTGAATTTAACAAGGGTGATGTAAATCACTGCTGTTTTCATTGAGTACAATAACAGCTGGTGGGAGTTCACAAGCGTATTGGAATCAAGAAATAGAATTTTTTCAATGTGCTGAAACACACATTCCTGTGTCTACAAGAGAACAAAAAGGAAAAAGTTTCTCCCCCCCATATGCACGCACACACGCGCGCACATGTGCACACGCACGCACACATGTGCATGCGCATGCACACACATGCACACGCACGCACGCGCACACACGCACACACACACACACACACACACACACTCTGCTTCAAGCCAACATCAGCTGAACATTAGAAGAAACTACACGAAGAGGACCATGGGATTTAAAGAATAGGGGGCAGTTATACAATGGAGGAAGCCATTCCTACAACATCTGATTTCATTCTATTTCAATAGAGAGTTGGAACTTGTTCTCTGGCATGTGGGGACAGGCATGCAGGAGTGTGTTTTTTGTTTGAGGAAACTTCTTTTGAAACTTTAACACCCAAGTTGGTAACTTGTCAGGAATTCTTTACATTTCAAAAGAAAATTAACTCAATGAAAAATTTAAACCATGGTGAGAAACAGTTGTGTAAATTTGTGACTTGTTTCTCAATCGAATTAGCATGTGCAGTTCCATTTTGGAGACGGTGAAATAATCTTAATTGGAATTGGCCACTCCTAAATAGCTTGATAAATCCAGTACTGATCAGTCTAATCCAGAAATGAATAGCAACAAAGAATATCTGAGCCTACCCTACCAAGATCAAGACAATGATATTTTAAAATGTCAGAAGCTAAGGCATAGTTTTCATACCCAATTTTGTTTCTTTCCCTCCATGCAATTTCCCTGTCTCTCTTAGACAAAGCTCAGTTCTGAGCCATTTCTATGATATTTTCCCTCTTTCCTCAGGGGAAGCTACCCTGTTCCCCACTGGGACGCACTTTAGAATAGGACATTGACTCTTTACCAAATAGTACTACAATGGCTAAGACTGTTCCTAATTCACATTCTTTGGGAATCCTTTCAAAAGATAGCTTCCAGTCCTCTTCTACTGGTTTGCAGCTCACTCAAAGGCTGGCTCTGTGCCACTATGTACTTTCAGTGAGCATGAGACTGAAGAAGAGGGCAGCAATAAGCTTTTACACGTCGAAGGGAACAAAAACTCAAAGGAAGAGAAATGCTAAGGTGTTACGGAGAAAAGCAGGAGGTACTACCTCACTAAAGTCCAGCTGGCCCGGGGAGAAGTCACCATTTCCAGGGGAGTGTCATCACTGATCTTGGGGGCAGTGCTGAGTGGCCGAGGTTCCATCACATGCTCCACCAGAGTCCCATAACAGCTGATGATATACAAGGACTCAACCACAAACTGTTTGGACTGATCTATACAGAGAGAGAAGTATAATCTAATTAAGAACAAGAACACAAAAAGCGACAAGACAAATCTACTGTGCCAGGGTAGATGACAATCACTTCCTTAAGTGTTCTACCTGTTTAGAATGTTCCACCGGTACTCCAGGTCACCCCTAAGTAGTCAAGGTAAAGAAAGCTATCACTTGGCCTACTCCTACAGCCTTTTTCATTTAAGTCAAATACCCAATGAAAGAGGAAAATTATAATAATCATCTCCATATAATCAACATTTCAAAAGCCCAGCTAATTGTCCATTTATTTCCAAGCAATATGTAATACACTCAAATTATGCTACAACAAAATAATGTACAGTTCCTCAGATTTTGTTGTGATGAGATTCTGATTGCATTATAAAAATTAAACACTGTCAGGAATGATTAAATATGATGAATCAGAACCAGAGTAAATTAAATTTTCATGGAACAAGTTTTTCAGACTGAACTACACAGAATTTGTGTTCACCTGTACCAAGCCTATGAATATTCTTCACCCAGACTGAAAAAATTTTAAATTCCTAGAAATGAAGAAACTACACATCACCCCCTGCTAATCCCTCAAACTTCATGACCCTTAATGACACCAGTTGCCCCAACCTTAAAAGTAGGTCAGCCAAACTCAGGGAGATCAGCAGCTAAGTATGTTGCTAAACAAATGGCTTTCAGGTGAGTACACATGTCCCCACTACCACAACAAGTCTAGTCCTGTATCTCAGGTTTTACAGTAAACCTAGCAGCAAATATAAAATCTCCGATGAATGCTGGGTGGGTCACCCTATCTCTAAGCCAGACGAATCAATTACAGTGCCAATTTGGAGAAAATGGCTGATAACTAGTCAGCAGGATATACAGGAAAGGCAAGTTAAAAGGGTAATTAGAACATCAGGGAGAAACACTGGAAAATGAGCTTCACAGAATGTTTTAACTTGTAACAAAAGGTCCCTCAGATACCATCACTGAAGCTAAAGAGGGAACAAAAATTAAAGATGGGATAAGGAAATGGAAGGCTTGCTGACTTGACTGTATTCTCTTCCATTTGTGCAGGGAACCTGCTGTGCTCAAGATCATGTTTCTCAGGAAAGGGTCAGTGAACAGAGATAACAAGAGAAAGGGTGGGGGTCTGACGGCCAGTTTTAAGTTTAGAGAGAATGAAGAGATGTGCCAAGTATAAGCCTGACCAGAAGGGTGTTTCAAAACAAACCTGTTTGTGGCCTACTTTAGTACTAATGAAACAAAGACAAGAGAAGGAATTGTGTGTGTGTGTGTGTGTGTGTGTGTGTATGTGTGTGTTTAGACCCAAAAAAAGTCGTGTCTACAAATAAAACTGCTCTACTCTGTAGATGTTTTAAGGAAACTGACTGAATAAAACTGAACCAGAACTTATGAAGTACCTACCCCAAGTAAGATACTATGTGAAAGACAGAACAAAAGATGAAAAAAGCAGGCCTACAATCTAATGGAGAGAATATGACCTGCACAAAAATAAACAGGAAATAATCTTGAAAATAACGAGGCCAAAAGTCATATCCAGACAAACTATCCTGGTAATACCTGAGGCTGATGGACTGAGAAATGGTTGGAGAAATCTCAAAACAGAGACTAGAGACAGACAGAGGGAGAAGGGGGAAAGGTAGGGTGGGAGGAAGGAAAGAGAGAGACAAGTTCTGGTTCGAGCTCCTGTAGCAGCTGCCAGAGCTGCAATGCCCAAAGAAGGGAGAAAAGGAGGCCACAAAGGCCAAGCCAGGCAACACACAAGCCCTGAAGAGATTGATGCCCAGCTTCAAGCTGAAAAACAGAAGGCAAGGGAAGAAGAAGGACAAAGTAAAGAACTCAGTGATGGAGCAGCTGGTGACCCCAAAAAGGAAAAGAAATCCTTAGATTCAGCTGAAAGTGACGAAGATGATGATGACTACCAGCAGAAGTGCAAAGGAGTGGAAGGGTTAATAGACATAGAGAATCCCAACTGAATAGGCCAGACAACCAAGTCACTCAGCTGGATCTGGATGGGCCAAAGGAGCTGTCTAGAAGAAAACGGAAGAAATAGAAAAATAGAAAGCAAAAGAATGATACATGAAAATGCATTTAGCTGGTAAAACAGAACAAGCCAAAGCAGATCTGGCCCAACTAGCCATCATCTGGAAACAGGGGGAGGAAGCAGCCAGAAAGAAGGAAGAAGAAAGGGAAGCAAAAGATGATGCAGCTGTGTCAGGAAAACGAATGCAATGGCTCTCCCTGAATAAATAAGGGAGGAGGAAATGCCAGGGAACTGTGCGCAGGGCCTGCCAGGACCTCTGCCATATTGCATCCCACACCGGTGCCACCTGGAGTGTACTGTGGCATCCCCCTCCACCTAATGGAGCCACAGACAGCGTGGATCCTCTTCATCTCGGCACAGAATTCCATTTTGGAGCATGGGGGAAGGGCGGGGGAGGGGGGCAGCTGCTATCTTTGGGGCAGAAATGATGCAGAAAAGCATTTCTGTGTGTCACAGTTTGAAAAAGGCTGGATGTTTTTGCTGTTCTTAAGATTCAGAACATATAGCAGGGGGGAGGGGATGGTGGGATGGGGGAGGATAGGAAAAGCATTGACTTATAGATTACATGGGGTATGTCAGTTTGGGTGGGGTGGGGGGTGACCCATAGAAAGATCCTAATGAAAATCCTGGGTCTATATTGACGGAGCACTCATCTGCACGTTTCCCCGTGAAATCTCTGCAGTCTGAGTATAGTAATAAACGTCTGGGAGCACAAAAAAAGAAAGAAATCTCAAAAGACTGGAGGCACCACCTGAGCTGGACCTTGAATTAAGAAAAAGATCTTAAAAGGTCCAGAGCATACTTCAAGAACAGGAGGAAGGAGAGGAGGAAACAACATAGCAGAAACAAGGCAGTTACTTCTTGAACTCTCCTAAATCTTCCTCTAAACAACTTTAAATCATGCCTCTAGAGCAGCAGAACACACAAAAGGAGAAGGTGAAGTAATTTTCCAGACCAAGATAACTTAAAAGGTAGATAGGAAATAAACAAAGAAACAGATAGATAGATAGATAGATAGATAGGCAGATAGACAGACAGACAGATAGATCAATCAGCAGGAAAGGTATGTCACACTGGGATGAGAGTCGAGTGCAGTTCAGCAAAGACAATGCCCTAGCAAACCAGGAGCAGGCCTTGAGGGTCAATGACTTGGCATCTTCTGGAGCTCTCAGTCTACAGATGGGGAGTGGGGGGAGAGGTGTCAGATAACTGGAAAGGAAATTACGAGGGTCTCTTTGCTGGCACTGGTGGCAGGACTCTGTTACATGGCCCATACATGGATCTGGGTCACAGTTCTGGGTCAAAGTCCCAGGGTGAGGAAGAGCACTAGCACTCAAGAGCTTGTGGCAGCAAGGAAGCAGAGACCCTACCCTGGTCATAGTTCTGGGGCAGAAAAGAGTACTTGTAGTCACTCACAGACCAAAGCACATGCCAGTAGAACAGTAAAAACACCTTTCCTTAGATCATATCACCTTGAAAGAACTGAAAACTTACAGATTCCTATCCTCCTACCCTGAACCAACTCTGAAAACAGCTGCACAAAAAACCTGAAGCTTGGGACAGCACTCACTACACCCCAAAAGCAGAGTTTAACCTTAAAATAAAAAGTCAAGAAATAATCTGGAAAATGAGTGAACAACAACAAAAAACCAAGTTACTATGGTGATAGGGAAGATCAAGACCCAAACTCAGAAGAAAACAAAGTCAAAACTGCTACATCGAATGCCTCAAAGAAAAATGTAAATTGGTCTCAGACCCCCCCCCCCAAAATAAAATTCTTGGAAGAACTCAAAAAGGACATTAATATATCGTTGGTGGAGTTGTGAACTGATTCAACTATTCTATAGAGCAATTTGGAACTATGCTCAAAAAACTATAAAACCTTTGACTTAGCAATACCACTACTAGTTCTGTATCCCAAAAGAGATTTTTTTTAAAAAGAAAGACTATGCACTAAAATATTTATAACAGCTTATTTCTGGGGGCAAAGGATTAGAAATTGAGGGGATGCCCATTGATGGAGGAATGGCTGAACAAGTTCTGGTATGAGATTATGATAGAATACAATTGTACTATAAAAAATGATTATCAGGATGCTATCAGAAAAACCTGGAAAGGTTTGCATGAGCTGATGCAAAATGAAATGTATGGTGTACAAAGTAACAGTATTACTGTAAGATGATCAGCTGTGAATGACTTAGCTATTCTCTAGAATGCAATGATCCAAGGCAACTCAGAAGGACTCATGATGAAAAAATCCTAACAATCCCCAGAGAAAGAACTGGTGGTGTCTGACTACAGACTGAATCATACTTATTTTTTTAATTTTCTTTATTTTTCTTGAGGTATTTTTTGTCTGTTTTCTTTCACAACATGGAAATATTATGGAAATATTTTGCACAACTACACATGACTATACACATATATAACCTATATCAAACTGCTTGACTTCTCAAGAGGGGGAGGGAAGAAGGGAGAGAATTTGGAACCCAAAGTTTTAAAAATGAATTTTTAAATTTTTTTTACATGTAACCGGGGAAATTTTTTTAAAAATAAATACACAAATAAATATTAAAAGAAAAAGAAAAGAAAAAAAAGAAATGATGAGGAGAATATTTTCAGAAGACTTATATGAACTGATACAAAAAGAAGTGAGTAGAACCAGGAGAACATTGTACATAGTAATAGCAATTTTGTATGATGAAACAACTTGGCCATTCTTAGCAACAGAATGAACCAAGACAATTCCAAAGGACTTGTGAGTAAAAAAAAAAAATGCTACCCATCTCCAGAGAAAGAACTGATAGAGTCTGCATACAGATTTAAGGATACTTTTTTTGTTACTTTTTTATTTTTCTTATTTTTTGTCTATGTTTTCTTTCACAATATGACTATTATGGAAATGGGTTTTGCATGGTGTGTGTGTATATATGTGTGTGTGTGTATATATATATATATATATATGTATATATATATATATGTATATATATATATATATATATATATATATATATATATATATAAAACCTATTTCCTTCTTAACAAGGGAATAGTGGAATGAGGAAGAGAATATGGAACTCAAATTTTTTTAAATCAATGTTAAAAATTGTTTTTTACATGTAATTGGGAAAAAATACAATATTACATAAACTAAAAAGAATAGGGGAAGCATGTATAAATGCAAAGACAAGAGAGTGCAGAAAAAGTCTAGGCAGAACACTGAATAGTCTAATCTATGTCATTTCCAGCCTTATTATTCTACCAAAACTACTCTCTCCAAAGTTACTAATGATCTCTTAGTTGTCAAATCCAGTGGTCTTTTCCAGGGGTGGGGAACCTGCAGCCTCGAGGCCATATGTGCAATCCTCAAAGGGCTGCATTTGAGGACCTAGAGAGTCACATATGTCCTCGAACCTCCTTCTCCTTGACCTAGTCTATGTACCCTTTTACATTGTTGATCACCATCCCCTCCTCAATATTCTTTTCCACCTAGGTTTTTGGGACAATACTTGATCTGAGTTCTCTTCCTAACTATCCAACCATCCCTTTTCTGTCTCCTTTGCTGAATTCTCTTTTAGACCATGTCCTCTAATCACAGATGTCCCTCAGGGCTCTATCCTGGGCCCTCTTCTCTTCTTCCTCTATACTGCTTCACTTAGTGATCTCATCAGTTCTCATGAACTTAATAATCATCTCTATGTTGATGATTTTTAGAATCTACCTGTCTTTCCCCAAACTCTCTGCTGACCTCCAGTCTTACCACTCCAACTGCCTTTCAGACATCTCAAACTTGTCAGTAAACATCTTAAACTAAACATGTCCAAAACAGAATTCATTATCTTTCTTCGTGACCTTCTTCTCCCTTTCCCTCCCCCCCCCCCACCTCCTTCCCTATTACCATTGAGGGCAACACTACCCTCTCCGTCCAGAAGGCTCACAAACTAGATGTTGTCTCAACTCCTCACTATCTCTCACTCCACCGTATTCAATTGGTTGCCAAGGCCTATCAATTTTATCTTTGCAACATATCTAGAATATATCCCTTCCTCTCCTCTGACCCTGTCACCACACTACTGCAGGCCCTCATCACCTCACACCTGGATTATTGCAATAGCCTGCTGGTGGGCGTGCCTGTCTCAAGTCTCTCTCCACTCTAATCCATCCTCCTTTTAGCCATTAAAGTGATTTTCCTAAACCACAGCTCCAACAGGCTCCAGGATCAAATGTAAAATGATGTTTGCTATTCAAAGCCTTTCATAATCTAGGCCCTCCTACCTTTCCAGTCTGCTTGTACTTTGCTACTTACCACATACTCTTTGATAAAGTGACACTGGTCTCCTTGTGGCTCCATGAATAAGATAGTCCATCTTTGGCTTCAGGTATTCTCTCTGGCTGTCCCCCATGCTTAGAATGTTCTACCTCCTCAGCTCTGCCTACCGACTCCTGAGCTTCCTTTAGGCCCAGCTAAAGTTCCATTTTTTCATAAGAAGTCTTTCCCAACCCCTCTGAAATCTAATGCCTTCCCTCTATTATTTCCTATTTCTCCCGTATGTAGCTTGTTTTGTACATAATTGTTTACATGTTATCTTCCCTGTTAGATTGGAAGCTCCTTGAGGACAGGAGCTAGCTTTTGCCTCTTTTTGTATCCCTAGTGCCATAGTACCTGGCACAAAAAAGGCACTTAACAAATGTTTACTGACTGATTGATTGGACAGCATGAACATGGTAATGTGAAATATGGGTGGAAAGGTAGGTTGCAGTCAGATTGTGGAAAGCCACGCAGTCATTCTAAGAAGTTCATATTTTACTACAGAAACAAAACAGAGGTTCCATATACAATATACAGGATGACTCTGAATATTGTTTCAATTTCTCTAGCAACTTTCTGCCAGTACTGAAGGCAGAATCATAGCATCCCTGGCCATCTTCTCTCTCACCGTATACACTTCGTCATACCACATCACAGAGGCCATAGAGAATCAGTATACTTTTCACTCCTCACTGCCATTTCCAAACTCTTCTTTTGCCATCATTCATTAACCTCTACTCCTCTGACACACATTCTGTCAAATTTTATAATCCCATCCAGATCATGATAGCTGTTATCAACCAATAAAAGATATTCTCCCACATGTCTTCAAGAATTCAGTACCTAGTAAATTATCTTCTACTATGCCTTAAAATCTGTCCTTACATTAGAAATTTATTTCACAAATATTCTAATATCTCATTTTGTTCTAATTTCCTAATTTCCTCAAATCTCATGATTAGTATTGCTCTCTCACACCTCAAGTTCAAAAAGAGATGGTCATACCCAAAGTCTCACCATCACCCACAACTGCTTTGCTTCAACAATCAAAAAATTTAATATTGTTCCATCTGATCAAAATCTCCTAGCATTCACATCTCTTCCCATCCCTTATCTCTCTTAAATTTGTCTTTCTTGTCATAACTTCTAATCCCTCTATCCATCAATGCTTGATTTAACCATCACACCTAATCTGAATTTACTTTCCTCCCTTCCAAATCTTCACTTTATAGTTTATTAGTTCAGTTCTACACTACCACCTACTCTCAAGTCTCTTGCCTTCTTATCCAATTGCTACTCATGCCTCTTCAAACTCCAATGCCAGACTACTTCCACCATCTGACCCCTCCATTCCTATTTACTAGTTCTAAACAAGGCTAGAAGAAGTCATAACACAGAGTTGACTGAATCCACTGTGAATTTTTATTATCTAACTTCAACTGGGTCCTCAGCACAAAGTAAACTTGGTCCTTTCCCCCTTATTAAGTCTCTACCCTAGTCTCCTCAAAGGATGTTTCAAAACAATTCTGCTCAAACTTCTCACACTGGTTTTTCCATCTCACTCTTTTGCTGAACACGTGGATGCTTTTACTTTACTGAGAAAACTGAGGCTATTCACCATGAGCTACCTGTTCTTCCCTTCCCTTCATGTCAAATGCTTTTTATCATTCCTTCGTCTCTCCTCATTTCTCTCAGTTTCTTACAATGAGATAGATCTTAACCTCGAAAAGGCCAACCTTTCTATACATAACATCCCCTCTCCCCCTGCCATATTCTGGGATCCACTAACACTGGCCTCTTTGCATCATCTTATCTCTTACATCCACATTCTCCTCTCAAGTCACATGTTCACCACTCTATTTTAAGCCTTTGGAACTTCTCACTTGGACTATTACAAGAGCTTCTTTTATTGGTTTTTCCTGGCTTAAGTCTCTGATCAGCCCAATCCCTAATCTACACAGTTGCCAAAGTGATTTTCCTAACATATAGATCTGAATAGGCATTCATCTAATTTCCCCTCCCTTGGCTCCCCAGTTCAATAAACCCCAGTAGCTTCCTATTACCTCCAGGATCAAATATAAAATTCTTTGTTAGCATTTAAAGTCCTTCACAATCTAGCCACACTGTAACTTTCTGACCTCACTGCACATGACTTCTCCATAATCAGGCTAATCAGGCCATCTTTCTCTTCATCACACACTGCACTCCATTTCCTACTGCCTTGGTGTTTTTCACTGGTTGTCCCCTTTACTGGAATGTACTCACTCTTCGCCTTTGACTTGGAGAATTCCATACTTCCTTCTACCAACTTAAGTACCAGATTATACATGAAACTTTTTTTGATCTTTCCAATTGTTAGTGTCCTCCCTCCTTGAACTACCTGGTATTTGTTCTTTGCATATTATATTTGAAAATGTTGTCTCCCTCAATAGAACACTTCATTTTTGTTGTTTTACTCAAATCGCTTAGCATAAAATAATTAATAAATGTTTTCAGAAAGAAATACAGATTGGAATGAGGATAGAATGAAAGCAGCAAGATCAGTTCATATCCAATTATGGTCTAGATCACAGGTCCTGAAGTGAGGCAGTGTGAATGGAAAAGGGATGTGTTTGAGAAGTATTCTAGAGGTATGATCAATAACAACTCACTGAATGTTAAGGTAATACAAAGTTTCCAAACTAGAAGGCTGGGGCGGCTGGGTGGTGCAGTGAATAGAGCACTGGCCCTGGAGTCAGGAGGACCTGAGTTCAAATTCGGTCTCAGACACTTAACACTTAGTAGTCATGTGACCTTGGGCAAGTCACTTAACCCCAATTGCCCTGCCTTCCCCCCTCCAAAAAAGCAAAACAAAACAAACAAAAAATCTACAAAGCCAGGTGATGGGGATAATAGCAAAAGAAGTAGAGAAACTGAAAAAAAGTCAAGTATAAGAGAAAGACAGTGAGTTCTGTTTTAGATATGTAAGTCTGCGTTGCTAACACACACCCAGATGAGAATACATAGCAGGAAAGTGAAAGTTGGACTGAAGTTCAAGGAAGAAGATGACCAATTGTCATTTGCACACAGGAGATCAATGGATGATTCTTCTAGAGGTCTATTTTTTCTCTGGTTCCCTTCATAGCAAGTACCTTTGCCCCAAAATAACTTTCACTTATGCTGTAGATATCTTGAATGTATAATTTTTTGTATGTTGTTTCACCCACACCTGTACTACTGAAAAAGCCCTGATTGTTTATTTTGCCTTAATTAAGTCTCTCTCTTCACCAGGCCATCTTCCACTCAAACTGTTCTTCCTAAAGCATACCGCCACATATCCCTATTTTTTTTAAAAGTCCAGTGACTCCCTATTGTCTCCAGGATCAAAGGTGAAGTCATCTGTTTATCATTCTAATCCCTTCATAACCTATTCCCGTCCTACCTTTCCAGTCATCTTACACCTTTCTCTCTACGATCCGTTGATAGTGGTCTCTTTGATGTTCTTCCCCCAAAATAACAACTCTCCTGACTCCAGTCATTTTCATTGGCTACTTCCCATGCTGGAAATTCTCTCCCTCCTCATTTCCATCTTTTGGCTTCCCTGGTTTACGTTACAGCTAAAATCCTACCTTCTACAAAATCCTTTTTAGATTCCCCTTAATGCTAGATATTTCCTCTGCTATTATAACCAATTTATCTTCTACAAACGTTGTTTGTATTTAGTTGTTTGCATGTGACTGCTTTTTCCTTCCTTCCTTCCTTCCTTCCTTCATTCCTTCCTTCCTTCTTTCTTTTCTTTGTATCCTTGGCACTCAGCACAGTGGCTGGTACATACTAGGTACCTGATAAATGTTGACTTGTTATCTAATAGCAGGAGAAGCTTACCAGTGAGAGTTGGTAAATGAGAGAGGAGGAATACACAGGGTCAGAACATGGATGTTTAGTTTCTCTCTGTTGCAGATTTTCTAGCCAATGCTGAATGATCACAGCATAGCATTATTGTAGATATGAGGATTCAAGTACAGTTTGGTCCTCTGTGGTTCTTTCCAGATCAGAGGTCATTTCACGATCATTCAGAGATCATGGACGATGCCTCAACAACTAGTTCTTTCACAGGTTCATACTATCTTTTGTGTTTCTATTCCCAGTGCTTAGCATAATGCCTGACACACAGCAGGTGATCAATAAATGCTTGTTGACTGACTAAATATGAATGTGAGCTCCCTAAAGACTGAGATGGTGTTTTTGCCTTTCTGTGTATTCCCAGCACTTAGCACAGCAGTGGACACACTGCAAGCATTTAATAAATACATATTGACTAATACATTTTTTAAAAAAATATACAGAGGAGAAGGAAGCTCATAGGAGGACACAGACAGGAAATGTTTTTGTTACTACTGAGTCAAATTTAATATACATCAATAAAAATAAATCTAATTTCATAGTTTCATGTGATGCCCTCTTTTCTGTTCTTCAATAAAATTGAAACATGTCATTTTAAAAAATGAAAATAAAAACAACTGAAAGCATGATTCAATGAATTCACCAAGGAAGTGTGATATATGAGGGAAAAGAATAAAGCATCAAAAAACACTGAAGAAAAAAAATAATGGAAGAGACAATCATAGAGCAGTAGTACAGCGCAAAGAGCACTGGCATAGAAGCCAGAGGAATTGGATTTAAATCCTACCTATGGCTCTATTTATGTGCCCATGTGCAAGTAGGGGATTAACCTCTGTAGGCCTTACTCAGTTTTATCACTCAGAAAATGAGGGGCCTGGATTCAATGGTCAGCCAAGGTCCCTTTCGGCTCCGTATGATCGTACGAGACTATAACAGGAAGGAAGAGGAAATGTAGAACTTCAAGAAAAGGAAAGAAGGAAAGAACATCCAGAAGAGACAGTTAACAGAAAATGCTGCAGAAAGGTCAAGGAGGATGAAAACCGATAAAAAGACCTTGGGCTAGGGAATTAAGAAGTTGTTGGTCAGCTCAGAGAAATACAGTGTTGAAGTCTGAAAGGCAGAGGGCAAGGCAGTGAGGACTGGGTGATGAAAAAGATATCAAGTCAGTGATACAGCATAGTCTTTCTAAAAATTTAGTCATGATGGGGAAACACAAAGTAAGATAGCTTGAGGAGATGCTATCCTTGCTGCATTTAAGAATAAAAGAATATAAGCTCCTTGAGAGTAGAGATTGATTGATTCATTCTTTGTCTTTCTGACCCTGGTGTCTAACACAGAGCCATGCATATAATAGGTGAGTAATAAAAGCTTTTTGACCAACTGATTATTTCTAAGTAGTGAAAAAGAAGCCAGAAGTGTGGGAGAGAAGTGCCTGATGTGTCCTTGGCTTTGAAGTCATATGAAGACTTAACCTTAAAAGGTCCTACTATTTCTAGATCAGTTTCTAAGATGCAAATTCCTGGATACGCATTCATGGGGGTGAGGGGAGAATCTGCATGCAATCTATATCCCTACTGAGTAATCAGCTTATTTGTTGCAGTATAGATATAAACTATGACTGACACCCCTAACAATACTTTCCCTATCTGCACAGCTCTCAGAAATACCAATTTGGAAAAAAGGCCCTGTGGGCCCTCATTTTATACATATAGAGAGATATCATCCTTTCCTTCTTAATCCTATAAAAGCAGGGCATAAAGAACTGAGGTGACATATGCCAATTACAAGGGCATTCAAAATTTACTGAAATAACTAGAAGGCAATTTAGCAAAAGAAAAAATTCTTAAAAGGGCCAAATATGCAATTTCAATAAAGATACAAACCTTTTTCTCGTTTTAGACCAGGATTATTAGCAAACCAGGATCTGGACATTCCAAAGATGGCAGCCACACAGAATTCTCCTCCCATTGATTTGCTGGGTGAAATCTGGGGGGGCGGTTTAACTTTGCTTTAAAAAAAAAAAAACAACACACACATACACACACAAGAAAACAACAAAAAATGAATATGGTAAAATAAGACCCTACTGAAAAAGAGTAGAAGTCTTTTCTGATTTTACCCCTTACAAGTGAACTACTTCCCCTGCCTAAGGCCATGCACTTGCCATAAGGGATTCTATCTATTGATGGGAAAACTATGTTCAACATATACTAAGGCAGAAATTATGTTAAAGCTCCAGTGAATTATCAAGTTAACTTCAAATGTAAAAGAAAACTGACTTTGTGATATGTGCTTGGAGAAATCCAAGTTGGTTCTTTTCAGTTCAATGCCACCTTCCCTGTGGATTTTAAGATGGAAAAAGTGGAGCCAGCACAAACCTCTCACAATAACAACAAAATCATTCATCATTCAATTTCAGTTTTGAAGTTGGAAATACAGGATGTGGGGTTGGCAATATGTGGGAGATAGAAGAGAATGAAGACAACACATACACCCATAATACTGAGTACCAAAATAACCAGATTGCACAGAATGAAACCCCAAAAATGCTCTCATTCAACATGCCACAGACAATGTGCATGTAGTAGATCTAATGATATGCAATTACATTTGCTGGTCTTCCTATTTGGTATTTATTTTTCCCTCCTTGTTCCTTGAAAATGATGTGTCTGTTGCTGGTCAGAGAACAGAGTGGTTAAAGAGTGAAGTAAAAGCTGAAGGCCTCTGGCTGACTAAGGCACCCAAATAGAATCTCTGTTTCCTATATGATTTACAGATACATGCAGAATAATTCTATGGCTTATTCTAACTATACCAAGAAAGTGTATCGCTTTCTCTTCCATTATCCAAAATTTCCCCAAATAAGGGCTCACCTTTTACCTGGCTAGCTGTCCTAGCATCAGATTCTCTTTTTTTCCTAAAACTCTTACACATCTTTTACATTCTTTAGCACTGATTCTGATTATATTCATCTACGGCAGTGGTTCTCAACCTGTGAGTTGCAACCCCTTTGGGGGTGGAACAACCCTTTCACATGGGTCACAGGGGTTGCCTAAGACCATCGGAAAACACATATTTCCGCTTAGGTCTTAGGAACCGAGACACTGCTCCTCTATCCATCTCCAGGCGGGTCCACCTACATGCAGATACGCTGACATATGAGTATTAAAGGGTTGCACCATGAGGAAGGTTGAGAACCACTGATCCATGGCTTCACACCTAGAATTAGAAGTTTTGCACAATCATCTGCGATATCATTATCTTATTTGGAGGCAAGTAGTATAGGTGACAAACAGCTGGACTCTAGGTCAGGAAGACCTGACTGCAAATCCTACCACAAATGGGATTCGTGTAGAACCTTGGTTAAGTCACTTAATCTCTTTCAGTCTCAGTTTCCTTATCTGTGAAACAGAAATACTAACAGAACATATCTTTCTCTCCTCTCTTCTCTCTCTCTCTCCCTCTCTCTCTCTCACACACACACACACACCCCTCCTTTCCTCCTCATTGCCTTACTGCTTTTCCTTTTATATAGTTTAGGCATTTGAGCCATTTCCTATGAATCAGACCATCTTTGAAGTAATTCCAACTTCTCAGGTCTCTACACTACCTGAAATGCTCTACGGCTCACAGATTAAGCATTACAAAGTATCTGAGCTGGGATAACCCTCAGATGTCATCTAATCCAATACTCTTCTTTTATAAATAAGGAAACAGAGATCAAACAGGTAAAGAGGTTTTGTCCAAGGTTTCTCAGGTGGTCAATTACCAGAGATGAAATTGGAATACAGGTCTCAAGTCCTCTACACCATGGTGGCAGGCTTCTTTTGCCACCATGTTTTCCATTTAGATAAATCAAATGCTTCTGTTATCCCACTCCTACTTCCAACTCCCTTTTACCCTGGGAAGTACTAACAGATTTTTTAAAGCCTTGTTCTGAGGACAATGACAATCTTGTAAAGATAAAATGGGAGAAAACATTTGAATGCTAAGCACAAGACTAGCTTTCTGTCCTTGCTGGACACTTCCCTTTTTGAACCAGAACCTGTATGAGAAACATGTTCTTGAGTGTTCACTGAGCTCCATCAGGGAAAGACAATTCTTTCCATTCCCCATTTGCCAGCTGTCTCAAATTGGCTCAAGCACCCCTAAAACTAAGTTCATGCTTAGAAAGTCAGTTCTCGTCTCTGATACACCTAAGCTAAGACAGATAGGTTACCAGTGGGAGGATATGTGGGGGGACTAGAAAGAAATAACATATATTTAAAGCTAAAAGAGGGCCTGGAGGCCAGATTCAACAAAACTCTTATTTTGCAGGTAATGAAAGTGACGCTGAGAGATTTGCCCAAGGTAACAATGCAGTAGGTAAGACTGAGCTTGTGATTCTCTATCTAGCACAATTTCTACTATAGCACACTAGGTAATTAAGTGAAGACTCTGCACCTCACTGGCAACATTCTTACATATGAAAAGGGGTAAATTTTATCAGGGAGGGAGTATGGTCTAGTGAGATTAGCCCAATTTACAAACTTGTTCAGTAATGCAGGCCAAGTCGCTCTTATTGTCTCAACTGTAAGACAGATATAACCACATTTTACAATATCTCTCTCAAAGATAACAGGAAAAGAGGGCTTTCTAAACCTTAAAGCAACATTTTAAGCTGAGTCATTATTAATATTAATGAGTTCTGCATTACTGGAGGTTTTCCCATAGATTGGAGGCTTACTTATTGGGAAAACTATGGAGGAGATTCATGATGCTAGAAAAGGCTAGCAAACAGGTACTCTTGAGTTCTCACTCTGGGATTCTGTGACTCCATATGACAAAGAAGGAGAATGACAGGAAATTCTTCATTTAATTCAAACCAAACAAGTTAAATTCCAATTAAATCATACACTCATGTGCGCACACATAAACACACACATACACACACACACACACATTCACTGCTAAGAGGATAGGGAAATAGGGAGGAAGTACAGAGACTGAAACAAAACCATTAAGGATTTCACATTCTATTATATGAAGGATTTGCCATTAAAGATTTCACATCCTATTACCGGGGGTACAACATGCGCATATCAGCTTCTTCCAAACCTGGACACTTCCATGGATCTGTAAAGAAGAACTCAAGTGAGGGGGAACTCTCTACCTAACCTTTCTTCCCTACAGGAAAGGGACGAACATTCTTTAGAAATGTATCAGTCATTTGATTAAGGATCCTCACCCTATTTTCATTCAAATCCTTTACATTTCAGCTATCACCTTAAATCTTCTAAATTCTACGTTGTGTCTTCTAAAAGTCCTATTCCAATGCTTCACTGCAGTGGGCAATGTCAACAGCAGCAGCCAACCACATATTCCAGAGAGGGAATCAACCCCATACACTAACCTGACTAGTCCTAACTATCTGTTCCACTGGTTTTGGTCATCACTTTTTCACTCTAAGCATCTGTGATAAAGGGGTCAAATCCTGGCCTTGGCACTTCTTAGTTAATCTTAGGCAAAGTACTTTATTTCTCTTAGCTTCCATTTTCCCATCTATAAATATAGATAATAACATTGTCTATAACTATTTCACGAGGCAGCCACATGGCACAGTGGATAGAGTACCAGGCCTAGAGTCAAAAAGATCTGAGTTCAAATCTAGGCTCAGGCACTATTTGTGTGACCCTGGGCAAGTCATTTAAGCCTGTTTGCCTAAGTTTCCTCATAAAATGTGCTAGAGAAGCAAATGGCAAACCACTACAGTAATCTTTGTCAAGAAAACCCAAATGGGGTCACAAAGAGTCAGACACAACTGAAACAACTGAGCAAAATAACTATCAAACAAAGTATTTGTACTTAGAAAGCTTTAGAGTATTGTGGAAATGTGAGTTATTGTAACCATTATTAATGTAGAATGAACTAATACAAAGTTGTTAATCTTATGTCTGCACAAAGGGCAACAAAGAGCCTTTAACTCTCCATTTTGTTTTGTGAAATGGGGAAAGAAGCCTAAATATTATTTATCATTAGGGGAGAAAAGACAGTGACAGCTCAGTCATTTCCAGCTAAGTATTTGCCAATGCATATTTGTTCTGGGTGCAGTTGGAGGGCAGCTCCCTGTCTTAGAAACACCTTAGTCTCTGGTGAACAATCAAAGTGAACTGCTTCACAAACAGGAGCTCAAAGAATCGCACAGAGGGGCGGGCGGAGTGTGAGGGGTGGAGTTGAGAGAGGCTAGTTAGCAACTTAACTAGTTAACTTCTCCCCATGATTGCAGGTCACATGCCAAGCAGCTAAAGCAGCACAGAGAAACAAGAAAGAACACATTTGCTTCTTCAGAAAAACATTAGCTTAACAAAGCTTATCAAAAATCTGTATAATAAATTGACTTGAAGTACAGATTTGGGCAAAAAAAGGCCACTTTTCTACAGAGAACCATTAAAATCAAGAGCAGAAATGGGATTGGCAGGGGAGGGGAGGTTGTAAAATTATCAATCTCCTCCCAGGATGTAAAAAAACAAAACAAAACAAAAATTCTGTGAGTTCACTGCAGTTATCTTGCAGCTTAATCAAGTGATGCCAAGAATGGAACTCTTCAGTGTTTCCAAAGTCTTGCACGTCGCTAGTTCTCGCACATCCAACAACCCTCCCCTCACTACCCCCCATCAATACAATTATCACTTACAGACGCTCACTGGCTCCTGCAGAGATTAAAGGGGAAACTTAAAGGTACATCAATAGCTCTTAGTATTTTTTTCCGTATTTCTTTATATTGACAGATCCCACAATCAGTGTTCAATAGATGATCAAAAGTGTTGGCTTCCCTGAAAATTGCTTGCTGCCATGACACAGCTGGGGAATGGGTGTGTGGAGTACTTGTAGAAAGGGCTGATTTAACTAAAGTCTTCCCACCATCATGACTACATGGGGAATTTACTTCAACAAAGCAGGATAGTCCCAGAAATATCTCAGGAAAGTGGGAGCCAGGAAAAGAGCCACAGTGTGTAAAGGAGAGATTTCTTTTATTATTGTCAAAATCTTTCCTAAACCACAACATCCAAAAGAAGGAAATAGAAAGGTTGACATAATTCCTCCTTTTTTGAGTCAGCTCAAAGGAAGTCTGGAAATGACGAAGTCCAGAAAACTCTCAAGTTGAAGCTGCGTGCTTCAGGAGGCCAAAGGATTTTTAAACCAATATCTGACAAGGGCATTAGCATGGGCAAGCATTTGTTTGCACAGTGCCAAATGTTTCTATTTCAAAATAATCTTTCATATACAGAAAGATGAAACCCTGCAAAACAATGACCAGCAGTTAAGCCATTTGGCATGGTTTATTTCAGAAAATTCTATAGTCATTTCAACCACTCCTTTGAAAAATTATTTTAATTCTAACATTTTTCTTAATTTTCCATGTCTCATTCTTCCTGTAAGGAGAATCTGACAAATTCCAATAAAAAACACTTTCCGTTAAAAAATAATTTTTAACCTAGAGGTATCTGGGATTTGGAGGCTTTGTTTCTTCTACAAATCTCCTGTCCCCCTGCTCTGTTAAAATAACATATAAATTAAACATGAGGAAAATATCACTTGTGTCTGAATGGGATTTGGGGGAAGGTTATTAGAAACCAATTCTACTGATTACTAGATATATCCCATCTTTTTTGAATTTATAAATGAGATCAAAATATCATGATGAACATAGGTGGTGACGGACTTGTTTTTACTATAAACTACTGCTCTTTGTTGCCCCTTAACCTGTCAGTACCTCATAAATTATCCCATGTACAAAAATTAAAAGGTAGGTTTAGCTTAATTTTTTAGCCAAACCCAAAGGAACATGTGCACCAAAACAACTTTTATCACTTCAAGCAAAGTTAGGAATATAAATCACCAAATTTACAAAATTAATGGTGGCAGAGCACTATTCTCAAGAAAAGAAAAGACAGAAACAAGGCTTGACGTAAGAGACTTAGGATTTTTATGAATATCTATCTGACCATACAGCTATGAGAATTATTTGTATTGAAAAAGGAATTGTGGGGATGTTAGCATTATGGGGTATGTCACTTAGAGAAATTACTGAAGCCCTGTTGTTTGTTTTCTTCCATGTTGGTTCATACTATTTGAAGGTGATCAAGCAAACTCAGATATTAAGCTTTTCCTGCTTTTTTTTTTCCTCTCTCTCTCTACACTTAACTGCAAATATTTGGGGGAAATTTTCAAATCTGTAACAAGGACAGCTTTAACATTATAGGAAGACTATTTCCTCTTCTCAGGACAAATTTACTGTGTGCCATTGGATGAAATGTACCCAATAAGTGCATGCATGACACAAGAAGCAAACGGAAGCCCCCGTGCCCTACTGAGATGACTATAAACATGGAGAGAGCCAAGAGAGAAGATGGAGGCATTGTTTCTACTCCTTTCTAAAACACCAAAAGAAATGAGTTAATATACTTAAGATTTCTTTTGTAAAACCAAGGAAATACTGTTTAAAATGCCCCCAATGGTATGGCATCTCCTAGTTAAATACCCAAGCCCGTTTTCCTTCCATTTTTCCTCACCTAAAAGCTTTTAACATTAACGTGTGGGTCCTTTCACTGTTCTGTTCTTTCCTACCTGGCTTTACTGAAAGTGACATAAGTAGGAAAACTGAAAATATCTGTTAATAAAACAATAGGATAATAATAGCATAATTCCTCCAACCAGACACAGAGATTATTCTTGAAGATTAAAGTTTTATCTGATGAGTATGGCTAAAGTAAAAAATGTATATACTCAAACTAAGTTCAATAATTTTACTATCCAAGAAAGGAAATGTTTCTCTCTCCTAGAAGAAAGCTTAACACATCCTGCAGAAGCACTGTTTTTATTTTAAATTTTTTTGATAACTGTTACCAAAAAAAAAACATAAAATAAAAGCAAATATTAAAAAATAACCAATGCCATTTAACAAAATAGAACTAAACAAATCAAGAGACACAAAACTAAAATAAAACATTTATTTTCCCTGGTACTTCTACATTTCACAAAAACATTAATAGAGGAAATGCTATTTCAAATCAGTCTTAAAAGAAATAACAAAATTGGTTATAAGTTCCTACATGCTGTTAAGTAGCATATTTAGCTTCTATAAATATATTGTTTAAATGGATATCATGTCTTTCAAATAAGCCGAATTTAATATAGTCATTTTGTTTCAAGTGTCTCAGCAAATCGGTAAATGTATCTATATACGTATAGAAGTGAACATATGAATACAAAAACATTTTCATAAAGTAAATTTTGCATATTTCTTAGGGTTTTAAAAATTACCTCAGAATAATAATTTAAACAGCACTGGTCTCACTGTAGACACTCTTTAAACAACATTTTAAGTAATCATTAAAAATAGTCATAGTAATTTTTTAAAATCTACATTTAAAAAAACAATGATTTTTCCCTATTTACCTTTTTACTCTTCTATATATGGTCACATTAAACTCAAGCAGAGTGGTCAGTTAAGCTGACTTAAATATACATTCTTCTGAAATCAGCACTGATGAATCAAAGAGGACTTAACAGTGTTCTTACCAGAGAGCATTTTTTTTCCTGTATCTACCATCAGCTTAAAGAACTATGCTAAAACTGGCTCACTTGAATAAAGTGCCAGAAAGAAGGACACAAAAAGTGTGATTTGCCAAAAGCCAAAACTTCCTTAGACAACTTCATCCATGTTCTCTGCTCCATAACTCCTTAGAAAGTAGCGTGTGAGATTTACATTTTGGTTTGTGAGAATCTCAAAAACATGCCCTTCATTCATATTACATGGAATACTTTTCTCATATAAGTACCTTGCATTCATTTGTTTAGCACAATTTTCATTTTAGATTAGTAAATAAAAACATATTCTCCTAGCTGAGTGATCAATAATAAAGAAAAAATAGGGAAAAAGAAAGAAAATTATTAAAACAAAGAAACTCTTATAAACAACATGCAAGAAGCTGTCAAATCTATATTCATTTGGCTGCCACAATTTGAGGTTTCATTAAAAGCTTAATGGAAAAAACGTGCACTGCAAGGCAAAGAAACTTTTTAAAAAGGGCTTTTTTTGTTCTCTCCAAGTCTGCATAAGTGAGTAAAAACGAGTTTCTCGTGTGCTAACGACGGCATCAAACAAACCACAAGGCAGTCTTCTGAAAGACAGGCAATGATTTAAAAGACTCCTCTATTTCATATATCCCTTTCTTTAATCTGACTCTTTTAATCTTGTTTCAGCCCCAAATCACTTCTGGTTGACAAGTGCCTTTGTTCAAGTATGAAGAGCCCACAAGTTTTGGGTCGAACAGTTCTTTCGTATTTCACACAACATTCGCTTCTCTGTCCATATTACTATGTTGATTTTTCCCCCTTTGTCGTTAGTAGAAGACATTCATTCTCAGAACTTAAACTCCGAGTTCTTTTCCAAAAGCTAGTGAGGACGTTCATTGCTGTGCAGATTGAGGGTGTTTTGTTTTGTTGCTTTTTTTATTTTTTGTTTGGTTCAGTTTGTTTTTTCAGGGCCCAGTTTCATTACAAGTTGCATTGGACAGGCATATGTTTAATATGTTCTAGAGAAACTACACTGTCAGTTAAGAATATTAATATAACAATTTAAATGACCCAAGGGATTTTATTCCACTCATACTCTTCTTGTTATCTTTAATCCATTTTAGCCCAAGAGCTGTGATTTTATATGTATCCCTATGCAGTGGGAAGTGATTAAAACCACTTTTGTTTAACATATCCTACTTACAACTACTTAGTTGAGAAGAAAAATTCTATTTTCATTCCTATATATTCCAATCCTTCTTTGACATTGGTTCAAATATCTGCAACATTTAACCTCTCAAATCTGTTCTTAGCCAATTATAGGCTACCTTAGAAAAACACTTAAACTATTCTTTTCCTAGGGATCCACTTTTAGGAGTAAATCCTGGTCCCATAATAACAGGGTGCTGGGGAAATTCCTATTAGCAGTTAAGCAAATGATACATATAAATCTCCCCCATACATCTGGAATAGCAAATGACTAAATATTTCTTTAATACTACTATTCCAGAGTCCATTTCATTAGTGCACAGCTCTTCCACATGACTCCAATTCTTTAAAAAAAATTAATAATGCAATAGAAAACTGTATGGACTTTTCAAAATGACCTCATTTTTGCTTTATGCAATAATAACAAACATAAATTCTCATAATTTTTATTTCGGATCTTCATAGAAAAGCATGATTTGCACTTTCATTAAAGTATTATAAACATGTATAATTTTGAATTTTTCAATATTTTCTTTTCTGTTTTCCTTTTGGAGTCTTAATTTAATTCTCTTTTATTTATACCTCAAAGACATCAAAACAGAAATAGTTTTCTAGGTTGAACTATGGAAAATTCAGCAAAACCTCTCTATTGCATCGTACCAAGCCACACATTTAGTTACACAACAAATCCAGTATCTCTTCTCTGCATCCCTTATGATGTACAAGACAACTTCCACCATAGTAATGGTTTCACCCTTATTATTCCTGAAAATAATGAGGTTCTACTATAATTTTTTCTTCTTAAAGCAAGAGTACAACATTTTTATTTTTTCTATGACATAATTAGGACCCAGAAAAGTTGCTTTTAAAAACCTGAATGTCAACATTCATCTCCCCACCTAAAAACTACAAAGTTTGCAGTGCCTCCAGCTGTGAATCAGCCCATGCAGTTGAAAACAAAACTACAAAACAGGGTTACTTTCTGTGAGTACAGCAAATGAATTAGGCATGCGGGGATTGAACTGGGACTCACCATGGAGCTTTTATGGAAAAACACCCCGCTCCAAACAGATAAGGCCTTCATGTAAAAGGGGGGAAAAATGCACAAAAAATTAGATGAGAACTCATTAACATTAACAAGTACAGTGTACATCATGCTGTTAAGAATTAAGCATAAAAATATCCAAATAAGTTAATTGTTTGCAAAGCCCCTGCCAATATTCCAACAATATCCATGGGTTTCATGCAGTCAAGAAGTCTAAGAATTTTCTATTTTTCCCCCCTTTTTTTAGCATCCAATGTAGAATTCCCCAAGATAGTCAAGTGAAATTCAGAGCTAAGGGCCCTTCAAACAATATTCAAGTCAAATACAATAATTAGATGGAGAAAATAGTAGCAGTGTCAATAGCAACAGATATGTGGATATGCATCACGAAACATTTGAAACTGACTAAAGATAGCTGAATATCACTTTGCCATAATAGTGAATGAACTGTATGCATCTTGTTATTTCCTAGTGGCAATCTTAGGCTGCCTGGAAATCACAAAACTTTCCACAAAAGGCTGCATGTTGATGACAAATGGAAGAGTACATTGCTGGGCAGAAGGGACAAATATAAGGTACAGTAACAGGCTTTTAGTATGATTTTCTGTCCCTGTTTTTTTGATTGCATTCCAGGAAATTCGCATGCAGCTTAATAGTGTTGCAAGAGATTCACTTCCTACCACTAATCCTCTATGGACTAACTTGGAAAGCAGCAAAATAAAACCACAGTCAATTGTTTTAAATACAACTTAGGATGCAAAATCAAAAGGCAGCATTAAATCTAACTTGCATTTCTATTACAAAATATCCTAATCACAGCAAAATACTATGCAGTTCTTACACATAAAAGTAAGAATTTCAATTGTATCAAAACTCCAAAGATCAATGTTACATAACCTTGCTGGCATTACAACAGTACGAGAGTTGGGGGCAAATATAAAACATAGCTGACAAATCCACTAAACTTCTACCTAATTTATTTTTCAATATTTCTTTTAGTTACTGTTGGTCTCTTGGTGCTCTGTAAACAAATAGATAGAAAGTGAAAATATGGCAAAATATTGCCACAACATGAAGTAACAATCCTGATGGCAAAAACATCAGATTTTGGCACAGAGAACACCAAAAAAAGGGCAAAAATAATAAAGCATAACAAGCAAATTAGAGACAAAGGGGAGATAGCTATTAGCAATTAAAAACAGAAAATCCAGAGATCTTATTGATACAAATATATAGCAGTTAATATTTAGATAAAAAGAAGACAACTCTAAATGAAAGATGTTCCTTTATAATACATTAGTGCAGTCATTCAGTAAGAATGCCTTGTGAACTGTTTTAACTATTGTGGAAACAATAAAAAAATAGCAAGGTGAGTTAAGATTATGGGGTCCCTGGTCTAAAGGAGCCCACAGACTGCTAGATAAAATATATATAATAGCCTTAATTTGACAGAGGGTGTGAAAATAAAACAGTAAATAATGACCTAAATTCCTGTCCTGAGCTAAAGTATAGCTTTCATGAAAACCAATGGTTAAAGCCACTTTCTCCCCTGTCCCACCTCTAACTCCAAAACAAAGTCTCAATTTCTGGCTCTCCTTACTAGTCTTGCTTACTTACTGCACTGCTTCCTAATCACTAAGGTGGTCATCTCTTGTTGGGTTCCCCGATCAAAGCAATGCAAATGTACCAGCTTTGGAAATCCAGGAGCTTCTCTGGCTTGAGTTGCCTAGGCTGACAAAGACCATTTTTAGTTAAAGCTCACCATATCCATCTCACTACCCTACTGCCAACTCAAAGACCTGAGACTAATACCAAATTAAAGCACATTTACAACGAGATGAAGACAGCTGGATCTTTGACTTATCCTTTGTGACTTCGGAGTTTTGATCTTTTGGCTCCAATGAAAGAAGATGAAGCCAACGTATTTTAAAAGAACAGGTGACAATTATACACAAAGTTAATATTCCTTAAAGCCAATAAGTCTCTTTTTTATGTAAAACATGTATGAAAGACATTCACAAAATAAATACTTGAACTGTACACACACACACGCACGCATGTGCACACACATTCTTGGTTTCTTATTAGACAGAAATATGTTATTAACGTTGCGACTCCTCCATCTACTCTTTCCTATAATAATCTAAAAGCATAATGTGGATATCCTGATACAGTAGTGCATAATAAACCGGGGTAAGCAGAGAACTGATACAGTACCTTTCCTTACAATGGCCATGTTTATATGGAATGTAAGAAATGAAACTCACAGAGGCCTAGAGCTCTTCATCTCTTTATTATCAGTCCAATGTGATAAAGGACCCAAGAGCTCACATGGCCCCAAAAAGGTGGAGACTTAGAAGGCACACTTTCATTGAGTGTGGCATGTCTTCCCTTTTCCTTCGTCCCTCTTAATCTGGACCAGTGCCATATGCACGTAAAAGGAGACCTGTTGAACTCCAAAGAGCTGTGGTAACTGACTTATTTACTGATTTTTTGTAGGGAGTGTCAGCTGTTCTTTTGAAATGTGATTGCTTCATCTTCTCTCATCGGGGGCAAAAGAATGAAAATCTAAAGTCACAAAGGACAAGCTCAAGATCCAGCTGTCTTGTTTAGTTTTTCTAATAGCAAACCAGCTGCATTTTAGATTTAGGGTAGGTCAATAGGATATAATACAGGCAAATCAAACCAAAGTATTCCTGGATCTTGAGGACTAGCATATCGGCATCCATATAGGAATTTGTTCTTAAATGGTCACGCATTTAGGAGTCCTACCCTTTCCATGCACCGTGCACAGAAAAGTGTATTCCAATCTAATTGGATTCTAAAATCAGAATGAGATCAAGAGATCCAAAATTTAAAACTTAGCCCCTTGTTTTAGAGCCATTTATAGGACATGGAAAAATGACTTGAAGACTGGTTTGCACACTTTTCAGCTATCCTGGTTAATAGGAAGAAACAGTATTCTGTACCAAATCCCAATGTCTTTTAAGTATGGGCTACATTTATGAATATGTATAATAGCCATAGCACCACATGGACCATACTCTGAAAGAACAAGACAAATACTATAAGCAAAAATATTCTGAATGTTAGAAAAGAGATCAATTCTCTATGACACCATGTCCAGTGCTAAGTGATTATAAGAAAAATAACAGTTATCTTTGTTGAAAGAAAAATATCTAATGTGCAGGCTAAGACTCGAATTTTGATGAGAAATAAAGAATATTTAAAATATTCCCATAATTAATCCAGTTGATAATGTTGTTTTAGAAATCAGGCCTTGCCACTTGATAGAAGAGCAAATGACCATGTGTAAATATTATGGGGAGTTGAGTCCCTGGAGAAAAGCTCTAGGCTATTTTGTTCAAAATAATAAAGAACTGAAGTTGTCCATGTTTCTTTACAGATGAATTCCAGAACCATGATGCCTATGATGGATGCTGCGTGCCAATCTCTGATGAATAGCAACTGAAACAGACTCATTTTCCACACATATACAAGCAAATGATTCTTCATGTCTTTCCCAAGCTTTAATTCTGATTTACTGCTAATTTGATTTTGCTGTCCCTTGTTTAGGAGGCCTGTGGCATTGTCAGCGCTCACTCTCTTGGGTTGTAGGACAAATGGTGGTTAGAAGAGACTAATAAGTTTTCTGATCTCAGAATACATTAAACATGTGGAGGATTTCTTTAGATGGAAAAATTTAAATGTCAAACTCTAGGCATAAATCACCACCACAGATTTTTATCTACATTCCCTTCTCTTTATGAAAGAAATAGGAAGGAAGGAAGGAAGGAAGGGAGGGAGGGAGGGAGGAAGGAAATAAGGAAGAAAGGGAGGAAGGGAGGAAGGGAGGAAGGGAGGAAGGAAGGAAGGAAGGAAGGAAGGAAGGAAGGAAGGAAGGAAGGAAGGAAGGAAAAAGGGAGCAAGTAGAGATGGAATGAATTTCAAACAAAGAAATGTCTCACTTGTAAAACTTTTCAGGAGGGAAAGGCAGATTTATTCTATTTCTACTAAAAGCCCTGTGGCTCACTGCATTAGCAAGAGACCACTGAAACCAGTGGTGATGATGAGGTGCCCAAGAAGCAGTTTTATGGGGGTTTTGGTGACAAATGTAAAGGGCTCATTGATAAAATTAAGGAAAAAAAATACTGCTTCCAAAGAAGAAAACATTTACCTTTCATTTCCTTTCCTATGATTGCTTTGTCAGTGATTTCCTCCCAACTTGAGCATATCTGTCTTATTCTACTTTAAAGGCAACACAGTGTCTGAAATGCACTGATAATACAGGAAGGTAGACAAATTGTAAAGTCCTGACTCTTTCCATGATTATTTCAAAAACCTTTCCACTCATCCTTAGTTTACATATCTTTCCTTTTGTCCAGTTAATATAAATCTTTGTCCATACACCCCACCTAAGAATCAGAGGTGCTGGAAGCTCCTTCAAAAAGCACTTGCTGATTTGGAACTACACCCAAAAAGCTATAAAACTGTACCTACCCTTTGACACAGCAATACCACTAGAACTATATCCCAAAGAGATCATTAAAAAGGGAAAAGAACCCACATATACAAAAATATTTACAGCAGCTCTTTTTTGTGGTGGCAAAAAAATTGGAAATTGAGGGGACTTCCATCAATTGGGGAATGGCTGAACAAATTGTGGTATATGAATCTAATGGAATGCTATTGTTCTATAAGAAATGATGAGCACACGGATTTCTGAAAAATCTGGACTTACAGGAACTGATGCTGAATGAAGTGAGCAGAACCAGGAGAACACTGTACACAGTAACAGCAACAATGTTTGATGACTGACTTTGATAGACTTAGTTCTTCTCAGCAATGCAATGATCTAAGACAATTCTAAGGGGCCCATGATGGAAAATGATGTCCACATCCAGAGAAAGAACTATGGAGTCTGAATGCAGATCGAAGCATACTATTTAGTCTTCTCATTATTGTTTTTTTTATTGTTGTTGTTATTTCTTCCTCATGGTTTTCCCCTTTTGCTCTGATTCTTCTTTTGCAATATGACTAATGTGGAAATATGTCTAACATGATAGTACAGGTATAGCCTGTCTTGGGGAAGGGAAAGGGGAGGGAGGGAGAAAAAAATCTGGAACTCAAAATCTTGTAAAAGTGAATGCTGAAAACTACGTTTGCATGTAATTGGAAAAAAATAAAATTCTATTAAGCAGGATAAAAATAAAACACAAACCAATTTTTTAAAAATACCCAAAAAAAAGCACTTTCTCATGTTAAAAAGAGGGCTAATAAGATAAAATATCTTCTACAGAGTAAAAAGCAAGCCCAGAGGGCTTGATGAGGAATTAAGTTTCACTGATTGGTAGCATAAGAACCCAGCATTCTCTAAGGCGAGGGCCACTAACTGAAGAACATGACTGCATGTCTCAAATCTAGACTGGGACAAAAACACAGGTGCTTCTGGCAGCAGCCAGAACAGTATTAGAAATTTTAAAATCTCAATATACTACTGTGTTATAATTGGTATTGAGTAATATTCCAGAGATTCACTTGAAGCAGACCAGTATTACATAAAAAGATTACACCTAAATTCTGTGATGGAAAGTCATGCCTGCTGATATGTAGTACAGTATATAGTGGACTTCATCTAAGAAGGTCCCAAAGATGCCAGCAGGCTGCAATATATTATGATGAAGGTTACATTACACTGGTTTAGTACAAAGAAATTGGAAAGTCAGATACTAGTGTATGCCTTACATTCAAGCATGCTAATATGTAGTCACTCTAATAAAATGAATATATTGGCTATGATTTGACATGTGTAATGGCAAGCAAAGAAGTAGTTAACACCTTGTTTCAGCTACTGAATTAAGACCTTGTTTCAGCTATTTAATTAACCCAGAAGTAGTTAACACCTTGTTTCAGTTCACTATTGTATCAAGTATTAAGATCCAGAACTTGTGAATCCCACAACCTGTGAACCCTAGAACTTGTGAACTTCTGCAACATTAAAGGGAGGAGCTAATGACCATATATAAGGAACTGAGAAGGGAGCTCTTGTGGTGGAGGAGAAAACTCTGTGGATCTTGGCACTCTGTTTGTCTTTTCTCTCTGTGTTGATGTTTGTGATACTTTGTACAGAAGCCCTGGGACCTTATTGGAAGCTCTGAAAGAGGATTTTCTGGTTGTCTGTTTACAGAAGTCCTGGAGCAGGGATTCGGAGGTCCTGGGACTGTACTGATAATTTGTGTTGAGTTCTCAGACCTTGTTGATAGGTCTGTGTTGATTTCTAGGTTGATGATTTGTGTTGACCTCTTGGACCTTGTTTGTGGGTCTGTGGTGATTTCTATACTGATGATTTGTGTTGAGTTCTCAGACCTTGTTGGTGGGTCTGTGGTGATTTTGCAGGCAGATAATGAATTGATGATGGTGCTAGCAATGTGTATGAATATTATTGTGACTCTATTAAGCTTTGTCTTCTCAGAAACAGGAACTGTGAAGGACTTGAAGTGCACTGGACACTGTGAGCTTCAATATGGAATGGGAACTGGACAAGGAACTGGACAAGGAGCTGGACAAGGAACTGGAAGCTGTGTGCCTTTGAACCCAGATGATAGTTGTGTAGATTTGGGCAGGAGCTGGGACCATGGAAAAGGAACCATGGAAGCTGAGAGCCAGCCTGAGTCAAGATGAAAAGATCTCTTCTTGGGTACCTGATGTTGACTGAGAAGATTATGATTTACTGTGATGTAGGGGTGGGAAACTTTGACCTTTATACTTTGTGTACATTAAGGAGACAAGCCTCCTTAAGGATGATTGAATTAAGGACTTACTGAATGATTGAGTTACTAAATGATTGTGTTACTAAATGAATGTTATCTTCTGCTTAAAACTATGTGACCACTTTGGTGAAAACTATGTGGCCATTTTACTGATAAGTTGTTATGTCATAACATTGTGAACGCTGTACTTTGATTTCTGTGAATGTTTTGTCTTAGTTTGTGACTGAATAAAAAGAGTTCGCTATACGGGGTAATCAGAACCTTGAAAGCTGTTCACAGCAGTAGTCCTCTGGAAAGCTGCTCTGCTTGGCTTAACACATGTTGACTCAAAACATTCAAAACTCAGCTATGAAAATCTGTAAGAGTTTCCTGGACTGGTGGCTAAGGGATGGGGAAGTAGGGGGAAGATGCAATTTTCTTCTACTATTATGGAAGACACATCATTTCAGAAATTTAACTACTAAACCATCACCACACTGATTACAAAGTGTTTGGCCTCAGGTCAAGACAAAACTTCCAGGTAAGCGAAGGTAGATCTACTGGCCTGGAACTGTTAATATGTATTCTACAAAGATCTAATATCCACCTCCAAATGACATCAGTGGTCCTTGCTTTTTTAGAACAGGAAATCTTTCTCAGCACTTGCCTAGATTTCATTATTTCCATCATCTTCAGTGGCATTGATTGATAAGTGAGAAGTGTGACTTAAATAGCCCAAGAATGTATCAAAGAGAAATTGAATTACAGATCTGTGGAGAGGTGAAAGGGAAAAGACCAGGGTTCTTAATGGGCTTCCCCCTTACATCCTCCAAGCCAAGGTTGAGACTTTACTTTCTCTGTGAAGTAAACAAACTACTATTCAAGTGAGACACAATTCATGAATGAAGAAAAAAGGAAAATCTTTCATGTGTACTTCTAACAATGCAAAATCAGTAAGGAAAGTGATAGGAATAAGGTCTTGACCTGTGATTTCACTGATACAGTGAACTCCCAGATGAAAGAACTTCTTCTATAAATGCGATTTCTGCAACTGAGTATTTTAGAACTGCCTAGAATATTTGGAGGCAAAATTGTCCAGGGTCCACAGCCAGCAAGTGGTAGTGGTAGGACTCAAATTCAGGTCTTCCTGACTAAGGTCATTTCTCTATCTACTATAATACACCATGTGTAGAGTTACAGAAATGTCTACTAACTCCCAAATTCTGCATATTTTGCATCTCAATGGAGGTAATATCATTAATATTATATCTCAATGAAGGAAATATAAAAATTCTCCCAATTTTTGCAAATTTCAATTTGAAGCTGTTACTGATCACCTTTTAAAGCCTAGAACTCTCTGATGATGGGTGGGAGGGAGAAGAAGGAGTAAGATTTCAGGGTAGTTAGATTCTCTGAGATAAAACTGGGGATCTTGATGAAAATACTATAGTAAAAATTCTCTCTCTTCTAAAAAACTAATCAAAATAAACTGCTGCTTCCTTATCAGTTGTTTTATATACATGTTCAAGGTAAGCATCTGTGAATTTCTACTTAACTATTCTCAATTACAGATTTTATTTCATAGGAAAATGAAAAAGATAAAAGATTAAAATGGAAATAAGGTACTTCTTAATCATATTCTTACCATTCATATGTTAGAGGAATCATTCACATTAGTGACCTCTAGAAGAGCAAATCTAGGTCTCTCCCAATGATCAATCCCAGAGAAAGCAGAATCAGTCAGGGGGCCAGCATACAGTGGCTGTTAGAGCCAGGTAATGTTGAAACACCTCCTCCTGCTTTCACCATATACAATCTTGGTGCAGCTGCTACCAAAGCCAACCCTGTTTCCTTAGAGCACTGCTTGGAGGTACTGACCACAAAGGTGTAAATACATCTGTCTTTTGCCATTTGTAGAACTACTAGCCTCCTGTACAATTTAGAGTGAGACAGATGGTCCTTGTCCCATCTAAATGTTATATTGCAACTCCTTTTAGGGATATGCATTTCCAGAAATGAGAGGGCAGATGTTAAATATGTTAAGCACATGCTTTGCCCCTTGGAGGTTTATGTTAAGGCTTTTGTCTCAATTTGGCCGTTTTAGACATGCCCAGCCTCTTGGATTCCAGGCAATTCTTGAAAATCACAGCTTTTTTAATATAGCTCTTCATATAAACCAAGTCTGTCACAAGTTCAATGGTCTGTATTTCCCCAGGGTGGAATTGTCAGCTGACCAGAAGCCCTATTTATGGATTTCATAAGTCTACAGGTGGGTTATTTATAGATTCTCTTGCTAGAAGTGCTGGGTTAAGTACTTTTTTTTTTGGCTTTTTTTTAAAGGGGGGAGGGCAGGGCAATTGGGGTTAAGTGACTTGCCCAAGGTCACACGTCTAGTAAGTGTTAAGTGT
Organism: Pseudochirops cupreus; assembly: GCA_028627135.1. Lineage (NCBI taxonomy): Eukaryota > Metazoa > Chordata > Mammalia > Diprotodontia > Pseudocheiridae > Pseudochirops > Pseudochirops cupreus. Next base: position 134,988,600 of record CM053584.1, on the reverse strand, counting down.
CTGAGGCCAGATTTGAACTCTGGTACTCCTGACTCGAGGGCTGGTGCTCTATTCACTGCACCACCTAGCTGCCCCCAGTTCTTCTTAATACACAAGAATCAACTACAAAGGGAACTTGCATGGAAGCACACTTAAATCCAGCAAGTGAGAATTCACAGACAAAAGGGTGACAATGGAGAAAGTCTTCTATATTCATTCACAGTATTGAAAATAGACTCCCAGAATACAATTTGAGCCTATCACCCAGCTACATCACCAAATGACTTTTGTATGGATATCACATTTCATAATAAATAAGTCAGCTAAGCGAAAGTTATTCAAACAAATTAACAGTGGTCTTGCAGGCCTGACCATGATGGGAACTTTAAAAGTAAAATAAAGAGTTAAAGGTTTTATTTTTTTTTAATTTTTTTTTAAATTTTATTATAGTTTGCATCATTCATTTCCACAAGATTTTGAGTTACATATTTTCTCCCCGTCCCTCCCCCACCCACCGCTCCAAAACAGCCACCCCAGTGCGTCCTCCCTCCCCCAGTCTATTCTCTCCTATGTCACTTTTTGGTAGGGCAGGATGGATCTCCCAATTGCAGTGCCTGTGTATCTCAAGTTCCAGTTGGATGTAGTTAATAATAATAATAATAATTGCATATAGATAGATAGATAGATAGATAGATAGATAGGTAGATAGATAGATAGATAGATAGATAGATAGATAGATAGATACACATTCATAACATTTGATTATGGAACTCCAGATTCCAGATTCTTTCTCCTCCTCCCTCACCACTCATCCCCCCTAGAAGGACAAGCAATCAAATA
>CM053584.1:134940094-134987281 GCA_028627135.1 Pseudochirops cupreus | reverse complement strand
TTGTATTCTCTGAAGTTCAGGGTGCCGACTTTTTCCCCTGAACTAGGTAAATGGTATTTCATTGATTAAAGTAAGATTGTTAACCCACTTTGAGTTGCTTTCCTTTAGAAAAGCAGATCTAAGAACCTGTGCTAGTAGCCGCCCTAGGTATGCTAGGGTGCTTGCTGATACACATAGTCACAAAACAATGCTTGTCTTCCTTCAAGTCTGAGCTTATATGGAGGTCTCTCCAAGAAATCAAACTTGTATTTACCTTTTCTGTATAGATGTTTTATCTCTCCAGAAATATGTAAGCTTCTTGAAGGCAGGAAAAGTTTTTTCTTTGTACCCTCAGTGTCTTGCAAATATTAGAGGCTTAATGCACATTTACTGAACTATTGAATCATATGAAAATGTACTGTACTTATAAAGCTCTAGAATTTTTTTCTGGATCAGGTTAAGACTGCACTGACACATCCTAGCCAAAATCATGCAATGCCACCTGCTGTCCAGTTTCCACCTTGATCTGAAACCAAAGAAATGCTAGCTAGGACCCTGAGATTTGATTATAAAGGACTTCACCATTTCTTTCCCATTTCTCAGGCCCATCATAACATTTCGTAGTGAACTCTATGCCATGCTCCATGCCCCATTTTCAACCTTTAAGTCTGAGAAAAATAACCAAATCTAACCCACTCTTCTTGACAAGAGTATCTTAATCAATGTTCTTATTACTCTATATACTCCATTCACCACTTTCACATCTTTCTCTTAAACACTCTTTCTTTGACTACATTCCCATACATATATGTGTATGGGAGAGGGAGGAAAGCCTATTAAAATGCAAGGCACATTGGTACATTGTAAGTTGAGCTGTAAACTGGAACAACTACTTTGGAAAGCAAATTGAAATTATAACAGAAAAGTGACTGAAATGTCTATACCCTATGACTCATAGATTTCATTACTAGGTTCATACCCTAAGGGAGCCATTGATGAGAAAGTCTCCATATATACCTATACATATACTGCATATGTATGTGTATATGTGTGTGTGTGTGTATATATATATATATATATATATATATATATACATATATATATATATACACACACATATATATATGCACATACACACATACACATATCAGCACTTTTCATAACAGCTAAGAATTGGAAACAAAGTAGATACCCATGGATTCATGAATGGCTAACTAAAGTGCAATACATGGAGTACAAGTGCAAAGGGATGTTACTGTGCTATAAGAAATGATGACTGATGAATACAGAGAAGCATGGAAAGATCTATATGAACTGATGCCGAGTATAGTAAGCACAGCCAAGAAAACAATATACACAATGACTACAGCAGCACAAATGTAAAGAACGAACACACACATACAATCAAAAGTGGATGTTGCGAAATTATAAAGAAGAAAGCTTGAAAGAAGAGCTATGAGAGGATGCTCCTAATCCATCCCACTGCAGATGTGGGAGATCTTCATAAGTGTTACATATTGCACGTTTTTAGACTTTTAAATGTATAATTCCCTTGTACTGATTTTTATCTCTTCCTTGTATTTTTTTTATCTTAAAAAAATTCTGTTACATGAGATAACTTTATAGGAGGACAAGAGGACAAATACTGAGAAAAATGATCATATTATAAAAACAAGAGAAAAGAGTTAAAATTTATTTAAAAAAAATAATTTGTGCACTTTGAAGACAGAGACTTGTTTAATGTTTAATGCCAGGGCTAAGTACCATGCCTGGCACAAAATAGGTGCTTGATAAATGCTTTCTGACTCATAATCAATGAGAAAATTATTTTTGTCAAGGCAGGTCTTAGAGACTGCAGTCTTCGGTCTCTGAAGAGTTAAGTGGCTTGTCTTGAGTCAGTTAAATGACAGTCAATAAGTGTCAGAGGCAACACTGAAATCCATGTCTTCCTGACACAGAAACCAGCTCTCTAGCCATTATACCACACTGCCTCCCAGAGACAGCTATGAGGCACTATTATTATAAATCATAAAATATTTTAATTAGAGGAGAGACTAGAGATGACTTAGCACTCTCATTTTACAGAAAAAGAAACTAAGGGCTAGAGGGATTGTGATGTTATGTAATATTACATGTGATATTATGTAATAATATATGAACAATTAGTGACAGAGCGGGATAGATAACTGAGGTTCCTAGTTCTACTTAGTCCATTGTTTTCTCTACAGTATTACATAGTGTTGCTGTAGCGCCAAAACTAGAGCAAAGAGAATTCAAATAAATTATCCAAAATAACTTGGCAGGTCAAGAAACTTGAAGTAGAAACTATTTATTAGGATTTACAGATTCACAGAAAACTAGAGCTGGAAGAGACCTTAGAGAGTATCTGTGCCAGGGATAATTAACCTTTTTCATGTCCTGAGCCTCTCCATCAGTCTGGGAAAGCCTATAGACCCCTTCCCAGAATAATGTCTTTAAATATATAAAATAAAATAGAATTATAAATAAAATAAATTATATTTAAATAAAGATGTAATCTTTATTTCATTAAGAATTACTTTTTGTTAATATTTAGGATTATAAAGGAAGGCAATTGTAAAGAAATACAGTTATCAATATATTTAAAAAGGAAGTTCATGGACCTGACATTAAGAACCCTTGATCTAGGCCAAAGGCTGTATTTTACAGAGAAGGAAAGTCTCAGAGAAGTGAAGTGAAGTGCCTGGAGTTGGATGTCTATATTACCTACAATATCACATGGTCTCAGTTCATATGAAGAGCATTACAGGCAGTGCTAACACAAAGACTTCTCTCTCTAGCATAGGTATTAGTCAAAATTGGTTAAAGAATATTTGTAGAGAATGTTCTACTGCGATGGCAAGAACATGCAAATTGAAGCAAAGGCAAAAACACTAAAGTCTAGGCTAACAAATCCGGTTTTATTAGCCAAAGTGAATTTTCATTTTTGTTGTTTTTGCAGGGGGGGAGGGAGGGAGGGAGGAAGGAAGGAAGGAAGGAAGGAAGGGAGGAAGAGAGGAAGGAAGGAAGGGAGGAAGGGAGGAAGGAAGGAAGGGAGGATGAGAGGAAGGAAGGAAGAGAGGAAGGAAGGGAGGAAAGGAGGAAGGGAAGGAGGGAGGAAAGGAGGAAAGGAGGAAGGGAGGAAGGGAAGAAGGGAGGAAAGGAGGAAGAGAAAGAAACTGTGTTTTAGAATTTGTACCTAATCAACTGCCATTAAGTTTCATGATGCTAGAAAAAATAAGACAAATCAAAATCACATTAATGAAAAGCATGTCTTTTCTTAGACATTAGTTCCTGAAAACAGCATGACAAAAAGCATCAAGTGTGAGTGGTCTGCTTACCCCGTGCGCTTGGTGATGGTCCCCAATGTCATTGGCTGCTTGATTTGTGCAAGAGGCCCCACCACCATCAAACTAGGCAGGGGGGAAAGCCTCGGGTTGCCGGGGTTGTTGTTGGTGAAATTGTTGTAGGAGTCTTGACTGTTCAGTTTTCCTTCAATGAGACAAAGAAATGACAACATGAGCAAAGGATGTTCTTTCACCTCTGAACGGACTCTAAATCTGCCGATCAGAACCGAGAAGTATTTTAGTTCAAATTTGAGTCCCAATAATCTCTGTTAGACTCAAAGAATAAGAGCTATAGAAAGGGCCTTATCTATTCTAATCCTGTCATTATAGAAATGGAAAAATAAAGTCTAGAGAAATAAAGTGACTTCTTTAAAGTTACACAGCTGCTAATTAACAGATCCAGGACTGGTAGATTTGCGATCTGCTTTCTGTTGTGGTGTTATTTCCAGCTCCAAGGAATAACTGGATCATTATCACTTTGGATAATTTGGAGGCTAAACACTCTGATAGACCACTAATTCACTTTCCGGCTATGAATAGAGATACAAAATGTCCAGAGATTCTGAAGCCAAGGTAAGAATGTATTTTTTTTTTAATTGGAATGTGTGGTTGAAATTCAGGTAATATTTTCTGAAATGACCCTACAAACTCTTATAACTTTAAATATGGATAGATTAAAAAACCTAAATTTTTTTAAAGTTACAGATTGAATACAAAATAAAAACCCCACAATCTGTTGCTTTTAAAATATATAGAAAACAAAGATATACATAGGATAAAAAAGAGAGGTTCAAACATTTACTATGCATATAAGTCCAAAAAAGAACAAGTTGGATTTATGCTATCAGACAAATCAAACATAAAAATTCATACAATATACCAAGAGAAACAAGGAAATTACATTATGCTAAAAGGAACCATAAACAAGAAACTAATACTGATATTAAATCAACATATTCCAAATGCCATAGCATCTAAATTCATAAAGGAAAAACTAACTGAATTGCTCAAAGATGTAAATAGCAACACAATAATACCAGGAAATTTTAATGTTTCTCTCTCAAAGATGGACAAATCTAACAGAAAGATAAATTTAAAAAACAGAATAAAGGAGATTGCTGAGTAATTTAGAGTTGAAGACTTAATGGGGACTTCTAAATGAAACCACTAAAGAATATAGGTATTTTGGGGGCAGCTAGGTGGCACAGGGAATAGAGCACCGGCCTGGAGTCAGGAGGGCCTGAATTCAAATCCAGCCTCACATACTTAACACATACTAGCTGTGTAACCTTGGGCAAGTCACTTAACCCCAATTGCCCTGCCTTCCAAAAAAAAAGAAAAAAAAAGAATATAGGTGTTTCTCATCAATTTTTTCTCTGCATTTTTTAAATTAACCATGTTAATACACAAAGAAATTTCAAATAAATGTAAAAAGCCCAAAATACTCAGTATATCCTTTAAAGATCATAATAAAATAAAAATAATTAATTCAAGGAGCATAAACAAAAAAACCTGAGTGGAGACTATATAATGATTCTTAAATAGCAAGCAAACCGAAGAATAAATGATACCATTAGTAATTATGTGAAAGAGATAATAATGGGACAAAATATCAAAATTTCTCACATATAGCTAAAACAGAACACAAAGGAAAAATCATATCCCTAAAAAATACTGATTAACTAAATGATTATAGAGCTCTAGTACAATATAGTTTTAAAAAACAAAAGAAAGAAGTAAGGATTTAAATCTCAATTCTGGCATTTAATAATTTGGTGACCATGTGACCATGGGTAAGTCACTTAACTCTTCTGGGTGTCAGTTTCCTGATCTATAACTAAATATTACATAAGATAATATACTAGGGTATTTGTTGTGTGAAGTTTGGGTTCAGTCAAAGGGCCATACTTGAGGACCTAGAGGGCCATATGTGGCCTCAAGGCCACAGGTTCCCTACCCCTGGTCTACAGTGCCAACCCAATTGCCATCAGGTTCCAGAAGAAATTGTGATACTGGCTTATTAAGACTGGAAGCCAAGTTATGAGATGGATACCAAAAGGAAGTAGCTACAAGTTTTATAATATTTTTGAGAGTAAGCTTCCATTTAACCGTATTCCCAGTTTTTATTGCTTTCTGTATCATACTGTAGCTACCACCTTTCAGCCTTCAACCACAAAAGCAAAGGGCTACAAATTACACAGACGGAGGAAAAGAAATGTAAAGAAAGCAGAGAAAGAAAGAAAGGAAACAATGCAGGAGCCAGCCAGCTCATAATAGAATCAAGAGGCTTTAAAGAGACAAGCCATGGTGAATTAGAAGGTTTAGATCATTAACTTGTTTTTCTCTGTTTCCATAATGCTGTGAAATGTCGGCTTTGTCCTCAGTCAAAGGGAGGCCATATTGGGAATTAGGTTCCTAAACAACTGGGGAATTCTAAATAGACATTACACAAACCCCAGGTCAAATCCATACAGGCTGGACTGAAGAGGGTGCTTTAGATCTCAAACCCACTACACCCCCAGTGCAACCACCTTTTTCCAGGGAAGAATAACAGTACGAAAGAGTTTCCCTCACAGGAAGCAGACTGAAAAGCCATAATGACACTTTAAATAGAGATAGAAGGGGAAAGAAAACTTTAATGAATTTCTCATCTTTCTAAAGACACTCAATGCATTCTTTGCCCTCTGCTCAGGGTCATTTAATCCAACATAACTGGTAGTTTACTAGCTTTCCCCTCCCCCTTTCTTTCCATTTTTTAACCCCTGCACATGACATCATACATTCAGGAAAACTAATGCCCCCCAAAATATCCCAAGATTGAAAAAGTTAGTTTGGTGATTTGACTTTTGTTTACCATTGCTCTGATATAAGACAGACCCAAATGGTAACAATCTATTGTCTATCACAATTGATCCAGGAGACAAGTGACTTATAATAAGAACTTTACATAAACAGTTAATGATGAAGAGAATGAGAAAAACAAAACAAAATAAAAAATATTAAAAAGGCAGAGAAGGTTCCCAGTTCAAAAAAAAATTTCCTTTTAAGATTCACATGTTAGAAAAGCTAACAAGAACTAACTTGCTTATATTTGGATTAGGTCTCAATATTTTTTTTAAACAAGATAGACACTGCTATAACCACAGAGAACTCACTTGAATGAAGTTAGTGCTTAGATGCATCCAGGTAACCTCCAGCCAAAACTGTTCCACGGCTATTCTTTCCTTGTGTAAGGAGTTTAGGAAATCTTACCTGACAAATTCACTCACTGTAATAAAAATGAAACTTATTTTACCTACCTCTGATAGATTAAAGAACAACCAGAAGTGGCTTCGAGTTAAAAATTGAGCTCCCTAGAGTTGAGGCAATTTTAATATGAAGCTTTCAGATCTTTGTTGTCAACATTCTACTCTTCAGTAAAGGAGTAATATCAGTATAACTGAGTTAAATTAACTCAAGGAATTCACACTACCGTTACAGATGACAACTAAAGAGTATCCCATGTTCCAAATTACTAAGACATAGATAGACAGACAGATAAATAGGCAGATAATCACAACTTTTATTATCCTACAATTCTTTTATTATATAAAGTAACATTATGCAAACTGTAGTTATAATTGTTCCAAATCGTGACTTTCTGGCTTCTAACAAAAAATCATATTTTTAATTATTTAGCTAGCTGTGAATTAGTAGGATGCAAGGTAAGAAGGACAACATAGAAGTAGAAAGGAAGGTTCTTAAGCAACATCTTATTTCCAGAAAACATGGAGATAGACCTTGCCACACTCAAGACAGTACAGCATTTATCTTAAAGAATGACTCAGGCAGTAAGTACATATAAAGTTAGCTATAGCAGTGTCAGAAATGTAAAGGTATAATGGATTTTTTTTTCTTTCTTTTTACCATCAAAGTATGAAGGCACCTCAGAATTTAGGTAATGATTTAACCAAATGCTCCACATCCCCAGGACGGCAAATGGATGTTTTTACAATACCCATTGGAGATTTTAACTGAAACTTCAATAAATGCCACCTTAGCAAAACAAGGAGAAGAACTAGAATATCAGGCACAGAAAATGAAAGTTGATTTCCCCCTCATTTCTCTTTCAGAATTCCTATTAGAGTTAATGGAAGTTGTCTACACATGTCAAGGGGACAGTTAAGGACAACATTCACAAGGTATACAAGACATGGAGGGTAGCTTTAAAAAATAATAATACTAAATACACAAACTGGAAAAGGTGGGGGGGGGGGGCAGTTAGGTGGGGCAGAGGATAGAGCACTCTATCTGGAGGACCTGAATTCAAATCCAAATGCAGACACTTCACACTTAATAGTTGTATAATACTGGGCAAGCTACTTAACCCTGATTGACTCACAAAGAAATGAATGAATGAATATGCAGACAGACAGAGAGAACACCTAGGTGATGCAAGGAATAGAATGCCAGGGCTGGAGTTCAAATGTGAGCTCAAACACTTACTAGCTTTGTGACCCTAGGCAAGTCACTTAACTCTGTTTGTCTCAGTTTCAACATCTGTAAAATGATCTGGGGTAGAAAATGGCAAATCACTCCAGTATTTGGAGTGTATAAATCACACCAAGAAAACCCCCAAAAGGGGTCACAAATATTTGGACATGACTGAACAACAACAAAAAATACACAAATCATGAAGGAAGTCTAATAGAATATTTGGTGGCCTATTTTTAGAGAAGAATAAGAGTAACAAGGATAATTTTATTATATGTAGATTATTTAAGTCATTTAATATCATGATGGGCAAGTAGACATAAATGTCACTATTGCAGATTTGCCACAATTAACTGTTGATTATTATCTATTTAGTTTTATGACCAGACTGTAGCATTGGGTATGTGACTAGCTCAGATAACCTTAGCTATTATCATAGTCATTTCCTAATTAGTCCACAAAATATATCGAGCATCTAATGTATAGCAAGAAATGTAAGAACCATTTTAAAGAACAATTGATTTGAAATAAGAGATTTAGAGAACTGATTGAGAAGAGAAAATATAAAAAAAATTGGACTAACTGAAAGTTACAATAAAAAAAAGAATCTTGATACAATAATACAAGAAATAATCAAAGAAAATTGTCATGAAGCATTAAAACAAGGGGGAAAGTAGAAATAGGAAAAAATCTATCAATCACCACTTAAAAGAGATCCTACAAGGAAAACTCATAGGAATATCATAAGTCAAATTCCGAAACCCTCAGTTCAAGGAAAAAATATTTAAAGCATCAAGATTAAAACAATTTAAATATGATGGTGCCACAACTAGAATTACATAAGGCTTAGCAGGAGAGACATTAAAGGATCACAGATCTTGGAACACAATATAACACAGCAAAAGAACTGGGGCTCCAGTGAAAAATATCAAACCCTGCAAAGTTAAATATTATCCTGAATGAAAAAAATGAATATCTGATAAACTCTCAGACTTTCAAGACTTTGTTAAAAAAAAATCCTGAACTTAATAGAAGATTCAACATATAAGAACCAAGAGAAATATAAGACATATAACAAAGACTGATTATAAGTGATCCATAAGGACAGACTTTATTTTTTAATATATGTAAAATGGATATCTAAGATTCTTATTAATACTTGGGTAGTATATAAGAAAGATTGGGGCAAATCTAAGAATGATATGAATTTAAAAAGTAAAACCATTTAGGAACAGATTAAAAGAGTAATTATCTGAGGTGCAAATGGAAGAATTGATTCAGAAGAATTAGATGGGAGAGGAGAGCTGTTAGTTAAGATAACCTACTTTCATCAGGAATGGGTTTAAGAGGGAACAATACACATATATTTAGAAGAGTATAAAAGTCTTCTAAATTCAGAAGAAATAAAATAGTAGGGGGGAGAGGACAAGGGAGGAATCTTTAGGGGGAAGGTGAGGGAATAGGTAAAATAGGGGCATAGAAAGATGTTTAGATTTATGGGAATGGAAGGATGGAGAGGGATCCTTGGGTGGGGGTAGGCAAGTTATAGAAGGGCAAGGTAGTGGGTAGAAGTAAAGTAGAGGCAGGAGGGATAGGAAACAAGAGCTATAATCATACATAAAAAAACAAAGATTAGGAGAATAGGTTTGGGAAAGTATATGTCTATATATGTATGTATATAGGTATATGTATATACCTATAGTTATAGAGAAACATATCTAAACTTTATTGTGGCCTTCTGGGGGGAGGTTGGGGGAATGGGAAAAAAAGAACAAAGTAAAAAAGTGCACAGCAGAGAACAAAATAAAACTCACAAGGAAGCAAAGAAAAGATGAGCAATTCTCAACACAACAAGTATTATTTATCATATAGGCTTTTTTGAAGTGAAAATTTGTTACATATTTTTAATTCTCTCTTATATTCTATGATACATACTACATGCTTTTTTTTTACTTTTTATTTAAGTTTATGATACGTTTTCTTTTTTCTATTCTGTATTTGTGTTCTGGTGTTTGAGTCTAAAATAAAATTTAAAAAAAAAAAGAACAACAGGACTTGGGGACAAACTGACTACCAAATAAGAAGGAAAGGGAAAGTTAAAGAGGACTTCAAGTTTTGTAGACCAGAAGATTGGAAGAATAGTGGTAACACCACCAACCAAAAACTGCTGAAGCGATGTTTATGAATAACATATACTAAACATATTAATTACTAGCTACTAAATGGTAATACCTTGTAGCCAGTTAGAAATCTAAGACTGCCCCCCAGGTCAGCAGTTAAGGGCTGGAAATATGGATTTCAGAGTCATAAGGAAATGGATCACTGTTGAAGACAGAGTATATATATTCACTAAGTGAACATAAAGAAGGAAAAGCTGGGAATTGAGATAAGGTCTTGGAGAAAGACCACAATTAAGGAGTAGAAAGAAGAACCAGCAACGAGAGGCAAAAGAATAGTCAATGAAGTAATAAGAAGATCAAGAAAGCATAATGCCACATAAATAAAAGGAAAAGATTCAAAAAGAAGGATACGAGGACAGCATACTGTGTTTCAATCCTGTGGTAGCTGTGTGATTATGGGTAATTAATTTAATATCAAAGAGTCAATATTTCCCTATCTGTAAAATGGGGATAAGACCTGAAATACTATATCACAGGGTCAAATTAGATATGTTAAGAGCTTTATAAACATAGCAACACTATATATAAACATCCACTTTCATTATTATTATTATTAGTCTTTATTATAGATGAGTCTCCTTGACAAAAGGCTAAAAACAAAGTCACTGAGTTTAGCAAAGAGGTTACAAGTAATAATAAAAAACTCACGTTCGTATGATCTGTTAAGGTTTGCAAAGTAGTTTCTTCACTATTCCATACTGGTAACTCTAGAGTGAATAGTCTCAGAAAGGTGACAGAAGAAAAAACCCAGATTTCACTTAGGATGAGAAGAGAACAGGAGATTAAAAAAAAGAGAGGAAGTAAAACAAACGTTCAAAGACTTTAGCAAAACGAGCATGTTTAAGGCAGAAACAGAAGGAACATGTGGATAGAAAGAACTCATGGGGTAGAAGAAACTCAAGATGGTATAGAGCAGTGTTCTCAACCTTCCTAATGCCACCCCCCTTCAATACTTGTATGTGGGCAGATCTGTATGTGGGCAGATCTGCATGTGGGCAGACCTGCCTAGAGATGGACAGAGGAACAGTGTCTCAGTTCCTAAGACCATTGGAAATATGTGTTTTCCGATCATCTTAGGCGACCCCTGTGACCCCTGTGAAAGGGTCACGACCCACAGGTTAAGAACCGCTGGTAAAGAGGGAAGAGAAAACTGTGGGACAGAGAAAGTGTAGGAGAAGGAAGTGATGAGGATTCTAGGCAGATATAGGGATGGTGCTCTGAAGAGATAAAGCTTAGGGATACAAGTGAAAGCTAATGTTCAATGACCTCTGTCTTCTTTGTAAAGTAGGAGGAAAAATGATTTAAACAATCAATATCTTGGGTCCTAGGTAAAAATATGGTACCAAAAGTTAAAATGTACATTTTCAAAAAGTCAAAACTGCTGTTAAGTTATAATGACCAAGCTTAGAATCAAAGAAGAGATATGAGAGGGTATCTCAATCCCTTCTTTGCAGAAATGAGGGAAGGACTGTATATACTGTTACAATTGGTTGATATTTTGGTTAGTTTTACTAAACTTTTTTCCTTCTCTTTTTTTTATTCTTTGTTATGAAAAGTATAATGGGAGTAGTTTCAATCCTGTCTCCAATCTTTGGTAGCTGTGTGATCATGGGTAATTAATTTAACCCCAAAGAGTATTTTCCTGTCTGTAAAAAGAGGAAAAGCCCTGAAACACCATATTACAGGGTCAAATCAGATATATTAAGAGCTTTATAAAACATAGTAGCACCATGTATAAACATCAGCTTTCATTATTATCCTGTCCTTAAAGCCAGGAAGACCTGGATTCAGATCCTAATTCTTAGGCATATTGTCTGAATGACTGGGCATGTCACAACCTCTCAATGCACTAGGAAGCTAAGACAGCAGCAGAAAAAATGCCAATATCCAGTGGTAGAGGAATTTCCTCACATGGGAGTTCCCTTCAAGGAAATCACTGATCTAGTCTATTCTTTTTGATAAGTCATGGCTTTCTTGGGAGGGGTTGAAGGAAGAGCTATTTTGTCAAATTCAGGTGAAGTAAAAATAAAAGATATTGATAAAGATGCATTTCAAATAAGAGATGAAATTTTTTAAAATAAATTTAAAATGTAAATTTCTATAATATTCAAAGAAAAAATCTTTAAAATTATTTCTGGGGGTTTGGGGAAGAGAAGGAAATTTAAATTGAGACTGTAAATCAAGCACATAAGAATAAAAGGATGATGCTTTCTTTCCTGGTTCTCACTCTTATAGACCCTTGGCCTTAATTTTCATTGATGGCTCTTTTGAGCAAAGTTGCAGATGTATTTGTTCCTGCACATAGAAACTGGGGACTATGCAAAAGACTGCCTTTTATAATAATCAAAATTTGTTCTGATAGAGATGACTATGACAAGTTAAGGTCAGGTCACCAGGACTCTCTAACACTAGGTGGCTACAGGGAATATTTCACATTCCATTTATCTCCTCTCCTCTGGCACCCAGAACAGCTGGGTCAACAAAATCATAGTCAATAAGAATCTTCTTTTCATTGGACTCTATAAGAACAGTCCTGTGGTTACTTTCATCAAAGTCCAAGTCTCAGCCCTATTTAATAAGCAACATTGGAAGGCTCTTCTTGAAGAGGTAGTAGCACTCAACGACCAAAAAGGCAAACAAGTATACACAGACTGCATGTTTTGACCCTGATCAAGTCTCTTTACATTTTTTTCATGAAAGGATCAAAATATCCCTTCTCATTCTACATGCCTAGGATACATAAGATAAATAATATCATGAGAAGCTGTGGGCAAAAGTAATGCATCACCTGCTTAACCCTTCCTACCCACCTTTCTTCTTGCTGCTCTTCAACTCCAAAAGAGCAAAGAGTAAGATACCAATATTTTAATTACAGTTGAATGAAATTAAAATGGACATTCTGAACATGGACACCTCAAAACATCATAATAATGTAAATTTCCAGCACCTCTGCACTTTCGAGCTCCAGCTGGGACAAGACCTGTAAGTGACAAAATGTCACAAGAAAGGCTGTTCCCATAGTATTTCTGGCACAGTGAGACACAGGAAGTCCCAAAAACTTCATGAGAAAGTTAGTTCTTTCAAGACTCCTAGTCCTATTTTTTAGGGTCAAGTCCATACAGATAAATTATCTAAGCTTATAGGCTTTTGAGTCCTTAAACAAATCTGCTGTAATTCTGAACTTTTAGAGGTTCAACAATCCTCTAAAACGAGTAGTCACTAAATAAATAATTAAAAAGCACAACAACCAACCACCAGTAAGACTGTTTGCTAAGAGGTGAAAGATTTTCCTCTGGAGAGGGAAGGAAGGAAAAGAAGAGGATGAGCATTTATGTAGTACCTACCATATGCCAGATATTGTGCTAAAGGCTTCACTTAATACATCATGTGATCTGCAAAACAAACCTGAGAGGGAATTTCTGTTATTATAAGTATTAGCAGTTGAGAAAATGGAGATGGAGACAGAGATAGTAGGGGAAGGAAAAGAAGCGGAGGGATGCCAGAATCAGGAATAAAATGTATTTTCCTAGTTGTCAAAAAAAATAGTTCAGTAATAATCTTCCAGATTGTTAAAAGAGAACATTAATATATGAACAACTTTTTAAAAAGTTTTCAAAAGAAAACAATAAACTACAAGGATCACTGTTTGTCACTGACTTGTTGTGTAACTCTGGGAGCTCAATGCCAATGTGCCTCAACATTTCCATATGAAAACAGAAATAATAATAAGTGACACTTAGATTTTATTCACAATAACACTGTAGTATATATAAAGCAGTCTAAGTATCAGTAACCTCAAAATAAGACAAAAGTGAGATTCAGATTCATAAAATCAGATCACAGAATTTAGAGATTAAAGCTTTACAAAAGAAGGAAATGAGTCAAAATAAGATGTTATTTGGCATGCCAACAGTGAGACAGCTAGTTAGTATGTGATAATGAAAAAATACAGCACAGTGTAGTGGTAAGTAAGAGTGATGGACACAATTCAGGATTTGATTCCTAGCACTGACACAGGCTGTCCAGGGGCAAACAATTTAACCTGTTTTTACTGTCGTCTTATCTGTAAAGGAGAGAAGAGATCTCCCTACCTGCTTCACAGGGCTGCTGTGAGGAAAGCTCTTTTTTAGAGGGGGCCATTATCTTTAATGCTTTCTCTTTTAGAGCAGTTAGCACAAAGAGGACAATGTCTGCAGGGCATCTTGGAATTCTGGGAAAGCACAGGAATGCCAGTTTCATTTGGGATGTCTGTTCTCTTCCTGATTCTCACTCCTCCAGGCCTCTTGTTCTGATTTTCCCTAACTGCCTTCTCACGGAAGTGACCTGGAAAATGGTAAAGCTGTGGATTGCATCTGCTCCTCCATACAGGGGCTAGTGAGTAGGCAAATCCCTTCCCTCTGGGATCTGGAAGAGCTGCCCTGATAGAAGGAGTTCAGAGAACCTATGGCTAGGTCACTCATTCCTCCTCTTGAACATGGGCTGACCAGAGCTACAATATACTATTTGGGATTGCCACCATATCATGTAGGCATTATCCCAACCCATGATTTTCCAGACATTCTACACCACAAATACACAGAGGAAAAATGGATTAAGTTGAGGATAAAAGTGAAGAGAGAAAATAACAATGGGCTTTGTTGCTGCACTCAGGGAACAGCCTGTCATGTCAGTTTTGCAGAGGTATATTCCCAAACTGGCCATCATTAACAGACTCACTTGCACAGAGGAAAAAAAAAGAGGCTGAAAGCTCCGGACAAAAGAAATCCCTGCAGACAAAGTAAAAACAAATTAAAGGCCCCATTATAAAACACAGATGCTACAAGGAAAATAAACTTCCCAAGATTTACTGGGCTTTGACAAAGTTGGACATTTGTGGAAAAGACATCAGCACCAACTCCCAGGTAATGCTGCTGCAAAGCTAACCTCCGTTCTGTTTTATCTTTACCCTTTTTGCAGAAGCTTGGTTGGTATTCTTAGCTTCTGAATGCAACGATCCGAGAACATGTGAACATGGCCTACTGCCAGCTGCTTCTAAAGCTAGGTCCTGGGACTTGTTCACCATTCCAGACCACGTTTAACTTACAAAGTCTCTTTCTTTCTATTTCTTTTACTCCAAACCAAATAAAGAAAAATATATTTTATAAAGATTTAAGACAGAGTACATTTTATTGCTGTCTTTTTTTAATCAACTTTTTTTTCTATATACTTAAAGCAATGAGGCTGAAATTATATTATTAATAAACGACACTTCCTATAGTGATTTACCATTTTAAAAATCCTTTCCTGATGCAAGACATACAAGATAAAATACCAAAAGCATCATTAAACAGATTTTACAAAAGAGGAAACAGAGGCTTGGAGATGGTAAGCGACTTCCTCAGATCCACATGTCTCATATAGAGCAGCACAAAGATCTGAACCGAGTGTTACTGACTTGAAGCTGAAGGTTCTTTCCACTAAATCATTCGCTTCTCAAATTGATTAATACCAAAATACAGAAAAAGATTCATAGTTTGGCAGAGAGTTTTCCAAATACAGTATTCTATCAAGCAGGATTGATAAACAAGAAGAATTAAAGAAAACAAACCAATAGACCATTTAAGTAATGGTTTTTAAAATCCAATTTTAAATCTTCCTTTCTCATCATTACTTGCAAAAGCTGTGACCTGTAACCATTGTTTTTTAATGGTACAAGTGGGCCAGATTTGTCATTATTTTGGGCTTCCATGTAGCTAAAGACACGTTTTACCAAGTGGGGTCTGAGAACTCCATAACAGATAGGTATGTATGTGTAGAGGAGCATGTTTAAGGATATTCCTTGCAGGCAAAAGAGACTAGTGTAGAGGAAATTGAAATGAAAGAGACCATATGACCCTGAAGAAGAGATACAAGAAGGCATCACCCTTCATTTTTTATAGAGGGTGGGTGCTATGGATTTGGAAATATATGAATAATGTGTTGATTAATTTTGCTGAACCATTTTTTGCTCTTTTTTTATTCTTTGTGGTAAAAGATGGCTCTTGGGTAAAGGAAGGAAAACAATATATTAAGAAATAAAGATGATATAAAAACAAGATATGTAAAAATTATTTTGTTAAACAAATACAGGATAGTGAGTTTAATGAAGGATAAAGCATTATTTGGTAAGAAGAATGAAAAGTAATGGGAATATTAGACGTGCTTTGATGATTTTAAAAATAGAAAACATTGGTTGTTGGGGTGAAAGGAAAAATTAAAAAGGAGAAAATTCATTTAAAAGAAAATAAAAGAAGTACAAGAGAATTTTTTTTGTAACAACTATACTACAGCAAACATTTTGATGTTGGAACTTGTGATACCATCTCATTTTTTTTCAATCTTATCCTATAAATAAATATCAAGGTAGTTGAGAACATATGCCATTAAGGCTTATATAAAAGTCAATATCTTTTATAGTGATGTGTTAAGCTCATTCTCCTCCATCTCTACACATGCTTATACCACAAGATAATTTTCATTTTTCAGCTGGGGCACAGGCCTCCCCGTCTCGCTACGTCCTTAGTTTCATATTTTGACTACTTCAAAACACCTGCAGTACTATTTTACTCTATGCCACTAAAGATGACTACATTTTCCAAGTACCAGCATGAACAGAAGTTCTATCCCTAAATAACCATTAGCAGACTTATATACCTTTGTTGTACCTTTCTAACAACAAAAATTTATTAATATGGATATGTGGTTTTTTTCTCTTCCCCAGAAGGCCAAAGCAGTCAGCCTGCTTCTAATATCCTGCCATAGAGCTGACAGAGCTAAAAATCCTATATGAACCAAAAATTTTAACTGAGTTAATTCTGCAGTAGAAAAGTCCCAGGCTTCTTGACTCTGTCTTAAGACAAGTACAATGGTAACTTGTTTTGAGACAATCACAGGCAATCCAGGCTCAGGGAAGTTAAAGTCTGCTTAGCTATTGCTTGCTGTCCAATTTCACATTAAAGCTTTATCAACCAAACACTAGATAATCATTTAATGAAAGCCAAATAAAATCCCTTCAAAATACACAATAAAGCGTAATAGGCAAATGTGAATTGCTTGCATGTGGGTTATTGTTAGTTAATGTTTTTTTGGGTGTGTTTTTCTTTTTCCATTTGATTTTTTTTTTAAGTTCACTAGATGAGAATGAAAAGCTTCCCAGCTGCAGATCCAGGACTTTCACCCTCCTTTTTGACCTTTTCTCAGACATGCTCCAGTATAATCTGTAATCTACTTGAGTCGGAAGAGGAAACAGCAGCGCCCTAGTGAGAAACAGTGCCTTCTGACCCACATACTGAATTGGGCGGAAGCAAGACTGGCTCACAGAAGTAGTCTGAGAGAGTGGAACAGACAATTCAATAAAAATCATGAAAACACCAAAAACACAGCACACAACTTGCTCCCTGCTGTCAAGCAGAATGTTTAAAGAGGGGAGGGGATTAAAGATACAGAAAGTTTAGTCCCATCACTACTTGCTACCATCCACTTTATTTTTCAATATTTGAGAAGTTAGAAGGACTGGGGGGTAGCAGCTACATGTTGTGAAGTGTGTGATATTTCAACAGAGAGGCTTCATTTTGTAGTGTTTAAAAGCACCTTATCCAAATAAACAACAGGTATCACCTGGCAATGAAGATGTTTCCAGGAAAGTTGAATGGCCATGTTGCAGAGGATAGGAGACTCAGGAAGATCTCTTACCAGAGACACTTAGAAAATAAATCCCACAATCTAACCCTCAAATGAAGCTTAATGTTTTTGGACCCTCTTACACACACACACACACACACACACACACACACACACACACACACACACACACACACACACACACACACACGCTTGAGGAAAAGGCTGCCAGAAATTTCACAAACCCTATTATTTAAAAATTCTGATTGCTATAACAAAGGCATTTACTGTTGCATTTAAGGACAGAGTGGCATATAATTCATACAGCTCCAAAATTCTAGGAGATAGACTGACTGAGGCCAAGCAGAGGAACTCGAGATATAAGAAGTATTGACAACCAGAGAAGAGATCAGGAAAAAAGGTGAGAAGTACCAGTTAGCAAAGTTTGCAAAGTAGAGGAAAATAGACAAAGGAAAATAAAAGCAAAAACTGAGAACACTGAAAGTGACCATGAGGAGTCTTAATAAAATAGGAAAGATTTATCTGAAGGGTTTCAGGACGGAATACATGTGAGGACAGGCACTGAAATCTACTGGTTAGAAGAGAAGGCTGACCTTTGAGTTACATTTCCTCTCTAGGACCTATGTGGCCTGTCTCTGAAGAGGATACTTAATCTCGCCATACTTTAGTTCCCCCATCTCTAAACAGGGTTAATGAGATCTCTATCCTATAGAGGGGAGTTTCAAGTCTAGTTAATTATTTTTATGGTACTCAAGGATTCTGGGATGAAAAGCAGTACATCTGTGTACTGTATGTGTGTGTGTGTGGATTTGTGTGTGTTTAGTAGTTTATTATTCATTTCAAAGATTTCTATTTGTCAAATGTGGATTTTGTTGAAAGATTAGCATTAACACAAAAAAGGGAAAAAATCCAAGATGCTGGTCAGTTAAAAATTACAGGAACAGAAAAGCAGTCTTTCCCATACATGACCAAGGATTCTTAGTCTAAGGTCTATAATCCTCAAGGTGTCCATTTAAAGATTTCAGGGGATACATAAACTTGAACTGGAAAAATATTAATCTTACTTCAATATAACTGGTTTCCTTTTAATTCCTACGTATTTTATTTTATTCATTTAAAAACATTATTCTGGGAAGGGGATAGTAGGATTTACCAGAATGCTGCTAAAGGCAAAGACACAAAAAGGCAAAGAAATAGTCACCTCTGATTCTTTCTACCATTGTATCCACAAGCACCCAAAAAAATTTTCAGTTTCTCTAAATAAAGTACAAATACAACATCCAGAAAGAGAAGAACCAAAGGTTTTCAATCCATACTTAAAAAGTTCCCCAAATCCAAACCCTTTATCTAGAGTCAAACATTAGACATTAAAACAAGGGAAACTTTCCACCCACACTATAAATGACAGCTCTTCCCTGATCTCTATTCTTGAATCCACCACCTCATTGCTAACAAGTACAAAAAAGTACCAGGTAAGATGAAGTTAAGAAGAACAAAGAAAAGTAGTTAATACCTCACTAATGCAAAGAAAAATCAAAAGAAGACAACTGAGTTTAATTCATCTGAGGGAGTTAAGGAGGAACCTTTAGCTACATCAATTTTGATTACCTAAGTTTATAGCAATATAAGGCAAAGTGTACATGTTGGAGAATGTTACATGTCCCAAATAGCATGGAAATCATACAACTGTTCTATTCCAATGTAGGACACTCAAAGTGCATTTCCAAAGACTTGGAAAGGTCAGAATGTTCTCAGTTTATCAATTCCATATTTTCACTCTGTTTTAAACACTGCGTATGCAAAAATGATGACACAAAAAGCAAAGAGGTAAATCTCAGAACAGCAATAATAATATTTTTGAAGTGACTTATACCTCAAACCTATTACTATAAACTGAAATGGCAAAGTATTATTTCTTCTTCCCACCCCCAGAAGTCCTGCTTCTACCCAGAACTGTTAAGGATATTTTCTGGCTCTGTGTCAGCACCATGACTCAGGTCATGAGAAGTGTCAAAGATGCATTTCCTTCAGATGGGAAAGAGCCACTGATTTTAACAGCCCCACAAAACACCAGGGGGAAAGGGAGGGGGTAGGGGTGAAAGGAGAGAGTAAAAACAAGCATTTTGCAGAACAAGCAAGATAAAATCTTTCAGTTGCCCTTTATTTTATTTCCAGGTTAACATTTCAGTATTTCTGTTCAAAATATTCTTGTATTTTTTTCACCCATGGAAAAATAACTCCACAGGAAATATACTCAATTTGAGTGGAGTCTTCTAATATTAGAAACAAGAAAGCAAAAGATCACCAGTTCATTACAGAATCAATCACAGAAAATCAACATATAGTGAGAATGAATAAAGAGTCAAGGCATAGCACTAAGCTGAACAAGTTATTCTCACAAAAACAGAAAGCTGCCTGCTCCCGTTAAGGTAATACATTCATAAGTGCTAGAAATGGGTGAGATAAACAATGTCCAAAGGAAGAATACTAGGACACCTAAATAAGTAGTTCCTGGACGACCCAAACCACAGAAAAACTACTCTGCTCCCCTGTTTCTCCTTCTTCTACTACTATATAACACTCTTTATCAACTTTGTCACACTCAGAAATCAAACCTCCCTCATCAGGGTCAAATAGACACCTACGCCCATTCACCCACTCCAAAATTACAGCTGTCACATTACATTACTATGCCCTAATTAAGGAAGTAATCACATTTTTAAGACACAGACCCTATCCCCCAAATGCTGTAACCTGTCAGTAACAATGGACTCTTTTAATTCTACCATTTTGCTTTTTTTTAAAGCTACTTGGCATTATTCTCACTTCATCAGCCAGTGTTAACAGTTCTTTCAATGAACCTTAAATCCCTTTCCTCTTCTCATCTCTACTCCAGTTCAATGTGCCACTCCCCCCATGACACCAAACACTTCCCCCTCCTACTGCAATTTTTAAATTCAATTCTATAAACATTAAACACCTATTACATACATGGCACTAAACAAGGGGGTAGGGACAAATGAAAAAGACAAAAATTATGTATTCTCAGCCTTTGAGGAGTTCACAATTTAGTAAGGAAATATAAGGCGTCCAACAATAAAAATAAGTTATGTTTACATACAGCATTTTAAGTTTTAGAAAAAAAATGAGGAAATGCATAGAGGTCAAAGAGATCATTTGAGTTTCAATATTTGCTCATTTGAAGGAAAGAGGATTTTTTTTCCTAATAAACTGAACATTTATCCATATCTCAGCTTCCCTGGTAAGCTCTAAAAATGCTTCAGCCAATGTAGTCCCTTTTAGATCCCTGAAGTCTTAGCTTGTCTGAGGCTAATGGTCTTGCTTATACCTTGTTAATTCCATAGCTCCAAACTCATTCTGTGTAGCCATTCCTTCATCATTGTATCATATAATTCCATTCACCTAGCTAAATCACGTCTATTGCAGGCCTTCTGTTGAGTATAGCTAAAATCCACATGGCTTTGTCCTGATTTACTCCCCACCAACTCAAACACTTCATTTACATATCACTTCCAGTTTCTGTGCAGCTCTGGTCTCTTAGAATTAGCTTCCCTCTACAATACGGTTTTACCTTTGGACACAATTAATATGTTGGAGGGGACACCCTTTACACAGAGACTTAAATATTCCAACTCCACACTTTAAGATCTGTTAGCAAATTTACTTAAATTAGGCCAGTGAATGGATAAACATTTATTAAGTGCCAATTATGTGTCTAAGACTGTGCTACATGAAGGAGATACAAAAAGAGGCAAAAGAAGGTCCCTGCTGTCAAGGAGCTCGAAATCTAACGGAGGCGACAATAAGCCAACAAATCTGTACCAAAAAACTACATCCAAGTTACATATGTCTGGCAGAGAATCAAATCTTTGTCTAAAAGGAATTGTTCTATGTTGAGGTTCTGAACTAATTTATTATATCATTAACTTTTCATCTGATACAAACTCCATAAAAATTCAGGAGAAACAAACTGACTTGAGGACCATTATATTATCCCTAGGCTAAAAAAATGAGCTAACTTTTGTAAGAGGTTACAGGGCTCAATCTCAGAAAGAAAATGGGTAGAGAATCAGGTAGCAATCATACATCCTAAACAGTGCCCCGGGGTAGAAAACAGAATAGGTCTGGAAAGGATCTCGGGTAGGTGGACACAGCAAACACAAAGAAACAGAAAGGACAGTTACCTGTGTTACACACAAATTAAACACTGAAACAAGGCTCGTGAAACTCGCCTATGTATTATTTAGGCATTTAGGGCTTCCGCAGAATCTTGTATGGACTTAGATCTATTTGGAAATCTGGTCTCCAAAAATCCAGAATTGCCATCTCACTGCAATGTCTTCACTATGCTCCTTTGATTGATTTTTCTGTTCCACATTAGGCTGTCGTTCCCATTTGTAGCTGATAACAAGGAGCTATTTAAAGAACCTTCTTAAAGCCAAACAGCAATTCAAATCCATTAAGTCCAACAGTTTTACCAACTATATCATGTCACCCTAGTGTTCATTCTGACACTAGATCAAAAGAACACAAACATATGAGAAACAAGAGACTAGAGAGCTCAACAAACTACAATGAAAATCTAACAAACACTAACAAAAAAAACTAGAAAAAGATGCCTATTATTCCAACTGTCTGATTCCCTTTAGGCCTAGTCTCATTTCTGCGAGGTAGCTAACTACATTAACAAGCTGGAAATTCCTTCCCTGATTCTAACCTCTTTAGTCAATGATGAGTTTTCACCCCTTTCACTTTACACATAACTTTTCTTATATACTTACACAATAATTACATGTGTATGTGTCATATTATCCGATCAGACCACAAGTTTCAAAAGCAAAGGGTCCAAGTCTCATCCAAACTTTTTAGCTCCCCAAGGAGTATATAGTTCAGTGCTTTCACACTGTAATTACTTAATCAATATCAGCTGAACTGAATTAATTGCATTAAAATACTAACTTGTAAAGTTTATGAAGCTATGACTATATAAATGGTTAGTAGTTATTATTAATATTCCCAGGGCCTAACAATGTGCCCAGCACATGGTAGGCACTTAATAAATAAGTACTGATTTTATACATATAAACACACACATATATTCACTTTCCTGCTTAAACTAGTTTTTGGTCCCAGATAAAATACAACCATTAGCCTACAGAAATATGTATTCATATACACATACACACACACACTATATATATATATACATATATATATGTATAAACCAACAAGCTAAGAAGCCTTTCAGAAAATAACTATATTACTTGCCATTCAAATGACCAACCAGAAAGTTACCTATAAAAAACTGAATCATTTAGCACAATCTTAACTGTGTTCAATTGGGGAACCCAGATGAGAAATCATTGACTCATGATGAGGGTTTTTTTCCCCCATGATGAGTTTTAAGGGTACAGTTCTCTAACTTGAGAACAGGCATTTCAAGAAATAAATTTCAGGTGCAAAAACTCAAATCCAAAAGCTCTGTTCATAGAGCTTCCCATGGAAGGGCTCAGACATACAAAAGTAGCTTTCTAAAATGCTCCTACAAAGTAATTTACTTCTGCATAATGAGCAAAATATTCCCTAGTAATGCTTCTTTTACAAAATCACCTATCTCAAGGCTAATTGCATTAAAGTGTTGGGTATGTCTTTTTCGCCAAAATATAAATTTGTCCGGTGACATAAGAGAACACAGGTCAAGAAATTCTGACTGAAGAGAACCTGAAATCCTAGATGATCGGAGTGTGCCCCAGAACCAGCCATTGCCACACTGAGGACAAGAATAGTATAGATGCAGGAAAGCTGAGAAAATACCGCCCTCTAGAGGAAGATTACATTAATATTAAAATACAAACAAGAAAAAAAAGAAGAAAAAGCTTTAAGAGCTGGATAAGAAAGCATTTTGGATGCTGAAATCTCAGAGGATGTAAAGACATAAAAGAAGAAGGAAATATCTGATGGGCACTTAAAAGCCATAACCAAGAACAGCTGCAGGTCAGTGTTAATGGATAACTGCATCCTCTAGAATTAAAAACAAATATCGGTGAACGTGCAAAAAATAATTCTGCTGCATGCCCTTTGAACACCACCAAAATGAAGAAAAGACCCAAATATTCTGTTTCTGATTCATTTTTATAGTCTGCCTTTTACAGTAAAACTTAGAAAAGAATTTTTCTGTTGCTCTTAAAGATCTCCTACCCCTAATTTTCTTTGAAACTGTTTTTGTTCCTATTTCTCTAAATGGGTGGTTTCATAAGTAAGTGTTACTTAAAGGAAACCCATCTGTTATTCAGAAAGATGTGATGATGTCACTCCTTTCAACTCAACTTTCCCATAAGAACTCATCTGGTAGGGAGTGAAGCACTGGGAAACTGAAAAGTGACATGAAAATATGTAAAGCTTGCATGATCTGGGTGATTTTTAGTATTAGTAAACTTGGGACTGTCATAATGTTATAAGAACATAGGAAAGAAAAACTATGTGTATAAAGATAAAGCTACTAGAAAAACTGGAAGAGTCTTCCAAAAGAAAACATAAAAGGGGGTATATGTGTGTGACTGAAATCTATCTAAAACTTTAGGTTCACCTTCTAACTAGTAACCCAGGAGCTGAGGAGAGCCTGAAAAAATAGAATTTTTTCCATCTTAAATTTATATGTTATATGTCATCCGAGGTTAAAAAAAAATTAAAGCAGAGCTAACTCAGAATATGATTATTCGGTTTAAAAAAACTAAGACAAGGAAACTTTAATCCATAATTAAAATGGATATGGAAAGAAGAGTTTGAGAAGCAGTAGATTACTATTGACTGTTCCAAGCAGACAGACTGTGTCAGATTGAAACGTGTGATTGCTTTTTGTTTATATTTGTTACGTGCTCTGTCTCATAACAACTCCGGAGTAACAGTATCTGTGACCATGCAGTGCAAGAAAAGGCTAAACACTGAGGTCCTAGGGGCGAGTAACCCCCCACATACACTAGAAGGAAAAATGATGCTCCAAACATGGAGGGTTCAAAGTCCAAAGTACTTTTGTAACAAATGAGACTTCGGCAAAGCTTTTGTCTTCATAATCTTCGAGTCTTGTTGCTACAGTAACTGAGACATAAAATACTAAATGTCTTCAGTGAGTTCTGAAACATGACTCGTCCTGAGGCTCAACAACATTGTTCCCCAGATAAAGCAAGAAATATAAAATTTCTCTAACAATTTGTTGTAAATTCCCCCCCTCTCCCACAAATTTGATGAGATTGAGAGTGGTGGGAAGAGGAAGGAAGAGAAGAGAGGCAGGGGTTTCGGTATGTATTTTTGTTAAACCTGGAATAGAAACCAATCTAATCCAATCCAAACAAGCATTTACTAAATACTGACTATGTGTAACACAGCCAGTCAGGATCTGTGGATACAAAACCCCAAATGGAAGAGTTCCTGCATACACAGAGCTTGTATTCTGCCATGGGGGAATACAACATATAAGTAGATGGATGGATAGATAGATAGATAGATAGATAGATAGATAGATAGATAGACAGATACATAGACAGAGATATATACACATGATTATTTTAGGAAGGAGATGACACTAAAAACTAGGGGAATCCAGAGTCTAATTTGGAAAAGAAATAGGACAGCTAGAAGAAAGACTCTAGTGCAGGGTAAGGTTGAACCAATTTAATAACTAGAATTGTTTCTGAATAAACAGAAATGCATGAAATCCAGCATAGATAAATGTAACCTTCATTTTATTGTGGTAGATGTTAACACATGTATAAGAAACACACTATTTCCAAGTAAACTGAATTTTCCAAGTTATTTTTGGAGGGATGGGGGGAAGAGGGAATAAAGAATATTAAGTTGCCTCATTTTACCAAAAAGATACCTGGGCAGACCTAAGTCATCATGAAGATATTCATAGAGAAAATAATCAGAATTCAATTTGCCCTGGCTTTGGAGGGTGTCAAGGATAAAGATTTCCTTTACCTCACTTCACTAAAAGGAGCACAAACAACAGTGAGGCCAAAGAGTGATTCATTTTCAAAATGAATCCCACCCTGATCAAAGGTTTACATTGTGTGAGTAAACAAGCTGATGCCAGGCAAGTACCAACTGTAAATACATTGTTTCTGGAAAGAACTTACAAGCACGCCGATTTTGTTTTGACATGACACTACAGAAAAATGACCAGCACTGTAATGTTTGTGCCTTAAAAAAGAACAGAAAGGAAGCAACATAAGGGGTAATGGCGTTGACTTTTGAAGTAATGAAGGAGTTTAAGCAAATGTGAACAGACAAAGCTTCCCTGGATTCTTTTTGGTTTTAAAAAAGGGCCCTCTTCCAAATTACAGTGTTTGGACTGCTATGCTGGAACATGGTAATACTATATGCCTTCTTATGAAGTGAAATGACAAGGTGGCCCCCAAAACAGTGTTTCTGAATGTCAGAATCTCATACAGAATGAAAGACTGACATCCCAGCTGCACCAGATACCTGTTGATTACAGAATTCAGAAATTCAGAGATTCAGACTTTGAGAGCTAAAACACAGAAGAAGAGAGGGAGAGGCAGACAACCAGGAAGGATGACAGTTAGGACTCAAATCTTGACTGTAATCTTCACTGGTGAACTATGTTGGCAGAGTAAGCCCAAGCCCTTTTTTCTGGGCAAGGCTTCCACTTACAGAAAACAAATTGGAACAGGAATGAGAAAGAAAATCTACCTATGTATTAGTACTGACCAAAGGGGCTGTTGTAGCCTTCTATAGAAATCCTTCACAAGCATATAAGAAGCCAATCCTTCTCAGGGCTATAACTTCTGTGGTTTTCCCTGTTGATCTAGCTACCTCACATGCATACTAAATCTCTGTGATTAAAAGTCCTAGTAAAATTTTGGTTGAACAAAATTATTCTACACTTAAAAAGAAAAAAAAATTCAGCAAGAGTCCTCAAGCATCACAGTAAACACCACAAAGCCATCTGAAAAAATATTTTAAACTGGTGTTTCAAAAATAAAATCATTTGCAAGCAGAAGTAAAATACAAATGGATCGCCCCAAACCCGATGGCTCCTCTACTTCCTGTTGGATTTTGTTCAATAAAAACTCTTTTAAGGCTGCTTAAGAGTTCAGGCTCAGTAGCTCTGGTTCAGAGCCTACATATTCCCAAAATTCCATAAAGAAGGAAAGAAAGCAAATAAGTATGTATTAAGCACCTATCCTGTTCCTGGGCACCATGCTAAGCACACCTTCCTGGGATCCCACCCATCTTCTATGTCACATATCCCCTGCGGGAAGGCTGCCAGGGGCCAGAGGAGCAATTCCAATCACCACCAGCACAAGGAAACTTTAATCTCTTGGGCCAGCCTGTGGGGAGAATCTCCAGAGCAAAAGGAACAGTCTTCCTGCTGCCTCAAAGCCTTTTTTCTCTTGCTGTGCCAGTTCCCTGAGGAAAGAGGAAACTTGGCAGGGAAGCAGGACTTATGGCTTGTCCTTCATTATCAAAGAGAACTATGACATCAGGAAGATGATGCCATGACTTGCAAGTGAATTGGATTTAAGTGAGGGAGGGCTGTGCAAAGTCACCAGCCTCACTTTTTCCTCCAAAGTCATCTGGGCCCAGTGGCCAGATATAGATTAGGACAACTGGAGATGGCTCAGCTAGAAAGGACTTCCATTATCTTCTGCTATACTCTTTTGAGCCTAATCTCCAGTCTTCAAAAGGAAGAGGATGGGGGCCTCCCATCTAACCATGTGACCATGTACCTTCCATCGCATTCTGCACTAATTTTATTTCCAGCCTAACCTCCAGTCATCTATAGGAAAAGTGGAGTCCTCTACTCAATAATGAACATCCACACTTGGTCATACTTTGCAGGTTTCAATGATACCAAACCCCTGTAGGTTATCAAATCAACTCCATCCCCTATCACCCAGCATCAAATTCTTTATTTCCATCTCCCTCAAACCTCCAACGCCAAAGTTATAACTAAATGCCACTAACTTCTTCCACTAAACCCTCTTCCCTGTTCCATATATAACAAACTTTCCTTCGTCCTAAATCTTTTCAGCTCCCACCACTTCCAGCTATCACTCAAATCTGGCTCCCTGCTGATGACAGCCTCACTAGCCACTTTTTCTGGGGCTAGCTACGTCTTCACTCATTCTCCTCAGTTTATTCACTGGTCAAGGCAGGGTAAATGGAATGCTCCTTGCTCACCATTGCCACTTCTATTGTCTACCTCTATTACTCAGTAACCTCTTCTCCTTTGAAGTTCGTGCTTTCTTTCCTCTCTACTGCCCAATCAAAATCCTTATAGCTGTTGTCTACAGAACCCTGGGTCACTCCTCCCTCTTCCTTAATGAGTCTGGCTGCTGGTTCACAATTTTTCTCTCCTTCCCAATTTCTACCCTCATACTAAGGGACTTCGACATACATAATGACTCTCCTTCAAGCACCCTAACCACTGGGTTTTTTGACCTACTCACTCCCCATGAGCTACTCTATTCCACCTCAAATGCACACAAAAATGGGTCACATCCTTAATCTTGTACCAACAAATTACCATCTCCAGGATCAAGAATTCTGAAATCTCTTTATCTGACCATAATCTATTGGTTTTCCATCTCTCCCTCAGGCTTCCCTTATCAAACCCTGCTCTTCATCCAAATAATGACTTTCAATGCCTCAAACCCCTCAGTTGTCTCCCAGGCTTCATCACCACTGAACTAGTCACTCTTTCCTTTTTTCCTCAACTTGACCCCTTAGTGAACCAGTTCAACTCTATACTGCCCTCTTCTCTTCTTGAGTCCCTAACCTTTCTGCTGAACTTTAATCTTGTATTTCCAATTGTCCTTTGGATATCTCAAACTAGATTTCAGTAGACAGTTTAAATTCAACAAATCCTAATCAGAACTCATTCTCTTCCCCCAAATCCTCTTCCTCTTCTAATTTCCCTATTAATTTTGAGGTCAACACAATCCTTCCAGTCCACCAGGCTCAAAATTTATGTGTCATCCTCGACTCCTCATTCTCTCTCTCTCTCCATAACCAATCAGTTGCCAAGGCCTACTGACTTCACCTTATAATATCTCTCAAATACACTCCTTTCTCTTTTCTGACACTGTCCATACTCTAGTGCATGCTCTCATCACTTCACTTCTGGGTTATTGAAATAACCTGCTGGTGGGTCTGCCTGCCTCAAATCTCTCCCTGCTTCAATTCATCCTCTATTCAGCCACTAAAGTGATTTTCCCAAAACACAGGTAAGATCATGTCACACACCCCCTCCACCCCCGAACTCCGCTTAATACATCTCAGTGGCTTCCTATTGACTCTAGGAGCAAATGCAAAATGCTCTGGCATTCAAAGTCCTTCATAATCTAACCCCCTCCTAACTTTCCAATCTTCTTACACCTCCTCACTTCCATCATCTAATTCACATACTTGAGCAATCCTTTCAGATCAGAATAGAAGCTTCACTGGTTCTCCCATAGTGGATACTGCCTCTCTAAAGAACTGTCCATTCTTGGAGTGTACCAGGTACTAGTATGGCAGTGTTTT
Source organism: Pseudochirops cupreus (assembly GCA_028627135.1). Classification (NCBI taxonomy): domain Eukaryota; kingdom Metazoa; phylum Chordata; class Mammalia; order Diprotodontia; family Pseudocheiridae; genus Pseudochirops; species Pseudochirops cupreus. Next base: position 134,958,054 of record CM053584.1, on the reverse strand, counting down.
CATGGCAGTACATATGATTCAGAGACAGGTGGCCAAGAAGCAATAAGGAAGAACTTTTGTTTATGCAAATATGGCCTCTAGAGGTATTCCCCGTTTTTCAACACCCCAACTGGACTGTGGAAAGGTGACTCTATACTGCTCCTAGTTAAGTCGCCATTCAATGTCCATAAGTTTGAAGTACTTACCATTTGTACTTTCCAAGACCATCCTACAAAACAATATAAAATTTGAATCGGAAAATACCTGACTCTGATAGGTTAACATTATATTTTAAAAGCAATATTGTACAGTAGAAAGAGCTCAGGATTTGCATTTAAAGGACCTGCCACTGACTCCCTGAGTAATCCTGAACAAGTCATTTAACTTTTCTGGGCCTCAGTGTCTTCATCTGTAAAATAAAGCAGTTGAACAAGAAGATCTGTAAAGTACCTTCCTATTGGGTTGGCTAGGTGGTGTAACGAATAGAGCACCAGCCTTGAAGTCAGGAGGACCTGAGTTCAAATTTGGCCTCAGACACATAATACACACTAGCTGTGTGACCTTGGGTAAGTCACTTAACCCCAATTGCCTTGCCCTCCCCCCTTCCAAAAAGAAAAAAAAAGTATCTTCCTATTATTAACTATTTGGTCCCATTGTGTTTATTTGGTTTTAGTTCATTTTAGAAGGGAAAAAATCCAACATAATTACTTGCCATTTAAACAAAAAAGAATTTGAATATATATATTGAGGTTTATGGTGAAAATCCTTAAATCCTGTTTACTTCCTATTAAGTGTCTAATGAGTATATCTTATTATGAACTCTGACATTTCAGAAATACCACTGTGCCATGAGTTTCTGCTTTTCTCTCTGATTGAGCACATTCAAATAGAATGTCTTAACTCCTGCTTAATGTTATCATGCTAAATTTATTAAAAATTTCAACTACATCCAAGAACTTGGTAGAGAGGAAAAATGACAATTTAGTGGACAATTTGTATATTCCTGCACAGAACTTTCAAAAAAGCATTTTTTAGTTAAGTTTTCTAATAAATTTATAAGACTGTTATAAAATGGAGAACTGGATTCTATTCTTGGAAGGTGCTGCTTTCTGCAAGACGTGGTCCATTTCAACAATATATTGGTGACTTATCTCTCTAGATTCAACATAAGGCAATCTACAACTACATCCAAAGCAAAGACTAGACTGAGAATGCTTCCAGTAACTTAGGGAGTAAAGAGCATGTTCATGCTGACCTATGCATTAAAATTATGATATAAATCATTGTGTGTGTGTGTGTGTGTGTGTGTGTGTGTGTGTGTGTGTGTGTGTGTGTACCAAGTACTACCATGTCAAGTGCTTCCATGGCAGTACATAAGATTCTGAGACAGAAGGTCAAGAAGCAATAATGAAGAATTTATGTGTATGCAAATATGGCCTCTAGAGGTATTCCCCATTTTTCAAAACCTGAACTGGATAGTAGAAAGGTGACTACATTGCTCCTAGTTAAAGTCGCCATCCAGTATCCCTAAGTCATAAATGATTTGTCCAAGATTACTCAGTGAGTCAATGGCAAATCCTTTAAATGCAAATCCTGAGCTCTTTCTACTGTACAATACTGCTTTTAAATTATATACATCAAAACTGCTTTTTTTCAACATAAATTTATATGGTCCAAGAAGAGCTCAAACTGAAGGTATAAAAGTGGATTAGTCAGTATTTACCAAACATAGGCTTGGTGCAGAGCTCAATACTACTGTGGAAATGAAGAAAAAAATGAGAAAAATAAGTTACAAAAAATAATTGATCCCAAGGAGTTCTCAAACTCCCACTACCACCCATAAGAATGTTGCTACCTGTAAATAGAGCACTGGCCCTGGAGTCAGGAGGACCTAAGTTCAAATTCAGCCTCAGACACTTAACACTTGACTGGCCGTGTGACCTTGGGCAAATCACTTAACCCCAACTGCCCTCCAAAAAGCGGAAAAAAAAAAAAAAGAATGTTGCTACCTGTCTCCTCACATTCCTACTACTCCTATAAAATAAAACGAGGCTACTTAAGAGCATTCTAGAAAATTTTTCAACATATTTTATATCCAACCTTATGCAAGAGTCAAAGTCTCTTTTCTAATTGTAATATTATATGTCAAAACACACATAGAATACTAAAATTGCTTTTGTCTTAATGTATTTTTTGAAAAATATGTTTTTTGGCTTAATAGAAGACTAAATAAAGTAGTCTAGTTTTGCAAGGCACTACACAGTAGTCTCTACATATTTTTAATGAGTAATAATGCTGTTCAAGTGACATCTACCTCACGTGATGACTATCTCTTCCAAACCAACAATGAATATTTGTAGACCAGATGTGCTACTACAACAATGGCCCTCAATGAAGAGCAACAAGACCAGGAGATGGCAAAAACTTAGGGGAAATGTATTTACAATCTCTGAAGCTATGAGACTCAATTTAAAATTTCCTAAAATCTTTTAATCTAAAAATGATGACTCTTAAAATTTTCCTGTTTTAACAACATATATAAGAGCTTTAAAAAATGCAGATCAACAATTTGTTATTTAAAGGTTAATTGATTAAAAGGTTAAATTATATTTTTGCTTCATCTCACAAATGTAGAGTATTTGAATTTAAAACAGGGAAGAATTAGTTTGGTTTTTTAAGATGGTATGGTCAGAATTGGGGGCAGGAAGAGGGAACATAAGGATAAGAGGAAATATGTTTACCATGAAGAGGCGAGCCAGATGGGCTGCTTGACAGGCCTGGAACAGGGCTACAGCGGCCTCCTTGCTTAGATGTGAGTTCCTGCTCAATCTCTTCCAGGCCAGCACTCTTCTGAAAGCGGCTCATGCGATTCACAACCCGGGGTGACATGTGTGTGCGGACACAGGGCTGGCCACCATAAGGGTTGATGGGAAAAACATGAGAGGTCCCACGAAGTGTGCTGACGACAACCCAGCGACAGTCATGGCTGAAACAGATGTCCTGCACCTAGAAAAAGGCAAGAGAAGAGTAAGAAGCAGCTAATATCACTGCATAGGTTGACTCAGATGAAACACAAATCTCTCAGAAAAAAAAAGTCAGTTTAGTGACAAAATTTGATACAGCCAGGACAATGACTTTGAAATTAACTATGCAAAAGATCATCATAAGCGTGATGATCAAGGATCTAACAATACTGTTTTCTATGTTTTCTAATTCCATATAATATTTGGGATATCCTCTACTACAGAAAGCTAAAATTCATTAAAGAAGTCCTAACTAGATTTCCCTTACTAGATAATAAATTTAGTTGTAAGTTCCAGGTGTATTTTCCTTAATAGAATTTGTCTTTTATAAGCAAAGATTAGTCAAAAATCAAAGAGTACTTTATTTAGAATAAGAAAAGACAACTTTATTACTTCTAGTTTTCATTACTATGAAATATAAACAGGTAAAGAAAGAAGGTGAAAGGTTAAAAAGTTTGGTGCAATATTTTAAAAATTATTACAGATCTGAAGGTTTTTTCCCCACTGCGTCAATTATTTGTTATTTTTCATGACCTAAATATGAGAAATAATTTAATCAAATTAAGTGAGTGCTTAATATAATCTACCAATTATTTAAGGCATTTCAGTTGAAGGTTCTCAGAGAAGGGAAACTGGCAGGGAAAGCTGGCCAAAACTTTAATAGCAACTACCTGGTAGCCTTGAATTTAGATAGGAGTTGTAGAGTCAATAATTAGAGAAGAAATATTACTAAGTACTTTCTGCTTTTGTTTTGATAACAGTCTAAAGTTGACAACTGAACAATAATACTTCCATTTAAAAATCAAGTTATTTTTCTCATAAATTTCAAAGCCAGAAATAGTGTTTTTAAAAAAAGTGTCTGAATTCTTACTGCATACCTACATAACACCTTGATGGAAAATAAGATCTGGGGTCTTAATGAACATTTTCTAAAAAGAATATATTTTGAAACCATACTGTCAGACAGAATAAAAGGGAACAAGATTAGGTAAAGATGATAGCTTCCGGGAAAAATATACTAAAACGGTACCAATGGAAAAAAAAGACAAAAAAACAAACTCTTTAACAGTTAAAAGCAGAATTAAAGATGCATGTCTATGAATGGGCTCTAACACTGCATACAAATATATAGGAGGATTAGGATTTATTGTGACATTAAACAACATAAGCTAAATAAAACTACTCAAGCTTTCAAAGAATTCCTAGTTACAATACGGCAGATCCTCAAAGAGGCCTAAGCACTGATGGAAATCTTGACAAATATTCCAGAAATGCACTATCAACAAAAGCAGCTAGCAGTCATCAAAGTAGGAGTTTCCCATAGTGCTTGACTCCTAGGAGATAAAAAGGATTTAAGTCTTGTGACTTGTGACAAGATACTTCCCTCTCAGACTGTCTCTAGACAAATGCCTCATCACTGGTACATGGAAAAACCTCCAAACCCAAATGACACACCTGCCCCTTTTCAATTATGGTGACATATCAAAATGACTTGCTAACGATATAGTTAAACAATCTCCTCAAAGCTGACAGGTTTAGCACTTTCAGAGTAGCTGGTATTACTGATATAAAGTCATTCCCCAAGCACTTAAATCCTCCAGTTTGCCTACAAAGCGATTCTTCTTTACAGGCTGTTCAGAATGAATTAGAGAGCCTGAGTACAAAGAAACCCAGAGGGGGCAGGACAGCAGGAGAAAGGGCAGAGAGATGGGGGTTGGGGGGAGAAGACTCAGAAAAGCAGAAACAAGAGAGGAAGACTATAGAACATTTCATACCACACAACCAGATGCATTTTCCACATGTCAGAATCAAATTTAAAGTAGGACTCTCGATTATAAAAGCAGTCAGTGCCATTAAAAGTTTAGTCTCTATCCACACTACAAATAGACCCATGTTACCTACATAACCATTTTTCTAGAAAAGTTACAGAAAAGCAGAGCTCTAGAGTCCACTGATGACAAGGAGTTTCCTTTTTTTGATTTTGAGAATCTCTCTGTTGAAGCAGAAAGTCTGAGGCAGGCTCTTTGCTGGTCTGTAGCAGGGCACGTAGACACAATGTTAACATAATTGGTATCCAGCAAACTCCCATATTACTCTGTTTGCTTAGAAAATGGCCAACAGACAGGATTCTGTTCCAACACCTTGAAAGCCCATCAGGACTAACAAATGAGCAGACAGTTTGCTGCCAATAAATGAGACTAGTTGTCAAGAAAGAATACAGAGAGCTTATCATGAAGGCCAAGTAGAACAGGATGAAAAGCAGTCTTACAAATCAGGATTAAGAAGAGAAAGAAATGGATGACGATGATGAAGTATCTAAGAGTTACTCCTTTTCTGTCATCACAAGTCAGATCAAAAGTGGAAAGAAAGCAGAAAATAAAAAATTAAAATAAAAGTAACCAATACAAGCAGCATCACACTTTTCAAAGTATTCTAAGTATGAAAAAAAATTATTTAGCTCATTTTTAAAAAAAAGGAGACACATTTGCTGGCCTACTCCCATTCCTACTACAATTTCTAGATGCTTCAAACACTCTTCCCAATGATAATGTTGACTGAAAATAATGAGGTCACCGTCAATAGACCCTCTCCTCTAGTCCCACTTCCAAGAGAAAAGAATGGAATAGGGCATTTCTCTTTCTGCTTAGATCTAAATCCCAAATTTTCATCAGAATTAAATCTGAGTGCTGGAAGCCATCTTAAAAGAAGGTATCTTGTCAACTTCACTAATTTGCAGATGAGGAGGCCAAACAAGCTGTGACTAGCATTTGTTTACATCTGTAACTGTTTCAATCAACCCTCTTTGAGATATACTCTGGTCTCTCCAGGTCAACCTTAAAATTTGGTTCCACCAAATTGAACATAATTCTTGTGTTGTGGCCTGACCTGTGAGGATTTGATACAATGAGACTATTACTTCCTGTGATCTAGAAGTAATGACTTTCCATGGCATTCCATGACATTCAAACTCAGGCATTCCAGCTAAACCCTTTCCACTCTGCTTCCCATTTCAGAAAGAATGAAGCTCATCTTAACTGTGAAAAGACTCTACAAAGTACAGGCATAGAGGAATCTTTTTTTAAAATGTCATAAACCATATGTATCTTAAATTAAAAGCAACCACTATATATTATAGGGAAATATTTAAAGTTTTTCCAATAAATTCAGGAGTAAAACAAGGATGTCCATCCTTCCTATGATTATTTTAAACAGTTCAAGAAATGCTAGCAATAGCAGTGAGACAAGGGAAAGAAATTAAAGACAGGTAAAGACATGACAAAACTATACTTATTTGTTGATAACATAAGTTACTTAGAAAATCCCAGAGAATCTCAAAAAAAAAATTGAGAAAATTAATAGCTTCAGCAATCTTGTGGGCTACAAAATAAATCCACAAAAACTGTAGCATTTCAGAATGTTAACAAGTCTAAGAGATTATAATAGAAATAATCCCATTCAAAATAAGTATAAAATGCATAGCACACTTGTTAGTCAATTTAACAAAGCATACTAAATACTTCTAAAGATACAATCAAAAATGCTTCTTAAGGAAATAAAGAACTTGAATAGCTATAGGAATATGCAGGGCACATGCCTATATAATAAAAATAACGATATTAACAAAATTAATTTACAGTTTAAATGTTATATACCAAGTAAATTACCAGAAGGTTATTTTAGAAAACATTATAACATAATAACAAAATTCATTTGGAGGAATAAAATCTAAAATATGAAAGGAAACATTTTTAAAGGTGGGAATGAAGAGGGAATCTCACTTCCAGACCTCAGACAACATTACAAAGCTGCAATTATCAAAAACATTTGGTATTAGTGAAAAACTGAAAAGTCTAGATAAGAGAGAATCAGAAGTAATGGAACTCTAAAACCAAATGTTCTATAAACACAAAAAACATAAGTTATTTAAGAAAGAATTTCCTGGTAGGATAACTAGAAAGCAGTGTATCAAAATTTAAGCTTACATCAACATCTTACAGCATAATAAATTCAAAATTGGTGTACAACTTGAATATTAAAGAATTAAAAATTAAATAAAATATTAATTTTTTTTAAAGTTAGACAAGAAGTAAGATCCTATGTTTTTCATAGATTTAGGCAGAAAACAAATTCTTACCAAAGAGCTAGAGGTAACTACATAAAATAAAACAGATAATTATGATTACATGAAATTGAAAAGTTTTTTTTTCATAAAATTTATGCCTCTAGAATGAGAGGAAAAAAAGCAGTTAAACCTGAGAAAAAAAATTTTATCAAATTTCTCAGATAAGACTTTCCCAGCATATAAGTGGCCAAATAAAAAGAAAAAACAACTCTCCAAAACAGAATTCTCAAAGCATTAATAACCATATGAAAAACTCCTCTAAATCAGAAATAATCAGAGAAATGCAAATCAAAACAACCTTAAGGTTTCACCTCACAACTAGCAAAATAATAAAGGTAAAATATAGAAACAATGAGCGTTAGGCAAGGCTGTGGGAAGACAGGCACACTAAGACATTGTTGTAGGTGTGAATTAATACAACCTTTCTGGAAAGCAATTTATAATTATGCAAATCAAGTGGCTAAAAACTGGTACCCAAAGTTTCCATAAACACCCCCAAGAAATGTACCTTAAGGAATTAATTCACAGATAAAAGGAAGACTCTAACTATTCCAAAGTTTTTAAAACAGCACTTTTTCTGGGAGCAAAGAATTGTAAACAATCTACATGCCCAATGATAAGAGAATGGCTAACCAAATTGTGATACATGAATAGAATACTAATACACTAGAAGAAAAAACGGATATGATAAAAAAACAAAGAAATATGGTTAGACTCACATGAATCAACACAAACTTCAGTGAAGCCAAATAAACCATAGACACAATGAAGAAAACTATATAAATGGAAAATACCTTACTTACCATCTCTGTAGGGTAGTTCAAGAATAAATCATCCTATTATGCCCTTTAATCCAAAATTACCACTACTAGGTCTATATCCCAAAGATATCATAAAAAAGGGAAAAGGACCCACATGTACAAAAATATTCCTAGCTGCAATTTTTGTGGTGGCAAACAATTAGAAATTGAGGGGATGTCTATCATTTGGGGAATGGTTGAACAAGTTGTGGCATATGAATGTAATGGAATACTATTGTGCTCTAAGAAAAGATGAGCAGGAAGATTTCAGAAAAACCTGGACTTACATGAACTGATGCTGAGTGAAGTGAGCAGAACCAGGAGAACATTGCACAAAGCAAAAGCAACATTGTGCAGTGATTAACTATGATAGACTTAGTTCTTCTCAGCAATTTAATGATCCAAGACAAAAGACTCACGAAAGAAAATATTAACAGCATCCAAAGAAAGGACGATGGAGTCTCAATGTAGATTGAAGCATACTATTTTCAGGGTTTTTTTGTTTTTCCTTTCTCATGGTTTTTCCCTTTTGTTCTAATTCTTCTTTCACAACAAGACTAATGTAGAAATAGGTTAAACATGACTGTACACATATAATCTTTATCAGATTGCTTGCTGTCTTAGAGAGGGGGAAGAAAAGGGAGAGAGAAAAAAAATTTTGGAACTCAAAATTTTACAAAAATGAATGTTGAAAACTATCTCTACATGTAATTGGAAAAAAATAAAATATTAAGAAACAAAGAATAAATCATTCTCATTTTGGGAATGAAGAAATTAAAACTCAGAGAGGTTGTGACTTATCTTTGGTCATATACTATTAAGAGCCAAAGATGGCTTCCTAACACAGACCTCCTGACTAGAGAACCAGCACCCTATAGTAAAATAGCTCTCTAAAATAGATCAGTGGGATGTTTTATGTTTTCATTTTTTGGAAGTAGAAAAGAACTGGAAAGAAATTCTAATTCCTCTCTCAGTGGGGGAATGGCTAAACAAATTGTGGTACATAAATATAATAGAGTATCACTGCATAATAGGGAATGATGAATACATTTATTTACATACACACACAGATACGTTTACATTGATGCTGGATGAATCAGAACCAGGAAAACAACATAACGATAGATAGTACAAAAATGTAAATGGAACAACAACACAATCTAAACTGAATGATGAGAAATTTTAATTATCATATTTGACCTCGAAGAGATATAAGAAGGCACTTGATATTAATATATATATATATATATATGTATATTTTATTGAAACCCACATTAGTAGGAATCAACATCTCATTTCTCAGCTTTCCAACTCATCCTAGTAGTTCTTTCAACAAAAGCTAAATTTTGCTCATTGGACTTGTGGTTGTGCTCCAGATATTTCCTCTTCTTTTTGCGCAGAAAATCTGTAACCAAGGCTATTCTGTTCTCTTGGCTGCATTTTCCCCCTTCGAACTGGTTATGTAAAATACTGTAATTTATGCAATTGTTTTTTGGAGATTCACCATCTATCATGAAAACTCCTGCCCATTCCAGAATCTATTACTTCCCTTTCCCATAACCAATGGTCTCAAAGTGAAATCCTTATCAAGAAGACTTATCCAAATTAAACTGCTGCATACACATCCTTTGCAAAGGTGCTAATTTTTGTCTTTGTTCTCTCATTAGGTGATTCCAATTGTCTTGTGATTTCATCTATGAAACTCTATCACTTCTATATAGTTCTCTTTTTGCCCTTTAGCAGCAAGAAAACACTGGAACCCAGAGCAGAAACTTCTGGATGAGGTACATGACCAAAAGAATCCTCAGAGGTGTCAGAGTAGTTAGTTCTCTCTTCCTTAAACTTCAGAAGCACTTTTTTTTCCTTTAGAAAGAGAATGAAGATACAAGCCTGGGCCTACAACCACAACTCCTGTAGTTACTAAATCTCTCTTGTTCTATTTCTTTTTACTCCTTTTCAGTGTCTTTTTACCTAGGGTCTCTTTGAAGTTAGAGAGGCTCTTGTACAGAAACTCTAAGGGTGGGAACTCACATCAGATCCAGCTATTGGGGAAGAAGGAGGGAGGAAAAAAAGGGAAGCGCACCTCTCAGAATCTGGACACAAGCTATTGCCACCATCTCCACTACAGCCTCAGCTGGGCTTCTAAAGACTTCCAAGACAGAACAATTTAAAAACATTTTTCATATGCAATAACTCAAGACAGTCCTATGAGCTACGAAGAACAGCTATTATTAGCATCATTTTAAAGATAATAAAACTGATGATTAAGGAGATGAAATGGCTTGTTTAAAGTTACAAAAGTTGGGGTGACTAGGTGGCACAGTGAATAGAGCACCAGCCCTGGAGTCAGAAGGACCTGAGTTCAAATCCAGCCTCGGACACTTGATACACTTACTAGCTGTGTGACCTTGGGCAGGTCACTTAACCCCAATTGCCCTGCCTTCCCCCTCAAAAAAAAAGAAAGCAAAACATAAAATAAAAACAAAGTCGGAGGCGGCTAGGTGGCATGGGGGCGGCTAGGTGGCACAGCGACTAGAGCACTGGCCCTGGAGTCAGGAGCACTGGAGTTCAAATCCAGCTGCAGACACTTAACACATACAAGCCATGTGATCTTGGGCAAGTCATTTAACCCCAATTGCCCTGTCTTACCCCCTCCAAAAAGGAAAAAATAAAAATAAAAAAAAAGTCACATAGGTAATGTGTGACAGAGCGAAGACTTGACATTGTTTTTATCCACAGCAGCCTCCCAAAGCAGGAATAACTATAAATACAACTTCAATGTTCTTTACACCAAATGTGGTGCCAGGAAACAGGCTGTTATCACTGTTGTTGTTGCTTATTATTATTCAAGTGATTCAAAGAATAGCATTATTCTCATCAACTGAGAAAAAAATGTCTTAATAATTCACAGGGTCAGAAGGAAACTAAGCAAAATATATCAGTAGAATATTATTTTTTTAAGAATTTATACTTTGTCCTAACTATTCAATGAAAATGGTAAATGTTGGAGGGACAATGGGTAGATAAGCTTACACAGCACTGGTGAAACCATGAAGAAGTACAACTGCTCTAGCAAAGTCACTACATGTGAATGTATTCTTTGACACAGTGATACTAGTAGATGCATTATACCACCAAGGAGATGAAGGGCATTAGAAATTGTCACATATTAGCAAAAATATTTATAGAAGTATACTTGTGATAGAAAAAATAAAAGCAAGTGATTGGGTAATAACATACGAATGTAATGCAATATTATTGTGCAGTAAGAAATAAAGAACTTGAATAGCTATAGGAATACGCAGGGCACACGCTTATATAATAAAAATAACAATATTAACAAATTAATTTACAGTTTAAATATTATATAGCAAGTATATTACCAGAAGGTTATTTTAGAAAACATTATAACATGATAACAAAATTCATTTGAAGGAACAAAAGATTGAAAATATGAAAGAACATATTTTTAAAGGTAGGAATTAAAAGGGAATAGCACTTCCAGACCTCAGACAACATTACAAAGCTGCAATTATCAAAAACATTTGGTATTAGTGAAAAACTGAAATGATGGATGCAAGGAAATCTGGAAGAATTTGTATAAAATGATAAAAGGGTGAAGAAAGGAAAACAACTTTGAAATATTTAGCTATTCTAGTCGATGCAATGACCATTAAATACACGTCTCCTTATGACCCCTCCAGAATATTGATAATGAAGCATACCTCTTTTTCACTATTTTAGCTTTTTTTAGCTATGAAGCAATATAATGGATTTGCAGGTAACACATACAATTTTAGACATGGAAGATAAGGGAATTGGTTTCACTTGATTATACTAATTTGTTACAAGGGAGAACTTTTATTTTGAGAGGAAGAGGTAGAGAGTGTGAAGAAAATGAAAAAAGGATTAAAGAAAAGTTTATCAATGAAATATTATTAAAAATAGAAGAGAGGAGAGGAAGATCCAATGAGCAGACAAATAAGTAGAGAAGTGGTGGTGCTAATGTGTTAAAATTAAACTATAAAAATATATTTGAAAATGTTTTTAAACATATACTTAAAAAAAATAAAACCAAGCCATATAGAGTAATGATCCATGGTTTCATATATGTCTTTTACTTTTCTTATATTTATATATGGAAATGTTCACATTTGTTGATATTTGCTATGTTCATATAAAAACACACAATTGGAATGATATGAACTAAGAAATCAATACCTAAAATTTCAATATTTGATTTCCATATCCTTCCTCTACAGATGCACTAACAGAAAGGAGCGTTGGCCTTAAGTTCAGGAACCTAACACATATTTGGCTATGTCAATGGTTCTCAAACTTTCTGGTCTCAGAATACCTTTACATAATTAAAAATTACTGAACACTTCCCTATCACCAAAACTTTTGCTTATGCAGGTTAAATCTGTCAATATGTACTATACTATATTAAGAAATTAGAAGGAATTGGGAAAAAAATATTGTGAAAAAGGTTTTGACCTCACAGAACCACTGAAAGGATTTTTGAATCCTTAGGCGTCCCAAGGCTATGCTTTGAGAATTGTTACTCTATGCCAGCGCCGCTAAGTGGTACGGTGAATAGAGTTACCAGGCTTGGAGTCAGGAAGACCTGAGTTCAAATCTGGGCTTAGACCTTACTAGCTGTGTGACTCTGGGCAAGTCACTTAACCCTCTTTGCCTCAGCTTCCTCATCTGTAAAATAAGTTGAAGAAGAAAATGGCAAACTACTCTGGTATCTTTGTGAGGAAAATACCAAATGGGATCAGGAACAGTCAGACATAATTGAAAATTACTGAACAATAACAAATAGGAAAAAGACAAATACCGGATAGGATATGGAAAAACAGTGACACTAATGCACTGCTAGTGGAGGTGTGAACTGGCCCAAACATTCCGGAAACAATTTGGAACCAGTTCAAAAGGGCTATAAAACTATATAACCTTTGACCCAGCAATATCCCTATGAGGTCCATCTCCCAAAGAGATAACAGAAACAGGAAAAGGACCTATACATATGAAAATATTTGTAGCAGCTCTCTTTGTGGTGGCATAGAATTAGAAATTGAGGGGATGCCCATCAACTGGAGAATGGCTGAACAAGTTATGATATATAACAGTGATAGAATATTACTGTGCTAATAAGAAAAGATGAGGGTGATGGTTTCAGAAAAACCTGGGAAGACATATATGAAGTGATGCAAAATGAAGTGAGCAGAATCGTGAGATCCTTGTACACAGCAATATTGTAATAGTGATCAACTGTGAAAGATTCAGCTGCTCTGATCAGTATAGTAATCAAAGACATTCCCAAAGGACTCATGACAAAAATGCTATCTATCTCCAGAGGGAGAACTGAGGAATTGAGTGCAAATTAAAGTACAATTTTTTCATTTTCTTTATTTTTCTTTCTTATGATGGGGTTAATAGGGAAATATGCTTTGCGTGCTTTCCCTTAGTTAACTGATACCATACTACTTGCCTTCTGAATGTGTGTGGGAGCACTGAAGGGAGGGAGAAAATTTGGAACTAAATTTTTTTTAAAAGAATGTTTAAAATAAAGAAAAAAAGGAGAAAAGAGGTAAATAGGATAAATAACGATCACACATGGCTATGTATTATAGTGATATTCATTTTCTAAAGAATACCTTCCTTAAGACCTAAAAGATAAAATATCCTGAGTTTTTACAGTAGTATCTGAATATTCTGAAGAAAATTACATTCATATTCTGTGTGTCTCCAGTTCAGTATTCAGATAAAAATATCAAAGTGCTTTATTAAGATTAACTCTTAAGTGGCAAGAGTATATACCTTAAATACGTTTCATACATCATTTAACACACTATCATTTTAACAAGAATGTTTAATAATTTATACCTGATAATAAAAAAAAACCCAAACTAAAATAATTTGGAACATCTTACTCCTTCAATATGAGAAGACAAAGTATAATTTTCTTTAATCAAATAACTATGAAGCTACTGCTCAAGGATTGTTTTAATAATTACTATATTCTCTTACTGTGTTTACTATATTTAATAATCACTGGTTTTTTTAAACAATAACTGATAAGATTTAAAAATAATGAAAGCATTATTATGGACATAATAAATTTGCAAATAACAAATAATGACAGAATTTAAACCTTAGATCCTCATGATTTCTCAAACTTCTCCAAGACAGAAATTATGTACCTAAGATGGTGCAACTTCATCAGTCTCCATGGTCTAGGGCAGCCAGAATTTAAAAGAAGGTTGAAGGAAAAATACTGACACTCACTGAACCTGAGTTCACTCAGTACCCCTGACCCCATTTCCCATGTTACCAAATATGTGACTATACTAGATGAACCAAGACACAGGCTTGTAACAAGACGCAGCCTCACACGCTCTTTCCGATGCTATGGAGACCTGAGCTCAAGACTGTGGTATTTTGTCCAGGACCTAGAAGACAATGTTGTGGCAAACTTTCAGAAGCAAAAAAGCCTGTTCAAAGTTGCAACTGACAGCCAGGACTGTAGCAGATAACCCTATAGCACTAGCTCTGCAACTCTGAATGCCAGTGGCAGTACATAGAACACCAAAGCACCAAGTAGGAGCTCTTTGAAATTCCTGTAACAGGCCAGAGAATTGAGGATCACAGGGAGAGACAAGACACCAAAACAGGATACCAAATGTATAGACCGTGGGAGCAGAGGGCAGAGAGAAGAAATATTGTGTATTAGTCACTAAGGTTGAGAGAATGAGCACAGCATCCAATCGGGACAATTTCTGACTACCAAAGTTCACTTGGGGGAGACACCTAGGCTGGTAAACCATGAACTTCCCAGTGTGGGAGGAGGCTGAGACTGAGATTTAGCCCTCACCATGAGAGGGAACAGAGGCAGAAAGTGAACAATAAGGGAAAATCGAAGAGAGAGAAGAGACTAAAACTACCAAAGGTCTCAGGAAGAAAATAACTCAAAGACTTTAAAGATAAGAAGATAAACTGACAGGGAAAATATAACAATAAAAGGAAGCATGACCTCTAGATCTAGTAAATGAGTTTGGTCAGGGAGAGAAACCAATGGCCTTCAGGTCACATGTGACCTTCTAGGTCCTCAAGTGCAGCCCTTTGACTGAATCCAAACTTCACAGAACAAATGCTTTTTATTAAGAAGATTTGTTCAGTAAAGTTTGAATTTAGTCAAAGGGTCACAGTTTAAGGATCTAGAGGGTCACATGCAGCCTTAAAGCTGCTGGTTCCCCATCCCCGGTTTAGATTTCTAATCAATACTGGAAAAAAAAGAGAATGACCCAACACTTGATGAGACAGAGAACCCGGTGCAATGTGAGGAAAACGTGAAATGACAGCATGTTGTTCCTGAGTGGTTCAAAAGAGAAATGATAATCATGAGAGTAGAATTTATGGCCTGTACAAAAAATAATAATAATAATAATGTCCAGAATAACTAAACAGGAATCTAGGATGGCAAGTCTCATCAAAGAAACAAAAGATAGAATGATAAATTGGTAATGCAAAGATAAAGAAGTGAAGGACAATCTAGAAGAAGATAAGGAAAAGGCAATAATATTAAAAGTAAATACAATCACTATACAAGCAAAGTATATTGATCTTGAAGATAAGTAAAAGGTCATAGATCTAACAAAGAACATGAAAGGACAAAAAACTTTAACTCTATAACAAAATAGCAGAGAACTGCATAGAACTTCTTAGCACACAAAATGAAATGCCAACAGAAGGACATAGATCACCTTGAAAAAAAAACACCAGGGTTACAATGCAAACCCAAGGACAGATGGTGATTAAATTTAACAATTCAAATCAGAAACAAGTTCTACAAGAGATGAGGAAAAAACTGAAAATATGAAGGAAAGGGAATTCAAATACCAAAAAACTGCTCTGTACACACCAGAAAATATAGAAGGGAATGGAATAAATGCGTTCTGAAGAGAAATGGAGCTCAGAACGGAGCCCAGGGGCTGCAGTACTAGAGTTAGGATCTTAGAGGAAACTGGTTATTTAGAGCCAAATGAGGAAAAAAGGTAGATAGGTTAGGGTATAGATCAGTGGTGGGCTATATGACAGGGATATGATCAGGAAGGGACCCTACCATAGAGCAATGTTATCTCTATCATCTATAACAGTGGTTCTCAACCTTTCTAATGCCGCGACCCTTTAATACTCATATGTGGGCGTATCTGCATGTGGGCAGACCCGCCTGGAGATGAATAGAGGAGTGGTGTCTCATTTCCTAAAACCATTGGAAATATATGTTTTCAGATGGGGACCCCTGTGAAAGAGTCATTTGACCCCCAAAGGGGTCACAACCCAGAGGTTGAGAAGCACTGATCTATAATAATTGGCATTGTGCTGGGAAGGAGGCATAGTGGAGAGAGAATCTCCCCCGGGCAAGCTCTACAAGACAAACACGGAAAGTGCCTAGAGTAGAGAGACTGAAATGGATACCTTGGAATTTTTGACTGCATGAGGAATAGAGAATAGAGAGAAACCAGATAATTTTAGGAGTCATAAATCAGAGCATGAGGATCCAGATGTAATGGCAAGCAAAGTAATACTTTACTGCTTGTTTAGGCTAATTAGGTGCCTTTGAACCTCAATCTTTGATTATGTCAAGTCTTTGTTGGAAACAGTATACACTGTGTTGCCCTTAATAGGCCTAAGGGAGTTTGGAGACCTTCCCTGACCATACTAGCCCTAACCTCATCACGTGGAGCCCATGGTGGGAGAAGCTTGCCAAAAGAGTGGAACAGGAAGGGCGGAATGGGAAGGAGCAGAGCAGAGAAAAGTTCTAGCACCATCTGGGACCAAGTAGAACTGAGAGGGAGAATGCTTGTGGTATTGGCACTCCATCTGTTCTGTCTGTTTTGATGTTACTTTGTCAGAACTGAAGCATTCAATCTGTTGAAAGAGGGCTTTACTGGGGGGCGGAGCCAAGATGGCACAGGAGCAGCAAAATATCGCAGCTCCCCCATAGTCACCTCAAAATACCCAGAATATATGACTCTAAACAAATTCTAGAACTCTAAAATGCACACAAATATACTTTCCGCTAAAGGCAGCTCGGTTAGGAGGCACCATCTCAGGGTTGGAAATCCAAACCAGCCCAGCCTGAAACAGTGGCTTGGCCCTGGGGGCAGCTAGACAAGCTGAGCTGCAGCTGCAGCAACAGAAGAGCGGATCTGTGGCAGCTGTGGCAGTTTCCAGAATTATCGAGCCGCAAAGAAAAAAAAAAGGACTAAGTGAAAGGTCAGTGGAACTTGGCTAAAAATCGGGGGAGAAAAGTGGGTCCAGCTAAACCACCTCCAGGGCAAGGAAGCAGCAGAAGCAGAGGTCCTGCACCCGCCTCCACATTGCCGCTTCAGAGCTCCCGGCCTGCAGACTGCAGGGGGGCCAAGCGATCGTTCAGAGGCCAAGTACACTCGTGGTGAGCAGCCTGGATCTGGATCGTGGTCTTGAGTGGTGTTCCTGGGGTGTCTTTTCAGTGAGTCAGAGCGGGGGAGGACCCCAGCAGCCTCCTAAAAGCTCTGGCAGCTGGGAAAACCCCATCGATTTGGGACAGAGCTTTCCCCTCTGGAAGCAGAGTTCCACAGAGCTAAAAAAAATCACAAACTGGCCAACCATGAATAAGCACAAGAAGCAAAGTAAGAATAGCAACCAAACCCTAGATTCCTTGTTTGGGGGAAAAGAAAGATCAAAGCAGGAAACAGGAGGAAGACAACACAATCAGAACTCCCACACCAAAAGCTTCCAAGAAACATGAAGATTGCCTAAAAGCTAGAGATCAGCTGAAGAATGATTTTGAAAACCAAATGAGAGAAGTGGAAGAAAAATTGGGAAGAGAAATAAGAATGATGCAAGAAAATCATGAAAAGAAAATCAACAACCTGAATGAAGAAATTAACACCTTAAAAAACAGATTAACTCAAATGACAAGAGAGGCCCAAAAAGCCAATGAGGAGAAGAATGCCTTAAAAAGTTGACTTTGCCAGATGGAAA
>CM053584.1:134918780-134939594 GCA_028627135.1 Pseudochirops cupreus | reverse complement strand
AGGCACAGGGACAGGGACAGGGTAGAGAGTGGAATGGGGTAGGGAGCAGGATAGGAAGAAGGGACATGTAATCAGTCTCTCACAATATGCCCACTGTGGAGAGGTTCTGCGTAATTACACATGTTCAGCCTGTATTTGATTGCTTGTCCTTCCAGTGGGGGTGGGTGATGAGGGAAGAAGAGAAAGAATCTAGAATTTAAAGTTCTATAATCAAATGTTAAAAATATATATGTATATATCTATACAATTATTATTATTATTATTATTAACTACTTCCAACTGGAACTTAAGATACACAGGCACTGTGGTGGGGAGATCCATCCTGCCCTACCAGAAATTCAGAGGGGTGATGGGGGAGGACATAGGAGAGAATAGATTGGGGGAGGAGTTATACAATGGGATGGCTGTTTTGGGGTGGTGGGTAGGGGAAAGATGGGGAGAAAATTTGTAACTCAAAATCTCGTGGAAATGAATGACATAAACTAAAATAAATAAAAGTTTAAAAAAAAAAAGAAAGAGGGCTTTACTGCTAATACAGTAGTCCTGAAAGAGGACTTTATTGCTATTTACAAAAGTCCTGGTTATTGTTGATTTGTATTTGATTTCTCAGGCAGAAGCCTTATCTGTTGGCTTGTGTTACTTTGTCAGACAGAAAGTGAATTGAGATGATAGTGCCAGCAATGTGAGTAAATACTGTTGTAGCTCTGTTAAGCTTTGTCTTCCTAGAAACAGAAACCATAAAGGGTTTGGAGTGGAATAGTCCCCTGTGTTGAGATACAGAACCAGAGCAGAGAGCTGCCTACCTGTGGATCCAGGCAAGAGTTGGGAAGAGGGGCCCTGTGGTTTGGATGTCAGCATCAAGTTAAGAGGAAAGAGAACTTTACTTGGGTACTCTGCATTGACTGATGAGATTGTGATTTATTGTGACCTAGGGATGGATGGTGTTTCTACTTTCTGCTATCCCTTAAGGATGATTTGCTTAAAGATGATTGGAAGTTAGCCTCTAGTTAAGATGAAGGAAGACTTTTATTTGGGTACTCAATATTGACTGATGATACTGTAACTTACTGTGACCTAGGGGTGGATGGTGTTTGTACTTTCTGCTACCCGTTAAGGATAACTGGTTTATGGATGATTTGAAGCCAGCCTAGAGTCAAAATGAAAGAAGACTTTATTTGGGTACTCTATATTGATTGAGGAGATTGTGACTTACTTACTGAATGATACGTTTTGTTTAAGACTATGTGGCCACCTTAGTAATAAGTTGTTACATTATATTGTTGTGAATGTTGTGCTTTAGTTTCTTGAATGTTTTGCTTTAATTTATTGCTGAATAAACAGAGAGTTCATTATACTATGTGATTAGATCTTTAAAGTTATTCAGAGCAGCAGTCCTCAGGAGAGCTGCTCGTGATTGTTTTACGTCAGAGGAGAGAGAAAGAAAGAAAGATAACAAAAAGAGTGAGAAAAATCATTTCGGGAAAAAGACACAAAAACTGAAATTTTAAAAAACTAGCGACCAAATGTAGTTCTAAGGGAAGTAACGAAAGAGGAATCTATTTAACTGAGAGGGGAAAGGTATATATGGGGAGAAGAGTTATATAACCAAATAAAAGCAGGACAGGAAAAGATACTAATAATTAAGTCCCAAATGGAAAGGGGTAACAAATGAGAGAAGAGGATCTAGATTGAGGGAAAGAGATTCAGCAGGAATAGGGTCACCTCAAAAAAAGATTAAGGTAAAAATAACTGAAAGGATATAGTATTATGTTTAAGTAGAAATGGGGGAAGACTCCTATGGAAACCAGAGTCACAATCATGCTTAACTGAAAAGGCAAAAACAAAATTCAAAAAATAAAAGGGATAAAACAAGAAAACTACATTATGCTGAAAGCAATCGTAGACCACAAACCAATATCAGTAATAAAGTGATACACTCTAAATGCCTTAGCACACGAAATCATAAAGGAAACATTATCTGAGCTATAAGAAGACATAGACAATAATACAATAGTAACAGGAGAGTTCAGTACCACCTAAGTTTTAGATAAGTCTACCAGAAAAATAAACAAAAGGGAAACTATGGAATTGAACAAATTGCCAAAGAAACTGATTAAAAGGCTTATTGTGCACTCTAAATAGAACTGCAAGAGTGTGTGTGTGTGTGTGTGTGTGTGTGTGTGTGTGTGTGTGTGTGTGAGTGTTCCTCAGAACCAAAAGGAACTTTTATAAAACTTGGCAATGTACCAGGGCACAAGAAAAAAAAGTTTAAAAAAGCAGAAATACTGAAATACATTCTTTATAGGTCATAACATAAATAATAATAGTCATTGGTTAAGGGACCACCAAGAAAAGGTACATACTCAAACACAGACAATAATGAAATTTTAATCATTGAGTAAAAGAAGAAATCATAGAAAAAATAACTATGTAAAAGAAATGGTATGATGAAACAATATGCCAAAATTTCTGAGGTACAGCTAAGCAGTCCTCAGGGGAAAAATCACATCCTTACAAATATACATTAATAACATTTTTGAAGAATTAATGAACTAAAATATGCATTTTAAAAATTAGAAAACAAATCTAAAATAAGCACTAAAGAGTAGAGAGTAAAAATTAGAATAGAAATAAAAAGGGAACAAAAAAACAAAGGCATGATACATAAAACTAAAAAGTGGTTTGTTGAAAAGAATAATAAAATTGATTTTTAAAAATGATTACAATAAGATCACAGGTGAATCAAGGATGCCCAAGATCACCACTATTATTCAATATTGTACTAGAAATGTTGGATATCACACTAAGAAAAAGAAATCAAAGGAATTAGAATAGGCAATAAGGAAACAAAAACTATTATTCTTTGCAGAGAATATGATAATGTACTTAAAGAATCCCAGAGAATCAACTAAAAAACTAGTTGAAATAATTAACAACTTTAGCAAAGTTGCAGGATATAAAATAAACACATAAATCATCAGCATTTCTATATATTACCAACAAAGTCCAGAAGCAATAGATAGAGAAATTCCATTTAAAGTAATTGTAGACAATATAAGATATTCGTGGTTCTACCTGCCATGACAAACCCAGGAACTAAATGAATATAATTACAAAATAATTTTCACACACATAAAATCAGATCTAAAGAATTGGAAAAATATCAATTGCCCATGGGTAGGCTGAGTCAACATAATAAAAATGAGAATTCTACCTAAACTGTTATATTTATTCAGTGCCATACCAATCAAATTAGCAAAAAAATTAATTTATAGAGCTTTTTAAAAGTAATAAGATTCATCTGGAAAAACAAAAAGTCAAGAGTATAAAGGGAATTAATGAAAAAAAATATAAAGGAAGTTAGCCTAGTTTTTCTTACTTGATCATTGTATTACAAAGTGGTAATTATCAAAACAATCTAAATCTGGTACTGGTTAAGAAACAGAGTAGTGGTTCAGAGGAATATATTGGGTACACTTTTGAGACAAGAACTTACTATTTGACAAAAACTTCTGAGAAAATTGCAAAGCAGTTTGGCAGAAATTAGGTATAGACCAGTAACTCACGCCATATACCAAGATAAGGTCAAAAATGGGTATATAAGTTAAGACATAAAGAGTCATATGATAAGCAAATGAGGAGAGCCTGGAATAGTTTATCTGCCAGGTATATGTGTAAGGGGAGAATTTATTATGAAATAAGAGATAGAGAACATTACAAGAATATCAAATGGATAATTTTGATTACGTTAAGTTTAAAAGTAGAAATTGTTGTTCATCCTTCATTTTTTAGGCCCTATACCAGGCACTATATTAAAGACTGATTATATAAAGACTAAAATAATGATAAAAGCTAGCAATTATATAACACTTTAAAGTTTACAAAGTGCTTTAAATGCTATCTCATTTGATCCCCAGAACAATCCTGGAGGTAGGTATTAATATCTCCATTTTATATAAGAGCAAACTGAGGCTCAGAAAGGTTAAATGACTTGCTTAGGGTCACAGATCTAGTAAGTTTCTAAAGCAGGATTTGAACTAAGGTCTTCCTGACTCAAAGTCTCATCCTCTATTCACTACACCACCAAACTATCTCATATATTCAACTCATGAATTCAAGATTATATTCATTTAAAAAAAAGAAAATGTACACATAGATTATATACAAAGTAAATATAAGGTAGATTTGGGAAGGGGAGGCATTAGTATCAACAAGGGAGGGGTGATTAAGAAAGGCCTCAGGTATGAGATTGTGTTTGAGCTGAGCTTTGAAGGAAGGTAGAAATTCTTTTTGAATTATTTTTTTTTCAATAAACAAAAAGCTACTTTCCTTTCTACCGCATTCTTTCTTTTCAAATTCAAAAACAAAGAAAAATTAAACAAAATCCTGCATTGGGCATGTTCAATGCATTTTTCATCATAAGTCTCCTAGAATTGTTGTTAGTCATTGTACTGAATAGAGTTCTTAATTTTTTGAAATTTGTTTATCTTTCTGATGTTATTGCATAAATTATCTCCTGGTTCTGCTTATGTTCACTATGTATCAGTTTATACAAGTCTTTCCAAATTTCTCTGAACCCATACCTTTAACCATTTCTTATAGCAAAATAGTATTTAATTATATTGTTAGCTTTAAAAGTCAATTATAAACAAATTAGAGAAATAAGGAAGCTTAGAAAGACTCATATGAACCGATACAAAGGGAAGTACATTATAACCAATAAAACAATAAATATAACCGCAACAACAAAAAGAACCTAAATTATTTAAAATCATACTAATCAAGCCTGGACCTAAAGGGAAGGGAAGAATAAATATCTCTCTCCCTTCTTTACAAAGGAAGAGAAGTAGAAGTACATTGCAGATACTATTAGATTCATTTGACATGTTAGGTATTTTTTTGTCACATCTCCTTTTTAATTCTTTGTTACAAGGAACAATTTTCTAAGATCAAGAGGTAAAAAGGATATATTTGGAAATAAATGCAAAAAATATTAATAATCATGTATTATATATCACAGATTTAGGATGTAAATATGATTTGTTTATCAAAGACTGAAAGGTAACAAGTTACTGGAAATAATCATGGATTGTATTTAAAAAACTGTCAACTAAGAAGACACAGATAACAAATAACCAATATGTCCACTTCTCATCTTTAGAAGAGTGGAAGTTGACATATGTCTGATGAAAAAAGAAGATGGAAACCGGAAAGTTTTCACAGATAATCTTCTATAGCAGAACACATCTTCACAGTATATGGAGAATAAAAGATACTATTGTGCCTACTAGAGTGCTTCTAAAAGGTAATTATTTATGCGAACAGGGACAAATGAATTTGACATTGCTTACCATGCAATGAACAATAAGGCACAGAACCATTCATATCCGGCTGATATGAATGTTATTCTGCAGAAAGCACAAATACTCTACACCACAACCTAGAGGAAATATTTTTTAAGATCGTAACAAGTCTGTCAGCTGTACATCCAAACTCACCAAGTAAGCTTCTGATAACTAATTTGGTTTTCCAGGCACAAAGAAAAAGAGAATCCTACATAGTGGACATAAATATCATCATATGAATTGCTACATTACCTTTATAGTAGTAATCAGTCTCAAATGAGCTCAGGCAGTGTGACCTAATTCCCTTAGATCCTGAACATTCTAGAATAAACTGAATATTAAAGTTTCAGTCTTACACAGCAGAGAGAAACTCTGGTTCTATCGAGATAATGTCTGAAGCCTTAAAAAGTTAGTCTGTACAGTCCTCTTTCACATTAGTTTTATTTTCCTTTCATTGTTTTTTAAAAAATATTTGCAAGATCAGGTATAGATTTACAACACATTTCTATGTGTTGTTTCAACGTGTACTATATACACAATGTATGTGTTAGCCTGCCTTGGAATACAAGTCCCTAGAGAATCGGAACCATATGGTGGATACAGATGCATGGTGAAATTCTAGAAAAATTCAAAGCAAAATCTTTAAGAAAGTGCCCTCAACAAAATCAAATGTTGAAGCATGAAGGGATAAAGACTTAGGCTTGTATAATGACAGTAAAAATAAATGCAAAAGAAGGGACAGATGTAAGAAGAATTGTGAAGTAAGACTTCAAAGGAATTGGTGATGTCCTGGATTTATGCAGATGACCACTGTCACTCTCAGCAACATACCCTTCAAGTGACTTATAGCAGTGGGTCAGCAGTAAACCTCCTGATAATTATTTCTTTGCCTATGAAAGTAAAAATAATAGTGTCCAGATTGTTTGCTGAAACTGTATGTCTTTAGGCCCATTTTGGAATCACTTGTACTATTTCAGAACAATAGCCCCTTCTTTCATATTGTGTTTTAAGGAGTCCTCTCCTGGACTTTGTAGAAGAGAAAACAAGCAGCTAGGTGCTCACACAACCTGAAGGAACATTCTATGCCTACGCATATAATAACCAATTTCTCATCTTTGGGCGAGTCAAATGAGCAATTTGAAGGTAACATGAGTACAAGGCACAATCAAATGTTCATTTTAAATTCTCCTCCATCTAACCTTCTTTAAAGAAGTGAAAAAGGGAATGGTCAGATGGATATTTGGACAAAATGAAATGTCAACAAAATCCATGCCCCAAATCAGTCACTGTTTCCCATTAACATAGTGTTATTATAGGTGAACTTGCTATAAGGAGGTTATGATGCTTAGAAGTTATGATGCTTACCTGCTCAAATGATAAATAAACTATGAGATGCTCCATTGATTGTTATATTTGCTTAATGCTGACATTTACTGCTGTTCTTTAAATGGGGGGAGGGAGATTGCAGAGGAGAGAAGAGAAATAGGCATCATCCCTCCTGAAAAGGACCTTGGAGACAGGTAACTATAAACACATGGAAATAGTGAAATATGAAAGAAAAATTCTAACAAAATGTTTTGAGAAAAATCAACCAGCAAGTATTTATTAAGCATCTACTATGAATCAGGCTCTGGGGAAAAACATAAAGAAGTAAACAATCCCTATTCACAAAGAGCATACATTCTAATGAGATACACAATGAGTACATATGTGAACATGTATAGAGTCTAAATAAAATGTGAATACATTACAAATATATACAAGGTAGAAAAAACAAGGGTTTTTTGGAAAGAAGGACACTAGGAGCTGGGTGGATCAGGTCAGGATTCACACAAAAAATGGTGGCTGAACAGCATCATACAGGAAGTGAAGGATTCTATTAAGTAGAGTTAAGTAGAGAGTACATTTCAGATGTGCGGGATGGTCTATGCAAAGGCAGAAAGATAGGAAATGAAGTGTCATGTGTGAGGGTAAACAAAAGGCCAGTTGTGTTAACGTAGAGTGTGGGAAAGAGATCAATGCCCAATAAAGCTAGAAATACACACTGGGGCAAAAGTTGGGTACAGCTTTAAAAGCTAAACAGAGGAAGTTGTATTTTATCCTGGAGGCAATCTGCATGATGGGAGGAAGTATCCACAATGATGGAACCCTTAATATTGCCCATTAGCTAAATTCTATCTTGCTCAAATCCATCCTCCACACCACTGCTAAAGTGACATCCCTAAAGCCCAAGTTTGAATATGCCATTTGCCTACTCAAAAAAACGAAACAAAACAAAAAACTAGAGGCTTCTTATTACATAGAGCAGTGGTTCTCAACCTTCCTAATGCTGCAACCCTTTAATACAGTTCCTCACGTTGTAGTGACCCCCAACCATAAAATTATTTTTGTTGCTACTTCATAACTGTAATTTTGCTACTGTTATGAATCATAATGTAAATATCTGATATGCAGGATGTATTTTCATGGTTACAAATTGAACATAACCCATAGATTGAGAACCGCTGCCCTAGAGGATCAAATGCAAACTCCTCTGTTTGACTTTTAAAGTCCTTTATAACTTGCTTCCAAACTTACTTCCCAGCCTTAAACGTTCCTCCATTTCACACAGTCTTCTATCTACCTAAACTGGCTTTTGTGCAGTGCTTCACAGAAGACACTATTCCATGGACAGCCTGAATTCCATGCCAGCAATGTGTTCACTTCTTACTGCCACCTCTGATAGTATTTACCATCCTTCAAAGCTCAGCTCAAAGGCCACCTCCTACATAGGGACTTTTGGACATTCTCCCTAAGTTTTAGTATCCTCCCAAAAAATTACACTCAATTAACCTTGTATTTATTTGTTTGGATACATATTATCTCTATGAAGATAAACTTCTTTAGGGCATTTTCATCTTTGTATCTCCTGCAATTAGGTTATGCTTAATAAATGTTAACTGACAGATCAACTGATCCACTGGTTGATAACATGCATTATATAATACATCTTAAGATAACATCTTGAAAAATAATGTAATATTTCCAAGAGAATAAATTTTTCCCTTTCTTCTTTGATAAATGAAAATTGAAGACCCTGAAGTTGCCCACCACATTATTCTTTCTCTCTGAAGGCAAGTTTGCAGTGGCATGGGATAATAACTGAAGAAGCATAAGTGCCCTTAGAAATCATCTAATTCAACCAGAGAAGTTACATGACTTGCTTACAAAATCAACTACCTAGTAAGAAATGAAACTGGGATTCAAAATGAAAAGATCAACAGATTATAATACCTAGATAATACTGCTTTTACAGGGCCACAGCATACATGTCTGGACAACCATGTGCTTTTTCTAACACATCTGA
Source organism: Pseudochirops cupreus (assembly GCA_028627135.1). Lineage (NCBI taxonomy): Eukaryota > Metazoa > Chordata > Mammalia > Diprotodontia > Pseudocheiridae > Pseudochirops > Pseudochirops cupreus. Next base: position 134,930,903 of record CM053584.1, on the reverse strand, counting down.
AAAACAAAGGTCTGATGAGTTCATCAAATATTTCTGTCCTACTTTACAAGGAAAGGAAGCCAAACTTCACTAAAATGATTAACCATAATAATAATAAATTCAATACAGTGAAATAAAGATAAATAAAAATCAAACATAATTAAATAATTGGTTGTGATTGCATGCAGAAGAAAATTTAAAGATCTTCATAAGTTAACTGGTAATTTTCACAAAGTTCATTTTGAATTCTTATCCAAATACTTCATCTCACCAAAAGGTCTTCCTGTTCCCCTTTCCAAACTGTCCTACTTAGTTTGCTATATCCCTTTTCTTTTTATCTCCTTTGTTGTTTCTCCTATGACAACATTTCTAAAAGAGATTTAGACTACTTGAAGGCTCAAGAGCTGCTTCAGGACAATCCATTTCTACAATAAGAACATCAGCTGAGTAGCATGAAATTGACAAAGTCAGAAATTTTATCACATTATCCAATTTTTTCCAGTAGTCATAAAAAGCTCAGCTCAGCTTTTGTACATGGAAAAGAAACAGAGGGTAAAGTTTCATGGACATGATCCCTGAAAATCTAAGAGGAATGCCTGGAATTCATAGCCCTAATGTCATATCCCTCCCTTCTACTTTGACTCTAATAATGGACAAGATGGTACTACAATCACCCTAATGCTTTTCCATGCTGTTTCTGAAATATAAATGATGTTTCAATTGGTCTGAGTGCACAAAACACAGGGTTTATACTAAGAAATTCATTATTTTACTCATAAACCCCAAATTTGTCCTAGAATATTGTGTTTGATTCATTTTGTACACCTTATTACATAAGCGTTCATGGAGATACTGACCTTGTTTTCTTTGACAACTAGAAATAACTGACTGCTCCAATCTTCTCTCACTACCTCTTCTGTTGCTTAAACTTAATATTCTACTAACTACTTTACAGCTCCAGTAGTACAGCTTCATGCTAGCCACATAAGAGACCAATGTTCATCAAGTAATCAAAATGTATGTACTTCCAAATCCAATACTTAGAATTCTATACCATTCAAATTTTACTTCACAATAATAGGAAAGAAACAATCCAAGTTACATGCTTTTTCATCTGCAAAAAACAAACAAACAAGCAAAACCAATTACAGTTTGGTACTGCCTGTGTTTGAATTACTGAACATCATCATCTCCAAAAAATTACAAATTTTCCTTTTAATAAATGGGGCCTTTCACTGAAGACAATATTTATGCATAAAGAGATATACAAGGCATTACAATGACTAGAAAAAGGAAATATACTGGTCACAGAGCAAAAGCATAGGATGAGAGATAGATAAACTGAGGGCTGCACATACATGCATAAACATATACACACACGTGTATATGTATGGATAGAGAAATAGATAGGATGGATAGATAGGATGGCTAGACAGACAGAAAGACAGATGGATAATATATTGAAAGACTTACAGGAAGGAAAGCATCCAGTCCTTGAACTGATATAAAAATGTTCTAAGAACTACAATGTGAAATAAAATTATAAATTATCCTAATTTTACTGAATGTTAATTTTTTATTATACTTTTTAAAGATATTTTCTTATACCCCCATAGCTATCCATAGGGAATAGCTACCTTTCCCTCTTCCCCTTTCACAGAGCCATCTCAAATGACAAATTGTATTTTTTAAAGAATAAAAAGAAATAAGCACAACTGACTACTACACTTAATAAGAATATATGCAATATGCCACACCTGTGGATCTCTCACTTTCATGAAAGGACAGGGGGAATGTGCGGAGTAAAGGGGGATATCTTTTCATTTATCTTCATACAAGACCTGTGTAATCTTTACAATTTTGACCGTATGTGTTGTTTGTGGTTGATTTTTCTCAACTTACATTATTGTAGTTACTAGGAATATCACTTTCTTGGCTGCTTACTTTTGTTTTATAAATTTTTGTTATCTTGTGTTCAGTCCATCCATCACTTGTTTTCCTCTAATCCACAAACTAAGCAAATCTTGCAAATTAACTTTCTCTTTCCCAGATACTAATAAATACAGAAATGAGACAAAATGGGTAGGAACAGGAAACAAGAGGCAGATTAGGGTGTGGAAATAGTAAGAAACTTCCAGTTTGGAGAAATTTTCCCTGGAAAACCAAGGCAGACTCACTTCATCTTGGTTGAGACTAACTAGGAAACCTTACTGTGGATTCAAAATGATCTGAATAGATTTTAAACCTCTGTTTGTGGAATGCTCTAAATTGAGAGACACTAACAAACAAGGAATGCAAGGGAATGTTGGCTAAGGAAAGAGTACTTAATAAATATTATGTGATGATGTTTCTAAAAAGCTAAGCACACTTCCTACTGTGGTGACTAATTCAGGAAACAGTCTGTAGAAATTAATACTGAACTTTATTATTTGTAGCACTTATAAAACAATGCTTATCTGAGAAATCTCAAAGAATTTAAAACATCCCTTACAGATGATCTAAACCAACATTTCCTTCCATGTTCATCTGTTTTCTAAGATTAAAAACAGAGATGTAAAGCTATCGTTCTTCCCTCATGAATAAGATTTGGGGCAATAATGCTAAAATGTTTCAGATAAATTACTACATGAAAACATGATCCCAATCATTAATAGTTGAAACAAGACAAATTCAAAAGAAATTGGAGGCTTTACTTCATACCCTGAAATCTGACAAAGATAACAAAAAAAGAAAACAGTTAATGGAGAAGAAGCTACGAGAAGATGTTGTTAAGTTGTTTCAGTCATGTCCAATTCTTTATTACTCCATTTGAGATATTTTTGGCAAAAATACTGGATTTGCCATTTCTTTCTCCAGTTCATTTTACAGATAAAGAAACTGAGACAAACAGGGTTAAGTAACTTGCCCGGGGTCATACAGCTAATAAGTATCTGAGGCTGGATTTCAGCTCAGGAAGATGAGTCTTCCTGACTCCAGGCCTGGCACTCTATTCATTGTGCCACTTAGCTGCCCATTAGAAGATAGACATACTAGGTAACTGTTGGTAATCCAACCATGCTGGATAACAATTTGGCATTATGCAAGAAAAGTGATTTAAAATGTTTCATACCCTCTGACCCATGGTATAGTAGAAAGAATAATGGATTTGGAGACATAAGACGTCAGTTCAAATTTCTGCATATTGCTCAATAGCCACACTAACTACTCAGGTGACCATCAGAAAGTCACTTAACATAGGTTTCCACTTCCTCTTTGGTAAAAAGAGGTCCTGGATAAAATGACCTAAAAGGTTTACATGGATTCTGAAACTAGGATCCTATGACCCAAAAATCATACCACAAGGAATATATAGCCCAAGGAGATCAAAAATAGAAACAAATATCCCATATTTCCTGAAATATTCTGAGAACTTTTTGTGGTAGCAAATATCTGGAATGAATATCAAAGAATAGTTCAAAGGCAGAAACATTTGATGCAATACTATTGTGAAGCAGGAAATAAGAAATATGATGAATTCAGAGAACAATAAGATTTCTATAAACTGATAGGTAAAATAAGAAGAAGCAACAGAAAAAAGACTATAATAATGCATACGGCAAAAAGCAGTAAAAAAAAAAAAAGCCAAACTCTTCTGTTGCTGAATCAAGTGAAAAAATATTAATGATCTAGATAACGATCACAAGAAAAACTTCAGCCTCACAGTACAGAAACAATTGGAATGAATTTTATAAATATTTTCAGATGGAGTCCTTGTATAAGGGATTTTTACTTACATGTTTTTCTTTACTAAAAATGAAGAAGATATGTGTGATATGCGAAACACATTGTAGGTGCTTAACAAATGGTTACTAAATGATATAAGTTGATTTTTTGCATTTTGGAGTGGGAGAATATAGGATCATAAATTTAGAGCTGGACAAATCCTTAGAGGTTATCTGATCCAATCTTCTCATTTTACAAAGGAAGAAGTTAATAGATGACATGACATATGACCAAGGCCATACCTGGAAGAGGAGAAAGGATTTTACCCTAAGTCCTCTGATTACAAATCAAGGACTTTTTCTACTGTACCCCAAAGTGAAGGCAAAGTTTTTAGGAGTCAAAGGTCTATTTATTTAACCTATTTCAGAAGGTCTGCACAATTCCATCCACCTCTAGTGTAAACTTGGGCACTGGATGCTTCTGCAGTGATTGATTAACCAGCCAAAATCAAAGTAGTTCATGATTTAGGATCATGGATGAAATTAGCTGACAGATCTATGGATAGGGGAAGAGTTCATGATCAAATAAGAGATAGACAGGTTCACAGGAGGTAAAATAGGCAATTTTTATTACATGAAATTAAAAAGGTTTTGTGCAAATAAAATCAATGCAGCTCAAACCAGAAGAGACCCAGGAAACTGGGGGAAAAGTCTTTGCCACAAGTTTCTATGATATAGGTCTCATTTCTAAAAAGGGAACAGAATCACATTTATAAAACTAAGAGTCATTCCTCAATTAATAAATGGTAAAAGGATAGGAAAAGACAATTTTCAGAGGACGAAATCAAAGCTATCTATAGTCTTATGAAAAATGTTTGAAATCATCAATAATTAAAGAAATGCAAATTAAAACAATTAAAACATGTATATTAATACACTGTTGGCAGAAACATGAACTGGTTAAGCCATTCTAGATGGGAATCTGGAATAATGTTCCAAAAATTAAAGGGGTATTATGTATACATACCCTTTGATTCAGTGACTTTTACTAGGTCTATATCCCCAAGAAAGTCAAAGAAAAAGGAAAAGTACTCATACGTACAAAAATATTTGTAGCGGCTCTTTTAATGGTAACAAAGAGTTGGAAACTAAGGGCATGTCCACCAATTGGAGAATGGCTGAACAACTTGTGGTATGTGAACAGTGTGAATTATTACTGTGCTGTAAGAAATAATTAAGAGGATGGTTTAAGAGAAACATGGGAATACTTATATGAAGTGATACAAAGTGAAGTAGGAACCAGGAGAACAATTTATATACAATAACAAAGATATTGTAAAGACAAAACTTTATGACACTGATAATTCCAGAAGACTCATGGTGAAACATGCTATCTATCTCCAGATACAGAGTGAGAGACTTAAGATTCAGGCTGAGAAAAGCTTCTGTTTAGACACAGCCAATGAACATTTTTGTTTTTGTTTTTTTTGCTTCACTATACATATTAATAGTGATTTTGTTCTTCTTGATTTCTCAAATGTGGAATAAAGGGAGCTAATAGGAAGAGAAATTCAAAACTGAAAACAAAATAATTTTTTTTTAAAAAATGAATGTACCTGATTGTAGAACACACTGGCATAGGGCAGGGGATGGAATTTTGATTATTTTTTAATTCCAGAAATTATCACTGTTCAGCAGAATTATCCAGGACTAACAGAAAGATTGCTAGTACTCTTTAGGTTCAGGAAGTGGGCATTTTTATGTTGATAGATATGTTTATGGAAAGAACCCCAATTTTACACATCTGAGAGTTAACAGGACAGAAAGTTACATCTTTTGCAAAAGTACAGATCTCCTCCTGGCTTATAAGTAGAACATGGAGTATTTTTATCTTCCCTTATATTTAACAATTTGAAGTAAGGTCAATTATAACAAAATTTTGTAAGGACAAGTAAAATTCTGGCAGCCTAAAAGATAAAGCTATCAGTCCACCTGTGTTATCATCAAGTTTATTTGTTTTACACTGAGATAATACTGTTTTCAGGCCTTTTCCCCCTCCTCTGTGTTTATATTTGGAGATCAAAGAGAAAATATAAGCAAGCAACAGCTTAACTTTCATCATGGAGCAAACAGAACTGTTGGTCTTGGAACATCTTGTAGCTTGCCTGAACTCTAAAGTTGACTGGACTAAAAACCATTTTAAATAAGCCAATATTCTGTTTGAAGGTCAGCTTTGATGCTCCCTAGATCTCCCTCCAAATGTTGAGGCTTCTGAGAGTCAGACGAGACTCGGAAGTTGCCCTCTCTCCTCACACTTCCCAGGAAAGCCCTCTACTTTTGTTCTCAAGCAACTTTCTTGTAGTCTGATATAAGGAGAAGAAAGTTTCACAAACATTAGTACACTGAACCTGCCAATTAATTACAAATAACCAGGTTCGGGGTGGAGAGAGGAACGAATCAAAAAGAACAGAATAAGAAAAAGAATACATCTCCAAAGAAGTTACTGAATCTATTGGACTCATCAAAATTTGGCAGGCAATATAATTAAGACTGGTGTGATAGTTCAGTTATGATCTCATCCTAAACAATTCATGTTCCTCAGTGTTCAAGGAAAAAATTCCCAATTTAATCTCCAATACCTAGACCCTCATTATCAAACAAAAGGTAAATCATTAATCGTATCTATGTATATAATACAAGAGCATATGACACTGCTCTTGCCAAATTTACTGAACTAGGCAATCAAAAGGGCCATCTTTTGGCCTATGAAAGCTTATTCTGGATTTAAGTCAACTTGACCACCTCTGCTACCCCAGAAGGTAATTATCTTCATACCCTTTTCACATAATGATGCTAGTGTATGAACTGCTTCTGGGACATGGTTAACTTCCAAAAGGGCAGTTGTATTAACTGTTACCAAACACTAAGGTAAATAATTTAGGATCTCTTTATCATTAATTCCTTAGATATCCCATTTCTTTTGTAGTATATTTCTGGTATTTTGATTAGTATAAATTAAGTTCAGTAGTACTGTGATTCTTTTTGGGTCTGAGACCAATTCACATTTTTTTTTCGAGACATTGAATGTAGCAGTATTGATTTTGTTATCTTCTGAGTTTGTGTTTTGATTTTCCCTGTCACCATAGTAACTTTCTATGATCAGATTTTTGTTGTTTGCTCATTTGCCAGTATACTTCTTGACTTCTGACTTTATGTTAAATCTGGGCTCTGCTCCTGGGGTAGAAGGGGCACTGTTCCAATCTTCAAGTTCTTTGGGCTACTGTTTTCAGAGCTAGTTGTAGGGGTCAGTAAGTTTTCATTTCTACAAAGGTGGTGCAATATAAAGAGAAGTGTGTTTGCTACTCTCGTGGCCTGTGTTCTGGTCTGTAAGCAAGCATAAAGCACTCTTCTCCACCCTAGAACTATAAACAGGGCCCCTGTATGCCTGATACTGCATGCTCTAGTGTGGTAGTCCTCCTCCTCCTGCTCACCATGAGTCTGTGACTAGAAACACAGGTAGATAATGCATCCTGTATACAGTGCCAGCAAGGGGTTCCCTATAATCTCCTTCTATTCTATCCCCTTATTAACTGTGGGCTAAGAGCTCCAGAAGTTGCGACTGCTGCCAATTCAGTCACCCCCAAGGCCTGCCACTGGTTTGACAGGGTGTGGCCTGCACTGGATGACGCTCCACTCTTGCCTCAGTGAGACAGACCTTTCTTAACAACTTCTAAGTTGTCTTGGGCCAGAAAATTGTTTCACCCTGTCCTTTTGTTGGTTCTATGACTCTATAATTTATTTTGAACAGTCATTTTAAATTTGTTTGGAGGAGAATTTAGGAAGAGGAATGTAGGCAGGCAAGCCCCTGACTTCACTTCACCATGTTGACTCTGCACCTCTATTTTTTATTTATTCAAGGAATCTTTTATAATGGTATCTATATAAATACTGAATGTTTCTTGGTAGTTTGACTCCCAAATTCTTTGTGTATTTTAAAAGCATTTTGCATGGGACTTCCCTTTCAATTTCTGCCTGCTCCCCAATTCTGTTGTAGCTACATAGCCTTGGTGGACTGTTCTATTTTTAACTAGAAATTTTAATGTAAGAAAATTTATCTGAAGGAACAAAAAATCTAGCACACCGAGAGAAATAATCTTTTGAAATTATATTACAAAAGAGTGAAAATCAAAACTATTTGGTACTGGTTGAAAAATTGACAAATAAATAGAAAAGACAAGAGAAGAAAGAATCAGAAATAACTGAATTCAAGGATCCAGTGATCAAAAAACTAAAAAAAAAATTATGTAGGAAAGAACTCCCTATTTGCCAAGAATCCTTGGGAAAACTGAAATCAACCTAGCAGTGTTTAGATTTAGATCAATATTATACAACTCAAAATGGATATGTTACCTAGATATTAAAGATCATAGCATAAAGCAATTAGAAAAGAAGCAGATAATGTAGCTTTCACAACTATGGAGTTATACAGCAAATTCTTAAGTAAACAAAAATAGGCAATTAAAAAAAATTGATACTTTTGATTGTATGAAATCAAAAAAGGCTTTTGTCTTTGTGGTGTATTAAAAATTTGAGACATTTCTAGGTAATCATTTTATTAATCATGCTAGCAATAATTAATAAAAGAGGTCAGTGGCACTCTTGAATGCAAAAAACCCTTCATGGAATTTACTCAACACATATATTCTTGGAAGAGTGGGTGTTCTAAGGGTGGCAATCAACACTGATTGATTAAAGAGTAATGAGAGAATGAATATTATAATCAGAGGTAGGCTTATTCTAATGAGGGTCTGGGGTATGTCTCTGATCATTCATTCTTGGTCAAAGAGAACTTATCTATACCCTTATCACCCCATCTAGAGTAACACAGACAAAAGGGAGAATCCACTTTTCCGCAGACTTGAGTAAAACACAATGGGCTAGAATCCATTAGTTTAAATTAAAAGCCCCTTATCTTTTGAACACATCTGAGTTTTCCCTCACATTATCAACCCTGCACTTCAAAGACTGCCTGAATAACCTACAGTAGCTGATTTCTGAATGAAGAGGTAGAAAAGGGAAAAAAACCTCATTCCTTATTCAATAATCAGTTATTAACATGAGAGAAATAATAATTTCTCTCAATTAACAAAATTTATGCAGTTAGTATAGTGATGAAACTACCTGAAAAGGAAAAATATTCATGTCAAATATCTCTGATAGGAGTATATCTAAAACATGTAGACCACTAACAGAAATCTGTATGATTACAAGACATTTTTCAATAGATAAAAGTTCTCAAAAGAAGAATTGCAAGCTACTGACAACCATGAAAGGATACACAAATTGCTAACAATCAGAGAAATGCCCATCAAAGCAATTCTGATGTTTCATCTCCGACCCAGAAAATTTGGAAAAGATGACAAAAGATGGAAATAACAAATGTTGGAGGATGTGTAAGAAGACAGATACGTGAGTTGACTATTAGTGAAATTGCAAATTGGTTGAACCATTCTGGAAATAATTAGGAATTATATGAAGCAAGTTACTAAGATATCTAAACTATTGACTCAAGAGATTCTACTGCTATACAGATCAGTAGTAAAAAAGATTATATACATATAAAATAAAATATTTATCGTAGCACTTTTGTTGGCAGCAAAGTATAGAACCATCTTAAGAGGATAGCTTAACAGAATGTGGTACCTGAATGTTACAGAGTATTATTATTCATGAATGAATATGATGAATATGGAGAAGCAAGAGAAGATTTATATGAATTAATGCAAAGTGAAGTAAGCAAAACCAAGAAAACAAAGAACACAATGACTACAATGATGTAAATAGAAAGAATACCACCAAAACAAATAAAACTAAAATTATAATGACCAAGCTTGGATCCCAAAAAGAGATAAATGAAGGGCTCTCCCTCCCCTCCCCCTTCTTTAAAAAAGTTAGGGGAATATGGATGTAAACTTTTTTATATCAGGATTTTTGGATATGTTGGTCACTTTCTTTGATTTGATTATTGTTCCTCTTTTTCATAACTTATAGCTCTCTAGGAGGGGAAGAAGGGAGTAATACATTAGAAAATGTAGTTAATGTAAAAACAAAAGATGTGATTAAGTATCAGTTTGTTGCTGCTCTGTAGTGTCTGACTCTGCATGAGCCCATTTGGAGCTTTCTTAGCAAGGACACTGAAGTGGTTTGCCATTTCCTTCTTCAGCTCACTTGACAAATGAGAAATTGAGGCAAATAGGGTTAAGTGACTTGTCGAGGGTTACACAACTAGTAAGAGTCTGAGTCCAGATTTGAACTCAGAAGGATCAGTCTTCTTGACTCCAATCTGGCATTCTATCTGCCTAGCTACCAACCTGCCTCAAGTACCAATTACTCTTCTATAATTACAAGAATGAGTTTTCTCAGAGGGACTTAACTTAGGAAAGAGAAGCAGAAAATGTTGAAACTAAAGGAAAACTCAGAGATCATCTTCTCAATTTTTCAGATGAGGAAACTAAAACCCAAGGAAAGGAAGTACCTTCCACATGGTTACAGAGTAAATCAGGAGCAGGAGCAAGCCTTTGACTCCTCATCCAAGTAGTCATTCTATTATAACTAATCAGCTTGAAAGCATATCTCAGCATAGCAAAGGTATAAGTAGTTTCACCAAACTTGGTAAGCAAAATTCAACCTATAATTCACAAGTCCAATAGCACACACCATATTCTGTGCATCACCCTGAAACCAAATGAATCACAAGCTGTACAGAAATCTTTGTTTCCCCAGTGTCTAGTAAAACATTTATGTTACACTAATTGTTTGAAGATGTCAAACCCACTGTTTGGGAGAAAAGGGAGCTGAACTACTTTTGCCTGCCATACTATCCTACATAAAACTATTTTAAAGGGAAATAAAAATAAAAGTTCTTTAAAATATTATAAAATAAATATGTATGTATGTAAAGTAAATATCCATGCCATATGAGAAACCCAAACTGATTACCATTCATAAATATTGCCCAGAGCACAACAGAAACATTGAACAATGGGCAGGCTACTGAGGCCTATAAATGCAAAGAAATTCTGAGAGAGGCGAGATTCTTGCGAGCACATTTTTTTTGTTGCTTTTCTTTGTCTCCTCAATGCTTAGCATAGTGCCTGGCAAATAGTAGGTGCTTAATAAATGCTAGTTTACACTGGGATATAGAGGCTGAGAGAAAATCTGAAGAATGAGAGAGGATAACACAACTCCTATAATGAATATCACTGATATACATATGTGAAAAGAGGTCTTCCCTTTGGTTCAACATTTGACAACTGGAGTAGTGTGATGTGGAGCCAAGACTGTGGAGTGAACTAAGCATTTCTGTTTAACTCTCCCAATCCAATCCTCTAAATGACTTTTTTAAAATGCTTCCAATCAAATTTGAAGGAGGACAACCAGAAAATACAATGATTCATTTTTCTGCCGCAGGAAAACTTAGGAGGACAGAAAGGGAGTTCTACAGATAATTAGGTAGGAATTGGTCCATGTGGCAGAAGTGATACCATTTTATGGAACCTGCTATTGCAGTAGCAATAGCAGCAGCAGTACTAACACTGGGAATACTTGGAGTCTAAATAAAAGTAAGGGGACTAAACTTTTGGTCAGAGAGATATTACATGGGACCCTGGTATAAGCATTGGACACAGGGTGAGACACCATTTGGGAGTTCTTTTGCCTATCATCCAGGTTTCAGTTACAGGGACTAGAGGAGAGTATTTATCATCTCAGGTGGCAAGGGAACAGAGGCCCCACCTAGATAAGGAGCAGAGTGCAGGCAGAAGGACAATGATCAGAACTCTACCTAGATCACACCACAGAAAACCTATCTGTCCCCAGATCTAGCCACAGAAACTTAGGCTAGCACTCTAACTCAAACACAAAGAATAAACTCAAGAAATAGGCTAGGAAAATGAACAAACAAGAAAGCAAAAACAAAAAAAAATTAAAACTTGACCATAAAAAGCTACCATGGTCTGGGGTAGGGAGACCCATTCTGCCCTACTGGAAAGTCAGAGGGGCAATGGGGGAGGACATAGGAGAGAGTGGATTGGGGGAAGGGCTATACGGTGGGATGGCTGTTTTGAGGTGGTGGGTAGGGGAAAGATGGGGAGAAAATTTGTAACTCAAAATCTTGTGGAAATGACTGGCTTAAACAAGAAAATAAATTAATTAATTAAATTTTTTCAAAAAGCTACCATGGTGACAGGAAAGCTCTAGGCACTAACTCAGAAGAAGACAATGATTTGCAAATATCTATAAACAAAGCCTCAAAGGAAAAAAAAATGAAGATTTGGACACAAGTCCAACAAGAATACCTAGAAGAGATGAAGAAAGAAATTTTTTAAAAAGAGGAAAACATGATTTTAAAACTCAAATAAGAGGGGGGGCGGAGCCAAGATGG
>CM053584.1:134906043-134918280 GCA_028627135.1 Pseudochirops cupreus | reverse complement strand
TAAGTCACAGAGTGCTTAATTCAATCACAAAGTACAATCACAAATAAATTACAATTCCATCAGTCACTACTTAACAGAAAATAACACAATTCAGCAGACAGGGCTTCCAGTTGTCTGACCACTACATCCATACCCAGTTAGTTACCAGAAAGGGAAGCACCAATATCTGGGTTTTCAAAGCTGGGGGGGTGGGGGAGGGGCGGCCCTCAATGGCTGCCCAGAGTCTCATTTGGCCAAATCACACAACTCTTCCCAAAGTGAGTCCCAAAGCAAAACCTCACATTAGGGTCAGTCACTACTCAGTATTCATGGAGAGGTCTTTTCATCTTGACTCAGGGCAGGCTTTCAGCTTTCATGGTTTCCCTTCCATGGCCCCATCTCCTACCTGAATTCACCAAACTGTCACCTGAGTTCAAAGGCAGATAGCTCCCAGCTCCTTGTTCAGCTCTCCATGAAGTTCCTGTTCCACACTGAAGCTCACAGTAACCAGTCCATCTTAAATCCTTCACAGTCTCTATTCCTGCTAAGTCAAGGCTTAACAAAACCACAAACAGACAGAGTACTGACACCACAGTCATGCCTCCTCTGGTAGTTCTGGCTGGCCCTCAGAAGTCCTCAGAAGAAGCCCCACCACCACTAGTTCCCAGGAAATTCTGACTTCCCCAGCTGGGGTTTTTCCTTACGTATAGTATTGCTCCTCCATATTCAGCCCCTTCCTATCACATCAGCAACAGGAGTTCATAACTTCTGTTTCTTTAACAGAGGCTTAATTTGAAACTAGGTGCTAAGTACCTCTTAGCTTAGCAATACAAAGAGATCTTCAAATTTCATTACTATTACAGACTCCCATACACCATGACATTTCTCTTATACTGAACAACCTCATTACTGATCCTGATCCTTCAAATAAATAAATCCTGTCCTACAAACTCTATTTTTTTGTTGGATCAATGTCCTGTGCTAGAGACTAATTATGCAAACATGAAAGAAAACATATTTCCTACTTCACTCTCTCTCTCTCTCTCTCTCTCTCTCTCTCTCTCTCTCTCTCTCTCTCCCTTGCTCCCTTCCTCCTTCCCTCTCCCTCTCCCTCTCCCTCTCTCTCCCTCCCTCTCTCTTTCTCTCTTTCCTTCCCCAACTCTGGTATCCTAATGTCATTCATTCTCCTCACATCACCAATCTACCAAAATTGGGCTCAATTGATTTTGGTTTCCAGAACTCAAGAATGAAATAAAAGAGACACTTGGAAGCATGCTTGTTAAAATCTGCGTGTATACTTCTCGCCACAAAGCTGTGAACATACTACAGGGCACTCCTTTAAAGCTAAAAGAAATCATGTGACTATCAAATGGTTTCAATTTAGTAAACCTACTAACCAGCAGGATTTCTTTCTTTTCTCTTTTGGCAATTAAAGGTACTAATTGTGTTTCATTTGGCTGGACTGTTCTGATACTTTCAGAGAAATATTGTTTAATTGTTAGACATTTATCTGATATGTATTTCTTTCAAGAATAATTCTGCTATGCATCTTATGTTCAAAGAGAACCTTGTTTTCAGTGAGACAGTTTATTGAAGCTGAATAATACTGCAATAATGTTAAGAGTACCCATAAGGTTTCTACCACATATGACTTAACTGCTGAAAACAAGGAATATTTTTCTTACTACATATGTGCTTTATAAGGAAAATTGTTGTCAGATGCAGATGATATCCCAAGTCACAGACCACAAAACAACTTAATTCAGCATAATTAGATCCACATACTTGATTTTTTGCAGCCTGATTAAAGCACCCTCAAAACTTTCAGCTAAATCTAGAATAACTTGATTGTAAAGAAATAAAATAAAAAAGCAAGTAGATCATGTGCTGCAAGTATTTCTAAATACATGATACATATCATTTATTAATTTCCTATCTAGGTCTAAAAGAATTTACAGGAGGAAAGTTGTGAAAAAATAATTTTCATGATGGCCAAGTCAGGATGCTTGTATTTTGAGATTTTGTGGTTAGGACTGTAACAAAGTCCTAACTCGGTGGTCAAATTACATAGCTGTTCAAACCCTTGGTTTTTTGAACTGTAAAATGGGAACATAGTTGGTATTCCCATTTTACACTCACTGATACACAGAGGATATGCAAAACATAAGAACAGGGAATCCAAACAGCTAGCCAGGATTCAAAAGCATTACGAACAAGTTAAAGAAATAGGGTATACATACAGAAAGACAAATAACAGTGTAAAAGAATGTGTAATATATGGTACAGATGTATGCTATAGGATCTGGGGTGTTCAAAGGGACTAGCACCTTGGGTATGAAGGCTTGCTGAGCCTTTTTTTAGGACTGTTCATCCATCTTTGGCGTCTACCTTTTACTCAACTCTCATCTATGACTCCAAGAAGCCATAGCATGTGCAGTGGCTACAGTCTGACAAACCATCTTAGCAGATGAGCTAACCCAGGTTGAGGGAAACTAAAAGGCCACAAACTTGTAGTGAGCAAAGGGATGTCTCTCCCAAGCATGTGAAGACTTTTCCCAGCAGAATAGGCAGATGAGAACAATTTGTTCCTAAGATCATGAAGGTGGCTGAAGCAGGTTCTACAGAGCATTCAGAGCTTAGTCACACATCAAAGACATCAAGGTCATCCACCGCATCCTGGGCCACTCATCTTGACTTTTGTCCTGCCATTGGATTTCAGATGACTCAGGAAGAGAGAGAGTAAGACTGATGACTGTGCAATTCTGTCTCACTTAAATCTAATTCACCCTCTAGTCAAGATATCATCTGTAATGTCACTGGTTCTCTTTGAAAATGAAGGATAAACAAGCTACAGGAATTCAGAAAAAAAGAGAGCTCATCAAAGATTACTAAATTATAGAAGGATTTACTCATTCTTTCAAGTTTTGTAAATAGGTCAAGTTTTAAAATGTGAGAAGCATCTTGCATTTAATTTAATTATTCTTTTTATTCCATTCTAAAATATTAGAGGCACTGATGGCACTCCCATCACTGCAGAGTCAGAAAGACCATATTTCAAGCCCTACCTCTGACATAGGATGGTTTGTGATTCTAAGGAAGTCACCTAATCTCTCAGTGCTTTGGGCAATAAACTAAGGCTTTCAGTCAGAAAGATGGTGCTAGTTAGAATTGTCCGTATCAACAAAATCACAGGTCTAGTTTCTATCATTTCAAACTTAATTTAAAACATGTTCATTACTACAAAAGAAGTACCTCTTAGTAACAAAGCGTCCATCCATCCACTTGGAAAATTAACATAATTTTCATCCCTTCCATGTTCATAAAAACAATAAGAAGTCATTAGGAAAATGTTTCACTGGTGCATGGCATCACAGATTGTAAGATATGGAAGGAAGAGCAGTGGTCATTGAACACAACTGATGACAAAAGGAATCCTCCTTATCACATCCAGTCTTCGATTGAAAACTTCTATGCAGAGGTAAACCACTCTTTCCAAGGCAGCCCAATATACTTGTCAACAGTTCTAATTGATAAGGTTTTCCTGAAATCAAGCCTAAATTTGCCTCCTTGAAACTTTAACCAGTGCTCCTGGTTCTGCCCTAAGAAGCCAAGAAGGGCAAATCTAGGTCTGTCATTCTCATCCTTGCGGAAAGCTGTCACATTTGCCAAGATTCCTTTCATCTACAGGCTAAAAATCCCAACACCTTCAATTGACACTCATCTGAAATAGACTCAAAGTCCTTTATGATAGTGTCATCCTTCTTTGGACACATTGGAGCAAAGCAATATCCTGTTTAAAAATCTGTAAAGAATTATGAATTCCTCTGCAATTATAGAGGGAAGTCTTAATAATATCATATGTTTTGGCTACACCTAATATGAATGCAAAAATAGTAGCAATCACTGTCCAGCCGACAAATACGTAACTTGAGTTCAAAACAGAAGGCAGGGAAACAGTACTGCAACTTGATTTTTGAACAGCTACAATACTAATAGCATCAGAACTACGAGAAAAAATACAGGCTATGATCTCTGCCTTGCTAAGTTTTAACGACACGTTTTGATACCATTACTATTTATCTATTCCTACCTTAGAGGAAAAAAGGTGAATTGGTGAGACAAAGGAAAAGCCATGTCCATGAGGCCATGAATATTTATTGAGCTTAATTCTCGTGGATGTAAATTGTGAATATAGTTATTAATTCACCTGAGAGAGCATAAGGAGAAATTAAATTAAAAGTTATGTTTGTAGTGGTTGGAATTCCACTCTCCAGTTTCTTGCGCTCCCCAGAACAGCTGGTTTGGATAAAATGCTCAACGGTGATAGTTTGGGAAACATGTTGAATGCCAAAAGCTGAGATTTCCCAATTCATCTGACAGAATCAAAAAAGTGAACTGAGGGAAAACCTCCAAGCCACACTACACATCTGTAGCTATTGTATCAACAGATCTTTCTGAACTATGACAGGAGGAAAGGAAAAGCAGGGGGGGAAATATGAGGAGAGTTGCATGAAGATTTCCATTTAACATACTTTATTTGAAATTCAGAAAGTTTGTGTTAGGGTTCACTATAATGTTGAGATCAGAGAGTCTTACTTAGCTGAGGGTAAGACTTCTGACTTTACTACTAAGAGTAAAAAGACAATCATTATGCATGGTAATTCTAAATGTCTTTAATAATTTCACATATGTTATAGTTCCCTTTTACATTTAAAAATGTTCTTCAAAAGGGGATAACATATTCTCAGGTATAGTTTTTTTTCATTTTTTTCTTAGACATATTTTGCCTTACATACTGGTATGAAACAAAAAGGACTGGATTTTGGATAAGGCTCTGACACTCTTTTAAAAGTGAAGAAACCTGAAGGAGAAAAGTTTAGTAAAACCATAGCATTTCAGTCCTCTGGAAGCAATATAACGTGTGAACAAAGATAATACCTCACTGTGACTGTGCAAAACTTTTCTCCAAAAAACATCTTACAGTTCCATCACAAAAGACAGCATTTCCTTGCTGAAATTCACATTTAACTCTACTACGATATGACTGACAGCATGGAGGCAAGTCAGGAAGACTACATTAAGAACAAAGATATATCTTACTTTGGCTTCAGTCTCTCCCCTATGAAGGGTGTATAAATGATGGACAGCACTCTGGGATGAGGACCACGGATGAGTCAGGATTTGGAAGACATGAAAATCATGACCAAGGGTATCTGTCGTGACAAGAAGCATACCTGAAAGACAAAAGTCAAGGGGGAAAACATAAGGTCTTGTCCATAGAGATATTTCCTTTTTTAAACAAATAACCCTTCTTTATGAAGAATTTACTCTTGTCAGAGTTAGAAATTTTCCAGGACATATACTGAAA
Organism: Pseudochirops cupreus; assembly: GCA_028627135.1. Lineage (NCBI taxonomy): Eukaryota > Metazoa > Chordata > Mammalia > Diprotodontia > Pseudocheiridae > Pseudochirops > Pseudochirops cupreus. Next base: position 134,912,933 of record CM053584.1, on the reverse strand, counting down.
ACTATATGACACTTCTTACAGGTGCTCCACATCTACATGCTATATTTGTCAATAACAACTGGCAGAAACTATGAAAAATACTTTAACAAGGACAAGTAATAAAACCTTGTGGAGAAGAAATATCTTCCCTAGAGGGATATGAACCTTAAAAAGCTGTTTCAGGAAAAGTATTTGTTCTAAAGTGATGGGAGAACAATATGAAAATAGTAGTAATGAATACAGGTAAAAAATGGAAGGAAATCAAAAGGATGAAAATGGATTGGTAACAGGGTTATTATTTCGAGTGGCAAAAGAATTTTAGGGGCAGCAAAATGATATGGACAGAAACCTGCATAGCTTAGACCAGCTTTGGTAAAGGTGTTATTTTGTTCTCTGAAATACTATCTTAAACTCATTCCCAACTCAGGTCCCATGAATGCACAGTACAGTGTTTATGGCTGGATGATGGAACTAAGACAATCAACTAACCCAAAGTCATCTTCTCACTGAAGCTCAGAAGACCTGGTTTTCAGGAAGGCAAGACCTGCTATCATAAATCATATATAACCTCAGGGATTAGCCAATTCAAAGTGTGAACTTAAAAGAAGGTAGCTTACAGTGTATGAAGCCAAAATGGGACATAAAGCTCAAAAATATGCAGAATTGCTAGAAAAATTTTTTACTTCTCTCCCCACCCCTCCCCTTTTCTATATCAATCTATAATCAGGCTTCAGGACATTTATGAGAAGGTCTCTTTAGGTCAGCTCTCCAATTGTTTATACAAAAAGGGGGCACTTTGCTTCTGTAAAGTCTGCCTTTATGGCTGAACTTGAGAAGATTGTAGAAAATACAATCATTCTTGATTTGATAGTCATTCTCATTTACAGCAAATCAATATTTCCTTGCTTATCAAAGTAATGTCACAAATTACCTCACTTCCAGCACAGTAGGATGTTTAAAAAAGCTTGAAGGGGAAACCAGGTTATTTGAGCAGTTGTTAAAAGGTACATTAGAAGGCACGGACATTGCTGCAATTTTCAATGTCAGAGCTTGGGGATTTCTTTTAAATGACTTAAGAACTTCAGTCGGATGGGAGTGGGAAATAGGGAGGAGGGAAGTGAAAAGTACATTGAATTATGGAATCTCAGAACAGAAGACCTTGACAGTCACTTAGTTCAAATCATTTGGACCAGAGATACAACAGATCTTTCAAAAAACGAAAGTAAAGAAAATGAAAGCATAAAAACAATCTCTCCAACCTCCCTGACAAGGATCAAGACTCTTTACTTGAAGAACTCTAGTGAATAGCAATCCATTAGGTTTTGAAGTACCCCATTTTGCTTTTAGATAACAATACTGATACCAGCTCAATAATCATGTCTCCCTTGGGATGGGGTTTCCCCGATGCCTAATGACTTAAACCCACTAAGGGCAGCTAGGTGCTGTATTCTCTTATCATTTATCTGGGTTTTCAACTGTCTTGTAACCAATCCTCTTTCCAAAATACATATAAAAGTACAAATTTGTAATACAGATTACTTCTTAGAAGTGGGAGACTACCAAATTCATATATTAAAAAGCCTTTCCAGTCCTACCAAATGCCTTTTATGACACAAATATGGTGCTGATACCTAAACTAGGAAGAGCTAAAACAGAGAAAAAAAATTATAGACCAATTTCCCTAAAGAATACTGATGCAATGTTCTGAACGAAATATTAGCAAGGCAATAACAGTACTACATCACAAGGATTATACACTATGACTAGGTGGGATTTATGCCAGGCATGCAGGTTGGTTCAACATTGGAAAAACTATCAATATAATTGACCATATTGATAACAAAATCAACAGAAATCGTATGATTGTCTCAATAGATGCCGAAAAAAAGCTCCTGACAAGATATAGCACCTATTAAAAATAAACACTAAAGAGCATAAGAATAAAGGGGGCATTCCTTAAAATGAGAAGCAGTAACTATCTAAAACCATCAATGAGTATTATCTGTAATGGGGATAAGCTAGAAGCCTTCCCAATAAGATCAGGGATGAAGCAAGGATGTTCATTATTATGACTATTATTCAATATAGTACTAGAAATGTTAGCTAGGGCAATAAGAGAAGAAAAAGAAATTGGAGGAATTAGAAAAAGGCAATCAGGAAGCAAAACTATCACTCTTTCAGATGATATGATGGTATACTTAGAGAAGCCTAGAGCAACAACCAAAAAATTACTTGAAATAATTAACAACTTTAGGAAAATCACAGGATATACATCAAACCCACAAAAATCATCAGCATTTCTTTACATGACCAATAAAGCCCTGCGGCAAGAGATTAAAAGAGAAATTCCATTTAAAATAACTGCAAACTATATTTGATACCTGCAAATACAAACCCAGGAACTATATGAACACAATCACAAAACACTTTTCACGCAAATAAAGTCAGGTCTAAACAACTGGAAAAATATCAGTTACTCATGTGTAGAACAAGCCAAAAAAATAAAAAAATTAATTCTGCCTAAAGTAATTTCCCTTTTTTAGTATCATACAATCAAATTACCAAAAAATTATTTTACAGAGCTAGAAAAAATAATAAAATTCATCTGGAAGAAAAAAAGGTCAAGAATATCAAGGCCATTAATGGGGGAAAAATACAAAAGAAGGTGGCTTAACAAGACCAGATTTCAAACTATATCATACAGCAGTCATCATCAAAACTATCTGGTACTGGCTAAGAAATAGTGGTGATCAGTGGATTAGATTAGGTACACAAGACACAGTAGTCAATAACCATAGTAACCTAGGGTTTGATAAATCCAAAGACCCCAGCTTTTAGGATAAGAACTCATTATTTGACAAAAATTGCTGGGAAAACTGGAAAACAATAGGACACAAACTAGTTATAGACCAACATCTCACACCGCACACCGATGGGCGCATGATTTAGACATAAAGGGAAATACCATAAGCAAATTAGAAAAGCAAGGAATAGTCTGCTGGTCAGATCTACAAGGGGGAGACAGAGGAGGAGACTTCATGACCAAACATGAGATAAGGAACATTACAAAATGTAAAATAATCTTGATTATATTAAATTAAAAAGCTTTTGTACAAACAAAACTAACACAACCAAGATTAGGAGGGAAGCAGAAAGACGGAAAACAGTGTTTACAGCAAGGATCTCTGACAAAGGCCTTATTTTTCAAGTATACAGAGAACTGAGTCAAATTTATAGGAATACAAGCCATTCCCCAATTGATAAATGGTCAAAAGATATGAACAGGCAGTTTTCAGATGAAGAAATCACAGCTATCTATAAGCATATGAAGAAGTGCTCTTAATCACTTTTGATTAGAGAAATGCAAATTAAAACAACTCTGAGATATCACCTCACACCTATCAGATTGGCTAATATGACAAAAAAAGAAAATGATAAATGTTGGAGAGGATGTGGGAAAATCGGGACACTGATGCACTGTTGGTAGAGTTCTGAACTGAGCCAAACATTCTGGAGAATAATTAGGAATTGTGCCCCAAAGCAACCAAACTGTGCATACCCTTTGATACAGTAATGCTACTACTAGGCCTATATCCCAAAGAGATCATAAAAAAGGGAAAAGGACTACACATATAAAAATATTCATAGAGGCTCTTTTCGTGGTGGCAAAATATTGTAAATTGAGGGAATGCCCATCAGTTGGGGAATGGCTGAACAAGCTGTGGTATATAAATGTAATGGAATGCTACTGTGCAATAAGAAATGAAGAGGCAGATTTCAGAAAATCCTGGGAAGACTTGCACGGACTGATGCAGAACGAAATGAGTAGAACCAGGAAAAAACATTTTAAAAAATATCATCAACATTGTGTGATGATCACCTACGAATGACTGAGCTCTTCTCAGCAACACAATGATCCATGACAAGTACAAAGAACTCACAAAAGAAAAAGCTATCCAAATACAGATAAAGAACAAATGGACTCTGAATGCAGATTGAAGCATATTTTTTTCGCTTACTTTATTCTTTCTTGTGTTTTTTAATCTGTTTCTTCTTGCCCAACTGTGACTAATATTGAAATATTTCTTACATGATAGCACATGTATAAACTATATCAAAATGCCTACCATTTTCAGAAGAGAAGAGGAAAGGGGAGAGAGGGAGGAAGAAAAATTTGGAATGCAAAATCTTGTAAAAAAAATGAATTCTAAAAATTTTATTTTCATGTAACTGGAGGAAAAAATAAAATACTATTAACAACAAAAAAAGCCATCACCTTAGAAGGTTGCTACTTGGTGAGAATCCTTGCTCTGTGTAATTCTTGTGGGGGGAAGGGCCTGGCAGGGAACTGAACAACATAATAAACTATTAATCTGATTTTAAAGACTTAGAAAAGTCAAGTTATTCATATAAAAATTAATCTCCTTTAGTTGATTCATTATATTTCTGTAGCATTCATTCATATCTCTGTGTTATCAGTTTTGCTAAGATAAAATAGGGCAAAATAGCTTTTGGTAATTTCCTTCATTTCCTTTTCAATTGTAAATTTTCCTTTCCCTTTTTAACAGGTCTATATTCCTCTTCAAAATCACACTAAAGATTATAGGATTTAAAGCTGGAAAGGAATTCAATCCAGTACTTCAATTAGCTAAACCTACTTATTCTATATGTGAGGAAAACTGAGTCCCAAAGAGGTTAGGGCCAGGACACAAGTGACTTCTAGGGTTCATTCTAGTTCTAAATCTAGAGTAGCATCATCTGAGCCCAAGGCCTCAGACTCCTAATCCAGTTCTCTTTCTACTACAAAAGGCAAACTATTTTTTGCCTTGTCTTAGTTGGTCAATAGGTAACAAATCAATGATAATTAAGTTGGCAGCTTCAGCTGTCCTTAGTGAGGTGTCAATTCTAGCAACATCCAAGGTAAAGGCAGCCTTTATACCACAGTAAATGGAGTAGGGGTAAAAACTAGATAGTTGGTTAAAAAGATAGAAAAATGATCCTTAAAAGCACACACTAAAGAGTGGGTGACAGCATAAACAAAGTCAATGAAAATGAGATTTATAGAGTTCATACTTCAAAGCGAATGCTTAAAATTTCAAGGCTCCAATGTGAACAAAGCAAAGCCCAGATACTTGAAACTCTTGATTCATATTTCGTACCTTAGACACAATTACATAGCATCCCAGGGAAATACAGTTTAAAGGCATCTCCACTCTGCAGTTATCAAACCATAACAGTTGCTTGGATTTGAAAACCTGCAAGCCAGAACTCCAAATTCACCATTTTAAAACATCATGACTCTAAGGTGTGCAGTTATTAGGTCAGATGTACACAGTATCTGCCTTGTTAAAATATGCATTGATATGGGCCCACATATCTGAGACTTTAATCTGATCCACATGCTTTTCTGTTCCACATTGATCATGTTTTCCTCCTTTGCTCACCCTTTAATTTTTAAAATAACTTCCTTGTTGAAAAAGAAAAGGGGTGAAAGATTATACAGCATTTGCGGGAAGACAGGAGTTGGCATTAAAATAGAAAGATGAGCTCTGTCTGATCTGGCTGTTTGCATGGCTAATCCAGGATCCTGCTTTGTGTCACCGTTCTGAAGCCAAGGCATCTCATTAGATGAACTCTATCACTCCAGCCTGGGTCTACGAGATTGTATTTTAGAGAAAGAAAACGTTCCCTGCATGTATCTCTTTGAATTTTTATCTAAAAGCACATGCTTAGCTAAGTGCTCCTAATGTGCTGCCTCCTCAGCTATCCCCCAATAGAATTCCATGCTGAAGAACACCCTTCCCCTGTTTCTAATGTCATTCATGTGTGTGAAGTTTGCCATATCAGTCTCTTCCCTTTTTGAAAGCAGTATTTCAACTTCTTCTTCTACTTTCAGTTGAATAAAAAGTTTTAAAGGTTACAACCCAACTACTGAGTTTCTCATTGTCTCTCCACAAAAGTATTTTCTGTAGTTTTAAAAAAACTGCAGTGAAAACATAATACCAACAAGAAAATCAACTGAATGTGAATCATTTCTATGTTTTCCTCTGCAAAAATTCATCAGCTCTAGATGACTCTGACTGGGACTCTTTTCAAGCTGTATCAATCTCCCTCACAGTTAGCATTCAACTGAGAGGAAGAGCCACACTGGGCCTTTATCAAGATTAAAATAATATTTCCTTGCTGTACTTTTCACATATGTATAATCACAGATGAAAAAGGAATAACTTCAGGTTTCTCCTGCTTGTTTTTCAATCTGGCATTAATAAACCAATTCAAATTCTTACAAATGCATAGTCCAGGAAGAACTTGTGGGACAACATAGCTATTATCTTCCATGAATCTGATTTCAAGTTTTGATTTGCTTTTCCATTAAATGAAAGGTATATCAAGACTTAATTATGGATAGTGCTTATCCACAGAGGAGGTTAGTTAAACCTTTCCCAGAATAGTTCCAAAAAGAAATGGCTTAAGCTTCATGTAGGCCCAAGAATACATATGCTTTCTTTTAATTTATAACTTCCTCTTTTTCACACACTCTGCTGGGGGAAACAATAAGCTTCTTTCAGGAAAAGGACTTAAAAAAATACACAGAACATATACATAAAAGGAAAAAGTAGTACGGATGTAAACTGCGGCTTGAGAGCTATTTCTGCAGTATCAGAAGACTAAACCAGACTCTGGCCTGGCCATAAACTAAACCCACGCCCCAAATGAGGTGCCAAGCCACAAAAAGCATTTGCGTCAACTGGGAATACAAGGAAAAGAAGGACTTCTAATTATAGGGCCTGGAAGCGGAAACCTTGAGTGATTAGGAGTTTAGGCGCTGCTGTATGTTTATCTAGGAGCTTCCTCTCTCTCTCTCTCTCTCTCTCTCTCTCTCTCTCTCTCTCTCTCTCTCTCTCTCTCTC
>CM053584.1:134862679-134896707 GCA_028627135.1 Pseudochirops cupreus | reverse complement strand
ATAATTTTTAATTATCACTCTTAGGTCTATTTTTCAGGTCAGTGGTTTTTCCAATGAGATATTTCACATTGCCTTCTATTTTTTCATTTGTTTGGATCTGTTTTATAGTATCTTGATTTCTCATAAAGTCATTAGCTTCCAGTTGCTCCAATCTGATTTTGAAGGAATTATTCTCTTCATTGAGTTTTTGAAATTCCTTTTCCATCTGGCCAATTTGGCTTTTTAAGGCATTCTTCTCTTCATTGGCTTTTTGGGCCTCTTTTGCCATTTGAATTAGTCTATTTTTTAAGGCATTCTTTTCTTCAGCATTTTTGGGGGTCTCCTTTAGCAGGCTGTTGACTCACTTTTCATGATTTTCTTGCATCATTCTCATTTCTCTTCCCAAGCTTTCCTCCACTTCTCTTATTTGATTTTCAAAATCCTTCTTGAGCTCCTCCATGGCCTGTGACCAGTTCATATTTTTCTTGGAGGGTTTTGATGCAGGAGTTATGACTTTGTTGTCTTCTTCTGGTTCCATGTTTTGATCCTCCTTGTCCCCAAAAAATATTCTATGGTTTGATTGCGCTTCCTCTGTTTGCTCATCTTGCCAGCCAATGACTTGACTTTTGAGCTCTTTGCCATGGTAGAACTCTGCTTCCAGAGTGGAAAGAGCTGTGTCCCAAATTTCTGGGGTTTTGGCAGCTGCTGTCATAGCTGTTGTCTGAGTTATGAGGAGGATGCCTTCCCTACAGCCACCACAAGCTCTGGCATGCTAGTGTTCCTCACCCCAGGACCACCACCCAAGACTACGACCCAGATCCAAGCAGGTCAAAGCAAAAGCAATTGCCCTCTGAATGGTTGCTTGGTCCCCCTACAATCTGCAGGCCAGGAATTCCAGAGGCAGCCATGCAGCAGCAGCTGCCACACTGTCACCACCTCTGTCACTGCAGGGGCAGGGGTCGGACCACACTCTTCTCTCACTCAGTTCCAAAAGAGTTTCCTACTGACCTTTTACTTTCTCTTTGGAGTTTATTGGTTGAGAGGTGTGGAAACCTCCACAGCTACCAGTGATTCACTCTCCTGAAGTCTGCTCTGGCTGGTCTGGGCCGTGAGTCTGGGCTGGCATGGTTCATGCGGGCCTGCACTTGGCTCCCAGTTTGGTGTGATAAACCCTTCCTGTCGGCCTGCCAGGCTGCCTTTAGCAGGAGATTTGTTTCTCTCTGTCACTTCGTGGGTTCCATAGCTCTAAAATTTGTTTAGAGTCATTTTTTTTTACAGGTATTGGAGGTGGCCAGAGCGGGAGCTCAAGCAAGTTCCTACTTTTTACTGTACCCTCTTGGCTCCATCCCCCTGAAAATTTTCTTTATCTGATCACTATTTCATTCCACCTGTTCCTGGGCTTGCAACCCCAAACCCTGTTCTTTATCTTCACTGTGACCTCCAATCCCACAGTATCTTAGTTCTTTCTCAGGCTATCATCTCTGACCTAGCTATAATCCTTCCCTATTCTCCTTAGTGAAGCATTTCAACTCTATGTTGTCCTTTTCTCTTAAATTTTTTATCCTAACAACCATCTTAGTCCAGTAAGCCTTAGTCTTTGATCACTCATCATCCACAGCCTCTCCTCCTACACAAATGCTGCTGACCAACATAGCAGAAAATCACGAAACCATTTTAACTGGATCAACTACCAATTTTGACTATCTTGACTAGGTCTGCATTAACATAAGATAATGTTTTGAAATATCCCACTTTTGACAGTAGTTTTACCAAACCTTTTTATCCTTCCTTAGCCTTCTCATAAGTTCAAATCCCTCTACCCTCTCAACAGAGAACCTTGACTCATATTTCACTGAAAATTGGATACCACTCACTGATAGCTTTCTCTTCTCCCCTCCTCCTCATCTCACACTCCAAGATACCTTCTGCTACTATCATCACCTTTATCTCCATCTCACATGAAGTGGTAGGCTTTCTCCTTACCAAAGCAAATCCCTTTATATTCACATATTCCCTGGTAGATTGCATTATCATCCCCCCCTCACTTATCAGCAATTTACTACTATCTATTGGCTGTCTGTCTAGTGCCTACAAAGATGTCCACATTTCCCCAGTTCTCAGAAAACCCTCCCTTAATCTATCACCCCTGAAAGCTAGCCTTTTGTAAATACCTTGAGAAGCCAATCTACAAGTAGTATGTCTCACTTCCTGTCTTCTCACTCTTTTTAACTCTTGAATCTGGCTACTGAGATCATTATTTAACAAAAACCGTTCTCTCTAAAGTTACCAATCATCTCTTAAATGTCAAACACAATGATCATTTTTCAATATTCATCCTTCTTTGATCTCACTGAAGCCTCTGACATCACCAATCACTCCCTTCTCCTGGATTCTCTATTCACTAGATTTTTAGAACATTATTCTCTTCTAGTTCTCCTCAAATATATCTGATTGCTCTTTCTCAGTCTCAGGTCACAGCTGCTAATGGTGGGTTTCCCCAAGGGCTCTGTCCTGGGTTACCTTCCTTACTATTTTGCTTGGTGACCTCAGCAACAACCATGATTTTAATTATGATCCCTTTGCTGATGATTCTAAAATTTAATTATTCAGCTCTAACATCTCTGACCTACCTCCAATCTTGAATGTCCACCTGACACTGCTACTAACTTTGTATATGCCCTTATCATCTCATACCAGGACTACTGAAAAAGCCTGCTAGTTGATCTACCTATCACAAACCTCTCCTAACTCCAGTCCATTCTCTTCCCAACTCATAAAGTGATCTTCTTAACAATTGATGAAGTGATCTTCTTAAAATACAGGTCAAATCATGTCAACCCTCTATAAACCCCAAAGGCTCCCTATCATCTAGCTAGGTGGCATAGTAGATAGACTGCCTGGTCTCAAGCCATGAAGAACTGAGTCCAAATGCAGCCTCAGAGATTGACTAGCTATGTTTATCACAGTGTCCAGCACATAGATAGTGCGATATTAATGTTAGCCATTATTTTTATTATTATTATCATCTTCATGATCAAATATAAAAATCCTGTTTGGCGTTGAAAGTCTTTCATAGCTTTCTGCTCTCTACCTTTCCATTCTTCTTACATCTTGCACTACCCACATACTCCAATAACACTGGCCTACTTGCTGTTTGTCAAATAAGATGCTCCATCGGGCAGGGTCTGCCTGTCTCAAGTCTCCCCCCACTCCAAAACACCTTCCATTCATCTAGTAAAGTGATTTTCCTAAACTGCAATCATGTCAGAGGCACATACCCCAGCTTACTTAATAAAACCAGGGGCTCACTACTGCCTCCAGAGCAAATAGAAAACGCTCTTTTGGTACTCAAATACCCCTCCTACACTTCCAGTTTTCTTACACAATCTCCCATTCTAGTAAAACTGATCTCCAGACTAGTCTATGAATAAAACATGGAATCTCTCAGCTCTGGAAATTTTCTCTGCTTTTTCCCTATGCCTGGACACTCTCCTTCCTCAGCATTGCCTACCAAAATCCCAAGCTTCCTTAAGTTCAAACTAAAATCCCATCTTTTACTGGAAGGCCTTTAATTCTAACATGTTTCCCTATGTTAATTATTTCCTATTTATCCTGTATATAGCTTGCTTTGTATATATTTGTTATCATGTTGTCTCCCCAATTAGATTGTAAGTTCCTATTTTACAATGTGAAAGTATTTGCAGATCCTATACATGATTGCACGCCGCCATGGGTGGGGGGGGGGAGGAAGGGGAGAAAATCTGAAACTCAAGTGAATGTGGAACTGAATCTTGTAAATTAAAAGTAAATAAACAAGTCATTTAAAAGAAAAAAAAAGATTGTAAGTTCCTTGTCTGTCTTTGGCCTCCTTCTGTATCCCAAGCTTAGCACAATGCCTGATACTTAATAAATACTGATGGATTTCATTATATGCATTTTTACTGTCTTTTCTCTGTGCTTAAAATACTTCTCATGCTCTTCATCTCCTACCTTCCCTAACTTCCTTCAAGTCCCATTTAAAATCCTACATTCTTTATGAAGCCTTTCCTAAACATGGGTAATCATAATTCCAGTCTTCTGTTGATTACTTCCAGTTTGTCCTATCTATAGCTTTGCAAAACAAATATATTTTGTCTTCCCTCAATATACTGTGATTTCCCTGAGAGATGGGACAGACTTTGGCCTTTCCTTATATTCCCAGAGATTAGCTTAATGTCAGACACATAGTAGGTGCTTAAAAATGTTTTCTGATAGACTGAAACCATGATACAATGAATTATCAAACACATACAGTGAATAACAGGAATGGATCTATATAATAAAAATGACTGAACAAAATTCACATACGTTGTATGTAAATGTAGTTTACACTAAACTAAAACTAATTCTAATTCTGAGGGAAAGAGAAACAAAGAAAAAAGTCATGGAAGGTAGAAAGCCTTACTCCAAAGAGGAGACAACTCCAAAAAAGGATAAAATTTATTTTAATATGTTATATACCAGACAAATAATGGTCTCTGTCTATTAGCATTCTCTTATAAGAAATCAAAAGCTAGAAACATGATGCCCATACAGTGACCTTCTTGCAGTGGGCAGTGAGAAATAGAGAAACAGAGCAATAGAATATTTTGACAAGGAAATGAAGGTTTAAGAAAAAAGAGAATACAGTCAAGTGCCAGATTCCAGTGTAATATATTCTAAGTTTCAGTCAAAAGTGTAAGTAACAGATGGTTGATGGAGACAAGATAGAAGGAGGAGATAACAATTTTAAAATTTTTTTCTGACAGAAAATAAATCGTACATGACATGGAAGGGATAATGATATTATTTCCAAAGTTATAGAGTACATTCTCATCATAATGCTTGGAGTCTGAAGCAGGAGAAAACACAACTTTGAGTATCAGAAATATTCAGTAATTCAGACTACTATAAACTCTTGAATTTCAAAGAACCTCACTTGTCACTATCAGAGGTATGACATAAGTTCCATTTAACTTTTTTGAAATGTAACTTCTTTCCCACAATCAAATTTCAATTCATGTTTGATGTCATTAATTAAGCCAAACCTGTTCTACTCACTCATCAGTCATTCTGGTGATCATTAGTCAGTAAGTCCAAAATATTTCTCTCTCTAAAAATGACTAATGAAGATGTTACTGTCAAGCAAGTTCTATTAATCAAAGTACTATAAAGCTCTGTTACCATACCTCAACTAGAAAAAGGGGGAGATAAAAAATGGATTTTCTTTTTTATCAGTTTTAAAGGATCTGATCACAACTGAAGATTCAAGTAGTGACTGTATGAAAAATGTCAAGTTCCTTCGATACATAAATGAAATGGGTAACACGAAATAACTTTAAGTCTCATATTGAAGAAAATATTTTATTTGCTTAGGAACAAACTATTATAATAATAATCTAGATAGTGAATGGATATGTGATGGATACATGGCTACCTGGACAATGGATATATGACTTTAATATCAAACATCATGCTATTTTTTAAAAATTAGAAGAAAAATAGATCATATACCTCTCATTGTTAGGGGAAAGAAATGCATTACTTGAAACTGAAAAGCTTCTAAACAAACAACATTAATGCACCTAGAAGAAGAAGAGAAGTGGTCAAATAGGGGAAAAAATCTTTGTACCAAATTTCTCTGATAAGGGTTTGGTATCCAAAATATATAAACAATTAAAAGTATATATGATTAATAGTCATTTCCCATTAGATAAATGGTCAAAGGATATAAACAAAATACTTCTTAAAAGAACTGCAAAGTATTCACAACCATATGAAAAAAATGCTTCAAATCACTAATAAGCAAAACACAAATCAAGACAACCCTAAGGTTTCACTTCAAACTTTACAAATTGGCAAAAGTGACAAAAATGGTGATAGACAATATTGGTGGGATTGTGGAAAGATAGGTAAACTATCTTATTGTTGGTGGAAACTGAGAAAATGTATAACCACTACAGAAAGCAACTTGGAATTATGCAAATAAAGAGACTAAAATATCCATATTCATTAAATCAGAGACACCAATCCTGTGCTTACATTTGAAATAAGTCATCAACAAGAAAAAAGTCCCAAATTCTCCAAAATATTTATAGCAACACTTTTTTAAAATAGCTAACAATAGGAAACTAAGTAGATGTCCATAAACTGGGAAATAGCTAAGAAATTGTGGTACACAAATACAATGGAATATTACTGTGCAGCACAAAATGATGTGTGATTAATACAGAGAAGCATGGAAAGATCTTCAGGAATTAATGCCGAATAAAGTTAGCAGAGTGAAGAAAACAATATCCACAATAACTACAACAGTGTAAATGTAAAGAACAACACACCAGAAGATTAAAAAAATATGTAATAAAATCATAAACATCAAGTAGGACTCAAATGAAAAGATACGAGAAAACATCACGGAACGAAGGTTCACGGTCATTACGCATTATGCGTGTTTTAGAATTTTATCAATGTTTCAATCAGTTGTGATGACTTTTTTCTTTCCATTCTAAAAAAACACTATTAGCCACAAGGTCTTGGAAAGGGCCACATACGTGTGATGCTATGACGGTGTAAGAAAAAGAAAACACCAATAAAAACTTGTTTTAAAAATTAAGTTAATGTTTTCCTATTATATCTTATTGCAAAAATGTTCACAAATAACTGGATAAATACACAACACTATTAATATTCATGAAATAAAGATTAAAAGGTTTAAAAACTGACATACCCCTCTCAGATATTCTGAGTCAGAAGAATTACTTATTCTAATTTGCTCCTCTAGGAGTTGTGCTGTCCAGTTCGTAAATGAGGCTAGAAGAAGGCAGTTCTTAAGGAAAGAAACCCAAGCTACCTAAAGTCATATTTTTTAAAATGCTCCAAATCACTAGTAATCAGAGAAATGAAAATGAAGCAATTCTGAAGTTCAACCGTGCACCTATAAGATTGGCCTGAGACTTTTAAATGATCAATCAATCAATAAGGTGATGACAAATGATGGCTGGGCTAGAGGAAAACAAGCACGTTAATGTACCGTTGGTGGAACTGTGAAGAAGTACAACAATTCTGAGAAATAATTTAAAAGCATTCCCAAGAAGTTACTAAAGGTGGCATACCTTTTGATCCTACCATAACTATGCCCCCAAAGAGAAAAGACAAGGATAAACAAAAGTATTTACAGCCTTTTTCTGTGGTGGCAAAGAACTAAGGGAATAACTTTCAATAGAGGAATGGCTGAACAAACTATGGTATATACATGGAAGGAAAACTAATGTGCTGTAAGAAAAGATGAAGGGCATGGTTTCCGAGAAAGCTGGGTAAACAAGCATGAACTAATTCAAAGTAAAAAGAACAGAGCTAGAACAATTTACACTAGAGTAAAAACATTGTAAAAATAGACAACTTTGAAAGCCTGAAGAATAGTGGTAGATGCATATGTCGAACCATTACTCCAGAGAACTGTGATTTTAAAATGCTACCTTCTTCTAATTGAGATATGCAAAATGAGACAAACATTTCTAGGTATGGTTTTGTTGACTGATACGTAAGTGCTACATTGACGCATATTTCTTGAAAGGGTTTTGTTTTGCTTTTGCTTCACCCCACCCCTCAAGGGAGAAGTGGATTGCAGAGAAAATAAATACTTGTTATTAGAAAAAGATTAATGTAGTAATGATAATAAATTAACAATTTAACCTAGTGATGGATAACAATAAGCAAAAATGGTGGCAGGAAAAGTTGGATTGGGTGAGAACAATTTACTGACTGGGTCTAAATCAGAATTCTGTAGTAAAATAGGATTCCGTTAAAGATAGAGAAAATTAGCTCTAACTAATGCAACTTCAGAAATTAACAAAGCAATGCCAGAAAACCTACTCACCACTTGTGTTAAAAGCCATACAGCAAACCGGCTTCTCATGGGCAGGGAAATGGGCCACAATGCCGTTGCCATCAGAGTCTTCACTTACAAGCACCTACACAAAAGCACAAAAGACAAGTGAAATACTTCTTGGATCTTAATATAGGGGAAAAAATTACTTCATTTTGTAGAAGGCCCCATCCTAGCACATAACCAAAACTTATGAACTCTGCTTGACATATCATTACTTTTGTAATGGAGAAATGGGAAAACATCATCACATATTGTGCAGCTCAACCTGATCACTACAAGAAAGGGGTAGAGTTTTCAACCTTGACTCATAATGGAAAAAAAAAGTTTTTATTATATAAATGGAGCACTTATTTGTGTTCTTTCTGCCTTCTTTTCTCTTGGATCTATAACTTGAGTGATTCTTTAAAGTTTTTTAAAAAAATACCACAACTTGCAAAACAGCTGAAATATCCATACTTATACGCTCAGATCAGAATCTAGCATCAGGGAATTACTCCCCTGTTGTCTGAAAGATCCCAATCAGTGTCTTAAGTAGTGATCTTATGAACAGAAGAAATTAAGCAAATTACATTACTAACATATATGGCTTCCAAGAAAAGAAACTAATACTGGCACTAATGATTTTGTCATTAGTCGTAAAACAGATATGGCAGAAGTTAAGAAAGAAGTGTGTCCAAAATAATAAACAAAAAAAAAGAGAAGAACTCTTTAATTTGAGAAAAGATATATCAGCAGTTCTTTTATCCTTCAAATGATTAAATCAACCAATAAGTATGAATCACAAGCAATATATTTTGTTTCAATTTAAGAAACATGTCTGAAAGAATTACTTGGCTTGGGGCAGGGGAGGGTGTGGAGCTAACATAGCAGAGCAAAGGCAGGGACTCACCTGAGATCACCCCCAAACCCCTCCACATACCTTTAAAAAGTGACTAAACAAATATCAGCAGGACCCACAAAAACTCAGAGTAAAACAAACTTCCAGCCCAAGAAAACCTTGAAGGTTGACAGGAAAGGTCTGTTGCCCCAAACTGAAAGGGGAACACAGTCCAGGACCCAGAAAACCCGGAGCAGGCCTCAGGGGGCTGAATCACTGGCAGCAGTGGTGGTTTCCAGACTTCTCAGTCTACAGACTTCAAAGACAATTTAAAGGGGTGGCTAGGTGGCACAGTGAATGGAGCACCGGCCCTGGAGTCAGGAGGACCTGAGTTCAAATCCAACCTCAGACACTTACGCACACAAAAAAACCTAGCCATGTGACCTTTGGCAAGTCACTTAACCCAATTGGCCTACCTTCCCTCCTCCAAAAAAAAAAAGCAAATAGACAATTTAAAAAGTAAGCAGGAAAAGTCAGTTGGACTTGGGTGAGAGAAGAGCACAGTCCAGTGCAGGTCAGCACAGTGCAGGCTCCAACAAATCAGTAGCAGACCTTGGAAGTGACTGAATTGGCAGTGGTAATGCCAGTGGCAGTAACTGCTTCCAGAGTTCTCAGTCCATAGATGGTAAGGGGATTGAACAACTTGTCAGAAGGAGATTACAGGGATCTCTTTGCTAGCTCTGACACAGGACTCTATTGCTTTGCCTATACTTGGATCTGGGTCCAGTCCTGGGTAGCAGTCCCAGGGCAAGGAGGAGCACTAGCATAGCAGAGCTTGCATCATCAGTAGAGAAGAAACCCTCCTCACCATTCCAGGGCAGAAAAGAGTGTTTGTGGTCACTCACAGACCAGAGCACAAGACAGGAGAGGAGTATACACCTCTCCTTAGATCATATCACCTTGGGAGAACTGAAAACTTACAGGTCCCTAGTCTCTGAAAACAGCTGCACAAAACCCCTAAAGCTTGGGACATTTTGCCTTCCACCCTGGAAGCAGAGCCCTACCTTAACAAAAAGTTAAAAGTCAAGTAACAGACTAGATAAATTAGCAAACAATATTTTTAAAAAAACACGCTCAAACCATAGAAGTTTACTCTGGCGAAAAAGAAGATCAAAAGACACACTCAGAAGACCGCAAAGGCAAAGTTCCTACATCTAAAGCCTCCAAGAAAAGCGTGAATTGATCACAAGCTATAGAAGAGCTCAAAAAGAATTTTAAAAATCAAATAAGAGAAACAGGAAAAACTGAGAAGAGAAATGAGAGTGATGCATGAAAATCATGAAAAAAAACAAATCAACAGCTTGATGAAGACATAAAAAAATACTGAAGAAAATAACACCTTAAAAAACAGATTAGGCCAAATGGGAAAAGAGGTCCAAAAAGCCAATGAGGAGAAGAATGTCTTAAAAAGCAGAACTGGCAAGATGGAAAAGAAGGTCCAAAAGTTCACTGAAGAAAATAATTCCTTAAAAATTACAATGGGAATAGATTGGGTACATGAGACTCAGCAGCCAATGCCTACAGTAATCCACTGTTTGATAAACCCAAAGACTCCAGTTTTTGGGATAAGAACTCACTATTTGACAAAAACTGCTGGAAAACTGGAACATAGTATGGCAGAAATTGGGCATAGACCAATATGTAACACTGTACACCAAAATAAAGTTGAAATGGGTGCATGATCTAGGTATAAAGGCTGATACTGTAAGCAATCTGGGACAGCAAGGGATAGTTTACCTGTCAGATCTATGGAGAGGGCAAGACTTCATGATGAAACAAGAGTTAGAGAACATTATAAAATGCAAAATGGATAATTTTGATTATATTAAATTAAAAAGCTTCTGTACAAACAAAGCCAATGTTACCAAGATTAAAAGGAAAGTGGAAAATTGGGAAAGAATTTTTACAACCAGTGTCTCTGATAAAGGCCTCATTTCTAAAATATACAAAGAATTGAGTCAAATCTATAAGAATACAAGCCACTTTCCAATTGATAAATGGTCGAAGGACACGAACAGGCAGTTTTCAGAAGATGAAATTAAAGATATCTATAAGCATATGAAAAAATGCTCCAAATCACTAGTGATTAGAGAAATGCAAATCAAAACAACTCTGAGGTAACATATCTCACCAGCCAGATTGACTAAGATGACAAAACAGCAAAATGATAAATGCTGGAGAAGATGTGGAAAAACTGGAACACTAATTCATTGTTGGTGGAGCTGCAAACTGATCCAGCCATTCTGGAGTGCAATCTGGAACTATTCCCAAAGGGCTATAAACAAGTGCATACAATTTGACCCAGCAATACCACTTCTAGGGTTATATCCCAAAGAGATCAGAGAAGTGGGAAGAGGACTCGTATGTACAAAAATATTTATAACGGCTCCTTTTGTGGTGGCAAAAAATTGGAAAACAAGGAGGTGCCCATCAATTGGGGAATGGCTGAACAAGTTGTGGTATAGGAATGTAATGGAATACTACTATGCTATAAAAAATGAGGAGCAGACAGACTTCATAATAACCTGGAGCGACTTATATAAACTGATGCTGAGTGAGAAGAGCAGAACCAGGAGAAATCTGTACACAATGTGTGTGTGATGACTAACTTCAATAGACTGGGCTCCTCTCAGCAATATAAGGTTATAAGACAACTCCAAAAGACTCATGATTGAAAGAGATATCCACATCCAGAGAAAGAGATGCAGAGTCTGAATGCAAATTGAAACAAAGTACTTGCTGTTTCTTTTTCTTGTTTTGTTTTATTTCATCTTTCCCACTGATCATTCCATCAGATACAACCTAACTTCTTTACAACCTAACTAATGATTAATGGGAAGATATTTGTAGATCCTGTATCCAAGTGCATGCTGCCATGATGGGAGGGGGGAGAAGAAAATCTGAAACTCAAGGAACTGTGGAACTGAATGTTGTAAACTGAAAGTAAATAAACCAATTGAACTTTTTTTAATTTTTTAAAAATTTTAAAAAAAAGAAAAATTAAAAAGGAAAGGAAAAAAATTACAATGGAGCAAATGGAAGCTAATGGCTTTATGAGAAATCAAGAAATTATCAAACAAAACCAAAAGAGTGAAAAAATAGAAGACAATGTGAAATATCTCGTTGGAAAAACAACTGACCTAGAAATAGATCCAGGAGAGATAATTTAAAAATTATAGGACTGTCTGAAAGCCATGATGAAAAAAAGGGCCTAGACATAAACTTTCAAGAAATAACCAAGGAAAACTGCCCTGATATTCTAGGAGTATATAAAGACACAGATGTGTGTTGAATATGAAGGGATGATATCTAAAAAATAAAAGGTTGAGAGAGGAATGCACTGGGAGAGAGAGAGAGAGGTAGAATGGGCTAAATTATCTTATATAAAAGAGGTAAAAACAAGTTTTAACAGTGGAGGGGAAGAGGGAGGAATCAATGAACCTTACTCTCATCAGAATTGGCTCAAAGAGGGAATAATATATACACTCAATTGGGTACAGAAAATCTATCTTACCCTATAGGAAAGTAGGTGGGAAAGGGATAAGGGAAGGGTGTAGAGGGTTGATAGAAAGGAAGACAGAATGAGGGAGGGAGTAGAAGGTGAAAGGAGAGAAAAGAATAAATGAGGGGCAGATAGGAGGGTTATATAATTAGTCTTTCACAACATGACTATTATGGAAGTGTTTTGCATGACTACACATATATAATCTACATTGCATTACTTGCCTTCTCAATGCAAGTGGGTGGAGAGGGGGGAAGAGAATTTGGAACTCAAAGTTTCAAAAATGAATGTTAAAATTGCTTTTACATGTAACTGGGGAAAAATAAAATACTAAATACAAATTTTAAAAAAATTACTTGGCTTGATACCTACATCCAATACAAAAAAATGTGCACAATCACTTTTTTCCCATTTTCAAAAAAAATTTTATTTACTATTACATGCGTCTAAAATATGTCCCTACCTTTCCCCTCTCAATCCAAAATAAGAACAAAAACCTCTTACAATGAGTATGCATAGTCCAGCAAAACAAATTCCCATACTAAATATGTCTAAAGATGTTTGTTTCTCTACAATTTAAGTTAATCGCCACTGGCAGAGGAAGAGTGCCATATTTCATCTTTAGTCCTATAGACTTATGATATATCATTGCATTGACTAGAGTTCCAATGTTTTTCAAAGAATGTTGATGTCATAATTGTTTATCTACTTCTGTTCACTTAGCACTACACCTGAAACATACTAAGTGCTTAGTTAATGTTGAATTGATTGATTGACTACCCACTTTGCTCTCCTCTAGTTCATACAGATCTTCCCAGTTTTCCCTAAAAATGGCAATTTCATCACTTCTTATGGTATAATAATGTTTTATCACATATTCATATAATAATTTGCTTAGTCATGCCACAATAACAGGACAGTCCATTCTAATTTCTAATTGCGGGGGAACACAAAAGGAATTGCTATGAATATTTTTATACAAAGAGGTTGTTTTCCTTGTTCTTTGATTCCTGGGACTTATGATAAAAATGCTATCCACCTCCACAGAAAGAATTGATGAAGTCTGAATGCAGATCAAAGCATACTTTTTTTTAAAAAAAGTTTCTTTATTTTTCTTGGGGGTTTTTTTCGGTCTGTGCTTTCTTTCACAATATAACTAATATGGAAATACATTTTGCATGACTGTACATGTATAAGCTATATCAAAATGCTTGTCTTCTTAATGAGGGGAAAGGGAAGGGAGAAACAGATTTTGCAACTCAAAATTTTAAGAAATACATGTTAAAAATTATTTTAAAATGTAATTAAAAAAATATTTTTTAAAAAAGAGAGTCCACATGTTACCAGTTCTCCTAAATACCCTATCTTCCCCACCAAAAAAATCTTCCTTTGTAACAAAGTCAGCAAAAAAAAAAAAAAACAAACCCAAAAATTCACACTTTGGCCATGTCTATATCTATATCTATATCTATATCTATCTATCTACATGTATATATATATAAAATTCTCACCCTCCAGTCCATAAATGCTCATAAAATAATAGGTATTCTTTAATATTTGGGATACACACACACAGAGACACACAGTTTAAATTTGGGGAGAATATCATGAAATATATTGATATAATTTCTGACAGCCAGTTTTCTTAGAATTTCTTATCAAATAGGAAGTTCTTGCCTGAGTAATTCATGCTTTTGTTTTTAAAAAACATTGGGTTATTAAGTTCCATTATTTCAGATTCTGTCTTATGGAAACTGTTCCCTTGATCTAATTTTCTGGGGGATTTCAAACCATACCAAATATTTTTAATGACTACTGCTTTATAATATATTTTGAGGTCTCAAAGTGTTATTCCCCATTCATCCCTAATATTTTTCATTATTTCCCTTGATATTTCAAATCTCTTGTACCTCCAAATGGTTTTTTTATTATTTTACTGAGTCCTGCAATGTGTCTGATTGGCATTTGGTTCAGTCCTACATTAAATCTGTGAATTAGCTCTGGTAGTATTATGATGTTTATTGTACTGAAATGGTCCAGCCAAGCGCACTAAATATTCTTTCAACTTCTTAAATTGGGTTTATTTCTTCAAGGAGCATTTTGTAGTTGAATCTATATAAATATTGAATGTGATTTGGTAAAAGAATTCCCAAATACTTTATGCTTGTTGTAACTATTTTGAATGAGATATCCCTTTATATTATTGTCTCTTGGATTTATTATTATTTATTATTGTTGTCTGTCCTTTGTTCTCAAAGAATACATGACATCAGAAGGTGATGTCATGACTTGAAAGTGAATTGGATTTAAGTGAGACAAGGATATGCATAGTCACCAACCTCACTCTCTCCTCCAGGCCACCTGAGTCCTGTGGCAAGATATAGATCAGGACAACTGGACTTATTATATAGAAATGCTGTTGTGGTGGTGGTGATTGTTTTCTGTAGATATATTTTGCAGGTCACAATTCTGTTGAAGCTCTTCTGTCAAAAAAATTTTTTTGTTGATTTCCTAGCATTTTTTTTAAGTAAACCATCCTGTCATTAGCGAACTGTAATAGCTTTATCTTCTTTTTGACTATCTGTATGTCTCTGATTTCATCTTTATGTTTCATGCTTTGCTAGCATTTCCTTTTTGTTTGTTTTTTTGGTGAGGGAAGTGACTTGCCCAAATTATACAACTAGTAAGTGCCAAATGTCTGAGGTCAGATTTGAACTCAGAGCCTCCT
This sequence comes from Pseudochirops cupreus, assembly GCA_028627135.1. Taxonomy (NCBI): domain Eukaryota; kingdom Metazoa; phylum Chordata; class Mammalia; order Diprotodontia; family Pseudocheiridae; genus Pseudochirops; species Pseudochirops cupreus. The sequence goes on along the minus strand of CM053584.1, from coordinate 134,881,715 downwards.
GACTCCTGGACCCGGGCTCCTATTGGACCCAGCATTTCTAAAACTTTGACAAATAATACAGAGAAGGGGCATTCTTGCTTTTGTCTCGTACTTACTAGGAAAGTATCATATTGCCATTGTATACCATGCTATCTTTTGACTTTAAATATATTTTTATGATGTTAGGAAGAAAAAACAACGCTTATCTTCTTCTTTGACATCCATTTCAGTTCTAAATCTAAAACAATAATAATAATAATAATAAAGATGATGATGATAATTCACATTTATGTAGTGCTTTACAATTAATTCACAAAGCATTTTATACACACATACACACATGTATATATATCTATATATATCTATATCTATATATCTATCTATCTTTGCTTTTTGGAGGGCAATTGGGGTTAAGTGACTTGCCCAAAATCACATGGCTAGTAAGTGTGTCAAGTGTCTGAGGCCAAATTTGAACTCAGGTCCTCCTGAATCCAGGGCCCATGCTCTATTCACTGCAACACCCAGCTGCCCCAATTATCACCATTTTAAAGGTGCACAAACCAAAGGTCAGAGAATCTCAATCTCTGTTGTTCTGCCTTGCCTAGAGGAGAGGCAGCAAGGAATGATAAGAAGCACACCAGTTTTAGAGTCAGAAAAACTGAGTACAAATCTCAGCTTTATCATTTACTTTCTGTGTGACCTAAGGCTAGTCATTTAAGCTCTCAGGGCTTTAATTATAAAGAAGGAGTGGTAACTGCACTATGGCTGAAGTCTTTGTAGCAGTACATTTACGATCCTGACATCCCCATTTATCCACCACTTATTGAAATTTCTCTCTCAAATGTTACTAATGATGTCTTCTGTAGTAGATCCACTGATCTTTTTTTGAATCTTTTCAGTAGCATTTATCACCTGAAAACATCTCCTGCTTTGGTTTGTATGACAAGGAACTTTGATGGATGTACATCCATTTCTTAATTGTGGATATCTTTCTAGATCCTGTCCTTAGAAAGTCTTCTCACTCCTTTATAATTCCCTAGTGAACTCATCAATTCTCATGGTGATAATAATCAACTATTCCCCATATCCATATTTCTCCCTGTCAGCAGTGGAAGAGAATATAGCTGCATTTTCCTTACCTTTAAAAAATGGAGCTGGACTATATCAACCATATCAATGAGCATTTTTAAAACACATCAAGTCAGTCAACCTTTAATATAGAAGATTCAGCTGAGTCATTAAAAAAAAAACAGATTCTAAGAAGTCCAAGTAAAAAGGGAAAACCTTCTAAAGCCAGTGAAAAGGCATAGAGTAGGGAGGCAATGTATCATATGCAAGAACAGCAAGAAGAGAGCTAGTCATGTATAGGAAAATTGAAAAATGTATGAAGGGGTCTGATTATGCATGGTTTTAAATGCTATGCATAAAATTATATAATTCATTCTAGAGATAATACAGAACAACTAGAGACTATCGGAGAGGGGGAAAGATGACTTAGTCAGATCTGTGTTTTGGGAAAATCATGTCACCAGCTGAATGGAGAAAGAAATAGAGAAGAAAGCCTTAAGACCAATGAGAAGTCCACTGCAGCAGTCTTAGGTGCGAGGTCATGAGGGCCTGCATTAGGGTGACAGCCATGTGATTCAAAAAGAACATATAATAAAGATATTGTGAAGACACAAACAAGACTTGGCAACAAATTAGATGTGTGGGGTGTGACAGAGGAGCTGAGGAATCTGGTTGACTGAGAGGACTGTAAGAGAAATTAGGAAGATGGGAAGGTTTGGGGAAAATGTAATGAATTCTGTTCTGGTCATATTTGGAAGAGATAAACAATTTGCAGACAGAGATGGAAAGATAGAGGCAGTCACTCGAGAAGTAGCTCTCTTATATTCCTTTTTTTCCACTACTAAAATATTAACCACCATAAGAAATTAATCAACTGGTAAAATATTATCTGAACCCAAACAGAACGGGGTTCAAATCTCCTTCAGTCCTTCAAATTTCCAAGCATAACAGACAGGCAGAGTGAAGGGACAGGGGAAGTTAGAAAAGATAAAAAATAGTTCATTTTTATTACACGATTCTCTGTCATAAAAGGGCCACTGTCCCTGTTTTGGCACATGCAGGTCCTCGCCCTCGCTCTCTGACCACCTGCAGTGTTACTGGCATTGGTGTTTCTGGGTTAAAGGGCTTGCGCAACCCACTGACACTGGATGTATTTCCAAATTACTTTCCAATTTTTCAATTCTCAACTTTGTCAAAATTCCATTATTGTTTTTATTCTTCTACACTCCATCCAACAATTACTTTTTCTTGTCATCTTAGTAGGATTGCCATTTTAACTATATTAGCACCACCTAACCCTGAACAATAACTATCCCAATTTTAAGTCTGTTTCTTTTTTCTTTTTCTTCTTAGAAAAAATCATCCAGAAGTTTTACTGCAACATGGCCAATTCTGTGTGTACGTCAGGAGTTTGATCTCAAAAACAATGTTTCCTTTAAGTGTCTTCGTGATCAACGATCTTCCTTTCCTTTTTGTACAGAAACTGCCATTATGACTACATTATTGAAAATATCCATAGTACTACAAAACACATATGGTTGAATATTTAATTCCTACTATTCTTCAACAAAGTATGTTCAGTGAAAAACAAAATTAGGTATTAATTACCAGCTATTTCATTTAGGAAGAGATGTAGAATAAACACTGAAGTACTATAATGGTTTTATAATAACTGACACCTTAATTGACATTCCAATCTGAGGTCAAATCAATGTTTTCAGTTATACACACATATATACATAATGCTGTGTCAAAACAACAGGTTTATTAAATGTATGAATGCTTATCAGCAAGAAAGAGTTCAATGGCACTCACAGATAGGTTGCTTAAATTAACACCTCCCTTATGTTTCCTGGGAGAATATAATAGAAAATAAAACATTATTTCAGGTAATTAAGATGCAAAAATGGAAACTAATTCTAAAATGGCACTTTACTGTCATTGCATAAAGGTCTTCCTTCGAGTGAAGCTGCTACATTGCTTCTTGATTTCTGTGGGAGTGTTGAATAATCCTCAATATTACAAGTCAATTATTAGCCACTTGTGTTCCATAAGTGTAAATTTCTTTTTAATTGCATCTTTAGAAATAGCAGATATCATCATGCCTTTTTAAAAGTCTACTTTTTGCAACCCAGGATATAAATGCTAATTCTTCTTTCTTAGATTCTTTTGCTGCATATGTGGCATTACAGAAAACATATCTATAATCATTTGGGTGTAGTAACCAACTTCAAAAAAGATATGTAGGCATCCGCAACTCACTCCATAGAACTGGGTGTAGGAGAAATAGGAGAAGCAACAGAAGCAGGGACAGCAGAAGATATATGTGTTCTGTAAATATATTCATACAATTCTTTTTTGTCTCCCAAATATTTTACACATTCAGTAGAATTTTCAAATAGTTTTTCTTTCTATATTTTCCTGCTAAGTTTCATTGATGATATACAAAAAGTCTCTGGGTTTATTTTATATCCTTCAACTTTGCTAAAGTTAGTAATTGTTTCAATTAAATTTTAAATTAAATCTCTAGAACCTCGAAGTCAGGCTTGAAAAACCTGCCACTTGAGACACACCAAAAGATTTCTGGCAGCCAGTGTAAAAATGTAGAGGAAAACATCCTTTGTATGTAGAGGAAAGCCTTCGGTGTACTGCAAGTGGCCCACAGGGCTGTAAGTGGCTCAAATAAACCAACTATCATTTGGAAAAGGGGACTTTTTCCCCCTCTCTGCTTATGCTTATTCTCTGTCTGCAGCATCTTTTCTTTTACCTGGAAGCTTTGTATTTTTACTATGACATTCCTGAGAATTTTCCATTTGAGATTATTTTGAGGAGGCAATCAATGAGTTCTTTCTTTTCAACTTTGCCTTCTGCTTCTAATAGATCTAAACAGTTTTCAAATGGAACTGTTAACAAACAAATAGAATAGAAATAGAAGCTATTAAAAGCTTTTAATAGCTACTATAAATTTTATTAAAATGTTTTTAATTTGTTTTATTAAAAACAAATAGAATAGAAATAGAATATTGTTAACAAACAAAAAACTGGAAATGTTAACAAACAAAAAATATGTGGACAAAAAAATTGAAAAGTTCATCCAATAACCATTTTCTGCTAATTCAGATGTACACTTAAGAAGGCTAATTATTAACTGTTAGATATTAATTATAACTGTTTGAATAGTGACTCACAAAATTTACATCGTGAGTTAAAGAATAAGGCAGTTTTAGTGGTTAATTCCTTTTAAGTAGAAAGAAGTCATCTTTATGACATAATATTAATTCGTATTGTGTGTGCACACCTACCCCAACATTGTCAATTACCTTCATTTGGATGAAAAATTTTTCGAGAACATGTACCATTTTGTATGAATGCTACCAATCAAGAGTAGTGACCATCATATATCTGTGTGTGAAGGATTGTTTCAATTTTATCTTTGTATATATAGAGAATACTAACACAGACCAAGTGCTTAATAAATGCTTATTGATTAAATGACTGGTAAATATAAAACACTACACTATGTGCTCTAATTTAGAAAAAAATTCCTTTTCATCAAGAAAGTTATAATCAAGATGGGGAGATAAGTCACATAACTATATCAAAAAAGACATCATTTTCATTCAAGTATACAACCATTGCATTTGCCCACACAGAAATATGACGGAAGCAAAGGTGTTTGCTTAATGCAAGGGGTCATATTGAAATATATCCTATTAAACAAACTAACCATATGAAGATTTAATTAGTTTCTTTAATGATGCTGAAGATATCCAGAAATTTTACGCGGTGCAGGAACTAAGATTTAAATTCATTTTATTCTATTAGAAAAACAATGCAGTAAGGGAATCTGCTCCACTTTAGGCATAAATTTCTATGCACTGAGAGAAATACGGACAGTCTGGTACTTCAACCATAAACTTCAAATGAATAGCACATTCTGGATTGACTGAAAATATTACCAACATCTGAGTATACTCTGAAAAGACAAAAGCTTTCTGCAACTCTGAAAATAGTAACAATGATGCCACCTGGACTTAATATTCACAGCAAACCTTCGATCCATAAGAAGCCAAGTGCTACTCTCTTTTTAGATTAATGCAAAAATCACCACTTTAGAATATAATACACTGAAAACTGGTATAGAAGAGGAACACAACACACAAAAAGGAAAAGCTCTCATATTATGAATGCCTCTCAGTTAATCACTTTCTCATTCTATAGAATGTTTCCATTAAGAATTTGCTACTGATTTTTGTATTTGGCTACAAAATCATTTGGACCTACATTTGGGCCTGTCTTAAGACTCACTGAGCTAACTTGAAACTGTTTAATTGCCATTTCAAAAAAAAAAAGAAAGAAAGAAAGAAATCTTTGAGTGTTTAAGTCACAGTAGTAAGGTGAAGGCCATGGGTCTCACTAATGCTAAATATTCAAGTTACTTGGCACAATTCAATCAGGGCAATAATTACTTTTCTTTCTGTTGTCTGCATCATATACTCATTCTAGAACCTCTCACCAAATATACGGAGATACTCCTAAATGCTTTTTTAAAAAAATGTATTCTCACACCTCAATTAGGAAAAGTTGTAGTAAAGAACAACAATACAATGCTTTTTCCCACCTTGTGCTTTTCAAACCTCTGTCTGACCACAAGCTACTTAAAGATTTGTATCCTACTATCATAAGTGGGATTGAAGATGGAGGCAGAACAAGAGAAGTAAAGGAAGAATTTATTTTATTTTGTTTTAAAATGTACTAATGAGTTATGCTAATTTTCCCCTTTTTTCTGTTTTTTTTAAGTAATACTTTTTATATGGGATTTCTGGGAGGGAGAGATACAATATTAAAATATAACAATAAAACATTTTAAAATTTAAAAACAGTCTTTTCTGATAAGAAACTGCACAATTTATTATTTCAAATATACAAAATAAACTGAATATCTACAAAAATGAATTAGTTCTCAGAAATGAAGCCAAGAAAAGAGAACGAATCACTTGATTCTTATGAAGGCAAACAAAAATTGCTAATATCTTGGCATGTGAGAAAACATCCATAACAAACTCAACCATTAACTATTTAAGATTCCATTTGTCCCCCTCTGAAGGACAGAGAATAGAGTCAAAAGACAATTGGGTTATGAACCAGAAATTCTAGAAAACTTAAGTCTTTTAAAATCCAAAGTAGGGACCACAAGGCATCCCCCTTTAATGGAGTTACTAAGTCTAAAATTGGAAATAAACTTTCTCCCTCTACTTTCACTGAAACCCAACTTCCACAATACTGAAAAATAGCTCTATACTAGGAAAATAGAAGAGATGAGGAGGGAATCTAAAACTAATATATGTAACAACAACAAAAAAGGTTTTTAAAAATCAGAATCTCAAGACAACCTCTTTCTTTCATATCTTTACGTGCACATATAAACACATACAATACAATTCCAAAAGTTGACTTATTAGTATAGAGTATTGTGGTAGACAGAGAACTAGACTCAGATTCTGCAATTAGCAAATTTTCTACATGCATCAGGCAACTAACTGCCTAGGATGTCTACAGACCAGATAAAATCACAGATCTTACACGTTTGGTTTGGCTGGTTACTACCAAGTTAAAAAAACATGATGGAAATACATTTTTTCGTTACAATGACTATGGGTGGGGAAGACTGAATCAGACTCAGTTGATGTGTGAGTTAGTTTTATTGAACAGTTTATTATTATTATTATTATTATTACTACTACTACAAGGCAGGGCTTTCCAGGGAAAGTTGGGAATAAAGATATATTTAGAAATGAAGGTGATGTCCCTATATATAAACATGTATACGTATATAAATACATGCATGTATGTGTGTATATATGTGTGTATGTGGCCTGTCTTTCATGCTGAAGTAGAAAGAATCTGGCAGCCACGAAACCCGGGTCCTACTCCCAGCTATATTACTAAGTAGATGGATTACCTTGGAAAAGCCATTTTATCTTGTAGAGTCTCATTTTCCTCATCTACAAAATGCAGGAAGACAATCATTGCTTAAAAGCCAGTGTAGTTCTAACGAGCTGTGATCTGCTAAAAAAAAAAAAACAACGTGCAGCTAAATTTAATCTAATGGGCAGCTGGGAGGCACAGCAGATAGAGGGGCAAACCTAGAGTCGGGGAGACCCGAGTTCAAATTTGGCTTCAGACACTTGTGTGATCCTGAGCAAGTCACTTAACCCTGTTTGCCTCAGTTTCCTCACCTGTAAAATGAACTGGAGAAGGAAATGGCAAACCACTCCAGCATGCTTGTTTTCAACATTAACTGCTAAGGTCTCCTGTAAACTCTTTTCTTGAACTCACTATTCATAACTAATCTACTACCAAGTCTTGTCACTTCACACCATCTCTCATATATGTCTTTCTTCTTTTTTCCTTTTTTTCCACTTAATTTTAATTTATTTTCAGTTCTGAACTCTCTCAGTCCTTCTCCTTTGTTCCCTATTCCTACCCAATGATAAAGAAAATAAAACTTATTACAAATGTGCATGATCATGCAAAGCAAATTTTAATATCAAGGAAAAGAAAAAAAGAAGGAAGGAAGGAAGGAAGGAAAAAGATTCTTCAATCTATTCTGTAGCTATATCAGCTTCCTATCTCAAGGTAGACAGCATGTTTCATCAGGAGTCCTCTAGAGCTATGGTAGGTCATTTTGTTGATCTGAGTTGCTAAGTTTCTCATATCTTTGCAATATTGTTGTAATTGTATAAATTGCTTAGTTCTGCTCCCTTCACTCTGCATCAGTTCATTTAAGTTTTCTCAAGTCTTTCAAAACCATCTCCTATAGCATTTCTTACATTACAACATTATTTTATCACCCTCACATACCATAATTTGTTTAGCCATTCCCCAATGAAAGGTCACTCCTCCATTTCTAATTCTTTGCCTCCAGAAAAAGAGGTGCTATATATTTTTGTACATATCGGTAATTCAATAAGCATTTATTGAGTACCTACCACAGAGGTGCTAAGTAAGTCTTTTTCTACTTTTTTAGATCTCTTTAGGACATGGACCAAGTAGCAGTATCACTAGGTCAAAGGGTATACAAAGTTTAATAGCTTTTGGCGCATAGTTCAAATTGTTTTCTAGATCAGGCCACCATTCCACCAACCGTGCATTAAAGTACTTGTTTTCCCACAATCCCTCCTTCATTTGTCATTTTCCATTTTTGTCAATTTAACAAATCCAATGGGTATGAGGTGGTATCTCAAAACTGTTTCAATTTGCATTTCTCTAATTATTAGTGATTTAAAACATTTTTATATAGCTACTGACAGCTTGGATTTCCTCCTCTGAACACTGTACATTCCTATCCTTTGAGCATTTATCAATTAAGGAATGGTTCTTATGTCCCCTTCTTTCTACTGACCTATTCTGATAAACAGACCTTTTTTACCTCACACCTAGGCCACTGCAGTAGCTTTCTGGTTGGTATCACTGTATCTATTCTCTCTTCACTTCAATTAATCTCCCAATCTGCTGTCAAAGTGATTTTTTCCAAAGTACAGGTCAGGTTATCTCTCCTCCAGTTGCTCCAGGATCAAACATAAAATGCTCTATTTGGCATTTAAAGCACTCAACAACCTGTGTTTCTGTATCTTCTTACGCTTTTAATTTCCTCAGCGTACTTGGCAATCAAACAACACTTGCCCTCTTGCTATTGCTGTCACAAGACCCTCTACTGCCTGAATCTCTGTCTTTTCACTTGCTGTCTGCCATGCCTAGAATGTTCTCTAGCTTCACCTCTGTCTGCTAGTTTCTCTGACTCATTTCAAGAATCAGCTCAAAAGTCATCTTTGTCAAGACATGGATCCCGATGTCTTGATATACTCCACTTTCAGGCCCCATCACTGTGCTAGTGCCTTCCTTCTGAGACTAATCTCCATCTATTTTATATACATCTGTACATACATGGTTGTTCATATATGTTGCCTCCCCCATCAGAAGAGGAGTCCCCTTGAGGCAGGAATCACACTTGGGCCTCTCGCTGTGTCCCCAGTGCTTTGTACAATGCCTGACACATAGTAAGTGCTTAATAAAATGCCTGTTGATTTGACAATGTCTTTTTAACAGGAATTAGGTTTAAAAAGCACTGCAGTTACCTGGGGGGTAATTATAAAAGACTCAAGTTATAGGAAGGGGGAACCAAAGTTCTACCCTCCTACAGATTAAATCTTTGTCTTTAGTGTCAAGACCCTATGTAGATGCTAGGCCACAGTGCACAAAATTCAAGGGCTTCTAGCTCTGATCTGGTCATGCACACTGTTCAGATTAAGATGCTATGATACTATAGTGGCAGAGGTCAGTGGAAGAAAGTAAATAAATGTTACCAGAAAATGACACCTTCTATTAACCTTGAGAACAAGACAAAGTTTAGTGCGTGGTGAGAAATGAGTCATGCAACTGTCCTCAAATAAACTATTTTTAAAAATTTAACAAATTTAACAAAAACAGAAGATCTAACTTATAAGAATCATGGCCATAAGAATGCCATTATTACTACTCTTGGCCAGTTTTATTCTGGAATTAACAAGAGACAGCCATGTTGACATACCCAAGTTGATTTTCTCTTCTTTTCTTTAACCCTTCTCCCTTCTCTGTGGTGGTATTCAGTGGTTACTGAAGCATTTTTGACTATACATATCTTGTCTTATCAGACATCATAACCAAACATCTTTCTCCCTCTTGTTTATACATTTTCTTTCCTATATCTACCATAGCTAGATGTATTTTTCAAAATTTGGGGGGAAGAGGTAAATGCTAAATAAAATTGCTCTCTGGACATAGCCTACCCTTTACCACAGTGTGCCATAACAATGCTACAGTGCTCTAGCAATAGATAGGGATTGTTAGTCTCTTCTTACTGACTGCCTCAGAACTGAGGCACAATGAAAGAGGAGGGCTTGACCAAAATCACTAAACAAGTAAGGTAGAAGCCACACAAGAATTTAGGAACCCACTTTCCTACTAAGCCTCCCAAACTCCGATGCTGGCCAAATGCAGAGAGAAAAATGTTACATCTGCCAGAGCTGGTCAAGTATGCAATACTGTTGATTTTCCCTTATGTTACTGAGCAGACTGCTATAGACATAGAGAAAGTGGGTGAACTGGTAGCCCTTCCACTGGACCTTTATTTTCTTCTCTTTCTAACATAGTAATCTTGATGCTATATTTCATGTCAATATGAATAAGAACCATGAAGCCAGATGGTGAAAATACAGATGAGCTTGGGTTTCCTGCAGGCCAGTGTGTCGTCACACAGGAAGGAGATGCTTTTTCAATATCCTCTCAATAGGTTTCACAGCCACTAAAAGAGAGGTAATTCCACATAACAACAACAAGCTCTTTTGGGGAGGGTCCACAGAATCACTTCTCATCCTGTCTGAACTGCCAGGATGTCAGCACCACCAGACAGCAAAATACAATTTTCCAAAAGACCAGTCTCTACTCACCACTTAACTGAGCACACTGAACCAATGAGCAAGCATTATCAACTTGACTGTATTAAAGTTCAACAGAACACCATAATTGATACAAGATGGATAAGCCAGTCTTTGTCATCTGAATAGAGAGACTGACAAAACACCTAGGGGATCACTAAATTTGTTATCAAAACCAGCATTTATTTTCTGGGTAAGGAGTAACTTACATTTTTTATCCTCCAAAAATATATTTTTCTTTATTTTGAAAGAGATCAAGACTGTTGACCACTGTTGACCTTTTTCAATATCCTCTCAATAGGTTTCACAGCTACTAAAAGAGAGGTAATTCCACATAACAACAACAAGCTCTTTTGGGGAGGGTCCACAGAATCACTTCTCATCCTGTCTGAACTGCCAGGACGTCAGCACCACCAGACAGCAAAATATAATTTTCAAAAGCAATTATGAAAGCAATTATAACAATCCTTAACGGCAAATTACACCACTTAACTTATCCAGACCTAGAAATGCTTTTATATAAAACATAAAAGTAATATGAATAAAAATGTGTACAAATTCAATCAAATTGTTTTTGTCCTTAATGCAGTTACTAAAGAAGGATCACGTCATCATAAAATCAAACAAATCAGATTAGCATCAGAAAGATGACGAATCAGATTTTATACCTTTCTATGGTAAACATGAAAATATCTTTAATAAAGCCTTGATGGATTTAAACAGCAAAAACCAATGCATTGTCAGCTTCAGTTGCCAAGATGTATGAGGAAGAAAAAAACATTATAGCTAAGGTCAAACATCAGTGGAAAGGGGCTAAAAGTGATAAATCTACAACATTAACTACTGCACTCCTTTTAATAGAATCCAGCATAAACTCAAAACAGCCTTGCGCTCAGACTGAACTATTTATCTGAGACAAAAATGTCTTCTTGACAAAAAACAGATTCCCTTCAATAAAAGAAAGGCAGACAAAATTATGCTCTGAGGGAATCCTGTTCCTTTTTTTTTTTAAACAAAGAATTATTCCGTAAGATATGTAGATATAGACCTAATTTTTATCCAAATACTTTAAAAAATGTATGGCAATAGAATGAAAATAACACAATATTTTAGAACATATATCATTAACCATGGATGAAAAGGTACCACCTTTTTCTAAATGAGAATTACACATGGGACAATTTTTTTGGTATTGAACATTGTTCAGCTTTTGGCATTTGAAGAGCTAACATTGCTATGATTCCTACTTCTTGATAAGCATCTTATTTGGTTCAATTGCTATCAATTCCTAACTGAATGGAAATGAACCTTCGAAATGGCAGAGGTCTACAGTTCTTCCTTCTCTCCTTTCCCCTCAAAACACCACCTCCTCTACCAAATCCCAGAGAATTCCTTTTTAATGTAATAAAAAGTTAATAAGGAACAGGGAAAAATCCAATCACATTTGAAAACACAAAAAGGCCAAAATGCTATGCTTTGATACAGTAACTTTTTCCATTTTCTTCCAATATTTTTCTATACTTCAGATAATATATGAGAGCACTTAATTAATATGCCATTTTTCACCTCTCTATTTCATCAGAAAACATTAAAGATCTAATTTTCTACTTTTAAATGACCACCTATCTCTCTGTCAACAAATGTTAGATGTTTAACAGACTTATTTGTAGTCACAAAACTGCCTAGTGTTTGAGGGGTCATTACTAGAAACTAAATGTGGGTGGCCTAGTGATGAATTAATTAAGAATAAAGAATCAAAGGTCAAAAGCAAATATTTTTTCTTTAAAACTCACAAACCACTTAAAGTTTATGTATTTAATTCCAATTTTTAAAAGGGGAACATCTGTATAGGTTTATTTCTATCCATTTCAGCTAATTAACAGGTCTAAATAAATAGCCATTAAGGCCAACTGAAAAGTTTGCTAACACTTCATTAAAAGGAAGTTTAAACAAGCACATGAGCCTTGTTAACATATTTTGGTTTACCACAAAGTTACTTGGGGTTCAGAAAAATTATTTTTATTCTGTTTTAAAATAAAATATGACAGCCAGATCCACTGGCTCAGAATTCTGAAGCCTTTCTCTTTTCACTACACTATAGTTCAAACTTTCTCAAAGTGCCACTGTTTGTTAATGCAGGATCTCACTCCTAAGCAGCTGCCATATGCCATATTTCACCAAGATGTCTACCACAATATACTAAAAGCATATTTTCCCAAGGAACATTTGATATTTTGGGCTAATACTTTAAAGCTCCCAATACTTTCTAAGTGGTATTTTCTGAGAAGGAAATGAACATATGTATGGCATAAAGCTAAAACAATTTTAATTCCACCAATATTGAGCTCTTATCTCATACAATGAGTTAATTTTATATTGTATTTTGATAGAAACGTTCTCAAACTGATGGGAAGGAAAAATGAGTTTTTTCTTTATGTGCAGAATTATTCAATTAAAATTACTGGCATATAAAAATTCTCCATTGTACTAAAAAATTCCATTTATTATGCTCACATTTATTCAGTCTCTTACTTGTAAAATGAAGAATGAAATAAGATCAGACTTAGGCCTTGAAGATTTTCAATTGCCATGACCTTAGAAAATATATAGCAAATTGAGGTTACAAAAATTATACCCATATATTTATTTCTGAGGCAATATTATTTTTAAATAATAACTATCTTGGATCCCAGTGTTTAGCCTAAGATATTTTTGAGAATTGAAGGGAAATAAACATTTTAACTTTCTAACAATGGTTGGGATTATTCATCAAATGGACATATCACATGGGCAAAGCCAATCTCTAACACAGAACAAAAAATAAATCCCACATTAAGGTCTGTTTGCTCCTGGTGATGTGTAAATCTCTGTCATAGAAATGAAATTATTTATCTCATGTTTCAAATTTGTTCTAAAAACCAGTTTCCAGTTAAATATTATAAAACACAAATATAAAGAAGGAAAAATCCTAGAAAAGTCACAATTTTTCATTTTTGTGTTTAAGAAAATAATGCTCTTATAAATTGTGGAAGGGAAGAAAATACCTCAGATCCCTAAACTCATCTAACTTGACACTAGTGCAGTTTGAAAAAAAGTAGACTTATACTGCTATCATTTCTAAAATAAAAGAGGATCTAAAGTCATGCCATTGATTCTGAAATTCTAAACTCTTTTTCTGCTCCTATATTTATGTTATATTTAAATAGGGAAACTCAGCTTTTAGCACTTTTCTGCAGAAGTTTTCAGTTCAATGTTTTAAATAAATAAACAACAAAAAATAGAAAATATTTTTTAAATAATACTAAGCAAACAAAGAAAAGGGCCAATTCAAAGGTCAAAAAGTTAAAGTTAAAATATTTGAATCACTGAATCTTTTTACTCATCTTTCTTATAGAGAATTCTAAATGTGAGGTTGAGATAGGTTTCTAAATTCATTTAGAAGGTTTCCTTTTTTTCTTCCTAAAGCAAATGGATTACCAGAAACAGGATTTATAGCTGTTTTCAACATGCCAAGCACCACCCTTGTCCATTCAAATTTATTTCACAAATATTCCAGCTCACTCAAGTTACAACGGACTCCTAATTACTCCTTCATTACACCATATCAAACAGTTCACCAAGATTCTAAATCCCAGTCAGAGTTTGTTGCTACACTCTGCATTAATAACTGTAATCAGAGCAACACCACGACTGGTCAGCATAAATCAGTGTCAATGCTGAGCAAGTGTGAGGAAAGCACAACTGACAGTTCACACTCGATGTTGTCAAAATGTCATGTAAATGAGCATTAAGGGCTGTATACATGTTGGCTCAGCTGGATCCTCAATGACGCTTCACCACGCAGGCAGCAGAGCGAACATGCAGATGCTGCTGACCTGGCAGACACAAAGACACTCCCCATTGCGATGAAGCAAGATAAAGGCAAGGCAATTCCTGCAAGAAGTAGAAATCCAGAAAAAAAAATTAATCTCTGCTTGCCACATGCACCAGAGCCTCCTCTTACCTGCCCTTCTCCAACCGTCTCTGTATCAATAACTGTGATAATTCCTGGGACCAGAGGACTTCGGCGAGAATTGCTATGGATGGCAACATCCTCCTCAGTTACCCCCGAAGGCAGTGTACCAGTCAGCTGGGTAACCACTTTCCCAACCATTGTCAGTCCAGTTTTCAGGGTCTAGAGCAATGAAAAGTAAAAAGGATGACACTTGAATTTCCCATACAAATAGCCACTGTATTCACACCCTACACTACCTCTTCTCATGGATTTGAAGTACCCTCTAAAAACCCACAAGCTACATTTTTTCATACTTTAATAAAAAAGAAATCTCATTAAGGCTGATTCAGTGCCTTTTAACATGATTTTCAGATTTAGTAAATTGGGGTCATATGAAAGTAAAGGTTGGTAAATGTTCTCTCAGCTGACATGGGGCGGGGAAGCAAAGAGGAAATAAAAAAAAAATCAGGAAATTATTTTTCTTCTCTTGAGAGTATATTACACACACAAGATTTAGAGTTGGAAAGGCACCTTAAAGATCCCTTAGTCTAATGACCTAATTTTACAAACTGAGGCCCAGGGAGAACTGGCATTAGTAGTAAAAGGCAGATCCAGGGACTCCAAATCTAGCAATTTTTCAACTATGTCATAACATCACACTACCTTCCACTATCCAATGTTATCTTAGTATGAACGTGAAATGTTCTAAATATTTTAGTGTGCGTTTGTGTATTAACACTCACACATATACACACACAGATATACACACAATTCTTTTCTCCTTCCTTAAAATGCATACTTTCAAAGAAATATCCTAATTAAAAAAACATGGATAGCATGAGATGCCATTCTCTTGTTGAAATATTCTACTCATAATTTTGTCCTTTAGTTAAATCAGGTCAAATTACATTGGTAATTCTGCCAAGCAATTGGGACTGCTCTTTTCAATGTAGCTAAAATTTACTGTGTTTTGAAATACTGTATCTTAACCACTAAGATCTGGCACAATGAACATACCATCTCCCACTTAGATGCTAAAAACTGGTAAATGGAGTATTACAAAAAATTAGCCTTGAAGCTCCTACCCTACATGGCAGCAGAAAAACACTTCAATTTATTTCTAAAATACTATTATGGTTAGATATCACAGAATATTTTCAAAGATTATTTTCCACTTAAAGCAAATATATAAACAATTAAAGCTTGATGTATGCAATATCTTAGACATTAAATTAGAATCCTTTTTATTCATATGGAACACTCAGAAGGATACAGGATGCTTTATAAACAAGCTACAATATATAGAAGGATGAGTAATTTGTAAAAGATTAAGAAGAGACTGAAAATTGTTTAAGAACTGGAATACAGGCTAGGATGCATCTAACAAGTTTCTTTTATAAAGGCATTCCATTTTTATTACTACTTGTGACTCACATTCGGTTGAATATGAAAGCAGGCCACTTGTCCTAGAATGGATCCAATATCAGTCATACCTTATAAGAATGGATAGGAAGCTAGATAGTCACTCCTCAACTGTCTTTTAGATTTATGGAAGGGGGAAAAAGGACAACTAAAGAACCATAATACTGAGTCCTAATAAATACTTAACTAAAATGACCAGCAAAGCTGTCTGCTGAATTCAAATACAAAGGCAGAGTTTGCTGCAGACTGAAACCCAGGAAAAGCCACAAATCAATTGTAACTGTTTTGTTTAGTGCTAAAAACTCAAACTGCAGTGATTAGAAAACACATTAGTGTTCATCAATTAGCAGCCAAACGTTTGTTTCAATAATTCATAAGAAATGACTTACACAGAGTCTGTTAGTGTGCTGTCAGGAAAGCCTCTGAAGGAGCAACAGAATTAGGCGCCACACAGTATTGACGGCAAAGGCCAGCCAGGAAGCATGATTAACCTCTGAGATGCCTTGGCTGATGTACTTACTCCATTAATGCTAATGGAGGTGCTCCCACTTACACGGAGGAGCCATTCCTTTATCAAAGGAATGCCTCTTGGTTTTAAAGTCTTTAGTTGTATAACCTCCCCATTTGCCCCTGAGCTTCTTGTTTCATGCTCTCATGCCAACGAATGGGAATATAATTAAACAAGTGAAGCACACAAGAGGCAAAGTCATGCACCAATGCAAAGTGCCAGATGCTAAGAGAGGTTAATACGCATGACGAACAGGCCTCCTTTGGAGGAAAAATAGGGCTGAGCAGGGCATCTCACAAGCCCAAGGTTTGTACTACCTGAGGGGCATTTATAGTTTTAAAGAAAAGAAATACTGTAGTTGAGTCAACGTATTGCTTTATCAGTAAGTGGCCATAAGCCTTCTTTTCACAGGCTGCTGTCATTAAAAAGTTATGAGGTCACAAGGGACTAGTCCCTTGTCCTCAGTTCACCATCAGTGAAGAGTCTCCAAGGATCCACTGGACAGAACAACAAGCCTGATGGACTCCTCTTCAACTCATCAACTTAGAGAGGACAATATAAAAACATTATCTGGGGAAAATGTGGAATAGGGAAAGCTATGAGAGAAACTCACTTGTCTTTAGTCATAGGACTTGGACCTGGAAGAAACCTTTAAGTCTGTCTAGTTCAAACACCTTTTTTTATGAAGACAGAAACTGAGGTAGGAGATGGGAAGTGATTTACCTAAGGGAAGTCACAGGCTGAAATGACCAGGTCGGGATGCAAAGCTGGATCCTCAAAGGGCTAGGGCTCTTTCCTCGATACTATACTAGCTCTCCTATTGCAAGCTGCCTTTTTCCATTAAGAGTCTTCTTGCTTACTTCTAAAGAAATTCAGTGGCTGTGTTTTAGAATCAAGTAAAGTATATTTTCAATATTATGGGTACTCAAAGACATCTGGGCACTACTTAAGAAATACACAATTTAAAAGTATTTAACAGTTTGCACAGTCTCAGTCTCCCAGACAGCAAACTGATGGCATTTAATTCTCCTTGGCTTATAATTTTCAAAAGCATTTTCAAAGCAAAATGGAAAACATGGGAAGGCCTAGCAATTAGAAAAGAAAACCCTCTCTCCCAAGTCTGTACAAGAGATGACAATAAGATAAAATCAGGGTAAGCTGGTTTTCCCAAGCATTTACAGAAAAAAATCTAGTTTGATCATGATAAATTCAATTAAACTGAGGTCAGCTCACAAACTGAGGAACTTAAATAGAAATATTAGAGACACTTCCAACATCTGTCTTTGTCAAGACTGTGAAAGCCTAGAACAAACTGTGTGAGGAAGAAGGATAGTAAGAATGGCAAAGAAGGCACTTCAATCTATTATGACAATAGTGAAACCCTGTTATGGTCCTTAAGCCTTCCTGTCACAAGCACACTTTCTAAAACTTTCCTGGTCATCCTTAACCTTTCCCATGCTATATCAGTTATCCTTTTATCCATTAGTGTTAATAACCTTTGTCTCGCATAAGCTGTTAGTTGTCATTAAGAAGTTATCAGGTAACAAGAGAAAAGAGATGCATTTTTGCCAAATCAATTTACCACTTTGGCATTAAAGGCACTAAACAAAGAATCAACTATGACAGTTATGAAGTGAGCAGAAAACCTAGATCGAAGTTTTAAGGAAAAGACTGCACAGAACAAAGAAAAATCAAAAATGTATCTTTTATTCAGGGTATGGAAATTAAGAGGCCAAATTTTGTTGTTTCTTTTAATATAAGCCAACTAATAAAAATTCAAGAAATTATGTGAAAAATATAAAGTTAAGTAATTTTATATACTATTTAGAAAATGAAGGGGGGAAAAAAATTTACCTCCTAAACTGACAACCTCCCAAATCAGTATACACTTCTTACGTAGGAACTTTTTCCCAAAGAGTTTCAAATATATTTCTGTGGATTTATTTCCCACCCCACTCTGGTCCCAAATTCTCACCTCTTCTAAAACTTCTCTAGAGCCAAGATGGCTGCGTAGCAGCAGCAACACATCGCACCTCTCACATAGCCACCCCAAAATACCCATAAAATAGGACTTTAAACCAATCCTAGAACTCCAAAATGCACACAAAGATACTTCCCACTAAAGTCAGCTCGGCTACGAGGAACCATATCAGCACTGCGAACCAAAACCAGCCTGGCCTGAAGCCACAGCTGTGCCCCGGGGGGCGGCTGCTGAGGAGCTGAGGAGCTTCAGGTAAGCGGATCAGCGGCAGCTGTGAATGGGAATTGTGAAAGGGGGAGATAAGCAGTCCGGCCAGAAGGCCTCCAGAGCGGAAAAGTGAAAGGCAGAGGTTTTGCACCCACCTCAGCTTTGCAGCTTCCTGCCCGCGGCCTGCAGGCAGCAGGGGGACTGAGCGATTGTTATCGGGCCAGAGCTCTCGCTTGAGCAGCCTGGACAGATCGCCGTCTTGGGCCTCGGTCTTGGAGTCTTTATTATCCAGTCTGCCGGAAGTATATAGAAAGAGTTCCCAGCCTCTCCCTAAGAGCTACGGCAGCTGGGAGGACCCCAGCGATTTGGGACAGAGCTTTCCCTTCTGGAAGCAGAGCCCC
>CM053584.1:134813653-134862179 GCA_028627135.1 Pseudochirops cupreus | reverse complement strand
AGTGACATAGGAGAGAATAGACTGGGGGAGGGGGGAAACACTGGGATGGCTGTTTTGGGGTGGTGGGCGGGGGAAAGACGGGGAGAAAATATGTAACTCAAAAAAAATTTAATAAAATAAATTTTAAAAAAAAATAAAATAAAAATAAAAAAATAAAAAAAATAAAACTTCTCTAGTTGTAGGAAAAGCATCAATATCCTTTCAGTCTCTCAGGTTCATAATCTCAGTGTGATCTTTGCTCCCTTCTATCAGTCACTGCACATATACAATTGGTAACCAAATCTTGCCATTTCTTACTTGTACATCTCTTCCATCCCACCTCTTTTCTCTTCTGATAGCTTCAGTACAAGACCATATCACCCCTCACCTGGGTTATTGTGAAGACCTCCTAGCTGATCTTCAAACTCTCCCAAGTTCATCCTTAACATAGTTGTCAAAATAACTCTCTTTAGGAACAGAATTGATTTTGTTAGTGCCCTTAGTTAACTCCAGTGATTCCCTATCAACTTTCTGTTCAGGTTCTAAAGCTCTCCACATATGGCCCTATGTCCAGCTTCATTATATATCTCTTGCGTTCCTAATATTCTATACACTAACCAAACAGCAGGAACTCAAGCCAGGTTCAGATTTCAGCAACTTAATACACCTTTGCACATGCAAACAGGTGTTCCCTACACTGGTTTGGGTCTCAGTAACACTAGTGCACCTTCCAGCATACAGCAAGTTGCCAAGATTTTTAATTTATAATAATTAATAGATATGAGTAATTCATATATATTATATTTGAGCCAAAATGAAACATTCCCCCCATTCTCAACCTGCCACTGCCTATCCCATGTTCAATGCATTTTCCAAAACTAGAAGGAACTAGCCCTATTTCCATCTAGTAAAGTCCTTCTTTCATTTAACATTCAAATCAAAAGGACCTTTCTTCATGAATCTCCAAATCCCCATGAGCTTTCACTCATCAGATGTCTTACATTTTTGTTACATATCATGTTTATATTTATTCCATTCCCTGTTCTGCCATCATTATTCTCATCCTTGCTTAAAAGTAACATCTGTACCACACGTATCTTTAAAACCCCAATGTCTACGACAGTACAGCACAGATAAGAAGCCCCAACTGGAAGTTTGTGGAACTGAATTTTTCAGTAGGTACTTCAAAAGAAAGGCAAGGAATAAGAAAAGAGTGAAATTCCATCCATTTAAAATCTTAGAAACAAGAAAAAATGAAGAAGTAAACAAGAGAGGAACAAAATCTATGCAAATAAATCAATTAGTTTCTTGCTGATAAAGAAGGGAAAATATGATCAGGTTAAATGAACCCCTATCTATGCTGTCTGTCCCCTTAACGTTTTCAGCCCAATTAGAAATGGGCTTTATTCTGAAAAAGATAAAAAATTATTTTTCTATAAATTAGTTTTGATTTATTTCTGATTCAGATACAGATTTAGAACAAGAAGCAGCAAAGCTTATAATTTTTTAAATCCCCATAAAGATAAAAAGAAGGGTTTCTGTCCCTGATGGCTTGTGAACTGAAACAGGTGGTTGAATTCCAACAGCTAGATGCCAGCAAAAACCTAAAGATTACAGCATATCTTATAATGATTGAGAAATCCAATGAGCAACTACAGTAACTTCTTACACTCTAGAAATAAACAAAAAATAAGCAAGAAGGCCAAAAGCAACAGGAATGGACTGCCAGCAAAACTACACCTAAGCTCAGGAAAACAAGCCAATATCTTTGCAGAGCACCAGAGCCTTTAATGTTTTGAATGTAAAAGCAGAAAGAACAGAGAACTCCCTTATGAAAGCTCCAGGTGGGTCAGAAATGCATAGGATAGACCAGGGGTGGAGAACTAGGGCCTAGATGCTACCCCTGACATAGACCATAAATGTGATGAACAGCAATGACCAGTACAGAATGCCTGTATCCACAGGAGTGACCAAATTAGGACATCCCAGGTCTAGAAGTTCTAAACTTGTCTAGCATGCTATCCTGAAATTCCAGAGAGGGTTGTCAATATCCTTACAATTTCAAAGATTAGAGAACAGAAGGGGGGGGAGGAAAAATCTAACTCCAAGAGGTAGAAGTACACACAAAAACCCAGATCAAGCAAGAACTAATCACCATACTCAAATGTA
Source organism: Pseudochirops cupreus (assembly GCA_028627135.1). Classification (NCBI taxonomy): domain Eukaryota; kingdom Metazoa; phylum Chordata; class Mammalia; order Diprotodontia; family Pseudocheiridae; genus Pseudochirops; species Pseudochirops cupreus. Next base: position 134,860,031 of record CM053584.1, on the reverse strand, counting down.
TCAAGAAGAAAAGCCTGCTACAGCACAAAGCCCCAGTTCTGGAAATAATTTATGTCCATAAGTATCAACAAGAAATATTAGCTTGTGTGTATAGAATTTTTATCTCTGAAAGGGGACAGAAAAACATACACAGTATATTGTGGTGAAAGAACAACTGACAAAATATTCACAGAAATCACAAACTGACATCAGGTGTTAAGAGGGAGCAGGTGAACTATTTTCCTGACATCTCTGCCAAGGCAGAGACTTTGAAAACAAACTACTTAAGAAAGCCTGCCCTTGTCACAAATAAATAAGTCTCAATGCAAACCTTAAAAATCTGAAGAGGCCCCTCCTGAGCACACTGAGGACATTGAGATTTGAGCAAAAAGCTCCATCAGGTCAACGTGGCATTTTGAATGTATGTCTGCATGTATATGCACCAAGAATGATACCAAAGACTATCCCCTTCCCACCTCTCAAATTTTCTGATTTAGAAGCAAGAGCAAAACTGGCACACTGAAATGTACTTTAGGGGTGTCAAAAAATGGAGACCTTGAGACACAACTCTGAGAGGCTAGAAAAGAGAAGATACAGTGGTCAGGTTCATTGTCCATGTCTTCAGCAAGGTATAAGTTCAACTAAGTAAGGCTGGTATTCAGGGACAGAGGAAAATCATCCCATGGAAAGTAGTTGAAAGATGGGATAATGAAAAAAATAGTTATAAAGAGTGGTCAGTAATTATCACAATCATATACTGCATATTAGGGAATTATTAAGACACAATTAAGGAAGACTTAAGGAGTCGACCAAACAGAACTTGGATGACAATGATTCAAATGAGGAAAAAAATGAGTAAGGGTCCCAATAAAAGGGTCAGAGAAGGAGCTGAGTCTCTGATATCTCAAGGAATACATCTTTACAAGAGAAAAAAAGAAATAATTCCAGGCACATGCCCTACGTTGTTTAATGTTACAGATAAAGTAACAGTTGAGACACAAAGGACCCCTATACCACCCAGACACAGTGATAGTTAGGTTAAGTCATCCACAAGAAGCCCATCCTCTAAAGTTTATTGAGTAGGAGGATGATGAGAGCACACCTGTACTTCAAGAAAATCTCTGTCTGAATGAAGAAATGGAACAAGGAAAGCTTTGACTAGACATAGTGATATAGTAAGGGGGCTAGAAGAGTCAAGAAAGGAGGACAGTGTAAGATTCAATTAATTCAGTGTCAAAATGAGGAAATGAGGAAAAGAGGAAAGAGTGATTAGTGAAGGAGAGATGACCTAGGAGAGAACTGAGAGGTCAAGAGATTAAAGGTCATGGTATATAAGAAGAGTAGTGTTTTGTAAGGGAAAGCAGAGAAAGAGGTGAAAAACTTCTGGCCAAATAAAGGGATTTCAGAATTCTTAAATACAGAGGTCATACATTTGTGAGTGATAGCAAGATCAAGAGTATGAGCATCTTAGTTTATGTCTGAAGTGGGGTGGAGAAATAGGTCATGAGAAGTTAGTAGGTTGAGGAACTGAGAGGTTAGGGTGTTTGAAGGAGAGTCAATAAGTATATTGAAGTCTCCTAGAAAGAGGGTAGGAGTTGCAGGAGAAAGAAAAATTGTGAGCTAGATCTCAAACTCGTTAAAGTAGGAAAGGAAGTCACCTGGGGGCTTATATGTAACAGCTATCAGGATTTTGATTGGGTAGCCAAGATGAATAGCATGAACTTCAGAGGAGGAGGGATTACTGAATGATTCAGGTAGGGAGAGAACACAGAATTGGCAATGGGGAGCAAGAAGTATTCCAAATCCCCAGTGAAATGAGGAGGGAATGAGTGAAGGCATAGTCAGTATTGGAAAGGGTGACCAGGGAAACTGCGCCATCAGGGGACAGAAAGGTTTCAGTAATAGCAAGAACATAAAAGGAGTGGGAGAGGAAAAAATTTAGGATGATGGGAAATATGTTGTCTATGAAACAGGCATAGTGGAAGGGCTGGGAGGTATTTTGTTGAAACTTTGGTGGGGAAAGGGGTAAAGGGAATAAAGAATTGAGTAATGGGGAGGAGGGGGTGAGGAATAGAGTCCAGAGAATGATCAACAGGGGTTTGGAATCACTAGGATGTGAAAAATACGATCAGGTATAAGAATGCTCATCATTTGAGTGGAGAGTGCCACTATTCCCAATGGAGGGTTATAGATCAGGCTGAAGGCAAATGTAGCATGAGATGGGAGGGACAAGGTCAGATGGTCAGATGAGAAGCCTTGCTTCACTACTCCTCTTCCCTCTGAAGGATGGAGCTTAGGAAGGAAAGGGGCATAGCAGATGATGGAGGTCAAACCTGCACAGCAGGGGAAAAGTCCCATTCCCAACCAATTTTCCTCTTCCTCTTCCTCTTCCTCTTCCCTCAAAGGGCAAGTGCAACAAGAGATGGAAAGTCTGGGGTCAAAAGGTAAGTTGCTCCTCTTTGCATCTGAAGTTCTCCACAGATTAGGGTGGCAGAAGGAGGCAGAAGTTGCCTTTTGTTGACAGAGATAGCAAACTTTAGTGCAGTGGCAACTCCTTTAGGACAAAGGGAAAATGCCCAGCCTAGTCCCTTGTCACCTTCCCTCACAGAATTCGCTGCACCAGTAAAAGAAGGAAGGCACAAGGCACAGAGGCAGAGGAATTCTTGGTCCCTCTTTTAGAAAGAGCAAAACAAAAAGTTTCTCCTCTCAAGTTACTCGCAGGCAACATACAAACAAAGTAAACAACATATATACAGAATAAATTGGAAATAATCAACACGGGGAAGGTACAAGAATCAAGGGGGATAGGAAAAGGCTTCCCATAGAAGATGAGGACTTGAAGGAACCAATAAAAACCAGGAGGGAATTGAAGAGGAAGAACATTCCAAACAAAGAGACAGAGAGGGAAAATATCTGGAGTCAGGAAATGGAGTGTCTTACCCAAGGAACAATAAGGAGGTCTTTGTCACTGAATCACAAAGTCTGGTTTGGGTGTGAGGAGGGGGAGATTTCATGTATAAGAATACTACAAAGGTAGGTGGTAGACTTAAGGATATAAAGGGCTTTAAAAGTTAGATGATTTCATAGCTGATCCTAGAAGGGGAAAAGGAGTTATTGAAATTTACTTAATAAATGGGAGAATGAGGTGGGGGGAGAGGGAGACCAATATGGTCAGACCTGCTCTTTAGGAAGATCACTTTGACAACTGAGTGGAGGAAAGCCTGGAGTGGGGAGAGACTTAAGGCAGGGAGACAAACCAGCAGATTCTTGCAATAGTCCAAGTGTGACGTGATGACAGCACCATGTGTGGCATGTCATAGGAAAGAGAGGGAGAATGACAGAGATATACAAAGGTAAAACTGATAGGCCTTGACAATATATTGAAAATGGGGTACAGGAGAGAGTGAAGAGTTAAGGATGACAGCTAGGTTACGAACCTGTAAGAATAGGAAGATGTTAATACCCTCAATAACAATATAGAATTTAAGAAGAAGGGAAGATTTTGGTGGGGAAGGATATTGATTTTGATTAAAAGATAATACGAGTTTTGAACACGCTAAGTTTGAGATGTTTACAGGACATCCAGTTTGACATGTGGAAATATGAGACTGGAGGTCAGCAGAAAGCATAGAGCTGGATAAGGAAATTCGAAAATCATCAGCACAGGGATGATTTAAATCCATGGGAGGCAATGAGATTAACAACTGAAGTAGTTTAGAGGGACAGAGTCCTGTCTGACATTGAAGGTTAGCAGATGAGATCAAGCAAAAGAAACTGAAAAGGAGGGGGAAGATAGGTAGAAAGAGATCCAGTAGAGAGTAGTCTGATGAAAACATAGAGGGAAGAGGCTACAGAAAGGTAGACCTGCACATTTGGCATTTAAGAGATGACTTTAGAGAGAGAAGTTTGAATGATGAGTTCAGAAGCCAGACTGTAAAGATTTAAGAAGAGAAAGGAAAGGAAGTGGGGGTCATCTACTATAGATAGTCTTCTCAAGAAGCATAACAACAAAACAGAGGAGGGTTGGCTAGGTGGCGCAGTAAAAAAGCACCAGCCCTGGAGTCAAGAGGACCTGAGCTCAAATCTGGCCTCAGACACTTAACACAAAAACTAGCCATGCAATCTTGGACAAGTCACTTAATCCCAACTGCCCTACCTTCCCCCCTCCAAAAAAAAAAAACAGAGGAGAGATACTAATGGAAAATCAATAGGATTTGGCAAATGATTTGATGTGGGAAAGATTTACTAGAAAAGAAGGAAAAAAATGAAGAGCCAATATCTCCTGACTCCATGTTCAGTCCTTTTCCCAGTATTCCAAATTTCTCATATAGTTTCAAAACGAAGAAGGGCCTGATAAAGGGTAGGGGCAATGAGACTGAAAATGAAGAAATGGTCTTTAGAAACGTTAAAAAGAAAGAATTGATGAGACTGGATAAACAATTCCAAGTATAAGATAAAAGTAAAAAAAAAAAAGAATCAAACATAATTCTGAGTTCTTGAAGTTGGGTTACTAGGGGGGTTTGTAAAGACTTTAGCAGAAAGAGTTACTCCCTGTTTCCTACTTAAGAGAATACACAATGTATTATATAAGATGACATTTCTCTGGTGTGGAAAGATGAATCTAAGATTATTAAAGATCTAAGTTTCACCTTGAACTCCCATATAATCAAGAATAAATTAACCCATTGGAACATGAAACTAAGCATTTCCTAATGTACCTATGCTTTCACATATAGCATTAAACACTTAAGAGAGGGAGCACAGATCATGCCAAGAAAAAATATCAGGGGTAATAATGAATACTAAAGATTTTAAAGAGTCTACTTTGATAATTTAAAAAATAAATTTGCCCTTAACAGACAGCCTCTACACTCTACTGGCTATAATAGCTAAGGCATCATTAGATTTTTGTATAAAAGAAATTCCATCAAATCAAACCTACTTGGATCCAAGTGAAAAGAGCTATGAAAAAATAGCTATCCTTCTGATGATACAGTAGAGAGGTCTGTACTGTCTTTTAACTAGAAAACATAACCAAGATGCAAAATGAAAGTGTAACTAACACAGCAGGTGACCTCCTGCATCTGATGAAAAGATAGGAACTAGAAAGAGGTCTACTTTTGAAAGGAAAAATAAAAATAAATATCAATCAATAGAGCACAGAAATTTTTAAAAAGCATAGATGTTAAGGATATTTAACACCTCTAATGATCAAAGAGTATGAATCTCAAATTGCTTCATTAAAACATTAGTAAGGCATGGGTCTCTGAAAGTTTATTTTAAGTATGAGCAAGATATATGGTCCATAATGAAAGTCAGAGGTCAGAAAATATTTAAAATGTATTTCCCCTAACAAGAAATTATTTTGATTTGGTGCCACCTAGCAACAAAGTATTTGTACCTTGTACCATCTTACAAAGCCAATAAAATTAAAACTTAATCTCTTGGAACTGAATTGTACTTCAGATATCTAACACACCTCAAAGGAAAGCTTTCAATGAACTACCACAGATCAGAGATCGAGGGGGAAGCATCCATTTAAAAGAATCAGATCACTTCAACTCTCTAATACTTCCTGTACAAGCTTGACAGCTGTCTATTCAAGTCACAGTCCCTGTAATGCTAGGGAAAGAAGCTTTATTACTAGAGGGCAAGTTTTCTGTACCCAAATCTAAAAACAATGGTGACATATCAATAGCATAAGGCCAAATTAATCTTAGGGAAGCAAGTGGGTGGGTCCAATTATTTAAAATGGAATCATTTTCTCCCATAGGATTTTCCAAGGAGTATACACTGGATTGGATAATGAGTCAAGAAAGAACTCTACAGGTTTGAGCACCAACTGGCCAAACAAACATAAGAGACCTTTAAAGTTATTTAAAAGGTATGAGCTAAAGTTATATTGCTCCCAGTCTCTCCCCCACTACTGCTGCCGTACAGACTAACCAGGTCAGGGGCAGGGGGCGTTAATTGTGATCCAATCATTGGAGAGTCTGGTCTTAAGGATAACCACAGTGGACCTGACATATTTGTGTGTGGCTCTGAGTTAGGTCCCAGTCCCTGTACAGTGCATCTTTCTTCCTGTTGCTCCACAGTTTGCAAAGTTTCACTCACACACACACACACACACACACACACACACACACACACACTCACTCACTCACACACTTCAGTTTGCTCTTTTCAGAAACATATTGTGTCTGTCTTCACTCAAGCATGTCCACAGAAAACAGATTTACAGGAGAGCTGGTCAACTATTCAATCCCACTCTCCATTTGCAACAAGAATCTAAATATTTCTGTCAAGAAAAAGAGGAAAAACTATCTTCCATGCTACAGGTGACAGCATTCTGACTCATACCAAAAAAGGGTATTCCTGAAAAACATATGCAAGGCAGCTGGAAAAAGAGAAAGGTCTAATGCTTGTGATAAAGATGGGATAGTATAAAGAACACAGGGTCTAGAGTCAGAGGACGTGGATCTTGTGAAATTCACAGCCTCACTGGGCCCAATTCTTCACTGTAAAAGTGTAAAGAGAAGTGGGTACAACTATCTCTAAGTTTCCTTCTAAATCTGTGACCCTTTGAGTGTGATGTATCATCAGAAGTAGCAAGTGAATCTATTATCTATTTGGTCAATAACAATAAATTGCTTTATTTTCACATGGGGTCTGAGAGAGGGCTGAGAGAGGGGAAGATTGCAAGGTGTCATCTTTTAAAAAGGCTTGAAAGTCTTGATTGTAGAATGCTAAAAATGGACTTCAGTGACCTAAAAATGGGAAGTGTTTTTCTCAATCACCCACAGGACAAACTCAAAAATGCCTCAGTTAAGTATTTCTGATCTGTCTTAAAAGTGTCTTCATTTCAAGTTGGAATTTGCTTTATGTGACTTCTGATTTCTTTTCTGTGGGCTGTTTTAAATTGTTGTTTTCTTCTGTATATTTTTGCTTTCTATTACATGCTGTCGCGCAGATTCACATTTTAGTCCCTATTATTAGAAGGGTTTGGTTGTATACTTCACAAATCAAAAGGATGGGTGTTATAAGAAAATAATTAAATGAGCATGAATCTGGCCAGTCAATATACAAATTCACTTTCTTCTTCCTTCCTTTGCTTTTCCCTCCAGTAGAAAGAACTCATTTGATAAATGCTAGGGTAAAAAGGCTATTTGATATGAAAAAACCTTTGGATACTCTAGTGGCTTGGCTAAAGTTTTCCCAAAGGACATTCTTTCTTTCACATCAAGAACACCTAGAAATTTTCAAAGATGCAAAGGGATGTTGTCATGTAGCTAGTAGACTCATGGAAACCACAGACAAAAGAAATGAAAAAGCATCACTGTTTTGGAAATATAAGGGTTCCGTCAAAAGTTGTATCAACTGAAAGAAAGAGAGGACCTTGGAAAGAACTGTAAAATAAGATCATAAACACAAATAGTGCAATTGGTACTGGAGAAAACGAAGCGCACTTGAGAACAGAGAGGGATCAAATATCACATCATTTAATCAGCAGTTCTTATGAGGGGGCCAAACAACTCTGCCTGACTTCTTCAGTGCTTCTTTTGCTTGAGAAAGAGAAGAAAAAAGGGCAGCCCCAACGGAGTCCAGCAGAGAAACCTGAGCATCTCTCCCAGGGGCAGCAGAGATACTCACTTTGGCAGCACTAATGACCGTGGCAGTGTAAGACTGAATGTTGTCTCCACAGGCTCCACCACGGGACTGATGGCACCGGATCAGCTGGAAGAACACAGCAAGCAAGTTACCACTAATAAAAGCTACAACTCCACAAGCTATTAACATGGGGCCTACTTACCATACATACATGTTAATGTGTGTGCAGGTGTGGGGGACAATTTTTCAGACAAAAAAATTTTAAAGTCCTGCTGAGACACTTCAGCTTTTTAAAAATCATCTCCTGGGCACCACCCAGACAGCTGCATTCTCAACTCTGGTTTTCAATGACAAGATGAGTACTCCCTAAGAATTCATAAACTTTGAAATGGTAGGATTTGGGGTCTGGCAGCTTCACCACAAATAAATTTAAATAAATATAATCAAAGGCTTTAGCCATGTCTTTGTAACATTAAATATTTGACATTCTAGGAATTTGGATAAAGCTAAGTTTTCTTTTCCTTTAAACTACCCCAAGTCTGGTTTTTTTTAATGGCAAAGAATTTGCCATATGCCCATTTCCAATTGTGCTTTGGCGCTTAATGAGAACAGAAAAGGGACAGAGATAAAGATAGATACCTGCAACACGCTTTACTTTGCTTATTCATGCCCTATGTATTCAACTCTCTTAGTGATTTTCTAAGTTAGTACAAAGTACTTCTTGCTTTGAAGATGAGGAGGTAATTAAAAATGTCATAGAGCTCTCTTGAAGCAAATAACTCAAACTGTTATCAATTCCTGAAGATAAATCACAGATTTCGCTCACAGAAAACTGTCATGAAAAGTTTTAAAAAGGCACAGCTTCATTCCATTCTTCCTAGTTTTACAGAGAAGAAGCAAACAAAAACAAACCAACTCCCCCACGAGAGTAAAAAACATAACAAACCCCCCCCCAAAAAAACAAACCCTTGGATAATCTATGTAACATATGAAAATGGCCATTGTCCAAAGTCACCTCATAAGAACTGAACTTATTATTACATGTATTTGGTTATATTATGAGCCCTTCATTGTTTTGTCCTGAAAAGAAAATTTATCCAGGAAATACAATGGAAAGACTAGAGGGCTTTGAATCACAGGACCTGGGTATGCATCAAAGGAGGACCTGAAGCCTTGCGTGACCTCTGGCAAGTTGCTTGCCTTCTCAGTTTCTTATTCTGTAAATAATGAGGGTGCATGACAGGAGCTCTAAGCTTTCTTCCAGCTCTAAACTTATGATCCTGAGAGCCAATGAAAGCATTAAATAACAGTGAACCTGCAGGGTGTCGGTCCTGATGACGGACACCAAGCAAAAAACATGATCTACCATGTGACAATTATTATGAAAAGGAATTGTTTTTTTTTTTAAGCAACGCCAATTTTGAATAAAATACAAAATCTGGCATAAACATCTTTTTATCATTGAACAGAATTTAACATGTTACACCAAGCTTTAACAAAGGGGCTATTTTAAAATTTTTCAATAGAAACAGCTGCTTACTAGAACCAGAGAGCGATTGGTGAGAAATTACCACACAAGAAGGTTAACCTGAAAGTTTTGTTTTATTACGTAGACCAGAGAGTGAGAAGTTGAAAAGAAATCACTGGGGTGGTGGGGTGAAAAATATGAGAGCAATTATATCTCTTTGCTGCCTCCTGCTGGCCGCCCAGAGAGAAACATGACTTTGGAAACGTAAAATCTTTTCCCCCCAGTTTCAGGAACTTAGAAAACAAAAATTAAAAAAATAAAATGCTTGAGGTTAAAAAAAAATGTTTTTAAAAAGGACAAAGTTCCTTTCTCTAAAGATAACCCAAGGTGAAGTTTCCTACTGTGACTTCATAGAAGCACATCCAGGGTGACGTGAGAAGCCATCAAATTGAAGCAAGCCAATCCCCATGTTGTTCAGAAAATCAATCAAGATCAAGGAGCTGCTTTGGAAAGTGTTGAAATTCTCAGATTACCTTTACTGTGATTAGTTTAAAGATAACTACCATTGCATAAAGGAAATATAAGATGGATATTTTGCAAAGATTTTCAGCCCTTTCAATGTTTGGATCAGTTTGGCTTATTTTTTTTTGTTGTTGTAATTCTCTTTTTTGCCTCTAAAAAATCTTATTTGATATACGGGAAGGCTCTCTGGGAGGGATACTGGGGGAAAATTTTGATAATTTAAAAAATATATCAATAAAAGTTTATTTGAAAATGTAAAATCAAATAAAGATAGTTATACCAGCACTGAAAACACGAGCTAACCCATTGCAACTCCTTAATAACTTCTCACTGATTGATTGACTGGCAGTTTAGTTCAGTCTGGAAACCCCCAGTCAAAATGGCATTCACAAGTAATTGCTAGAAACAACCATAAGAAGGAATAAAACTGGCTATTGTGGGTCCATTGAGTTCCAGGGCTGTCCATCTCAGAAGGAAGAGAATAGCTTCTTCTGGAAAGCAAAACCAGTATCAGAGTAGCAAATTCTTTTTTAGTTTATCGCGCTGTGATATCAGCGATGTACATAAATTAAGGGTCTGTGGTGTGCCCCAGCATGAGCTCTCACAAAAAAACCCAAGGTATATAATGAGGAATGATCATGTCTACGACAGTGGATCCACATTTTGACTGTGAACACAAGCTCTTCCCCATACACACATAATTTAATTATGTACACCACAACACCTCAAAATGCATATGCAAAATTTGGTACATATAAGGATGCATTTATAATTGCCAAAAGACATTGTATAGCCTTCTATTTATATATCTCTAGCCCTCAATAGAAATGTATTACAGATGTGAACATCAGAAGATATCATTATGTCACAATACAGCATTGCAAACCCTTTGTCAATAAAGTCAGAAAAGAATAATTCAGAAAGGAGTATCTTCAGGAAAACTAAACTGGGAAATGGCCAAGAACATTCTAACTAGGGCACTGGGTCAAATGCCAAAAGCCTATGTGCCATAAATGAAAATTTGGACATATCATTGAATATATTTAGAAAAAAAAACTTACATAGTCATGGGCTTTTTAAAAAAAAATTATGTATTTTCAGAGGCTCAGGATTTACTAGCCTTGTGGGTTTACCAAATAATTATTTTCCTTACCACATCCTTATTTTGTCAAAAGCTCTTTACTTCTGCTTGTGCCTAACTTATAGTAACCATTCCAATTTAGCAAAACTGAAATTGGATTGCTGGTCATCTTTGAGATATGGAACAATTGGCTGTAACCTAAATTTATTAGTATTCAAATTCCTAGATGCCATGGAAAATGATCATTTTTCAGAGAAGAATTTTCTTTTACTATTGGAAAGATGCCAAGCAGGGAAGAATAACAGTAAACACAGTTTCTGTAAAAAAGAAACTTTGTCCAGCAGCCAAATTCCTTGACAGTGAAACAAGAGATATGAGATCCACTCTCAGAAACAGCATCCTAGGAATAGCCAGAACCTTAGGTAGTTTAGATGGAGTACTATGACTTTAGCTATCTAAATATTTAAGACCTGACCCCTTATTTGAATATAGCTTTGACAAGAGATTAAAGTACTGACTTTGGAGAAAGATTCAAGTACTGATAGAAACAATCGCCTCAGTTTCCCCAATTTACTGATAGAGACAATAGGGGTGAATTGTCACCCTCAGATCTTATAAAAGTAATAAATGCTAAAAGCATATTTAAATGCTGATCTCTTTGTTATGCTTTTGAGTGACTGGGAGAAGAGCTTTAACATTCCATCACCTACTCTCAATTCCAATTCTCTGCTAAGAAATACAAAATTAAAATTCTTTATCTAATTCAAAACTCTACAAGATTACAAATAGCACAGAATTAGGGAGAAAGGACTCTGCACTGGAATGAGTACCATTCAAAACTTAAAAGGCCATAGTAGTGTACTGCTTTGACTGGTATGAAAAATACTACTTGGCTCTTGCAGGAAAGGTAATTGCCAAAGCATATATTGTCTTACCTTGTTTTCTGCATATGCAAGCCAGCGGCTTCCAAGAGCAATGGGATTCATGTTTGGCCCTGGACAAGGATAGCAGCCTGAAAAATTTCAAATGGCAACATTAAGAAATCTCTTAGTTGCTATTTAGCAGGAATTTTACGTATTAGTGCCAGGAAAAGAGACCCCAAAAAATCTAAACAAAAAAATTTTTAAATGACAAACAATCAACAAATGCTTACATTTTTTAAGTGGAAGATAAAACTCCACTGACACAAGCCATCATTTTAAGAGTTAAGTGAGTGTGAATGTTCAGTTTTCCTCCTGCTGAACCTTTCTTCCTGATTCTGACTCTGCATTTTAAGAAGAGGAACATTTTGCAGGTTTTTTTGCATTATCACATAAAATTTAGGTGGAAGTGTAAATTACTTTTTAGCAGAAATTGGGCAACCTATATATCTTTTTGTCCCTGCCTTTCATAGTGAGATGCAACAGTTTCTGGAAAATACTGGGAAGTATATGGATCTTCAGGTCCCAAATATACAGAATGGGAAGAGGATTAGGGAAAAATGGACAGAACGAAATCAGGAATGTTAGTGGAAAGAAGATCATGCAATACTAATTCTATAATCCATAAATTCCTCATTTCTCCCATAACAGAAGTTATTCTGTAGGGAAAAAGAAGAAAAAAAGAGGGTGCTGAAACTACTGTGGGACAGATGCAAAGAGGAAACAAGCATAAACACAGAAAGAAGGTTCACAAAGTAGTCCTTGATGGAGGGATGATGGAGAATCCTTCATCTAAGCCTCTGCATTTCCACTTAGCATTCAATTTCATCTCTTGTGTTTCCTGTCTTGACTATTAATAGCAACACTAAGTCTAGGTCTTTTTGTTTGTTTCCCTCCAATCAGCAAGAATTAATTTAATATTCTTGGCGGCACAGAACTAAGAGTCCTGGAAAAACCTACATACCCTTACCCAGTTCCACCAACATGAAACAACATTAGATCAGTGAGCAAGGATTTAGAAACAGAAAGACTAAAAACTCCCAGCTTTACTGCTAACTTCCCTTGTTGGTCTAGACAATGCTGTTCTTTCTCTGTGCCTTGATGTCCTTATCTATAAAGTGACTGAAGTAGTATGAAGAAGCACATAGGACAATGTAAAATATTCACAAAGAATAAAAACAAACAGTCCCTGTAAATGTTGACTTAATGATTGTGTGGGAAGTTTCTCAAGAACAGGCTGGTCCTTTAAACAACTGTCTCCAATGTGCACAGATGAGGATAAGGATGAATATTTGTGCCTCAGTTTGGAGGCTGAATTTCTTTACTGTTTTTTTTTCATACCAACACACAATCAAGAGAAACTAATTATTGATAAGGACTCATTTTTAAATCGCAACGGAAAGCAAAGATACATAAAAGAAGGGAAGAGGGAAGAGAGGGAAGGAGGAAAGAGATAAAGACAAAGAAGAAAGAAAGCCAAGGAAGAGCATGGAAATGCTGTAATAGGCATTGCAGATAATATATATATCTTACAGTACCTACCGAGCAGGATTTTCCAATCTGTTATTGATCCTTAGGGGAAGTATCTAATCAATGTCTATCTTCCTTACTAGTTGACTACAGAGCAAATAAATCAATCATTAAGCAAACTTTCAGCCCATCATTAGTAGAAGACTAGACAAGAAGGATTCTCTAAGAAGTCACAGCAATGGGGTTATCATTTTTTTCCTCCAAAGAAGCAAGTATCTTTATCATTGGTAGCAAAAACTGAAGTTATGATTCAAAGGAATAAAAAGCAGGTATTAACAATTCTGTGTCAATGACATAAAGTGAGGAGACACTGATGTTCAAGAAACACTGGATGCAGTGCTGCTGGAATTTGGAAATAAAAATCTAATGAGTCTACAGAATACAGTCTGAAATTCTGATTATGAAAGACACAGGAAACCTAAATCTATCACAAGAGAATAGAAATGTGAGGTTGGAAGGGCAGAAATCAGTTAAAGGTTTTATTTTCTATCATAAGCCTATGTATTTTTGCACAAACAAACCCTGAAGATACATGCCAGTCAAATCATAGTTTTCTTTTTAATCAAGTATGACATTTCATAAAATAAAAGTACTTTTGTAACAGTAAGTACAATTACTCATTATAGAACAAAAGGAACATACCAATATCCAAACTATACACGCTTAAATTTTCCCTATAACAGAACCACAGCTGTTGGAAGGAATAAATGTTTGGGGAGGGGGGGGGGGGGACAGGGAGTGTAGGGACATCAAAGTCAGGGACATCAAATTCAGTCCCAAATTAAGAGAGATGTTAAAAATACTGTCACCTTCCTGGGCTTTGCATGATACGAGGGTAGCAAGAGGCTATTAAGAAGGAGAAACACACATTACTCTTTTAGTTTGTAAATATAAATAGATTCTTCTATTTCAAAATCTCTTGGTTATGTTAAACTACCTTCCTCCCCCAAGAAATCTGAATCAGTTTAACTTTATTAGGTGATGTTATTTAGGCATTTTTTTTACCTTGCTAATGAATAACTGACTAGCCATTTGCAAAGCAGGGCCAAAGAAATATCTGCAGGGGTCCAGAAGTGAATTATTCATCTGAAACACACCACATGCACCTCCCATCAGCCTACCATATTATAACTCTATCGGCAAACCAAAAGAACTGTGGAAAGTCCTGTTCCCATAGGCTTAATGAAAATGAGAAAACATTTCAGGTGAAGTACTTTAACTTCCTCAGTTGTAAAAGAGAGATGACAGGTAGTGGGGCAGAGTGAATAGGGGACTGGAAAACCTGGGTTCGAAATCCTGCATGTTACATACTAGTAAGCAAGTCATGCCAGCTTTCAGCAACTCAGGCAACTCTTTAAAATAAGGTACAAATGAACTGCTGATGTCCACTGATGGAGGTAATTGCCACAGTGGGGGGATCCCTTGCAGCTAGCTAATCCTTACCTTCTCTTTCTTCCTCAAGTCATCTACTCCCATCTCCCCCTCCCATCTTTTTCTTAACTGAAGATCTTGTCTCTTAAATAAATGAGAAAATTGAGTTCATTCAATATTAATTCCTTCTTTCCCCTTTCTTCTCCCATTACCCATTAACATCATCCCTCATTCTGTTCTCCTTTCCCATAGTTTGTGACACTGAGGCTGCCTTTCTCCTTGTGAAGGCCAAGCCCTATAAATGTACACTTGAACAAATCCCCTCCTATCTTCTCCAGCAAATTAAATTGCATCCTCAATAATTTTCCCTCATCCTCTCCCTCTCTAATCTTCAGCCTTTAAATATGCCCAAATTTCCTTCAACCTTCAAAAACTTTTACAACAAGCCTACATTCCCCTAAAACTATAGGGTTTTATGTCTTCTCCCTTCCTCAGGTAAAGTCCACAAAAAAGCTGTCTACACTTACTACCTAAAATTCATTTCCTCTCAATCACCCAAGACCCTATGCAATCTGGCAACTGTCCTCACTCAAATCAAACTGTTCTCTCCAGTGTCACCAATTATCTCTTAACTACCATATGTGATGGTAACAGAGGTTTGAAGAGACTTATATGACATGATGAAAAGGGAAGTAAGCAGAGCCAAGAATACAATGTCCACAATGAACAGAACACTGGAAATAGAAAGATCACCACAAAAATTAGATATTTGTTGAAAATTACAAAGAACAAGCTTGGTCCCAAAGAAGAGATACAAGAGGCAGGGGGTCTACAAGAAGTAAAACTGCATATATTCTCATGGCTTTTCCCCCTCACACATTGATTCATTTAGATGGTTTTTCTCTTCTTCCTCTTTTTCTTTTAAAAAAAATTATTTGTTATGTAAAATTGGTCCCTGGAAGAGGGATAAAGAGGGAAATTGAAACAATGCAAAAAAAAAAAGAAAAACCAATAAAAGTTTTTAGAAATAAAAATAATCAATTTTCATTTTTTTCACTTTTTTTTTCATACTTTCATACTCTACCTTATACTTTCCTAACCCTAATCAAACCTTTCTAAGTTAACTCTAGTTATCAGATTACAGATGCTAAATAACTGTACAGCACTGTAACCAAATGCCAGTTGCAGAGATTACTGGGATGCAGAGGGTTATTTAGGATCACAGAATGCTGGTATTTTAATAATTCTATCTGTATTTTAGAACTTTAATTTTCCTTCAATAAGCAGTTTTCTATAGAATCACCTGAGAGACCCTCTAACTCAAGGGTGGAGAACCTGTGGCCTTGACCACACATAGCCCTCTAGGTCCTTAGGTTCAGTCTTTTGATTGAGTCCAAGTCTTACAGAACAAATACTTTTATTAAAGGGATTTGTTCTGTGAAGTCTGGATTCAGTCAAAGGGCTGCACTTGAGGACCTAGAGGTCCACATGGTTCCCTATCCCTGCTCTAACCCAATCCCCTAACTAGAGAAATGGGGAAACTGAGAACTACAGAGGTCACGTGATTTGATCAAGGTCAAACAGGTAGTAAGTGGCAGAGATAGGATTAAAACCCAAATTCTTTGACTGAAAAGTGAATATATTTTCCAATGCACCATGCTAAATTTCTTATCATCTGCTATTCTTATAGTAATAGACCTCAGAGCGGCTCTACACTCCTATGAGCAAGTCAAGTGTTTAAGCTTTGTGATAGCAACTGTCCTCATTGAACTTGCTTCACTCACTTCAAAGTCTGAGCATGTGTTACAAGTCAGTAAGGTTGCCAGACAGACTTCCAGATAAAATTAGCATTAATGTTTAGAGTAATAGAAAAGATACTCATAGAAAAGCAAACAGAAAGTATCTAACTTGGGATAACTAGTCTTTTATTATATGTTATCCATACGATGGATAACTTGTATTTTAACTTTTGATTACTACTGAAGTAATTTAAATTACTTATAAATGCACAGAATATATTTTGTATGCCTCACTTGAGCAAGTAACAAACATTTTCTTACTTGAATGAACACCTCTTCTCTTTGCTCCTCAAGCCTCCCATACCATTCCCTCCCCAAAACATCTTGGCTGAGCATAAGTGCTCCAGAAGGAAATTATATTTGATGCCAATTAGAAGCTGGTGGAATTCATTAGTTAGGGAAGCGACATGGTAAGATCTGCAGTTTAGGAAAAGGAAACTAAACTCATACTTTACCAAAAAATAAAAGAAACTATAGGAAACCAAATTTCTCTTCTCCCCATCTCAACGCTAAAAATCCCTTGACACTATCCCCCATTCCTTTCTTCCTGGGTGAAGTCTCCAATGAAGTGATAAACTTCCTACTTGCCACACCTACATGCAACCTTAATTCTAGCCCCAAGGAAGGAGAGAAGAGGAATGAAGGAAGAAAGACAAGAATAATTAAAGAAAAAAGGAAAAAAGGAAAAAAGAGAAGGGGAGAAAGAGAATAGAAAGGGAGGGAGGATGGGAAGTAAGAGAGGGAGGGACAGAAAGGAAAGAGAGAATTGTGGGAACAATCTACCAGAAGAAAAAACGGGATGGATCATGTGGAGAGGCAGAAGAGCTGGACTTTAAGAAAAGATAAAAGGGATCTAATTTAATCCAACAATCTCATCTTTAAAATGAGGAAACTGAAGCCTAGACAAGTGAAACTCACAGATCTAGTTAGTAGGTTAGTCAGGACAAGAATTCCAGTGTCTTGACAGCTAGAACCCAGTGCTCTTTTGATTTACAAAATTCTTTCATCAACAATTTTCTGGGTGAGAAAAATTGGGGTTGATGTAAATGTGTCTGTTTTAAAAAAATCCAACTATTTCTAGTATGAAAAATGTGAGGGGCAGCATGACAATACACAAGGAGTTTGCCTCAAAGTTAGGAAGATCTGGGTTCAAGTTCCACCTAAGATATAAACTGTCTGTGTGACCTGGGCAAGTCATTTAACATCTCAATTCTCTAAGCAGAAAAAAGTGCTAATCTACATTGGTAGAAGGTGCTTCCTCACCCTAGGGTTCACTTAACCAGTGAAAATTATATGATCAATCCCTGTCCCATTCTATTCTAGTATAAACTACAGTACTTTCTAATGGTCAGGATGAGCTTAATATATAATTTGTAAGGAGATGGCATTTATTATAAACATTGTTTTCAGGGGATTCTATCATTACATTAGAATGAACCACCCACATGTAAGCAGTTAATATATCTCCTATTTTCAATATAGTCTGACAATGACCTTAACTTTCTTAAATGTCAAAAAATGCTTAATAAATTCTGTTCTCCTACTGCAAAAAGTCCCTGAAAAGCCAAGTGCAATTTACCATTTTCCATTTCCACTTTTGGGGCTGCTTAACTGGAAACACAGTGCACCTCAGGGCTGTACAATGTTGGAATGAAAAGCAAATTGTTTTCTTGCTCTCCAAAAAACCCCACTTAGCACTGGAGTCAGCAGAACAGCAGCCACTCAGCAAAAGAAAGGGCTGACAATGTGACCTGTGCTCACTTCATTATCCAATCCTTACAAGCGTGACCCTGCAAAAGATTAACTTTTACCTCTACTAAACTTTGAAAACAACTGAAGAAAAAACAGATCTTATGCAGTCTTGGGCATAATTCTAATGTGTTTACAATGAACACTAGCAGAGTGAGAAGGTAGGGCTAGCTGTTTGAAGGACCAAAGTTTCCAAGTTTAAATGGAGCTATAGAGAGGTCATCCAAGAGAAGAGCACTAAGTGAAAGTCCTTCCAAAAGCATAGGCAATCATGCAACTACTTAACAAGCCACTAGAACACATTCCAATTTCAGATGGAGTCCTTTTGGAAAGTTGGCCCTTATCAAGAGGTGAAATACAGAACATGAGCACATCTGACAAAAACTGATTTAAATGCCTCTTGGTAGCACTTGGTCTCACTATTTCCTTTAGGGGCACTCATTGGTAGTCTACTCAAATGGGCCAGATCACTTTTTAAAAAGGGGATGCCAGCAAGAATTTGCATTTTATATCCAGAGTAAATGGTGAACATGGTACCTTTAATTAGTTATCTACAGAGGCAGCTGTTTGCTAAGCATGCTCTATAAACAATGGATCACAGAGGCATAGTTAGAGATCTAGAAAGGATCTTAGAAGCCAAAGTGGAATACCTTCATTTTACAGATGAGGAAATTGAGGCCAAGGAAAATCAACTGACTTGCCCAAGGTAATTCTGGTAATAAAAACCAGAGTCAAGATTTGAAATCTGGTCTGCTACCCCAGAATGAGTGTTTTCCCCCTATACAATGTATCCCAAGTAGGTTCTTGGGAAAATATCTCAAAAGCAATGTCCCACTAAACCAGCGGTTCTCAATCTGTGGGTTGCGACCACTTTGGGGGTTGAACAACCCTTTCACAGGGGTCGCCTAAGCCCATAGGAAAACACGTATTTCCGATGGTCTTAGAAACCAAGACACCGCTCCTCTATCCGTCTGCAGGCGGGTCTGCCCACATGCAGATACGCCCACATAATGAGTATTAAAGGATCGCGGTATTAGGAAGGTTGAGAACCACTGCACTAAACCAAATTACCCCATTTGTGTCATACAAAGAGTATCCTATAAAAGTTTATTTAAGGGTAAATTTTCCTTCCGAATAAGTTGTACATGCTTTTTGCATCTCATAGAACACAATCTATTTATTCTCTAAATTTTCAAAATTTATTTCCCAAAAGGAATTTAAGTATTGCATCTATTTAGATAAGACTTAGAAAATGCATTTTAAGAATGAAGGGTAATTAAAATATCAGAAAATTCAATCAAAATGATTATTTCAAAAGAAAATCTGATTGTGGACAGATTTTTATTTTCCTCAGCATTTTTTAGATTTGTGTTTGGTTTGATTTTTTTTTCAATTTAATAGATGTGATAGCCATTTGTTAGACCTTGCCCTTTGCTTTTTTTATAGTAACTAAAATAAAAATGATCTTTCTACTACATTTTAAAAATTATTCCATAAGACTAAAAATCTCTTGTGACAGGAGCTATAGAAGCAAAGATCTGCAAATAAGCAACTCTAAATGATTCAGCAATATCACCAGTCAAGCTCAGAAATTCTGAAAGCAAGAAACAAAATATTAAAATGTTATTGTTTTTCCTTGTTTTTAAAGTAGCCACCTTCACAAGGGGCATCTGTAATTCTATGGAAAAGATTGCCTTAAAAGTTTTAGTACAGCCAATAGCCCAAACCAAAAAAACAAAACAAAACTTGAGAAAAAAACAACAAACAAAAAAACTGGTGGAACTTGTGAAGAGGCAAATATAGAGCAGAGTGGGAAAAGGGCCTTGGCAGGAAAATGGTTCTATACCCATGTCGGGTAATCTCAGAAAAGCTGACTGGAGTCTCTGAATGAGGAATGTAGAAGTGAAAGGATAGGCTCAATTTTGATCTAACCTGCAGATCTAGGGAAGAGGCATCTCAAAACTGTTCATCATAAAATATTATCTATTATAAACAAATGTTGCAATTTCTTAGTCTTGTACTACTACAGAGAAAGCTAGCCGCAACTTATTACCATGAATTGTACATTATGTAAAATATATCTATTATATTGTCATTATTTTAGACATTGTAGCCTGGTATGTCTTGGTTGGCTTCCCTGAAATCCTTGGAAATAACAGCAAACCAAAATCCGTGTCACTTCAGGGTTAACTACAGATTAAACTATAATAGTAAATAATGAGCAAAATTCTAACATCAAATTTCAACAGATTTTGGAATTGTTGATGATAAAGTGATACTTTCTTGGCTTAGGAAAATGTGCATATATTCCAGAGGGCTATCACTCCATTTTCAACTGTTCTTGGTCCATTTTAATTACAGCCTTGGACTAAGCATAGTGCCATTCACATAGTAGGCACTTATTAAATGCCTATTGATTTAGACTAAATCTAAAGAGAACTGATAAATTGACTTACATGCCTAAAAGCTGCCAAGTTCCTGAATATTGGTATAGGAATCTCAATAAGATAACCTGGGTGTACTTCTGACAGTGAATAGACCAAAATCTTCTCATTAAGGTTGCAAAATTCTTCTACCTGCACTCAAAACACAAAGGGATTCCTTCTTACCTTGAAAATGCAAAAAAACAAAACCTTTAATTATCCAAACTGCACCTTACAATTAAGATTTCCTTCTGATTTAGCATGACAGGAATAAAACTACCAACACTAAGAGGAAACAGCTAAAATATTTGAGAAAATAAAAAATATTTAAAAATATTAAAGATAATTAATGTTAAGTGATTATTTACAGCTTGAGTATATTATATACATATGTCTACGTACCAACCAACATACAAAAAACATACAACCAGGAAGATATGTATGTGTAAGATATGTATACATACACACACATACACACACACACACATATCTTCCTGGTATAAATCAAATGGAAAAAATGGATCCCATAAAAAGGATGTGAATCATTGATGAATAATTTAAATCTAACTGCTATTTAATGTTTTCTTTTTAGTGTGCATCAAAATCAAAGTTTTAAAAAGGAAATGCCATATAAGAAACATACGTTTCTTCAAGGCAAGCACAGGGACTAACCCAGGAGGCTCCACAATCATGCGCGTGCTCATTTGGGACTGCATATCTATACCTACTGAAGAGGCTCTGAAAATTCGAGCTAATGACATCTCTCGACCTTTGCCTTTTGTTTTCATCATCTTGCTTAGGTTTTCAGTTCCCAGTAAAACAGCAACTTCAATAAGCTGCTCCTGTCCACCTTTTCTATGTCATCACTGACAAAAGTGTCTCCTTTCAGATCATATTGTCTGTCTTCCTTTCCCAAGTCCCTATCAGATCTCTCTACTTTTTCCCTCCCCTACTTGGCACAAAATGCCAAGATAGCTACACTGATGAGCAGAGCTGTCCCTACTTTGCTTACAATCCAAGCATTGTATTCACATACACACACACCTTGGGAGTTTAGGATTGTGTTGAACAGCAGCTTTTCCAACTATTTTGTATAGTCTGATGATCTAATGATTCTCATTAAGCTGTGTAATTAGGCTGTTTATTGTCACTCTATAAGGGCTCCTCAAAGAAGTTTGATTCTTGTCGCAACCTTACTGGCAGACCACCAATATCTGTTTATAGAAGTATGAAATAATGTGGCAAGATTCCTCTTTTGGTTATACAATCAACATGCCAATGTCCTAAACAATACTAGGGTAAATTATCTGTCTGTCACCAGTGCTATTACAGTACATACTACCATAGGCATGTGCAACTTGCACCTATGTAAGAATGCTTCGAAAAAATGGTTTTTAACCTGGGATTCTGGCCAAATATTGGGTTAAGCATAAACACCACCCCTCCCACCACCAAGAGCAGAGGTCAAGGGTGAGGTCTGAGGAAGGGTAGAGGAGCACAATACATTTTCCAAATTAAATAGGATCAGCATTATTTTGTGGCCTTAAGAATGAGTGCTACAGAGCTGTTGATTATAATTCTACTGAACCTGCAACAGAATTCAGAGCAGTCAATGGATCTCTTTATAAAGTCGTTGACTAAGAATCATCAATGGCCATCAACATAACATCACATAGGAAAGCCTGTTTTTTGACCAAAAGAGCTAAAATCTAAGAAGGTTTATGTTTAAGGCAATGAAAAAGGGACAAGACTGATTGGGGCACTATGAATGAGATTCATTACCATTAAAAATCTAAGGGAAAATAGCTCCCTCTTTCCACCCCTGAATTGAAGTTCTCTCCTTATCTATCTCCTCTATACTCTCTCCTCTGGAGAACCTATCTACTCCTACAGCTAGTGCTATACTACTAGCAATTAAGGTACCTTTCAAAGGATACCCTCTCAAAAAGCACCTGTCAGGTTTGTGCCTTCATCTGAACCATAAAAGCACAAATTCATCACTGGCAATAATACTAAATATGCATGAGAAACATTTAGGACAGCAACTCCCTCTCGGAACAGGTGCTTTGTCAGCAAGATATATGCATAATCACAGAAAACACTGAAGTACACAAAATGTTGCAATTAAGCAACCTTAACAGAACCATAATCCTACCCAACTCATTCATTTTTTTTCTGTACCTGATCACTCTGCACCTGCAATATTAACAAAATGAGTCTCAAATACACCAGTACTGATTGCATCACTTCTCACTGGCTAAATCGACTGGTTGCTCAAAGCCCCTCAGCATGAATGGATATACTAATGCATGGTCATTTCCCACTGTTGCTCTCCCTGCTTCCATTATTATCTCTATACAGCTGACTCCAAAATTTGCATTTCTGATCTTGACCTCATTCATGAGGCCTTCCATTTCCAAATATCTACTAAGACATCTACTCCCATATAATACATGTCATCAAACTCAACAGAATCAAAATAAAACTCACCAAATTTCTCCCAAAATGAGTTCTTTTACATTTTCCTATCTCTGCTGATGACAACTATTCTTGACATCACTCCAGCACAAAATCTTGTACGAATCTTGATTCTCCAATCTCCCCCTGGCAAATTGGTGGCTGCCTATCAATTCCATTTCAAAAATTCAGAATAGAACTTTTGGAAGAAGAAAAGACCTTAGAGATATTTCAGATTTTCATTTCTTCCTTATCTTCCCACTAATCTGATTAAACCTTTTTTGGCTCCTCTCATATCTTGTAGTCTCTCCTGCCTCCAATCCAACTTCTAACCAGTCATCAGATTAATGTTTCTAAATTACTCTGATCACATCACTCCCTTCTCCAAAACATTTAAAAGCTTCCTCCAGTCTACCAGAATAAGTCTAGATGCTTTATCTTCATGCTGATCACCCTAAGTCTGTTACCATCTCACCTCTTAAACTTGATAATACATTTAAATAGCTAGCCAAATCATTTCACAAAGACACTGAATTTGTGATTACCTTGTCTTGTTCCCTGTCATCTATGTATGCTCTCACCCATCATCTCTATGCTCTCATAACTCTCTCTGCCCACACTAGTACAATGCAGTACATATTCCAACTATTGGAAAAAGGCTTTGCTACTGACCTCAGCCAAAAGTGAGCCCTCCCTATCTAGAACTACTGCTGAGATCTGGCACCACCCTTACAGCATTGGTTCTATTTTATCTTTCACTATGACTATTTTTGATGTGTCTTCTCAGTAAACTCAGGGAGGATAAAATCTCAGTCTTATCCATCTTTATTCTAGATTATCTAGAAAGATGATATATACAAAGGATCCTAGGATCATTGATTTAGAGCTAGACAGAATCAGAGGTCTCATTTTAAAGATGAAGAAATTGAGTTCCAGGAAGAAGTAGCCCAAGATAACAAGGCAGTAAGTGTCTGAGCTGGGATTAGAATCTGGGTCTTCTGATCCCTGAGCCAATGTTCTTTTCATCATACCATGCTGTCTCCAATTTTAGTCATAATGAAATACATTAAATCAATGGCTGAAAAAGGAGTTCCTCATAATCACTGACAACATGATCATAAAGGGAAAAAATTCTAACAATAATGTTTTAATGGTGTTTTTGAACTCTGATTTTAAATAGATTATTTATTTCTGCTCTGCAAATATCTTAAGAAATTAGTAGTGCCAGAGCACTATTTAAATTTGTGAATGTATTGTTCAGCATTAAAAATTCATAAACACAAATTTTATTGTCTTCCCAGTCCTGAAACATTTTTCTTCTTTTTTCTTCTGTTGTCTCTTAAAAAAAAATAGCACTAACTGGGAATTAAGATATACAGGCACTGGGGTGGGGAGATCCATGTTGCCCTACCAGAAAGTCAGAGGGGTGATGAGGGAAGACATAGGAGAGAACAGACTGGGGGAGGAAGTATACAGTGGGATCTCTGTTTTGGGGTGGTGGGTAGGGGAAAGATGGGGAGAAAATTTGTAACTCAAAATCTCATGGAAATGAATGATATAAACTAAAAATAAACATAAGTTAATTAACAAAAAAATAGTACTGTTACATGGAGTGGCTCTCTGGAAGGGAGAAGGGGAAGGATAATGGGGCAAATTTTGGTGATGTAGAAAATAAAAGACATCTACAAAAAACTGAGTTTGAAAAAAAGACTCTACATTCTCTATTCAATCAGATAACTTGAGAGAATAGAAGGACTTTAACTCTATCTTATCAAACAAAAACTACTGTAAAAACCCTATTCTGAAGGTATAAGTGATAATTCTAATAGGGCAAAGATTACACAAAAGTCCTGACAGTAGGCTTCAAGCCACTTGGTCCAAACGGACTTTTTATAAACTGCTTGCCACTTAGAAAGTCACTTCATTCCTAGAGGAACTGTTGACTCTCCAGATCTCTCCTCTCCAGGAACCACTGACAGAATACAGCAAAGGCTAATACCCAAACAATACTTTCCTCAACTGTTCAATTGTTTAAATCATTGCTTAAAAAAAAAAACCAACTCAGCAAGACAAGCAAAGGAAAGCTAGACAGGGAAACATTTAAAAATGTACACCTGGAGGGGGGGAGGTCTTAAGGGAACTAAAAAGAGGGACAAAGGGCATCCAAGAAGAGTGCCTACAAATCGACCCCATATTTTATTTTCACAAACTTTGTGGTTTCTGATTTCTCAGGAAATAGAAGGCCCTATGTCAAAAAGTACTAGTTTGAAAAAGAGACATGACTAGGGAAGTTTTTATCAGACAACCAAAGAACCCAAGAGAGATCTGCTAACCAAACTGGCACACACAAACTGACTATTTTAAAACAATTTGATGCCCTTGAGTCACTCTAAAGTGACTTTTAAGAGAAATCATCTTCCTCCTCATCTTAATGAGAGTCTATTTGGGGCCAGATGGATAATATTTCTGCCAGCGGTTACTATATAAAGCTTCCTGTGAAAGTGCACCATTGTTCTCACTGTTGTTTTGATGTTTTTGTTGTTGTCCTTGTCATAAAATGCCTTCTTCCTCCTCTGACAGAACATCCACCATAGCCAGAAGGTTGCAACAAATGTATTCATCTCTGAAAGACAGCAGCTTCAGGCTAGACAGGCCAAAAGAGGCAGCAAGGACAGAATCAATGTTGCTATGAGACTTCCTAGGGAGGGGCTTAAAAGAAGGAGGCTCATTTCTGTGGGACCTGATCCAGGACAAGGGACCATTCACCCCACCACCACCACCTTGCCACCACCAACCCTGCCCTATTCTCTGCGTCCTACAGTCATTTGGGGAATAATTTACACCAGCCATTTGTACCTTTGGAAAGAAAGGAGTCAAAAACATACTGGTTCTTACTTGCTGCCACAGAAACACATTCGTTATTGTATGGAAGAAAACACACCTCTTTAAAGCTGGGAACCTCAACTCTCTTAGGCTAAAGAACCTGAGAATCAATCCAGCCACTTCCTTTCCTAACTAATTGGAGGTCAAGGCCACCAAAGCAAGTCTGAAAAGTAGTGAGACTCATGTGTAAGGATTCACCTTCCCACCTAGACCTACTGCTTACAATGAAGACCTGTTTTTAATATGAATTCAAGGAGTTCTGGAAAGGTGGGCTTTTGGAGAAAACTGTTCCAAACAGCGAAGTCTCAGCCATTTTTGGACCAGTTTTCTTCTTCCATGACACAAGCTCTCCCTTGGCTACAGTACCTGGGCTGTTAGGAAGGAGAAGGTTGGAATGCTAGTGGAAACAGACAGTTGTGAATACTATACAATCTGACAGTCTGCCTCAGCTCTGCTGACAGGTGTTGGAAAAGAACTGCTGTCCATTGGAACTGATGGATAAACAAAAAAAAATAACAGAAAAGGTTTTATGTTCAAATTCAGAGACTACTTAATTGTTTACATTAATTCTATATGCCTTAACACCATAGGAAAGGCCTATACCTAGAATGACATTGCTGTGCCAAACAAAACAATAAAAGAAACTACCCTAGACTTGTGCTGCAAAAACACATTTATTTACCAGGTAAACAAAGGATCATCTCAACAGAAAGGATTTGCAGGGTCCCAGGGTCCAGTGTGTGGTTAACCATTTTGAGATGAAGAAAAAAAAAAAGCAAGAGAAAATACTACAATGAAATGGCAATTTAAAAACACAAATAGCCACTTTATAACTTAAAGTTTAAAGGCTTTCACGCTGATCCCCAGCACAAGTATATAAAGTTAACAAATGTGAAAAATGAGGTTGGAATTCTTGGATTGTGTAAATGATTTATCATTATTTTCTTTGAGAGGCAGGCAATTTGTTCTGTGCTTAACTCTAACAATTTTTTTTTCAAATACAACCTTACTTCTACCTTTTCTTTGGAATTTGGAAGAGGAAGGTGATTAAGGTCCTGGTGACAGTACAAACTGTTTCTACTACTCCTCAGACCTCAGACTGTCACAGAAAGATGGGAACAAAACTGTATTTCATAGGAAAGAGGAAAAAAAATCTAAAAACTTACACTAGGGAAAAAAATCCAAAATCAACATTATGTTATTATATTGACAACTTTTTTTAAAGTTATTTTGATATTACCTAAAGTTTATTAAAATAAGAATTTTATTTCATTCTTTAAATTAGATGAGAAAGTAAAATATATAAATTGTGTTAAACATACCAATTGTAGCCTTCTAAAAGTGCATTTGGATAAAAGAGATAAAAAAGACCCCTGAACGTTATGCTCATCGTGTTCTTAGGTTCTCCAAAATTTTGAAATCATCAGCATACATAATTTGTGTTTTTCTTCACCAAAAAAAATGGTAATGTGAGTTTCATTCTTATTCCAAAATTTTAACATAAATTAGGTCTTACTGCACATTTCCATGGCCTTTCTTTCAAATGAGATCAAAATCTACTTCACTTTAAACTACACACCTACAATTAAGTTTATTCTATTTTAATATGGTACTATAACTAATGAGTATGACCTAGCCCTAAAAAAATCCAGAAATAAATTATGTAATAAATATAATTCGAAAACCAATTCCTTTCATTAAGCGTGTAATTCACTGTCTCCGTCTGGTGAATGTTGCTGTAGAATATTCCTAACAAAGGGAGCAACTGACACCTATTGGTAACTTTAATATTACCTCCCCAGAGCTCATCTTGACCAGCACATAAGCCCACGGTTTCTAAAACCTGGATATTTTCTGGATGTACCTGCCATCTCTACCCCAATCCCTCCCCCCCACATACACAAAAATCCAAAACCATAACTATTCACATTAGAAATTGAATGGTGACAACTTGAGAATTTTCCATTTTGCTCTCAAAGCCCATCCATAAAAGCTTTCAAAAAAATAGCTCTAACTCACTTGTTTTTCGAGAGGCTTAGAGAAAAGAAAAAAATACCACTACTAGGAAGTGTGGGATGTAAGTATAAATTTATGGTGGGGCCATAGCAGGAATTAGGCAACCTGTCTCTTTCTCAGAAGCCAAGAGACATATATCTGATTCCCTAAGCCATGGATAGCTGAGTGCGATTGACAGAGTCTCAGAGCAAAAGCACAGAAAATTCTAGTAGTTGTATCTCCCTGTTTTTCGAGCCACTGGCCTTCACCTCGCAGCTTAGTAAGAAGGAAAAGTGTGGAAGTAGAACAAGTAGAACAATGCTCACGCTGCACTGATATGCCTCTACCACCCTAATGTGGGTGATAAAATGAAGAATAAAGGAAAGATCTTTTCAGCAGTTCACCCAACAATTTCCAGAAAAATTAATACACTGTCATAGAAATATGAAAGTAATATGGGTTTTTTTGTTTGTTTGTTTGGGTTTTTTTGCTTTTTGGAGGGGGGAAGGCAGGGCAATTGCGGTTAAGTGACTTGCCCAATGTCATACAGCTAAAAAGGGTTAAGTGTCTGAGGCTGGATTTGAACACAGGTCCTCCTGACTCCAGGGCTGGTGCTCTATTCACTGCATTCACTGTGCCACCTACCCGCCCCAAAAGTAATATGTTAATGTATCAACAGCTGCAATAAATTGCAATCAAATAAGTCACTGGGGCAAAGAACTGAGATATTGAGAGAGATCTAAATTTTATCAAGTCATAAAGTATATAAAACTAATCATGGAATACGTTGGTCCTTGTGCAAAGATGGTGCAAGCAAAGAGAGTATAAGAACTCAACAAGATTAAACAATCCTGGATGAAAGAGATTCTCTGTTGTATTCCTAGGTAGAGTTCACAATGCCTTACCTTGTCCATAGTAAATGTTTGATCAACATTTCTTGAATTTATTCAACTCCATTTTAACCCATCAAGTGTGCCTCACACACTGGAGCTGTTTTTCATAAAGTGGTGAAAAGACACACCTAACTATCCATTCTGTTAATATCTGACCTCCCTAAAGACACCTCTGCTATTGATCCACCCAGTACTGGTTGGTTAACTCTGGGGGAAAAAAATTGGGAGGTAACAAAAAAAACAATAAACAGCTGATATTGAACTTCTCCTTCAAAGACTGCAAGAAGCATTATTTAATTTTTTTCCTTTGAGGTTCATAACAGAAGAGAAAACCAGTGGTGGGAAAAGGTTAAGTAACAAGTCCCATGGTCATACATCTAGAGTCAGCAAGATGTGAACTCATTTCTTCTTGACTCTAAATTCAGCACTCTAGTGAGCTGTATTACAACAGGTTAAAAGCCCCAATTCTCTTGGGATTCCTGGCAGCATCCACTCTCCCAAATTCTAAAAGAAGTCTATTATCACATTAATCAAACAAACAAAAAAAGACATGCATAGAAAAATTTGAATTACATTTCAGTCCTTCTGCTTCTATCAGTGACGTGACAGGGTAAGGAATAGAATGACAAGCTCAAGATTGAATTCATCCTCATTTTTGCTCTACCAGAGCATGGAAGCACTTACAGGAAAACCTACTCTGGCACCACACCAAAAAGTATTACAAAAAATGCACAAGTGTGTCTATTCCAAGGCATCCATGTGTAGGTACATACATCAGAAAAAGGCCAAAAATGCCACTTAGTCAAGCTGTGATCCACTTGATATTCAATGCAACAGAAGCAATGAGAGAGTTCATTTAATACAAAAAGAAAAAAAAATAAACCAGAAGTTGAACAGGGCTGGGAAATTCTTTTTGCTTTTAAATTGATGTAATTTGTTGTAGAGAACAAACCCTGTTTTCAGATTGCATTTTCTGCCACAAAGTATGTGGCCTCATAAGTAGAATCCTTAGAGGTTCCTTAAGCATGAATCATGACCCTGCCCCCACCTGAGTCAGTCAGCTCATGCAAAGGGCTTCATGTCTATAAGATTCCATTCCCTTGCTTTTGAATTGTATAATTAAGCTAGATCCTTTGTAAGAATGTCATATTAACTGAGTAAATGCTAACTAGCTGGAAATGCTTTAAAACAGAAAAAAAAAGCATTATGAAGCCATAATAATGAATAATTACGTACTCCTGTTTCCATTTTACACAGAGGGAAATTAGAGCACCAAAATGGGAAACTTGCCCAATAGAATATATAGTGTACAGCTAAGTATCTATCTGCTAAGTTTCTGTATTAAACCTAAGGACTTCTAAGGGCATTCATAGGAAAATGAGAGTAGAGACCTATCAAACATGATTAACCAAACATAACCATGTATGGTTAGGTAACTGGATGTAAACTATTATTTTGACTACAGCAGATGTGCAAGCATAAATGCAAATAAATGTTACAGACAGTAAATTAAAACAGATATGTACATACTTGTAACAAAGAACTTTTTTGTGAAAGTGCAG
Organism: Pseudochirops cupreus; assembly: GCA_028627135.1. Lineage (NCBI taxonomy): Eukaryota > Metazoa > Chordata > Mammalia > Diprotodontia > Pseudocheiridae > Pseudochirops > Pseudochirops cupreus. The sequence continues at coordinate 134,829,791 of CM053584.1, read as the reverse complement.
CTATCAAAGGCGGCAATTTTCTCTTGCAAGACTACGACGAGGATTCTAAAACAGGAAAAGAAAACAAGAGTGAATAATCATTACAATAGGGCAATTCTACAAATTAATTTTGGAGTTATATCATGCATGCTGAAAAAATTCTGAAGAAATCAACAGTCACCAACCCAACTGTTGATGATACTGTAATTTTTTTAAAATGCTGAATCTGGAACTACAGTTCCTTTCACAGCCAAAAAAACAAAAACCCTATTCAAGGAAAGATGAAAAATATATAACAAAGCAGCTTAGATCATAAGAGAAAAAAAGGAGTGAGTTAAAGGGGGGAAAAGCTAACACAGAAGAAAAATTACAGCAACTGTTAACTGAAACGTATTCTGCCCTCCCCTCAATTCTATTTACCCAAATGGAATTTCCAGTGATTATAATTCTGTGAAATCCATCTTCATTACAAATGGCTAAGTTTAACAATCAATTGTTCATCATTTTCTAAAAGTGTTTTTCCTGTGACAGCTCAGAGTCAGGGAATTAAAGATCAAATGGATTTATGAAAACTGTCATTAAAACGATTGCTGGATTTCCAAGAGCAAGGACAATAGGAAAAAAAAAACACAAAACAAAACAAGAGAACAGTGATTAACCAGCATAAATGATTCAACTCTTTACATCAAATAGATGAGAATTCAACCAAGACGGAATAACAGTTAAATTAATCTCAATATTTTCTTATAAAATTCATTGTGTATTTCAGGCAGCTTAGGGCACCATTTTCCTCCAGGGCTACATATCTAAAAATAGTTGGGCATTTTGTACAGCCACATAATTAAGATAACCACAAAGAAGCTAAAAAGTGGCAGACTATTTACCATGATCTGTATGGTTCAGAGAACAATATTACAGGAAATAAAATAATGACAACAATAACAACACCCACACCTAAGCCTGACCAAACTGTCAGACGGTTTGACTAAAGTCTATCCAATCACACGTGATACGGTACGGGGAGACAATTTCAGAAATGTCTGCTTTTCATTCAGGAATATTAGGGCTCAGGTCTTGACTATAAGAAAAAATCCTCACAACAATTTTAGTTATGAAATGTGTGAGCATACTCTGAAAATCAGCAGGCACCGATGGAGCCTAGGTTCGGTTCAGCCGAAAACATGCTAAAATGACAGATGCTTCTTTCAGCGGCACCGAATAGCGAGCTCAATAAATACGAGGACTCACATTTTGAGATGATAAAGGTAAAACCAAAAAGAACAATGATGAGAAGCCAAAATTGAGATACTCAAAGGTCACGAAAGATAAAAAGTCATAATCATTTCCAAAATAATTATTTTCAAGGAGAGATTAGTTCAATGAGGCATGTTAAGATCCAAAAGGAGTGCAACTTCTGTTGTGTTCTTCGCTTGGAAAGGACAATGCAAGCATGAACTAGGGAGATAAAAAACTGACACTATACTTGCAAGTCAAATTCCTATTCATACAAAATGCCATCTTGTCTTTGCCTACATTCAGTTTCTGAGAACTGGTTCAATTAACAGAGTGATATGAAATGACAGTGTGGCAACAACAAAATATTCAAAGGTCTGGCTACAAAAACATAATTTATTTTTCTTTTTTGCAGATGACCTTTCATAACTCATTCATAGCTCTGCCTCCACCTGCCACTTATGAGTTACATGATCATTAATAACTTGTGGAAATAAATAAGGTGAATACAATCAGCATAATGCACATCCTTTTGACATAACATTCTGGGTTTGTTTTTGCCCCATAATCTGTACCTTTTAAAAACATCTGATCATGACCAATGTTCCTGTTTTCTAAAACAGAAATAAATATACCAAACCTATCTTTAAATGAAGATCTTAGACTATATTTTTACTTTTCAAATAAATCTTCAAGAAAGGAAAACACTTGGGACAAATAGAAACTAAAGAAAAACCTTTGAAGTTGGCATTACCATCTTAATATTTATTATATTCTTTCAAAAAAAAGTTTACATTGAAAATGCACTTAGAAATGCTTAAAATTTTAACAAAATGTACTGTAGTGGTGAGAGAGAAATGTCTAATAATTTTAAAAGGGCAGAAGATACAAAACTCAAAGAAAGTATTTCCCTTATACAATTTTCAATTGTATCAATCAATAAACATTTATTTATATGCATCCATTATATGCTAGGTAATAAGCAAACAATGGAGATATACAAGAAAAAGTTAAGTAGTCAAAAAGCCAGATGTTATATCTGTGATTTCATTTTTTCTAGCGTTTTTAAATTATATTAAGTGCATAAGGCATATGCATGTAATTAATGGAAAGTGTGTTGAGCCTTTGCCTGAATGGAAAATCACTGGTAATAAAGGGTAGTAAACCAGTATGTAACTTAACCAGAAAGTTAACCAGAAAGAGAAGATACCTGAGTGTTAAGGCAGGCCAAAAGGTGAACTATGGCATTATTTTCCATCACTGGTAAACAGTTCCATAAACGAATAAAGTCTTCCACTTGAAAAGCCTACTTTTTCCAATTTAAAGTCTAACTAAAAGTATACAGAATCTGGCATCAAAATGGTTTAAAAGCAGGAAGGTGTAACTAGTATGTAGAATGAAACGAATTATTGATACGAAGAAAAAGACCAATATTGACTCATTTACAATGGAAAGAGGCAGAGAACATTTTCTACTGTAGAATTTGAGACTATTTTCAATCTGATGGAAATAGTGAAAGATAGAGAGAAAATCTTATGAACACTGTAATTGTTCATATTTAATAAAAAGAACATTCACTTTGAAAATTTAACTTTCTTTAGCTAATATTAGAATGTAAAACAATCTGGTTGCAGTGGTTCTTAACCTTCCTAATGCCATGACCCTTTAATACAGTTCCTCATGTTGTGGTGACCCCCAACCATAAAATTATTTTTGTTGCTACTTCATAACTGTAATTTTGCTACTGTTATGAATTGTATGTAAATATCTGATATGCAGAATGTATTTAAATTGAACATAACCCACAGGTTGAGAACTGCTGATCTAAGGGGATAGAAAACCACAGCTAGAGACTTCCAGAAGGTGGTTGTTCCTTTTTCAACAATTAGTAAGGGGTATTTTTAGTACCAGAAGAAAGCAATATGCTCCTTTAAAATAATTTTCTATTCCAGAAAGAGAATTTAATTTTATGGATTTTACTTAACATTGGGGGAGGGGGTGAGGGAGTGTTAATGTAGAGAGTTCCTAGTGTTAGGAAGTATGATTTCATTCATGTAGACTGACAATTCCTCCACAACAGAAGAATTGTGGAGAGCACTAAGAAATTTTTAGGCTATGTCTGATGAGTAGTTTGAACCCAATTTCTATTTGAAGGCTACTCTCTAGAATTTGTTGCATTACCTCTCATAATTTAAAGTTTCCAAATGGAAAGCATTGCTTCTCTTTCTTATTCTTACTTACAGGGAATAACTGATGCTTTCCTTGGTTAAAATGGGTAAATGGATAAAATCTCAACTGGTAAAATTTTGAAAAGAGATATTAAGCTCAGATAAATAAAATATTATAATCAATGGAATACTTGGAATGTGTAGCACATTGGGTTATGGCTATCATACTCTATGCTATTAATAATCTATTTGAGTATAAAAATATATGCTAATGTGTAAGTATAACTTCAGTTTTAAAAGTATTTGTGGATAAGAAGAACCATACTATTATTCAATATTCTGGAAGGAACACTCAGTACTAAAGAGAGACATAGCCTCAGGCTGTGCCCACTGTGCCCATCAACCTAAGTGAAGGATGGACATTTGCACAAAGAAAATGAACTCTAGGAGTAAGTATTAGTCCCTGCAAGGTGAAAGGAAGGAAGGAAGAAATGAAGAGAAGGCAAGAGGGGAGGGAGAGAGAAAGGAAGGGAGGGAGGGAAGCAATATTTGTTAAGTGCTTACTATGTGCCAAGTATTGTGGTAATTCCTTTTAAAAATATTATCTGATTTGCTCCTCACAACAAACCTGGGAGACAGGTGCTGTTATTATTCCTATATGATGGTTTAGGAAGCTGGGACATAGGACTTGCCCAGGGACAAACAGCAAATAATTGTCAGAGGGCAAATCTAAACTCAAGTCTTCTTAAGTCCAGGCCCACTTACCTACTATGCCATCTATAGGCCAAAGGACCTGTTTCCATTTTCAAAGTGGTTATTACCCTCAGGTGACTACATCATGGAAGACAGAAGATCTTAAGCTATATGTGACTGGGGTTTGTCTTTCATCAAATGGCAAAGTATAAAATACTGGGGTTGGGGGGGTTATTGAAACAAAAGTGGAGATTAATTTAGTGCTACCTCTATCTATGTAAAAATAATGAGGTCAAAATTATTAATGATTAAATTTAAACATTATCATGGAGGGTATCTTTTTGGTTGTTTTTAAGTGGGAGAAATCTGTTTGGTTCCTAGTCTTCCTCTGATGTGAATAATGAAAGAATAGTTTTAGCCAAAGAGACCATTTCTAACAATTTGGAAAAATATAAGAGTTATACATGTGGCAGAATTCAGAAAGTACTTACCTAAATTAATTAATTTATTTTTATGAACCTGACTCACAATGAAACTGGTATATGCTATATAAAGTTTTAAAACATTACTAGATTTATCCATGCCCCAGAAGATATGTTAAGTTATGCTGGAAACAGCTGGAAAAATACTTACTGTTTGTTGCAGTGGAGGTCATAGATAGGAGTTTTGAACTGAATGGACTTCACCATCTCCCCAGTACGAAGGGAATGCAAATCCACACAACAATATGGGGGACTTGTGCTAAAAGGAAGCAAAATGCATTACTGTAAAATGAGGACAGAGGAGTGGAGGAAGGAGGCACACACTGGAAACACTGGAGTTGTTACCATGCCCACAATTAAGCCATTAAAAAAAATCCTAAACCATAAAATTTCTCCAACCTGAACTGCATTAATTTCAGGGAAAAAACTTGAAAGGATAGGCAGATAGAGAATGGAGTTTATTCCTGGTGTTAGGACTTACAGGACTTACAGAAGCATTTGTTCTACATTAATAACAAAAATCCCTAGTTGCAAACTGAAATTATTTCTGGTCACAATCTAGACAAGAAGCTGCCTCATAAGATCCACCTATACATACATGTTTCATATAGTTTACAGAATTTGGGTCCCACAGTAAAGTTTCAAATAGATTTCTGAAATGACTTTGAAGACCATCCCTCATTAAACCTACTAGTGATAGTATCATATAATCAATATTAATTGCTACTGGAAATACTGGTATGGGGATCAGGTGTTTTCCATTATACACCAGCAATTCCCAACTGACAAACATTCAAATTCTCAATGAATCCAGAGCCCTACAACCTTTGTGGAAACATATACCCTTTGTTTCTCCATTCAAAACACCTGAGGAGTTAAAATAGGCTTAAAAAAGATTTGGAAGGCAAAGCCAAGATGGCAGAGTTAAGACAGGGACTCACCTAAGTTCTCCCCCAGAACCCCTCCAAAAACCTTTAAAAATTACTCTAAACCAATTCTAGTGCAACAAAACCCACAAAAAGACAGTGAAACAAATTTCCCGTCCAAGACAACCTGGAAGGTCGAAAGGAAAGGTCTGTTGCACCAGGATGAGGGAGGAGTACAGCTCAGCATAGGACATGCCAGAGTAGACCAGGTCCCAGCACCCAGCAAACCCAGAGTAGGCCTCAGATAGATTGAATCACTGGCAGCAATGGAGGTTTCCAGACTTAGCCCATAGATGCCAAAGACAACTTAGAAGGTCAGCAAGAAAGGTCTGTCAGACTTAGATGAGAAAGGAGCTCAGTCCAGCATAGGCCAGGTCAGCACAGCCCTAGCTCCTCAAACCAGGAGCAGGCCTTGGGAGTGACTGAATTAGGAGCAGCTGTTTCTGGAGCTCTCAGTCCATAGATAGTAAGGGGATTGAACAATTCTTCAGAGGAAGATTACAGGGGGTCTCTTTGCTAGCTCTGAGGCAGGACTCTGTTGCTTTGCCCATACTTGGATCTGGGTCCAGTCCTGGGTGGCAGTTCCAGGGCAAGGAGGAGCACTGGTATAGCAGAGCTTACAGCAACAGTAGAGAAAGGACTCTCCTCATAGTTCCAGGGCAAAAAGGGTGCTTGTGTCACTTACAGACCAGAGTACAAGCCAGACGAGGAGTAAACACCTCTCCTTAGACCATACCATCTTGGAAGAACTTAAAACTTACAGTTCCCTAGAAGTATCTCTGAAAATAGCTGTACAAAACCCCTGAAGCTTGGGAGAGTTTGCCCTCCACACTGGAAGCAGAGCCCTACTTTAACAAAGAGTTTTTTAAAGTCAAGTAATGGGTTGGGAAAATGAGCGAACAACAAGGAAAAAAAAACTCTGACTATAGAAACATACTTTGGTGACGAGGAAGATCAAAACACACATTCAGAAGAAGACAACAAAAGCAAAACTAAGCCTCCAAGAAAAATATGAATTGGTCTCAGGACATAGAAACCTCAAAAAGAATTTTGAAAATTAAATAAGAGAAGTAGTGGTAAAAGAGGTTAAAAAAAAAGCCAACAAGGAGAAGAATGCATTAAAAAATCAGAATTGGCCAAATGGAAGACAATGAGAAATATCTAACTGGAAAAACAACTAACCTGGAAAATAGATTCAGGACAGATAATTTTAAAATTATAGGACTACGTAAAAGTCATGATCAAAAAAAGAATCTAGACATCATCTTTCAAGACATTATCAAGGAAAACTGCCTTGATATTCTAGAACCACAGAGTAAAATAGAAATGGAAAGAATCCGCTGATTACTTTCTGAGATCCCAAAATGAAAACTCCCAGAAATATTGTAGCCAAATTCCAGAGTTCCCAGGTCAAAGAGAAAATATTGCAAGCAGCAAGAAAAAATTCAAATATCATAGAGCCACAGTCAGGATTTAACAGCTTCTACATTAAAGGATGAAAGGGCTTGGAATCTAATATTTCAGAGGGGAAAGGAGCTGGGATTACAACCAAGAATCACCTACCCAGCAAAACTGAGTATAAACCTTCTAGGAAGGAAATGGACATTCAATGAGATAGAAAACTTTCAAGAATTCTTGATGAAAAGACCAGAACAGAATAGAAAATGTGACTTTCAGATACAAGACTCAAGAGAAGCGTAACTAGGAAAAGAAAATAATAAGGGACTTAATAAAGTTAAACTGTTTACACTCCTACATTGGCAGATACTTGTAACTCATAAGACCTTTTTCATTCTTGGGGTAGTTAGAAGGAGTATACATAGACAGATAGCATAGGGGTAAGTTGAATAGGAAAGGATGATATCTAAAAACTCAAATTAAGGGGTGAAAATGGAATGTACTGGAAGAAAGAGAAAGGGAGAGGTAGAATGGGATAAATTATCTCACATAAGAGAGGTTTAAAAAAGCTTTTACAATGGAGGGGAAGAGGAGGAAGGTGACAGGGAGTGAGTGAACCTCACAGTCATCAGAATTGGCTCAAAGAGGGAATAACATACACATTCCATTGGGTGTGGAAACTTATCTTACCCTATAGGAAAGTAGGAGAGGAAGGGGTAAGAGAGGGAGGGTGGTGGCAGAAGGGAGAACACATTGGTGTAGGGGACAATCAGAAACAAAACACTTTTGAGGAGGGATGGGAGAGTAAATGAGGGGGGGGAGATAAGATGGAGTGAAATACAGTTAGTAATATTAACTGCAAAAAAAAATTTGAAGTCAGTTTTCAGATGAAGTCAACAAAGCTATCTATAGCCGAATGAAAACTACTCTCACTATTGATTGAAGAGATACAAATAAAAACAATTCTGAGGTGTTACCTCATACATATTAGATTGGCTAATTGGAAAGAAAAGGCAAATGACAAGCGTTAGAGGGGATGTGGGAAAGATGAGACACTAATGCATTATTGGTGGAATTGTGAACTGATTCAACCATTCTGTAAAACAATTTGGAAGTATGCCCAAAGGGCTATAAAATCATGCATACCCTTTCACCTAGCAGTACCACCACTAGGTCTGTATTCCAAAAGAGATTTTAAAAAAAAAGGAAAAAGATTTATATGTACAAAAATATTTATAGTGTCTCTTTTCTGAAGGCAAAGAATTGAGGGGATGGGGAATGACTGAACAAGTTATGGTATATGATTATGATGGAGTACTATTGTGCTATAAGAAATGACCAGCAGGATGCTCTCAGGAAAACCTGGAAGGACTTGCATGTACACTGTACAAAGTAACAACAATATTGTAAGATGATCAGCTGCGAATGACTTAGCTGTTGTTGGAAATACAAAGATCTAAGACAACTCTGAAGGACTTATGATGAAAAATGCTATCCATTTTTCATCATAAGAATTGGTGTCTGAATACAAATTGAAGCATAACTTCTTTGTTTTTATTTTGTTTTTCTTGAGGCTTTTTTTTTCTATATTTTCTTTCACAACATTACTACTATGGAGATGTTTCGCATGACTATACACGTATAACCTAAAATGAAGTGTTTACCTTCTAAATAGGGGGAGGAGGACAGGAAGAGAGAGAATTTAGAACTCAAAAGTTTGAAAAATGAATGTTAAAAATTGTTTTTACATGTGACTAGGGAAAAATAAAATACTAAATTTAAGAGAGACAGACAGACAAGACAGATTTGGAAATTTAGCAAATTCCTCATGTCCAAGTAACCATTCTGCCCAGTCCCAAATCATTCCCCAAGGCACTTTAGGGGAAGTCACAGAATGGAAGGTGTGTTTAGCAACCAGGTCTTTCTGAAATCATCCTGCTTGTCATTTCTTACAGCATTAACAGTATTCCATTGCAATTATATACCACAACTTGTTCAGTCACGCCCTACCTGATGACCATCCCCTCAATATCCAATTCTTCGCCGCTACAAAAAATAAAAATAAAAACAAACAAAAAAAAACACCCCTGCAATAAATATTTTTGGACAAATAGGTCCTTTTCCCTTTTCTCTGATCTTTTTGGGATACAGACCTAGTAATAATATTGCTGGGTCAAAGGGTATGGAAAGTTTTATAGCCCCTTGGGCATAGGTCCAAACTGTTTCCAGAATGGTTAGACCAGTTCACAACTCTACCAATAGTGCATTAGTGTCCCAATTTTTCCACAGCCTTGTCAGCATTTTTCTTTTCAGTCATGTTAGTAATTCTAATAGTGGTGAGGTGGTGTCAAAGAGTTGCTTTAATATGTATTTCTCTAATCAGTGATTTAGTGTATTTTTTAGTATATTAGTGTACTTGGTGATTTAGAGTATTTTTTATGTGATTATAGATAGTTTTGATTTCTTCTGAAAACCGTTCATATCCTTTGACCATTTATAAACTGAGGGCTCTGATTTTTATTAATTTGGTTCAGTTCCCTATACATACATACACAGACACACACATAGATGCATAAATATGAGAAATGAGACCTTTATCAGAGACACTGGCTGCAAAAATGTCCAATTTCCTTTTTTCCTTATGATTTTGGTTGCATTAGTTTTGTTTGTGCAAAAGCTTTTTAATAATCTCATGTAATCAAAATTATCTATTTTACTTTCTGTAATCTTCTCTATCTTTTCTTTGGCCATAAACTCTTCCTTTACCACAGATCTGACAGGTACATCTTTCCATGCTCCCCTAATTTATTTATGATATCACCCATTATGTCTAATTCATTTCTCCATTTTTAACTTACCTTGGTATATGGCATGAGTTGCTGGTCTGTGCCTAGTTTTTGCCAAAATCCTTTCCAGTTTTCCCAACAATTTTTGTCAAATGTTGAGTTCTTACCCCAAAAGTTTGGATCTTTGGGTTTATCAAATACTAGATAGCTATGGTTATTTACTACTATGTATTGTATACCTAACCTATTCCACTGATCTAGCACTCCATTAGCCAATATCAGACTGTTTTCAAGATTACTGCTTTGTATTATAGTTTGATATCTGAAAAGCTAGTCCACCTTCCTTAACATTTTTCCTCATTGATTCCCTTGATATTCTTGACCTTTTGTTCCTTCAGATGAATTTTAGGAACATAAGAATTGTGACTATATTGCAAATTGCAAACTGAAAGCTTATAAATAAACCTCTAGTACACAATCCATTACCAAACTGGGGCTTGCTCAAATTAGTAAGGGTGAGATTTTCCCCAAAACCAAGAATCAGCTTTGTGCAGTACCTGAATCACTGCTATATCCCCATTGACTCCTCTCCTTTAGGTTCAACCATAACATGTTTCTCAATACCATACCAATTTGATTGAGTCATTTGACTAGTTTATAGCTCTTAACACATGTGTTAGAGAAGATGGGTGAGAGATTTGCAGGTAATTCTGCAAAAAGCTTTGTTCTTCAAAATTCAACTGCAAAGGAATAGTTCCTTCAGAATGGTTGTAAGAGTGACATAAAAAAATACACATGCTCTTTCTACCCATATTTACTCTGTTCATTTATGAAAACTGATTCTGTTGGTTTGCTTGAAGGAAAACAATGACAACTTTTTATTAAGTACCAAACTTTCTGGTCCTTGAGGATAGAGAAAAAAAGCCTGGAAGCGTAAAAAGGAAGATACAATTTTATAAGCCAGTAGACTTCTCAATGACTGGCAATTCTCAGGAAAATTTTTATTTCTCTCCAAAGCGTATTAAAATATTGGTTATTATTCTGGAGAGCAATCTGGAACTATGCCCAAAGGGCTATAAATAAGTGCACACCCTTTGACCCAGCAAAACCACTTCTAGGGTTGTATCCCAAAGAGATCACAGAAGTGGGGAAAGGGGTTATATGTACAAAAATATTTATAGCAACTCTTTTTGTGGTGGCAAAGAACTGGAAATTAAGGGGATGCCCATCAATTGGGGAATGTCTAAACAAGTTATGGTATATGAATGTTATGGCATACTATTGTGCTATAAGAAATGAGGAGCACACAGACTTCATATTTACCTGGAGAGAGTTATACAAACTGATGCTGAGTGAGAAGAGCAGAACCAGGAGAAATTTGTACACAATTACAGACACAATGTATGTGTGATGATCAACTTTGATAGACTGGACTCTTCTCAGCAATGCAAGGTTATAAGACAACTCCAAAAGACTCATAATGGGGGTGGCTAGGTGGCACAGTGAATAGAGCACCCGCCCTGGAGTCAGGAGGACCTGACTTCAAATCTGACCTTAGACACTTGACACACTTACTAGCCATGTGACTTTGGGCAAGTCACTTAACCCCAACTGCCCTCCAAAAAAAAGGGAAAAAAAAAGACTCATGATGGAAAGAGATGTCTACATTCAGAGAAAGAACTAGAAAGAACAGAATTTGAATTCAGATTGACACAAACTACCTGCTCTCTTTCCTTTTTTTGTTTGGTTTCGTTTCCTTTTTCCCATTGTTCACTGCATCGGTTACAATCCTTCTTTATAACCTGACTAATGTCTAATGTGAAAGAATTTGCAGATCCTATACTTGATTGCATGCTGCCATGGAGGGGTGGGAAGGGCCAGGGGAAAAAATTTGAAACTCAAGGGATTGTAGAACTGAATCTTGTAAACTAAAAGTACACAAACAAATTAATAAAGACAAAAAAATTGTTTATTTACATGTCACTAAATATTAAGGGGCCAAAACTATAAGCAGAAGAAAAAAGAAGAGAGATCTCCACTATATGTCTATGTTATCATATTTCAAGGTGAGGAGAAATCCCTAAAAATAGGTACATTACAAACAGCTGTGTCTCACATATATGGACTATGAAATAAGGCCTAGAGTCTACCAACTCTAAACTGGCACACCAACGTACCTTTCTCCCAGCTATGCCTATAACTCTGCCATCTTCTTGTGTCTCTCTGTCCCCATTACCAGAAATAGAACACATACCTGAAGCTCTTATTTCCTGGAGAAGCTCCCTCCAAATGTTCCAGCATGCTGCTAGAAATCATCCACTGTGTTGTGATGGTTGGCACCAAAACAAAAGTCATCTTGGAGCCTTCCAGGAGTGGAACTCACACTTGGTTTTTTCAATGAACTTATATGAATACTTCAAAAGCAGCTATCTGAGGAGGTAATCTGTCTCCTTCCTAAGACTACTAATGGATGGCGTTGTACATATTACTTAATAAATGATATAATCTCAAATCCAAATTCAACCTACAAAATCACTACAAGACTAAAAGGGTCCCTTGGCAATACCTCAAGTTCCCGTGCTGAGAAGGAACGAGTTAACTGTTTGAGTGAAGGCTAACATTTTATCAAGCCAATGGGGTGGGAAAGAACAGACTATCACCTTCAATTAGCAGCTAATCATGCCACATACTGAAACTAAACCTCTGATCATTCTGCTGGCAACCATACAATAACACAACTGAGACTCTCCCCCTAGAAAGCACTTGGTAAAAGTAGACAAAACAACTGCTCAGAGGGTGCAGTTTAGAGGCTAACAGAAAACTCTTGGCAGAACCAAAAACTATTTTTATATATGGAAAATTTTTGCATTTGCTGCCCTAATAAGGAAAGATAACCTTTTAAAATAAGAGCCTTCACAAAGTCACACATTCAGAGTGAAGGCAACATACTCCCTGCCAAAACACAGTTGCATGTATGCCTGAGATTGGCCCTTTCTTCTCAGTTCCTCTTAGCTTTTTGGATGCCTCATCCCACTCCCTAGGCCTGAAGAAGATAATGCCAATTTGTTTCCAAGCAGGACAATGGGAAAACTTTTTCCTTTAACTGAAAGCTACCAACCCAGGAAGGCCTACGATAGATGTATTGCAAAATCTGCAGAACCCTTGTTGTTTTTTTTCTTCCATCACACAGAGTATTCATGATATATAAGATACTGCCACAAGTATCCCCTTGTCCCCTTTATACTGGTCAAGAGTCAGTGAAAAAGTACATGCTTTAATACAATGAAATCTAAATCTACTTTCCGGAGAGTAACTTAGACTAAATGGGTTAACATTTCAAAAGGTTTGGGTTTGACATTTACACATAAACTTGTCAATTCACATTAAAACTAAGTCTGACAATTTTTTTAAAAATGGGAACCAGGTACACTGCCCTCCCCCTTTAAGCTGGAACATTAGAATAGATCTAAACCTATTGTCAAGTCATAACAGGAATTGGGTAGAGCAATTGTCTTTTTACTAGGGAAAAACTATTTGGGGATCTATAATTTGTAGGCATGGTTTATTAACTAATTACAGGAATTTACCAATACATGGATACTAACAAACGTGGTAAGGTTATCCAGAATTTTTCACTTCAAATATAAAATCAAATTTATCCTGGTTCTGAATGAATGTCTCTTCTACTGACCTTTCCTTTACCTATATATTGTAGAATGTGTGCATGCAATGATTCCTATCAGAACAATCTGTGACTTGCTTTGCATCTGAACTACACTCTGAAATTTGGTAGAGAAGTCATTAAATCTTTACTAGGGAGCAAAGGCCTTCATTTTGAGCTATTGCAACAGACAAATCTACAGAAATTTGCAGTTAAAGAAGTAAACTGATTGGTCCCTTTAAAGAGCTAATTCCCTCTCCCACCCAAAAAAAAATGCTACCATTATAGAAATGAAAAACTTTAATTGAGCAATTAGGAACTACAAAAATAAATTTTATTTTGCTAGATTTCATGTTAAAACACCTTAAGAAAATAAATGAGATTTTTAAAAATATAAAAGATAAATGTCCCTCCAAAAAAAAGCATTTTAAAAGCCCTCAATGTCATAACATTTTTCAAAACTTCAGCACCTATAAAATTAAAAATCCTCCTGTGAAATTTACAAAATTAAAATTGTCAAAGGAGAAATTATAAAGGTTACTCATTATATTCCAAATAACACTCATACTTCAATACTGAGAATATATAAGCTTACTGATGGTGTAGAATTTTTTCCCCACATTTGTTTATTTTCTTTTTAATTTATGAAATAAAACAAGAATTTCTATAACACAGTATAATTTTAAATAATGATTGCACATACAACTGAAAAGTTATTATGTACAACTTGCTATTTCTTTTAAATATATAATTAAGTCATCCCTCTGCCCTCCCCCACACCCTAGAGATGGCTGCCATTAGACACAAATAGGAGTGAGTGAGTGTGTGTGTGTGTGTGTCTGTGGGTGTGTGGGTGTGTGTGGGTGTATTCTATACAGACTTCTATTTATCAGTTCTTTTTCTGGATACAGATAGCATCTTTCTTCACATGTCCTTTATAGTTAATTTGGATATTTATAATAGCCAAAATGACTTCCTCATTCAATGTCGTTCTTAAAAACAGCATTTCTGTTACTGTATACAACATTCTCTTGTTTCTGTTCATTTTGCTCTTCATTCTTTCATGCAATTCTACCCAAGTTTTTCTAACATCACCAAGACCTTCATTTCTTATTGCACAATAGTATTCCATCACAATCATATACCACAATTTTTTCAGTCATTCCCTAGTTGATGGGTATCCTTGCAGTTTCCAGTTCTTTGCCACCATAAAAAGAGTTGTAAAAACATTTTAGACCATATAGATTCTTTTCCTCTTTCTCTAATCATCTTTGGAAATAGATCTACTAGTGCAATTCCAATTTAATAACTCTTTGGGTGTAATTCCAGATTGTTCTCCAAAATGACTAGATCAGTTCACAATTCCACCAATAAGGAATTAGAGTCCCAATTTTTCCACATCAGGGCAGCTAGGTGACTGACCCTGGTGTCAGGAGGACCTGGGTTCAAATCCGACCTCAGACACTTAACACTTATTAGCTATGTGACCTTGGGCAAGTCACTTAACCCCAATTGCCCTGCCTTCCCCCCTCAGAAAAAAAAAGACAAAAAAAGCACCAATTTTTCCACATCCTCTCCAACACTGGTCCCTTTCCCCTTCAATCATTTTAGACAATCTGGTAGGTCTAAAATGATATCTCAAAATTATTTTAATTTGTATTTCTCTAATCAATAATGATTAAAAGCATTTTTTCATATGACTATAAATTGTTTTGATTTCTTCACTAGAAAACTGCCTGTTTATATCCTCCGACCATTTTCCAATTAGGGTATGACGCATAGTCTTATAGATTTGGCAAAGCTCTTTATATATTTGAGATACAAGATTTTTATCTGAAAAAAATTATCTATACATTTTTCCCTAATTTTCTGCTTTTCTTCTGATACTGGTGACATTTGTTTTATTTGTTAAAAAACTTTTAAATTTAACATAATCAAAATTATCGATTTTAAACCTAACTTTGCCCTCTAACTCTTCTTTATTCATAAATTGTTCACTTATGCATAAGTCTAATAAGTAATATGTTCCATTTTCCTCTAATTTTCTTATAATATTGTTCTTTAAATCCAGGTCATGTATCCATTTTGACCTCATCTAGGTAAATGGTGTTAAGATATTGGTCCACGCCCAGTTTCTGTCATACTGCTTCTCAATTTTCCCAACAATTTTTACCAAAAAAATGAATTTCTTTTTTTTTTGAGGGGGGGGGAGAGGGAGGAAGGCAAGGAAATTGGGGTTAAGTGATTTGCCCAAGGTCACACAGTTAGTGTCAAGTGTCTAAGGGCACATTTGAACTCAAGTCCTCCTCACTCCAGGGCCTGTGCTCTATTCACTGAACCACCTAGCTGTCCCCAAATAATGAATTCTTACCTCAAAATCTTACGTCATTACCATTTATCAAATACAAGGTTATTATATTTATTTGCTGCTGTAAATTGCATGTCTACTCTGTTCCATTGATCTACCTTTCTATTTCTTATCATATAGTTTTGATAATTACTGCCTTATAATACAGTATAAGATCTGGTACTGCTAAACCTCCTTCCTTTACATTTTTTTTAAAATTTTATTATAGTTTGCATCATTCATTTCAACAAGATTTTGAGTGACATATTTTCTCCCCGTCTTTCCCCCGCCCACCACCCCAAAACAGCCATCCCAGTGTGTCCCTCCTCCCCCAGTCTATTCTTTCCTATGTCACTTTTTGGTAGGGCAGGATGGATCCCCCAACTGCAGTGCCTGTGTATCTCGAGTTCCAGTTGGATGTAGTCAATAATAATAATAATAATTGCATAGATAGATAGATAGATA
>CM053584.1:134784355-134813153 GCA_028627135.1 Pseudochirops cupreus | reverse complement strand
AAAGAGGCCCAAAAAGCCAATGAGGAAAAGAATGCCTTAAAAAGTCGACTTTGCCAGATGGAAAAAGATTCTCAAAAGCATTCTGAAGAGAATAACTCCTTCAAAATTAAAGTGGAGCAAATGGAAGCAAATGACTTTATCTGATTTCTGTGTGTGTGTGTGTGTGTGTGTGTGTATGTGTGTGTGTGTGCATGCGTGTAGTCATTCCTTTACAGTGTTGTAGTTATTGCATATATTGTATACAGTTATCCCTTCTACACTGGGGTTAGAGATGCAGCACCCCTGTAACCTGGAAAATCCTTGTAAAATTTTTAGCTCTCCCTTAATACCAAAGAAGAAGTATGAATTTTTTTTCTTTTTCTTTCATCGGTGTTTATAGTACCTTACTGTAAAATTTCGGTTAAGTATTTGGTCAAAGACTCTGTGTCATCTGCTAGCCTTCATGTGTCATCTGTGGCTCCTGCAAAACTCCCCAAAACTTCCCAGTTAATTTCTTATGCCAAACCACAATATATCAATACCATGATAGGAAATATCTGTATATTGTTTTCTTGGCTCTGGTTACTTTACTGTAGCAGCAGCAGCGACACCCCAGTAAAACCATCTCAGCAAATGGGCTTAAACTATTTTGAGGATAACTGACAGGCTTCAAATCTGTCATTGAGTTAAGAGGATATGAAGACCCCCCCCCAAGCATGTGAAGATTTCCCCTGGCAGAATGGGCAGATGAAAACAATTTGTTCCAATGGCCAAGCTGAAGCAGGCACAGTGGTGCATTTAGAGCTTGGGAAGACATCAAAGATACCAAGGTCATCCACTCCATCCTGCACCATCACCAGGTGTCACGACTTTTGTCTTGCCAGTGAACTTGGATGACTGAGGAAGAGAAAATGAGGTCAACAACTTCGTGCAACTCTACCTCACTTAAATCTAACTCATAGGCAAGTCAAGACATTACCATCAGATGTCATTGGTCTTCTTGGAAAATGAAGGATAAACAACAACTTTAGAGAACTGAAGCTCCCCTTTGGTCTGAGATAACTGCCCTGATTATATTCCACTGCAGGCTTCAGTCAGCTGGAGGCTGGAACTGGGACCCCAGTTCATACCTGGAGTCAGAGCTACCCAACTGCTACTTGCTTCTGAACTTGCTCCCTGCTATTCACACACTCTAAGGACCTCAATCACTCTTCCCACTCAACCACTCAATCACCCCTTGTCACAAGGTGTATTCCTCAGTCTACTTCGGATCTGTGAATGGCCTGAGACTGAGCAGTGAGCAATAAAGCTACCAGTTGGTACCTGTTACAGCACTGTGCACAAATTCAGTTCCCTCTATGCCAAATCTGGGCCCTCTACTTGCCCAGGTATATAGCCTCTCTCTACATGTAGAGGTCCTGGTTAGACCCCATTCCTAGGGTACCTAGAATAATCTGTCACTCTATTCAAACCTAGGCAAAAAAAAAAATGACTTGTGATTTTTTTTTAATTTCTCAATCAACATTTGGCCTGATATATTTTCTAAATATATCTGGCAGAATTTGGGGACTGCTGCTTCACCATCTTGGCTCTCCCTAATGGCTCTGTTATAGATTCTTGTTGAATTGAAATGAATTATAATTTGTACTTTACATAATTACTGCCTTACATTATCAACATCTAAGGCACCTTTATCATCCAAAAGTCTGTCAGGAGATTTATAATCATTTTGGTCCAAGATTTACCAGATTATTTTATTTGTGAATAGTCTTTTTCACAAAAAGCACATTTAAATGCATCAGAATCTGAGCTTTCTTAAATACTGATAGGATCATTTAATGAAAAATAAGATCACAGGGAATTATATTTGAAATTGCAAGCATTTTTAAAGTCAAATCATTTTCTCATTTGGATTTCTGGTTTTATTTAGTTTTGCTTTGTTTGTTTTAAACTTGCAGGCCTTAAAATTATTTCCAATATATCTTTGAAACTTATTTTTAAGGACGAACAGTTTTTCTTTTCTTATGCAAATACCTGATGATTTCCTTTTATAAAAAACCCTTTTCTACTGTAATCAATTCTTAAAACCAAAGTGAAAAGATAAGGAGAGAGGTAAAGATTTTCCCACGTTTACTGGTAGATAAAATAGGTGCAATTTCACTTACATTGCAGTAAGAAATGATCACAAAGGATGTCCAGAGGAGCATCTGGTGAAAATACCAACATTAAATGTTTAAATGACATGAAAGTCTAACAAGGAATTGGGGAAGTTGAGTGCACAGTGGATATTTACAATTTTGAAACAAGCCACCAAAAACTGAAACTGATCTATTGCTTCAACAAATATAAGGAAAAAGAAAATAGTATATTTAAACTTATTTCTGCAGAACCTTTTTGCAAAAACAATTTTGAAAACCATCACTACGAAGAATTAACCTTTGTGCACACTTAAGTATTAGCTTTTAAAAAAAAAATTCCACTAACTTTTGAAAGATACAAATTATTAGTGTATAGCATACAGAAGAACTACATGCTTTACTTGGGCAAAATCTCACAATTTATAATGAAAGCTTAAACCGTGATGTTAGAAAAACTCAATTTTCAGTAAGTTTTTGTTCTAAAACTCTTCCACATTACCCCTGCTACCCGGTCTGCTATAGAGGAATTTTAGGGCATTCACCACACAGTAATATACCTACTCCCATAAGACAATAACAACATCTGATTAAAGAAGTCAAATTCTTTCTACAAAACTGATGCTATGACCTTCTTTCACAAAAGATACAAGTAAAAACAAACGAATAAATGAAACTGAAGATTGAAACGCTTTTACCCCTAGAAAGAAGGAAAAGCTGTTCCATACCTATTAAACAACTTATTCCAAAGAAAGGATTGGATAGAAGAGAGAGACTCAATAATGAAAAAGTTCCACTTTAGGAAAAAATGCACCAGGAAGAGGAGAATGGCTAAGACTAAGGAGGTGGAGTCATTCCTAGTTTCACGACTTAAAAATTAAAAATGAAAACTTCTTCGTTTTAAAGTACATGTACAAGCAACCCAAGATTATGACACTTAACAAATGGGAGGAAACTGAATCCCAGGATTCTGAAAAGAGTTTTGCCTTTCGGTCTGAGTTGGGCAGCTAAGAATGGGACTTGGAATTTCCCACTCCTAATTCTAAGCTTAAGGAATTTTACAGCTGAAAAGCAAACAAGTTTACATTCCCCTATTTTCTGAAAGGCATAGTTTAACATCTAATTCTCTTAAAAAGAAAAAAGAAAGCTTCTTTAAGAAATAAAAAATAACTTCCTTATCATACTTTATCATACCTAAAATGCAAAATAGGAGGGGGAGAAGGCCTCTACCCCAGCAGGCTCACTGGATCTATGTCACATTGATTTATAACAGTTATTTCTAAGGAAGACAAAAAAAACACACAGATGCAAACAATTACTCTATTTTTGTAGGCAACAAGTGAGGTGGGTGGTAACTGAGAAATTTTGAAAAATCCTGTCACAATATTCTGCTTTTTCTTAAGTAACCCTCATCACACAACAAACGCTTGCCACATCAGAGAATTTCCAGGGCCTGAAGCGCCACTTTGATTCCAGACCGCTGCGGGCATTAGCGGGGACGTAATTAGGGTAAAAAGTTCAGCCACAGTTCCATGTCTAGAGTGCTGCCAGAAATAAATTTCCTCTCCCATTCACTGGTTTCTACTGTACCCTCCCTGAGAACCATATTGAAAACACATTTATCTTTGTAGAGTTTGTTCCTCTTCTAATTAACTTTATGGCGTTTACAGTATTTAATAATTTAAAACGGCTCCAATGGCAACAGTTTTGCCTGTAACAGTTGAGCTGCATCTCCATTTGTCCTGTGCTGCCACTGCATTTGACAAGTCATTCAAGAAAGGTATGCACCACAGCTGTTTTCATCTAGATCTCCAGTCAACATAAACTTGGTTTTTATTTCTTTCTCTCTGAAAGTACGGATGAAACTGGCAAACAGGCTGAAATGTTGAAAAACTGAAAAGTTTCCAGGCAAAGTGAAAGAGAAATTAGAAAATGACTAACTGAAAGTAATATAAAATTATACAACTTTTTAACAGAAAGTGCAATTATTGTCTTTACTTTAGCCCTAAAACATATACTTGTCTCTCTCTAGTTTTACCAGCATCATATAGGCTCTTGGAAACTAACAAAGTCAAATGAGATTTGGGGTAATTTTCTCACAGAATCTTGAAGGCCTAATCAGATACAGCATTTCTCTGAGAAACAATTATTCTGGCTTTATATGTACACCCATGCTTATCAAAATATTTAAAATGTCATATGTAAGCAATTATATTAAGATGAAAATAAACAAATCCTTATAATGATTCTTTTTCTCAACTACAAAATTAGAGAATAACACATTTTAAATATTTAGCAAAGTAGCTTCAAAACATTTAGAAACTTAAGAAAAATTGGTTTTAAAAGTAGCAATGACATGTTTAAACCTTAGCTTGTGAAATTAATTGGGACTGCTGTCCTTACAGACTCAGAAAGATCATTTTGCCTTTCTCAGCTTTCTTCCTATAAAAATGATACCTAAAAGTCCTTATATGCTGAAACTATGAAAGACTTAAAAGCTAGGCCACAAAACAATGTTCTTTATAGTATGGTATTTTCGCTGGTTTCTTTACAAACTACAAGAACAAAGAGATCTTATCAAATTCTTTTTTAATGCTACTCTGTATACTGAAAAATGGTTAATAACTGGATGCATGGGAAGGTCCTTGCAATGTACTCTATAACAATCTCTTTTGGGAGGTGCTACACAGTAGGTGAAAAAAGGGGTTTTGCTCACATTCATCTATGCATTCAAATAATCACCCATTTCTAGAATGGATTCTTTCTATAAACAGACTGCAAAACTCTTCCTCTTGCTTCCAGGTGCAGCCCCCTCCATGATGCCTTCCCTAATCTTGTCAGTCAGACATGCTTCCATCCTCCTATCATACCTCATGGCACTCTGTTTGACTTCTCTGTACTTCCTGCTATTCTAAGTTGAAGTATAGATTGTATTTATACTCTTCCACCCAAACAGAACATGAGTCCCTTAGGGGTATGGACTATGTCTTTCATTTTTGCATCCCCAGCAATTAATACAGTGATGTATACAAAGAGGTTTCTTAATATGTGTTTGTTAAACTGAATTTCTTTTTGTGGAAATCTGTCTTCCACCCTAGAATTACAATAGCAAAGAACACTATTTCTAACAAATAATCCCCAATAGCAATTGGACAACAGCACTGGGTTTCAAGGTCAGTTGATATATGGACATATGGAAAGATATTTAAATATGCTCAATAATTTGAATACCAGATGTAACTGCAGAATTCACAATAAATCAGAACCATCCAAATTCCCAAAAGAGAAGGGTCAATAGGGAACAAAGAGGAAGTAAGATATAAGGATTGTGTGGCTTCTCTACTAGAAATTCAGTCTTCATCCATTTACAACACTAAGATAGGTATACCAGTGTTTCATTTATAGGCACAGTCATCAGAAGAAGAAATCATTACAAAGGATATAAAAACAAATATAATATTACATGCCTTACTTCCCAGGTCACTATATAAAACTAAAACCTTGTAAACAGCAACTTACCCATTGTTACAATTGAGGCCAGATGAGTAAAAAATAACACCCACTGATGTTGCTGCTTCAGTACTTGCTCAAACCTGTGTTCACGAGGTGATTCCATTTCAATTCAAACAAAAGAAGTATTAAAAGTAGATAACATTGTAAAAAGTGTGGAAGTCTGTTTATATAAATTTATATAAATAATATTATAACTTAATATTACAATAATATAGGGTAAGTTGTATGCATTGCTTTAATGCAGTTGTACGTGGAATCCATAACAGAGAAGTAATTGAATCAATAAAAAAAATTAGGACATGACTTACTATATCAATATCATTGTACTTCAGAGTACATCAACCAAGTATCATCAAATATGTAACTCTTACATCATCCAAAAGAACAGGGTATGGTGGGACAGCTAGGTGGTGCAGTGAATAGATAGTACCATGATTCCACCTGGAGTCATGAGGACCTTAGTTCAAATCCAGCCTCAGACCCTTAACACATACTAGCCATGAGAGCTTGGGTAAGTCACTTAACCCCAATTACCTGGGCTTCTTCCCTCCAAAAAGCAAAAAAAAAAAAAAAAAAAAAAGGCTGGGGGGAAAAAATTACAAATTGGTAAGGATTCTGGTTTGGTTTTTTTTAACGGTTAAATGAATTTTTTAAAATTATTCATTCTCCTACACTCAAGAATGACTCACACTATCAATAATGTCTCATTTCAAGTAATTTAAATATACAGGAAAGCATACAAGTTTTGTAGTCAGAGGACCTGGGTTCAAATTCCATTCAGATAATATTTGGTTAACCATGGGCAATTTAATTAACTTCACTATGCCTCAATTTCCACCTCTAAAATTAGAAAGTTCAATTAAATAACCTCTGAAGTCCCTTTTGGCTCTAAATCTATAATACTATGATCCCTACGAAAATCTAAATTTATAAAAAATTAATTTGAATGAATTACTGAGTGATTATTCACTTACAGGCAGCTGGATGCCACAGTAAAAGATAACAATAAGCCTAGAGGCAAGAAGACCTTAATGTAAACATAGCCTCTGATACTTGCTAGTTATGGGCAAGTCACTGACTGCTTCAGTTTCCTCAATTATAAAATGGTTATAAGAAAACAATCCAGCTCCCTGGGGTGCTGTGAGGAGAGAACTGCAAAGTGCTAAGCATAGTGCCTGGCACATAGTAGGTGCTTAATGAATACTTGTTTCTTTCCTTAACAAAAGAGTTGTTTTACAAAAATTATCTTAAAATCCTTGAAATATCAAGTTTTCTTCAGCATGTTAAATTTATAGTTCTTCCCATAGCTTTTTTTGTAACCCCTTCCACTTACTTTGTTACCCTGGGCATTTATTTCACTTAACTTGTCTAGGACCCAGTCTTTATTTCTGTGAAATGAAGAGATTAAGACTAGATGATCTGTAAAATACCTACCAACTTCACAACAATATGTTTTCAGGTTCTATTTTCCAAAAACCCACAGTAAACACTTTTCATGGAGACATGTTCTTCATAAAAACAGTAACAATCTGTAGCTGCCTGGGAGTTTAATAACAACAATCTCCAAGAACACACCAGGGATTTGCTGATTCCAGTGCCTTCAAGGGACTTGGTTCATGGTCACTACAGTCCCCAAGTCAAGATTTCACTAAGTCATGACTACTTGCAGAGAATGAGAAGGTCTAGAAAGTCAAGTGACAATACTGGCTCTCTGGCATAGCTCACAGTGTAATTATTTATGAGGATTACACCGATATTCTCACAAATACTCATTTGTAATCACCAATATTTCTTTTCCTACAAATAACGTGTTAAGCAATGCCTTTTAAAAAGCTGAGTATCCTCGTGGTATAGTGAAAAGAACAAAGGATTTGGAGTAAGAGGACCTGGATCAAATCTCCACTCTTCCATCTGCTACCTTTGCAAATGAAAATAAGTCAATGAACTTCAGTGGACCTACTTCCTCCTCTGTAATAACCTCCAAATTTGTAAAATACAAATTACTAAAGTTTTCTTGCTTAAAAATAATGGACAGAAAGTGTAACTGAACTAATCACAGACCTGAGACAATGTCACAATTACTGCTAAATTTCTTTAAAGCTCAATGCAAGAAGATCATTAAAATCAAGCAATTCTCAACAACAGCAAGCAACCTGTGAGCAAAGCAGTTACCAGCTAAACAACAGCATAGTTTAACGACCCTTTGAACGTGTCAGTCACACGGCAGTTATACACTGCTAAGGTCTCAAGGAAGCTTTCCATGATCCAAGTTACAGTGTCCCATAGAGCCATAAAGCCTTGATAGATATCTGTCTGAGGACAAGTCAATTCACACCCCTAGCCCCTTTGGCCAAATAAACTGTCAGGATACATAATTAACAAGATTTAGCAAGGCTTTTTACTGGCTAACACGGAGAGTCATGTAATCAATGAAGCTTTCTCTACAGAATTACTGGGAGGAAAAAAAACACTTTGAAAATTTACATGGGGTTTCTGTAATGGATTTCTAAATTCACCCTTTCAACACTTAATCTGTCTTTTAAGATGCTCACAAAACTCAACATTGCAACTCTTTATGGTCCAATGTGGCTCCCCACACCCTCTCCCATCAGAAGCAGAGCAAGCGTGCCTTGGTGGAATTCCACAAAGACAGAATTCACGCAGATGTTCTTCCCTTTTGGGTTTTCCTTTAATTTGCAAATCTTGTAATCTAAGCCTGAAGTTGACTGAACCGACATCGAAACCAGCAAAGCGGCAGCAGCCAAGAAACGCAATCTGTTTTCCATTTATGTGTCAAGACTGCATCCTTTTTGGTGGTTGAAAAAAACTGTTATTTTGAAATGATTATGTAGAAAAACCATGCAAGCCTTTTTAGTTGTTTTATGAACTTAGTTCTAGATGGAAAACTTGACTTTATAAGGGGGAAAAAAGCATCTTTAGTTTGAGTAAATGGTTTGAAACCTAAATTGTAGTGTACAAGGCAGAATACTTAACAACTTGAAAACTTACGTCTCCAGTTTCATCAAACTATAGTTAGTGAAGGTTTCTGCAGGGGTCAGTAAAGCTAGACTTTGTATAACTGATGTCACCTTAAACTATGGCTCTGGCAAAAGTATTTGAAGAGAAATGAAACTGTCTTCCAGTGCAGTGTATTAGGAAGAAAGCTATCAGTCCAGTTCAAAGGGGAACATTATCCAAAGATGTATTTATTCTATTGGGTATTTGCCACCACTTTTCTTAATCTTCTTATTCCCCTGCCCAATGTAACATGAGCTTCCTTGGGGGATATAAACAAATTACCACCTTCCTACGAGAGCAGAGGGTCCCTATTCATCTACAATGATCTACCAGATTTGGCACGGTGAGAGACCAAGAGTCTTGGTTGACCTGTAGCCCAGAAACTCAGGAGGGCCACAAATAGATTATCCTTGTAGTTGGAAAGAATGGCCAACAGAAGCCCCATTGGGAGAAGTAAAAAGGTTTCCATGCACCGCTCATTCTGCATCCAAACAATCAACAGATCAATGAATACTTACTTAGCAACCTCAGTGGGTGAAGGACTAAACTGAATGCAAGAGACACAATCACAAACTAATTTATTAAATGTAATAATACTGCAAAGTGGAGTGTCAAAGTTGAAATACAAGAAGCCATAGCAATGGTTGACTATCATCCCATACAGGAAAATGTCAAGATTTTTTTAAAGACTTTTTTCAAAAACACAAGATATCATTCCTCGGATTAATAGAGTGATTCTGTTAAATTTCTATACAAATTATCTAAAGCTTTCTAAGTCTGAGCAGCTTGTCACAGGCACGCAGAACTACTGCTCTGTAAGTATTTGTACAGCAAGAGATAGCAAGAAGTTTCTCCATTCTCCTGATGCAGTGAATATATGATATGCCCTAAACAGAAAGAGGAGGTAGCCCCAAGACAAGCCTGAAAGCAAAGCCAGTTGACCCTCTACACTGAAACTCTGAAGGTCACTCTAAACTGTGTCTGGGCACGAATGCAGTGTGTCCAGCCAGCTTACTCTGATAATTACTTAGGAATATTCCCCAGATATAAAGTGAATAGCTGTCAAAACTATTAGAAAAGGAAAAAGTCTCAGCAAGAAAACAGATGGTAAGTGTTCCAACAGTCTCTTGATTTCCTTTTATTGAAGAGTTTTCAATACCTATACTTAAGGGTGAGCGTTCAAAGACTAGGGTAACTTCTCCCCCCACATGACTTCTATTAAAGTCAGACAGCATCATGTGGTCAAAAAAGACATGCAGTTTTTGGAACAGAGTTTCTACATGAAACATACAACCTATCAATTAGGAAAACAGCTGCAGAGTTCATACCATTTTAATAAACTTGTGGTCAAAATTTTCTTGTTGGTAACAAGTTGGGGATAAGACATTTCGGTACTAAACCTTGCACACACAGGCCCAACCCTTTCACACCTCAGCACCACACATGCAAAAATTGCCTAACTGAATATGATCAGTTGAAAGCTCTCAATGCAAAAGATATATTTAAAGCTATGTTTCATGGGAAAGTTGTTTTCACTTATAAATAAATACAAAAAAGAAAAAAATCTGCCCTTTAATAATACATCTAATTTAATGATCAAAAGCATTACAAATATGCATATTATCTCATATGCAAATGGAAAATCAGAGCACTGAATAGAATTACTAAGAAACAAGCTAAGGCGACAGAACAATTCACATTTCACATGATATACATAATACTGGCAGAGGAGACAAAATATAAATGATGGAAAATGTTAGGATGGATTGTTTAGGAACACTTAAGTCACTGTTAGAACTGAAAATTGATCTAATAATTGTGAGGAAAAGTTGGAATAAGATAAAGAAATGTTACTAAATCCTCAAACTATTAAGTATACAATGAAGTTAAAGCCAACAGGAAAGAGTTAACATACATGAAAATGTTTAGGGCAACATTTTTGAAATAGCAAAAACCTGAAAGGATAGTGTCCACTGATTAGGGGGAGTGGCTGAACAAATTGTGGAATAATTATATGTGATAATATTACTTAACCATACAAAACAAAGTATACGGATTCAGAAAAAATTAGGAAGATTTATATAAGAGTTTACATATTGATCATAATAGCATAATGGGGAAAAAAAACAATGAAAGAACATTCAACTCAGAGTAATGCAATGACCGATCATGATTTCTGAACTCAGCAGAAGGTTTATAGACAACAGATACAGAATGAATCATACATCGTCAGCTGTCAATATGATGGTTTGTTTTGATGAACCTGAACACAGTTTACTGCCATTCTAGGAGGGTGAGAGTAGAAGGAGTAGAATCATTTGAAATTGACAGTGACATTAAAAAAAAAAGGACTCAAACTCATTTCACAGAAAAAGGACAAAAAAAAATCAGATCAAAAATTTTCTTAGAAAAAACACATAGCCTATTTTAACCACTAAATTAGATTAAATTTAATGCCTATAATCCACCATGCCATATAATCCACTATGCTAGACAGCAGAGATACAAAAACAAAAATGAAAGTCACTGAACTCAAAGAGCTTATATTCTACTGAGGAAATGTATGTAATTTCAGTGAAAATGCAAATTTTGTGCTGAAGATTTTCATCTTGTAGATATAATATTATTGGGCTTGAGGTGAATGTTTTGTAGTATCAAAAATGAGAGCAGGATATGAAGAAAAATAACTTTTCAATTCATAGAACTATCACTGAAACAAAATCACAGTAATGCTGGAACAAAAAGAACAAAAGAAACAGATATGGGCTCTATGATTTCAACTAGAAAGAGAAAGTGTCTGTTGTTGTCTTCTTAGGCAAAACAAACACAAAACAAAGTAGTAAAATGGAGTGGAATGGTTTTAAACTCTCGAAACATCAATGAACAAGCACAAGAGTGCCTCGTTCAAAGTCTATCCCTCAGCCACCATACTACTGTATAGCCTTAGGCAAGGTACTTCATCTCTCTGGGCCTCTGTTTTCTCAATTCTAGGATGAAGGGATTAGACTAGATGGGTCACTGCCAATTTTCCATCTATGATCCTATAAATCCAGTCATTTAAGAGACAGGGTAGAGTAGAGGATAGAAAGCCAGCCTCAAAGCCAAAAGACCTGGGTCCAAGTTCTACCACTTACATATTGGTTATATAACATCGGTAAGGTCAAATAACCTTTCAGTGCTGAACATAATTCTTTAAGACTCTATGTTGATTCTGTGCTATAAGAAATGATGAGGAGGCTCATTTCAGAAAAGCCTAGAAAGAATCACATGAACTGATGCAAACTGAAGTGAACAGAAAAAGAACACCACACAGTAACAGCAATATTGTATGGTGAATAATTGTCAATGACTTACCTATTCTAAGCAATACAATGATCAAAGACAATTCCAAAGGACTCATGATGAAAAATGCTAACCACATTCAGAGAACACTGATGAAGTCTGAATGTAGATCGAAGAATACTATTTTTCACTTTATTTTTTTTCCTTTGGTCAGTGTCTTCTTTCACAACATGACTATATGGAAATACATTTTGCATGATTGTATAATCTGTATCAAAATGCTTATCATCTCATGGAAGGGGAAGTGAGAGAGGAAGTTAATTTGAAACGTAAAATTTTTCAAAATTATTTTTACATGTAATTGGGGGAAATAAAATACTATTTTTTAAATTATATTTTTTAAAGGCTATAAGTTGTAGGGATGCTGCTGACCCTCAATGACAGAACTCTTTCACTAAAGAGTTTCTTATACCCCGGAAACTGCAGTCCCTCTTCCTAAGTGTTAGGAATTGTACTAAGCTCTAGAAACACAAAGGAAAGTAGAACAGTCCTTATCTTCAAGGAACTTAAATTCTAATGAAGAATGACATCCTTCTTCATTTGATCCCTTTTTAAATGAAGGACTTTCCTACTTCTCAAAAAAAAAATCATTCTCTAATTTTTTTACAATCTATCATTTTAAGAATACAAGAAAAAAGAGGCAAATCCACAAGAAAACTCAAACCCATATAAGTTTTGTTTCTAAAAATGGATAAATCCATGTCAAAGTACTTAAGGATTACTGAAAGACTAAGCAGTTAAAAAAAGAACCTGAACAAGCCTAATACTCAGGAAATTCCCAAGATGAAGGTATCAGAAACTGCTCTTTAAACAAAAGTACAGGGAACAAACTTATTTATGAATACTTGATGAAAACTAACGTACATTTTGCTATAAAAAGCATTGGATTTCTTTACAGAGTACTGAAAATAATATAGTATCTCCAAAAATTAAATTAAGATATCCCTGACAACTCCACCTTCTCTCCTCCCCCTGTTTCTTCCTTTATATCTCTATTTTGAGAGGTACCCATTTTCTTGGGTACAGGATTGAGGGGAGCTGGTGAGAAGAAAGGAAAAAAGGAAAGAATGGCAAAGTAACCTTATAGCAATATGAAGCCTTTACAACTTCTTGTCACATGACTAATATGTAAATATTTTGAATGACTGCATATGTATAACCTACATCAAATTTCTTGCCTTCTTAATGAGGGGGGATGGGAGGGAAGAATTATTAAAAAATTTTTTATTAAAATTTTTTAAAACAAATGTTAAAATTGTTTTAACAGTTAATCAGGGAAAAAGAAAATATAAACTTTTGGAGGGGTTTTTTTTTGAAGGTAGTAAGGCAATGCAATTGGGGTTAAGTGACTTGCCCAAGGTCACACAGCTAGTAAGTGTTAAGTGTCTGAGGTCAGATTTGAACACAGGTTCTCCTGATTCCAGGTCTGGTGCTCTATTCACTGTGCCACCTAGCCGCCCCAATATTAAACTTTTTTAAAAAATTTTAAAAACCAACAACTTCTTGTCACCACACCTATACTAATATACAGGACTACATATGACTACCGCTAGCACTGCTCCCTCTCATAGTACTGGTTTTTGCCATGAAGAAAATGCGAGGTAATATGCCACCATGATACAAATATATTTCCACTGTACAAAGTAACTACAAATATCCCTTTTAAAAAATATAATAAGCAGAGAAAAGTGCAGATTATACTACTTTCAAGAATAACAAAAATCATGATTATATCTATAGATGCAAAAAGAGCCTCTAACAAAGTGTACCAACAATTCCTATTTAAAAAACACTAGAAAACATAGTAATGAATAGACTATTCTTTAATGTGGTAAGTAGTATATATCTAAAACAATGGACCATTATCTATAATGGAAATTACCTAGAGGCTTTTCCAAACAGAACAAGGGTAAAGCAAGGATGCCCATTGTCACCACTACAAATTTACATGGAGACAGAAATGCTAGCTATAGTATGAGAAGAAAAAGAAAATAAATGAGCATAGGCAAAGAGGAAACAAAATTATTGCTTTTTGCAAATAATATGACAGCTTATGTAGAGAACCCTAGAGTTAACAAAATTACTAATTGAAAATATCTCTTCAGCAAAATTACAGGATAGTTTTAAAAACTGACATATATCATCGGTATTTCTATAAATTATCACCAAAACCTAAAAGGATGAGATAGAAAAATGAATTCCATTTAAAATAAATAAATATTTTCCTTATGAATTTAGAAACTGAGGCATTTGGAACATATAGGCCTAATATTTATCATCTATAGCTCCTCTCAGTATTCCTTTTTATGTTTTGAATGTTTGTTTTTTGTCTGATAATGTTCATTGCTTCTGCTGCGCTTTTTGGATTCATTTGATGCATAGTAAATTTTTTCCAGCCCCACATTTTTATCCTGTGTGTCTTTGTTTTTTAAATGTGTTTCTTGTAAGCAACAGATTATGTAATTTTGTTTTCTCATTCAATCTGTAATTTTTAAAATTTTCTTGGGGAGGTAGAAAATAAGCATTATTAAGCACTAAGTGCTTAAGCACTGTGCTATCGGCTTTATCCATATTATCTCATTTGGTCCTCAGAGGTAACAAGTTGCTCAGCACTGTATGATATAAATACCTTAATGGTGTTTTTCACACTTATTTTGACTTCTCTAGAACCAGTAAGATTGGCTTGTCTCAGTTCACCACTGTCAAGAGAAACTCTGACACTGTCTCACATGGCCTTGCTTTCAATTGCTGACAATGGAAAAGGGCTGCAAAAAAAAGCAAGTCCAAGCAACTGACTGAGCTGTTATCCTCTATGTGTGTCACTATAAAGACAAGGACACCACTTGTGTCTTGTAGGGGATCTTTACCACGTATACAAATATAGCTGAGCTTCTTCCTTCACTTAAGTACCTCCTGCTGTGGAAATCAAGCCCTGGTACTCCAATTTTTAAGGGCATTCAACAAAGGAAATATCCTCTTGAATCTGCCTCTGATGAGCTATGGCTATCTTCTGTAACAGCACCTGTGCCAAGTAAATGCTCTTACTATGTTACTACACCAAATATGGTACATGACGTCCCATAATCTCCAAGCATGCTCCTCTCCAGACTCAGATATTTTTATACATTACACACATATAAATACATACATATACACACACATAAAGATATATGTTAAATAATGAACATACACACACACACACACACACACTCACACATGAATGACAGTTCTATTTTCACTTCTTTTATACAAGATTATTAAGAGAAATTAGGATGCCTGGTGCACTGCCCCAAGCTTTTAAAGTCAGCTTCACGGAAGGCAACAAAAGATTTAACCATATTCTACCTTGATTTAAGGACTATTAAGGTAAAACAAGCTATTTAAAACAAATTAATAGCTTTTAAAATAAAAATATAAACAGATCCTAAAATGATCAATTTAACATTTCTTCTCTAGAACTGAAAAATTTTTTTAGCTAAATGTCTGCAAATCTTCAACAGAAAGCCAAGACAAAAAGGTGCTATACTCCCCCTTTGCCAGGTAACTATTACTCTAACAAATTCTTAGCAATCTTTGTTTTGCAATCAATCAATATGCATTTAATAAATGTTTACTGTGTGCCAGGCACTGTGCCGGAACAAGAATGGGTTTGCTCAAGCAATTAATACTTTACTTCCTCTTCTGTATGAGGCACCATAATAAATGCTGTAGAATGAAACAACTTCAAAAGCTAAAAGTTGGGGCAAGATATTACGTCCTAGGTAAATAAAAGGAAATCTCAGACACAAAGAAAAGAATTATTCTCCAAATTACAAATTCAAAGTGATAAAAATAACTGAAATACATATGATTTTGAGGTCTGCAAAGTACTTTCCATACCTTATCTCATTTTGTTCAGCCATCCTGAGAATAACTATTACAATTTCTTTTTATGGATAAGTAAACTGGAGCTCATAAAGGTCCCAGAGTAACATAGCCCGTAAGTGTCTGGGGTGGAATTCTAACCCAGATCTTCTTGACTCCAAGGTGAGAGCTCTGAGGCATCCTGTTTCCAAGACACAATAAATTCCTTCACTCCTGATCCAATATACTAAATCCCAGACTATCCAGAATGTTAATAAACTAGTCCAGAAATTAATAAACTTCAATTATCCACTATATTAAGCATTGGTGATGCTGGGATCTGGAATTGAAATCCTGTATAATACCAACAACACAGGGAAAATGGTGAGACTTTGATTGGGGAATGACCCTTTCTCTTTCTCTTTTATAAGAAGAAAAACCTCCTACTTCCTTGATGATCACTTCAAGCTACTGTGCCATCAACTGAGAATATCCTTGACAACTAAACTTTATTAACAATAATCTCTCTCAACAATAAAAGTCTTTCCTACTGTTCAAAAAATCTTCCCTCCAGAACCAACTTCAAATTCACACAACTGACAGTAAGTCAATGATGCACTTGAATTGGTCCTTAAATTCCAAGAACAGAAAATCTGTTGCACTAAACAGCCAAGAACACTAATTACATTTTAAGGGCTCTTTGTCATTTTTAATAGTAGATATATGATCAATTTTCTGGAGCTAACAAGCAACATAGAATGGAAGTTACGACATGAAATTCCAATTCTAAACTGTACATTGTATATACTGCATCTTCCTAATATTCAGAAACTAAGCATTATCATGAACTGCTCATCAGGGTGAGAATTAATAGACAAATTACTAAATACTACAAATTCATTTTAAAAGAAAAGTTTTTTCAAAATGCAACCAAACTCCTTTAAATTGATTGTTTTTCCCAAAGTTATGATTCTTGGATTCTTTGCTTATTTTTTTAGGTCCAAACCAGTGATTGTATCAATACAGACAACTCCCAGTAGTTGATCCATTCAATAACCATATATATAAACCTCATACTATAGGCTCAGAAGGATGTTAGGTAAGGATGACACAAAAACACAAAATAAAGAGGTTATTATCATAATGCTGATGTTAATCTGAACTTTATAATGAGAGTTAGTTACCTAGGGCTCTAAAATGCTAAGTGAATTGCCAATGTTCACAGAGCCTATACATAGACTTGGTCCCTGGTCTTCCCAAACCCTAATAAACTCTTTCCACTTCACTACACTGCAGCTTTGAAAAGATAGCTCATATATAAACATTTTTATTGGCTGTTGGAAATATGAAGCTCTGGAATCACAGGGGAACATAGAACATTGTTTGTAATAAGATCTCACATACACTTAGGAATTCATATAGGCTAAGATATTGTTGGGGGGGGCGGGGCAGACTTTCATGACCATGGCTGCCATTTTTTCATGATAGTATATGTGTTGGTATACATAACCCACTGCCTCTAAACCCTCAATCTCAAACTTCAATACATAAGTAACATACTGAAGCATGTTGTGTGTTTTTTAAACTGAGTCAAGTGTAAAATGTACTGACTTCATGCTTTATACCCACACAGAAAAACGTTAAAAATCCGCTTGAAGCTAATAGGTAAAACTGGACTCAGACCGAATGTTGCATAATTAAAATTCACATGGCAGGTCCTTATAACTAGAGGCCATGTTCTAATACTTCAGAAGGCTGAGCACATCACCCTAGGCCACATCTCAGGAAGGAAAAGTGATCTAGGTCAGAAAGCCTGGATTAAAGAATTAACTTCCCAGATAGGGGCTTCCTGAAAAAGATTTCCTTCACAACACAATGTCATCTCATTTCCTTAAGATATGACTACATCCACAATGAGATAAACAGGGACAATATTCAGCATAATCCAAGAATCTGGTGGCTCCAAGACAAAGCCAACCTACAGAAGATCCAAGAATCTAACCTGATAGGATACTCTCTAGAGTTTGGCTCCTTTCTCACATAAATGTTTATGCCAAAAAAGCAATTGCCCAGCTGCAGGATACAATGGCACCATCCTCATTACTAAAGACAGCACAATAGATGCCAAGCCCATTTTTCTAAGAAGCTTGGAGAGTCAAAGTGTTGTGGTAGAGAGCCAGGAGAGAAGCCAGAACACCCACAAAAGGCCTAGGGAGCACCAGAAAGATTGGCAGGAGAGCAACTCAGTGCCTGAAAGAGGGCCAGACAACAGCTGTTAAAGCCCAGGACTTTGATCAGAGAAGTCTGGAAGAATGGCATAAATCTATTCCAATGCCTGAAGCAATAATACCAGTTGAGATCATGATTCTATCAGACCTCACAAGATCAGCAGGATGAAGCCCAGTCAGAATTGGACATGCTTGGTATCAGAAGAAAAGCCGCAGGGGCAGTACACTGCAGAAACTTATATTGGTAACTGGTTTCCACATGAAGCAGCTCTACTTGAGACAGCATTAGCTGATCCTTTGGTAAACCTTGTGCAAACAAAGGTGTCATTTTCTGGAATAAAAAGAAATCCAAGGACCTGTGATTCTGGATTACTCTTGACCTCAAGTTGGTTGGCAACATGAGGTCAAGAGTAATCCAGAATCAAGAGTCACAAAAATCTGAGAATCAGAAGAAAACCTAACAGCCATCTAGTTTGACCCATACACAAAGAAAATCAATCCTTCTCACTACTAGCCAATAATGTCATGACAAGTCTATGCCCTAGACATACTCACTCACTATACGACCAAGTTAAGTCACTCAGCTTTTACAAATTTGTTTCTTCCTCTGTAAGATGGAGGTCTTTACTACATGATTTCTAAGGACCCCTCCAATTCTACCATTCTATCATCTTTATATACAAGTAGTGCTGACTATATTCTACTCTTTTACTAGAAACTATCCTTGTAATTTCTTTTAAAAATAAACCTTTTTGAGACTTTTGGTTTTAAATTATCTCATTTCACTCTGTATCATTATGTAAATCATCTCCACTCCACTCCCCTCCCCAACAATTCTATACAATACGGAATTTTTTTAAGAGAAGAAAAAAAGGATTTCAAAAATCAACAAAATCAGACAATAAATTTAAAAAAAAAATCTGATAATATATACAATGTTCAACATCCACAGACTATACGACCCTTCCCCACACACCCTCATCCCATGGACTTCTACAAAAAAATTGAGCTATATATTCTCTTAGCAGTTAGCTCTTCTTTGGGATGAGATTGTTCTTGATAACTTTGCAACATTCATTTTAAACTATTTTGTGGTTGTTGCTCTTTCCATTTACAGCATTTTAGTCACTCTATATATTGTCATTTCAACTAAAGTAACACTCTTTTCTTTTTTTTTTTTGGAGGGCAGTTGGGGTCAAGTGACTTGCCCAAGGTCACATGGCTAGTTTGTTGGTGTGTGTGTTAAGTGTCTGAGGCCGGTTTTGAACTCAAGTCCTCCTGACTCCAGGGCTGGTGCTCTATTCACTGCACCACCTAGCCACCCCCAAAATAGGTCTTTTTTTTTTTTGCTTTTTGGAGGGCAATTGGGGGTTAAGTAACTTGCCCAAGGTCACACAGCTTGTTTTTCTGTTAAGTGTCTGAGGCCAGATTTGAACTCAGGTACTCCTGACTCCAGGGCCAGTGCTCTATTCACTGTGCCACCTAGCTGCCCCATAACACTCTTTTCAAACAGTACTTGACTACTAAGGAACCTTGTTGGTTTATTGGGTCAATAGTTTCAAAGATCCAACCTGAAAACATCTACAATCTGGAAATTTGGGAAGAGAGTAGTTGACTTGGAATACAGCTAACAAGGTACTATAGATTCCAGGAAGGTGATCCTATGACACTGACCTAGTATCTCATTCTCTCCACTTTCCCTACCAAATGGAACATGAGTTCCTTGAGGACAACAAGGACAATTTTGTGTTTAGCTTTGAGTTCCCAGAAACTAACACAGTGCCTGGCACATGGGAGATACTTAATAAATGCTAAGTCAACACACAGCAGTTAATGCCTGCTACATTTCCTTAGGCATGAAGGGCAGTAACATATATTAAGGTAAGCTATGAGGAGTATGGATTGGAGAAAAATTGGAACTAATGAAACCAATTGGGAGGCTATAGAAATAGTGAAGACAAGATAGCATGTGGGATAAAATAAGAGAGAAGAGGGAAAGGGACAAACTTAAGAAATGTTGGGGAAGAAGAATCAGCAAGACTTAACTGATTAGAAAGGGGAAAGTAGTCTGAGAAAAAGCAATACAAATTTAATGTATTTAAATGAGACTGCTTATATTTCTATCTCTGTAATTTGCTTTTTCAGGTTTTTAAGGACAGCAGAAATCTGCAAGGGTGGAATCTACAATGTATTCATCTAATCCCTGGATTGTTAACACAATAAACAGTAACAGTTTTCCAAGACCTTAACGGCTCTTTTGGAACCATTATTATGGTCTATCCTTTCAATGAGAACTTCTAGAAACTCTTAATTCATAGGGTTCTGATGACAACTGTATTGGAGAGAATTTTTTAACATAAGAACGTACTTCTGCATATATGCTTATGTATATCTCACATGTCTTTTGAAAGGAGTGACTGAGAGTTTGGAGACTGGAAAGACTGACCTTAGGGGAAATGACATGACTCCATTTTGAAACAATATTAAAAATGAAAACTAACAAAGTTATCAAAAAAATAAAAACAAAGAAAAATCTTTTCTTGGACTTTGCCTAAAAGCAGTTTGTTGGGGGTTACTTGTAGTCTGCGAATAGGCTTCTAGAAGAATCCAGCTCTACTAGAAGGTATTCAACCATTCCCACAGGTATAGGTGGAATAATCTGCACTATGTACATCTTTCCAAGATTGGGGAATGGTATAGCATCATGACCCAGTTGATCTAGTGGAAAGTGCATGAACCCTTCACTACAAGAATGACAGGGCACTTTTACAGATTGAAACAGCCATGTCTTTGCTTAGTTAAAGGAAGGCAATACTATTCTAAGGGAGAAAAAAAAATGATAGCACACATTAAGCCAATGTAGAATCTCAACTTCAAAAGTAAAGAACACTGTTCAAAATAAGTTTTTAAAAAATTTACTGAAGATCTACTATTTGAAATATACTGTTCAGTGAAAATACATACTGTGGAGAAAGAGAGAAAAAGAATAAGCACTTGTAAAGATTATGTGCTGGGAACTATGCAAAGCATTTCACCAATGTCATCCTAGTTGATCCTCAATCTTTGGCAGCAGATATTACAGTGGAAGAGATTGAAGCAGATAAAGGTTAAGTGGCTTGCCCAAGGTCACATACCTAGTAAGTATCTAAGACCTGATTTGAATTCAGATCTTCCTAACTTCAGGTCGAAGGCCTTTTTTATTGTGCCACCTATTGCCTCCAATAACAAACAAGACATGCACAGTCCGCAAGAATCATACAAAGCTAGGCTAATTCTCAAAGTAACTGCTATTCCCTGAGGGGAGGTTAGAGTAGAGGGACCTGACTTTGTCCATTCCCCATAATCTTTCTACTCCCCCCAACCTCTCTGGTGACTACATCCATAGCTCCTCATCATAGCTAACACTTTCTTTATTCCTCATAAATTTGAGTCCTTTCATCTCGTCTCCCTTTTAATTGCATGTTTACCTCTTCAAATGCCTCTCAGTTTATGTTATTTTATACATCAACGGGAGAAAACATCTTTTTCTCTTCTTTGGATGTAGAACAATGAATACTAGATTTTTTCAATGTGCTTGCTACTTTTGCTCAATTATTATATTCTCTTTTTTTTCTTTGTTATAAAGGAAGGCAGTTTGTCAGAGAAAGGAATCTACTATGAAATGAAGATAATAGAAAAACAAAAGGCAACAAAAATTATTTTCAAAAACAAATGATTGGGAGGAGGGAGGCCCTTTTCCTTCTCTTGCAATTACTAGGCTTTGGCATGGAGGGATGGAAACCTAACTCTCTTTCCTTGTAATCTTCCTATCCACCTTTCCTTTCCATTCCTTTCTACTTCTCCCACCCTCTCTGGATGCTTTATCCATACCAACATGTTCAATGTCAGTTGCATTTATAGAAGGTGTCCCAAGACAATTTTAAGCAACTTTAACTGCCCAAAAACTTTTGGGACACTGTGCATATGTTTTATGAAATAATAATTCTCAAATTAGCAGCTCCTTTTTTTTTCCATATTCCTATCTATTGTATGTTACTATTATCTTACAAAGGAAATCCCCTTTGGAATTACTAGACACAATATTCAAACAAAGAAATAACTCATCAGGGAGGTTCTCTCCACCCTGACAAAGTCCTAAATAAATTAAGAGGTTGTATTGGCAAGACCACAACAAAACTATTTTCAGCATTTGTAAGAGGCAAAAAAACAGTGTGGTAAAGTAGAAATAGAAGTCAATTTTGGAATGAAATGTCCTGGGTTCAAATCTTTTTTTTTTTTTGCTACTTAGTATCTCTGTGATCTTGGTTAAATCATTTAATCTAATCTGGCCTTAGTTTTCTCATCTCTACAAGAAGAGAGTTAGGTTAGTTGGCTTCTAAAGCTCTTCCAGTTTTAAATCTATGATCCTAGGAACTTCCATAAGAATTATCTTAACAAATCTCTACTTACACACTAACAGCCACAGTATACAAAGACTTATTTTGATAGATTTAGCTCTTCTCAGCAATGCAAGGACCTAAAACATTTCCAAAAGACTCATGATGGAAAACGCCAGCCTCATCCAGAGAAAGAACTATGGAGCCGGAATGCAGAGTAAAGCATACTATTTTCTCTTTTGTTTTGTTTTGTTGGTTTCTCTCATTCATTATAATTCTTCTATGTAACATGACTAATGTGAAAATGTATTTAACAGGAATGTATGTGTAGAGCCCATATCAGATTGCATGCCGCTTTGGGGAGGGAGAGGGAGAAAATTTTAAACTTATAGAAGCAAATGATGAAAACTGAAAACAAATAGATAAATTTTAAAAAAATCTCTACTTATAAAGTTATCTTGTTGATATAATCAGGTTTTTTTATATAATTATTTGTCACTTCCTATCAAAAACTCCTTCATACTCACTCTCTAAAAAAAAAAATCGAAAGAGGGTTTAACTATCTCATACAAGACATATTTTTGCTCCCTAGTTTTCAATAATGACAACATATTATTATTAGGACTCACAGATTTCTGATCAATAGATTGTTCTTCTAAGACTTATATGTGTGTGAATAAATATTATTACTGATAATAAATATTATCAAATATTTATCATCAATAGCAAACATCAAAATATTATCAAAAATTGGTTCTACTCAGAGCTTATTCATTGGGTAGCTGCATATACTCATGAAATCACATATCATAATATGAGATATATGTATAAACTGACATCACAAAATATCAACTATAATAGATTTTGTAAATGAAGAACATCTGATTTGGAGTCAAGTGACTTTTGTTAGATATTGTGCATTGGAAATGTATCAGATATAGCCCTGGACATGGAGTCAAGAAGACCAAGGCTCAAATCCTATATCATACTTGCTGTGTCAACCTGAGCAACTCGCTTAACCTCTATCAATCACAGTTTACTCAATCTGTAAAATTAGGAAAATCACTTTAGTGGCTGAATAGAGGCTAGACTGGAATGGGGAGAGACTGAATGTAGGCAGACTCACTAGCAAGCTACTGCAAAAGTCTACACAGGACGTGATGATGGCCTTCACCAGAGTGGTGGCAGTGTCAGAGCAGAAAAGGGGGCATATTCAAGAGATGCTGGAAAGGTGAAAAAAAAATCCTCTCCCATTCATATGCAATCTGGTAACAGACTGAATGTGAGGAATGAGAGACAGTGAGGAATCCAGGATAACACTTAGGTCATTATCAAGTATGTATCTGACTGGGATACAACTCACAGGAAGAAGCAATGTCGAGAGAGATATCTTGACTAGTGTATTGGTACTCCTGACATACTAAAGGAGCAAGAGGAAATCTACCACTATATTGGTTATTAATGGGAAAATTTGGACAAACATACAGGAAGAGTAGGTAGAGAAGAGTTGTTACCTGCCTTAGTAGAAGGATTATCAAAACAAATAATTTTCACTAGTCTTTGAAAGTAGCTAAGTAAATCATATTAAAACAATATGGCATAAACCATATAATTTTCTACTTACAGCAAATTCTGTTTTTGTTTCAATTAAAATTTAAACTTCAAAATATAAACACTAAAGCACTACAAGGCAGCAACATAATTACTGTGTTATTGTGGACAATTTTCTTTAGCAATAAATATTTAAGGATTCATTTTGTTCTTTTTTTTTTAATGTTAAATGATACATTTTTAAACCACATAATCACTTCCCAATATATCCTATTTCACATAAAGCCCTCTTATAAAAAATGAAAACAAGAAGCAAAACTAATCAACACAGCAACTACATCTGACAGGCTACGCAATATTGTAAAACCAGGGTTGTATACCTTTCTATTATACGTCTTTTGGAAAGGAGACTGGCAAATGTATTCAACGTGACTTTATATACCCTTTAATGATGTTTTCATTTACAATATCATAGTTATCATGGATGTTCTGATTCTTCTTTCTTGACTCAGCAAGGGTTCATATAAGTCTTTTTCCCAAAATTCTTCACATGCATCATTTCTTATAGCAAAACAATAAAATATTACAGTAATGTGGTCAGTTATTATCTAGTTTATGGGCATCCACTTGTTTCCAGGTTTTTGCTACCACAAAAAAAATACACAAAAATGTACTATTTTTCTGCCTATAAGACCTTTCTTTCTGTAATTCACTACCTTTGAGTAGACCCAAGAAATGTAATACAAATTCTTGCAACAAAACCTTAGGAAAGTTTTCTACAGGAATCAAATGCTAGAATTGGAGAATTATACCAGTTAACCAAGAACTGAAATGCAACAATTGCAACAAACAGAACACACAGTCCCATCTCAAAATGTTCATGAGATTCTAAACACTCTGACAAACCCATCACACACTATAAACAGTTTAGAAAATTGTAAACAGATAACACAGCAAGAAGTCAAAACAAACATACTTACTTCTGGTCAGCCATGACCAATTTTTGTATAAAAGGTAAGAAAAGAAAATAGCAGTACACTAAAGTAAGGCTATACATGGAACAATGGCTTGGAGGTAGAGGTAAAGGCTTAATTTTTACCTTTACTAAGGGGGAAAAACACTAAGCACTTAAGTTGAAGGAAAAAACACCCCAAACCCAACCATTTTGATCATAAAAGGATGGGAATGGCCAAGGTTGGAGGGGTTGTAAAAAAAAAAAAAAACAAGCAAGCAAACTAATTTGTTGTTGGAGGAATTGTGAATTATGCAAATTTGGAATTTGCATATTTGGAATTATACAAAAAAAGTACCCAAAACATTATAGCCTTTGATCCAAAAGCTCCACTGCTAGGTATATACCCAGGACCCGCAAGCTACTGACTAAGAGAAAGGCTCCACATACATCAAAACATTTATAATAGGGTTTGAATTTGAATTTGAAACTCAAGGGATTGTGGAACTGAATCTTATAAACTAAAAGTAAACAAATAAATTAAGAAAGACAAAAAAAATTTTTTTTAAGTCTTTGTTATAAGGACTGGTCCTTGAAGAAGAATAGGAACACAGAGGAAATTTAGGCATGTAAAAACAAAAGAAAGCAATAAATATTTATTTTTAAAAATCTTAGCCATAGTACCAAGAATACACACAACAAATACCTACTGACAACTACCAGTAATTCTGGGTACTTAGGGACAATGGCATGGTGGGCTAGGAAATCATCATTGCGTAGTAAGCCTCTTGAAACAAGAAGTAACTGCAAATATTTTTTGGAATAAGTATAATGGCTAGGCTAACATGTTACACCACTAGTCCATCTATTCTCTACTCGTCTCCCTCCCCTTCCAAGGTCCAAATGATTTATATATAATGTCACCAATTTAGGTAAATTTCTAATTTAAAGAAACATGACAGGGAAGAAATGAAAATAATTGAGAATTTTTTGTTTTCACTGTTATACAATGCTATGAATCTACATCACAGTTAGCCTGCAAAGAAAGTCAATATTACGATTCTTACTCTACAGAGTTAAGTAATTTAATTAGCACTGCTGTAGCCAATACAATATAAAAATTCAGAGTCATAAAGTCTTGCTCAGTAAAATGAGGGAAAAGGTCTCATTTACTTTAAATTACAGAAGATTTTTTTGGTGGCAAAAAATTAGAAATAAGTAAATGCCACTGATTAGGGGGAAAAAGAGTTAAATAGGAAGCCAGATGAAAAAACACTTTGCCTCAGCTCATCAAATGAAGTGAGGAGTCCATGGGTATGGAACCTTGCATGCAATATCAGAAGTTCTGATATATTTACTGATTTCTGGAATGTTTTTCCTCTTTTTTTTTAAGTATTTGTTCTAAGAGATGTCTCTCTAGCAGGGGCCAGAAGTAACGACAGTGGTGGAAACTGAAGTGATATACAAACAAGAAACTGCATTAAAAATGCATTTGTTTTATACTTCCATGAATGAAAACTTCTATATATGTTACAACATAATTTTATGGTTTCAAAAAAAGAGTTTATGAAATCAATGTTTTTTCTGGAATTTTAGTAATGAGTCACTCGTAAGAGTAACTGAAAAACATTTTTTAAAAAGGTCTTTCCTTACCCAGAAGATCCAATGCTCTTACAAACACCAAGCAGAGGCCTCTTCTCAGCAAAGCTGTCACACTTCTGTGAATCTGTTAGAAAGCACAAAAAAGGCTAAGGTTAGAATTATTCTTGTATATTTTCTCTTTTTTAAAAAATAATCTCTAAAGGTTTCCAGATGCACATGATGGTAAGACACATTAATTATGAATTTATGCTTTTGGAAATCTAGAAAGGCCAAATCTTTAACAAAGAAAGTAAATGGCATCCCCTCAACTGGCCTTCCTAGTTCAGTATCTATTCACTAGTTAGCTATCTTTATGTGATCTAATGAACAACAAAGTTTTCTTAAGACAGTAAAATATGAGCTGTACCAAGAGGTGGTTAGACATAAAATTCAAATACCTGCACAATATACTACACATTTACTCTTAATCAGAATTTTATTTCTTACCAAGAAAGTAAGGACCTTAAATAAAGGGGATCTGAAACATTCTTTTTCATGAAAAGAAAATGATACTCACCTTTGTCACCATCATAATAATCATAATCACCATAACAACAATTATTGCTTTCTCATCCATCCAATCAATAAATTAATCAATATTTATTTAGCAAATGTTATACTGAGGATACAAAGAAAGGAAAAAACCAGTCCCCTTCTATGAAGAAACTCACGCTCCAAGAGCAGAGACAACATCCAAACAACTATGTGAAAACAAGCTATATACTGGATAATATGTAAATAATCAACAAAGAGAAGGTGTAATTTTTATGTAAATTGTGCTTTGTGTACTTATTAGCAGAAATAATTCTTCTTAGAAATTAATATTGCCTGTGATATCAAAAGCAAAACAAAAATCAGATGAGCTACTAGAGGTCCTGGTCCTGTCCATTTCTATAAAATATGTGGTCTTCATCCACGTCAGGAAGGCTGATAAAGGTATAAACAAGTGGAAAATAGTGCCTAGGTATACCAGCACCTAAGCAGGAAGAGTGAAGAAAGTCTGGTGTCACCTGAGTCAGAAGAGGCTTCTCATAGGATCATTAACCTTTTTGGTCTACTTGCTAAAATCTGAAGATCAGCTGATCCAAGGTCCAGACATCTTCCATCTGACTAACACATGTAGGTACTATACCTCCTCCAGGGATTCAGTTGTATGCTTATCTTCCTAGTGACTATGATCCATATGTTTCCCAGCTCCTTCTTCTCTCCTTGTTTCCCCAGATGTCTTAAGTATTATCCCTTCCTTTGTGTGAGTTAAAATATGCCAAATAAAGGCTAAATAATGGTAATATTTAGAATCACTGCCTCTTCTAGGGAATCCTATAAAAAGTAGCTGAAATTAACTAGGACATGGTATCTTCTCATTCAAAAATAAAATCCTTGTGTCCCTAGTAGTCTCCCTCATTTAATAGATAGGAAAACAAGATAAACAACATGCTAAAAGTTGTGGGGAGTTATAGAAAGAGCTGTTACTTTTACCTGGGGCCTCTTGAGTTCTAATCCAAGGTTATTTTAATTAACTACATAGTGAAATGACTCATTTGCACTGTTAGGCCCTGAGCTTTTTAAAAAGAGAGGACAGAAAAGGTAAAAAAAAAAAAAAATGATAACAGAACAGTTGCCTGGTCTTAAAGGACCCTGATTCATGTGGTCAGTTCTACTGAATGTAATCAAGTACAAGAAAGTTCTTCTTTAGCATCATCCTCAGAGTAAGGACAAGGGTTTTTGTCTGGAAGACC
Organism: Pseudochirops cupreus; assembly: GCA_028627135.1. Taxonomy (NCBI): domain Eukaryota; kingdom Metazoa; phylum Chordata; class Mammalia; order Diprotodontia; family Pseudocheiridae; genus Pseudochirops; species Pseudochirops cupreus. The sequence continues at coordinate 134,784,836 of CM053584.1, read as the reverse complement.
CATGAGAAATCTGACATTCAGGCTGCAACACTATATTTGATAGAATCAAAGTAACACAGAATTAGAGCAAGATGGTTATTTAATCCCAGAAGGATCTGAAATCAGGTCCTCTAACTCAGAGACCCAGGGCTCCATGCTGCTTCCTTCTGAGGAAAGCTTCCAACTTGCAAAGGAAGAGACATTAACAAAGGTGGGAATTAAGGAAGAAAAAATGTTGTGTCCAATGAGCACCATTCTGTATACCTTACTAGATGATATTGTATGATGAAGGACACATAATTTTTCAAAATGAGTGTCGCCACTCAATCTCCTTACATGAAGGGCTCTATTGTTGACACAAATCATTAAATTAATACTTCTTGCTGCAGCAATGTAATTAGAGAAAAAATAAAAAACAAAATTGAATATTACAAAATTACAAAGAAAAACATGGATAAAAATAAGAAATATGGAAAGACACCTGTCTAACCTATTCCTCTGA
>CM053584.1:134766304-134783855 GCA_028627135.1 Pseudochirops cupreus | reverse complement strand
TTACATAGAATGGATCACTGTGATGAAGAGACTGAAGAAAATTATGTAAAATGAATAAATAAAAACATATCTTTAAAAATATTTTTAAAGCTGTTAGAACTAGTGTATAGTTTGAGAAACAATGACTTTATAAACCAATAGTATCTTTACCTAGGAAAGCATCTGAAATATATTTGTTCAAAACTTAATTTACAGTGGATTGCATACTGATAACCTTTTCAAAACAAATTTATCAGATCCTATAATTAACAATATCATTTTTAACCCAACTATTAATAATTAACAGATCTCGAACATACACTGTATTGAAGCTACATATTAATTGTGACTAAAGTTTATCCATACAAGTCTAACTTCACTCCTACATATTTGGGTAATTGTAATATTAAAATGGTTCACATCAATAACTTTATATTCACCAAGAAGTTTATGTATAACTTGAAAGTAATAAGTACATTTTCCTTGTCCCTCTCCTTCTGGGTTTTACCAGATCTCTATGGTTTCCAACTATACTATACACACTGATCTGAAATTTTGACAAATGAAACGTTTCTGATCTGTAAAAGTAATAATTGCTGAGTTAGGGTTTAGATTTTTTTTTAAAATATGTACCTCATTCATTAGGGTATACTGGTCCACTGAACTTTTCTCTAAGTAGGAAAACCACATTCGCCTTAGTGAACAAACATATACTAATGGCATATCAGTCCACAGATCAATGTAGTTAAAAGTTTCACATTTTTCAAAGATACTTAAACACAATGGCAAATAAATTTGAAAACCCATAAAAGCAGGAGAGTTAATGAGCAGGGATATGACATAGATACGTGTGAATAATAAAACCTTTCTAAAATACAAACTACCTATATATTATATGTTTTATAATGTTTATAAGAAAACTGTATTCAGGGCATGCTTCATACAATTTTATGATTAACTCAGAAACTGGAAGACAATACATAAAAATCTTGATCTGCATGAAATAAGTTAATTTTCTGACAATTTGAATATTAATACATTAAAAAAATCATTACTATAGGGACTTTGAAATCTCATGAACATGGTAGCTATTAACCTGATTTTTCATGCAGTACAAACAGCAACATGTGCTCTCCACAATGCCTAATGGAGTCACTACCCCATGTGTAATTCCAGGGAAAATGTAATCCTCCAAGTTGTGGAGGATTAATTTTTTTATATATAAAATGGTGTGTTTATTCACATATGGGATAGAATGACGTTACACACACCTGCTCTACACAGTGTTTAACTGAATGAAGTATGATGATGAAAATGAAAAACTGCTAGCTAAATCCACCAAATGTAAAAAGTATAGCAATCCTGTCACAAAGTCCTTTTCTTAAACTCCTTTTATTCTAAATCCTTTTAATTCTGTCCTATAACACTCTAACATTTATAAAAAGCTGAAAATCCTGATAAATCACACAATTAAAGTAATGAAAATGGACCTGCCTACCAATAAGATGCCACCTCCTAGCATTTCACTTAGCTAAATGGTTTTTTTTTTTAATTCAAAACCATGTGCAGAGGAGAAAATGTTAAATACCAACCCCTGCCCCACCAACTTGCACTTGCTTAAATGAACTTTCATACTGCTCTGAAACAAATGGAATCTGCCTCAGAAATCAGCTTTATCCATTCATACAGCTCTAACCACTTGTTAAACCTTGAGACAGGTTTAACAGCACAGTCCCTTCCACATTATGATTAATAAATATCTGTGGAGTCAAGACAGCTGAAGAAATAAAAGACCAAAACTACTCAGAAAAGAAACAGAAAAATAGATTCCACTATGTAATAGCCTCTAAATTTGGCCACTACAAATACTGTCATTGGTCTCAAATGAACAATCTTATAATTCTAATTCTTGAAATCCTGCTTTAGAGAGAGGCACTCTAAATTTGAAGCATGTTTTCTTGCCCAAGGTGCTATATGTAACTATGCAATGTAACTAATTCAGACAGCGTGTTATTCCTTTCTAGTAGATGCATGTAGACATACACACATGGGTGTGATGTCTCACAGACTTCAGAGTTTCTATTTCTCCTCTTTGGAAAGCATAACTATTAGGAATCTCTTCATCACATATAGTTTTAAATGTATTTCAAGTCCACTGTTTGCAAGAGTAATTATCCACATTCTAGAAATGACAGAGGTTCATCAGACAGAGATCTTAGAGGACATCTAACTCAGCAATCTCATTTTTTTTTTTTACAAACAAAGGAAAAGAGCCCCAGACTCCTCATCTGTAAAATAAGAAAATTAGCTTGGCTTAGACACTTCAATTTTACTAATACTAGAACTTGATGTCCAAAGTGGTAAGGAGCATTTACTTTTCAAATAATCTAAAAGGAATTCATATGAAACACTGAGTCCTGTTGTTCTTCAAAAAAAATTTTTTAGCTTTTCAATCCACAAGATTGAAACAAACAGTAGAGCAGATAAACTGAGGCTCATTACCCTACACTGCACACAGATACAATGGGATATGAAGATGGAGGCAGGAGTTCCAATGACAATTTTATTTCACTTAAAAAATAAGTTTATAGCAATCTTTCCTTGTGATATTAATTTCTACTTGATTGATATTTAAATGATACTCCTGCTGGATATGTATTTTATTGCAGCAATAAAACAGAGTTCTAAAGAACTGTAGCAGAACAGAATTTTCCTCCAGGTCAGAATTTGCACAGAAGCATTGTAACTGAAAAACTGAACTGTCACATGATATAATTACAAAGGTACCAAGTAACGATAAAAGTCAGAAGGATTCTGATTGAGTCTCTGACTATTCTTATTACTCTGAAATTTGAAGAATACTTTTAAATCCTTACATGAGATCAATCTTGATTTTCCTTCTGAAGTGTTCCTCCTGCCAACATACACAAATACACATTCCAAACAATCAACCAACAAACATTTATAAAGTGCTAAGTGCCAGGCACCGTGCTGGGTACTTAAGCTACAAAAATGGAAATTAAACAGTCACTGTCCTCAAGGAGCTCATATCATATGTGGAGAAGCAAAATGTGCACATCTAAGTTTATACAAAATAAACACAAAGCAGTAGATCCAAGGTAATTTGGGTAGACAGGCTGTAGGAAAAGGGGGAAGGTATAATCAAAAAAGTGGCAGAAAGTGGCACTCAAGGTCTTCCTAATAAGGTTTTGCCTCTTAGGGCTTCTAAGAAACAGAAATGAGAAGGAAGTTCATCCTAACTTTGGGGGAAAGGCACAGAGAAAGGAGACAGAATGACGTGTGTAGAACAGCACGAAAGCTTCGTTGACTGGACAGAAGAGCACGTAAAGGTAACAATATATATTAAGGCTGAAAAGGTAAGTGAGATCCAGGGTATAAAGGACTTTCAATGCCAGAACCCTTTAAACTTTATTCCAGAGAGAACCACTGGAGTTTACTGGGCACAGTAATGACATAGGCAATCTCCTGCTTTAAGAAAGTCACTTTGACAGCTATGGAATGAAAGACAGATTGGAGGGGGGAGAAACTTGAGATAGGAAGACCAAGTAATATGGTTGTCACTAATAAAGCCAAACTGGGAAGAATTTCTCTGCAGCAACACCTAAACTCTGTCTATGGCACCTCCACTTTCACATAGCATAATTTATGTGATTTTCCTTCCTCACTTAGACCCCCTCCTTCTCCTTTGGTACATGTGCTCGTGTTCCACCTACTCTCTCTCCATTACAAAATCTGCTCTAATGAAAAGAATTTATAAAATCATACACATGGTGGAATATATAACTAAGAGGGCTGAAGATATGACTCCATGGGGGCATTTGCATTTTGACAGGAACAAAATTTAAGTCAAAGAAATTGCTCTCAAACATTCAAGAATTTCACAAATCGACAAACCAGGATTTTGGTAGAATATTCTCAAATATCTTAAAATAACACCAACATAATGCCACTTACTCTAGCTCATTATAAAACTAACCCTGGGTTGGCATGAGTATCATGTAAAAATTACCAATAAAACCTAATTAGAAGAAAGCACACAGGAACATCAGTTTTGAAAAATCAAAGAACTAGCACTTATTTATAGTCTTGTCCTAAAAGTTAGCTGCTTCATTAGGTGTTAAATATTTGAAGCACAATTGCCTCGATGACCTAGTGGGTCTCATCTCCAACGCACTCTTGAGATGGCTTACTTGGCCTAAGAGGAGAGGGTAAAGAACAACTTCCTAGAGCAAGGCAGATGGAGGTCCCTGTCCAGCTACAGTAAACACAATTTTGAGGTACAAGTTATGTTAGCTTGAAATACTAACCAAAGGTTGTTTTGTAACTTATTTGAAAATCTAATTACATAGGAACAGAAACAGGACATATGGTAAAAATTTTCAGAGCATTTTCTGTAGTTCAGAAACTCCTTTATGAAGTATGGCATGTTTTGCAAGTAAAATAAAGACATAGGGATGACCCAGAACTTTGAGTTCACAAAATCCATAAAAGACTCATTTTTTCTAAAATATATTTAATAATACTTTTTTTGAGGTCACCTTATAAATCTTGCTTCCTAAAAAAAAAAATAACAGTTCATTTTTTTTCTTTGGCCACGGGTATTCATGATTATTCAACTGAAACAATTCAATACTCACTAGTGGCTTCCCCTGAAAGCACATAGGAATGTCAGGTTCAAAAAAATCAAAGAATTGGCACTCATTTACAGTCTTGTCCCAGAACTTAGCACTTAATTCTCAGGGTTGTTGTGGGAATACAATGAGACAATATTTGTAGAGTGTTTACAAACCTTAAAGATATTACATAAATGCTAGATAGCTGTCATGACTATGTTATTTTTATTACAGCATTATTATATCATACTACTTTTAACAACAATGTATTTTAGAGGCCTCCTTAATTTTAATAAATAGAATTTTAAACCTTTTAACTTCAAATTTTTCTAGTATTCAAAGGAAAATTATAGAAGAACGACAGATATCATAGAAAAGAGCATTGGATTTGGAAAGGAAAAAAATTGCATTTCTATATCAGCTCTACCTGTGTAAAAATGGTCAGCAATTCCCTTAACTTCCTGGGCCTCAGTTTCCTCATCCATAAATTGGGAGAAAAAGGTAGACAAGCCAATCAATGAGTTCCCTTCCAGACACAAATCTGTGATACTATGTTACTTTTCTGTTCTTGAGATTTATTTGACCTAATAAAGCATGAATAAGCTTTATAAAAAGGATATTATAAATTATGAAATATTCAAAATATTAACTATAACCTCAAATGATATACATAATGAGAAAGCATTCAAAAGAGGAGACACATGTTGGTTGAAGTAGCTGGAATTGTACCTGAGCTTTGAAGATTGGGTAGGTGCTGAAATTAGGAAGTGGAAAGACCATTTCTAAGCAAGGAAAATAGTATGAATAAGGGTATGGAAGAAGAAAAAAAAAACATGTAATTTTCACAGGATGATAAAGAGTTGAGCCGGAATGAAGTAAAGGATTTATAATAAAGAATAAAGAGAAATAAAACTCAGGAAGGGTGAAGTCAGATTACCTAGGGCCCTAAAAACGAACCAGGCAAGAGATATGAAATAGAGGGTGATAATGGAGCTTAAGAAGAAGAGTCAAAATTGAAAGCAATGCTTATAAAATAGTCTGGTAGCAATATATAAGATGAAGCACTTTCTATCAGCATGTCTGCTTAGTATCAACTCCAGGGAACTTCATGGCTCCTCCAAAATAAGTCTCTCACTGAAAATCTCATTACCACTCAGTTTTTGAACCTCGATACCTTCTCCACTCCTTCAGTTGCTTCTCCCCTCTGGCCTGGAGGGCAGAAAGGTGGACCAATCAACTCTTCCCTATGCCTTCCTTTATAGAACTTTACAGATAACTTCACTGTCCATCAGCTTCCATAATTTTCCATAAGTTTAATTTTCTCCACTTAGTTCTAACTCCACAGAACATCAAGCCCTTGTGCCAGATACCCTATAGATTACCTCCCCATGCTTTTCAGCTTCTTTTTGTATGTCGCCCTCTCCCTATTATACTGAAAGCTCCTTGAGGACAGGGACTTTCTCTTCCTTATTCGTATCGCCAGCACTTAGTACAGTGCCTGGCACAAAATAGCACTTAGTAAATCTTTATTGAATTGAATTGAATTAAACCCAAAAGAGAAAATATTAAAGAGGTAAATAAAGCAGTCAATACAGGCATGAAATGATAAGGACCTACATGAACTAGTACAGTGGCACTGGTACTGGAATTCAGGAGAGGAGTTGAATCCAAGACATATTTTGAAGGAAAAAATAACTAGACTTGGGAATGGATAGTGCTGGAGGAGCTATGGAAATACAGGAACAGTAATCCATTGCTGATGGAGTTGTATATAACCATACTGGAAAGCAATTTTGTATACTTTGACCTGCAGAGTTCACTATTAGATATATACTGCTGGGAAACCAATGGAAAAAAAAAAAGGCTGCACATACACCAAAATATTTAGAGTAGGCCTTTTTTTTATGGTAGCAATGAAATGGAAAAAAAGTAGATACCCATCTACTGGGGAATGCCTAAACACACTGTTGGAAATAAATGTAATGGAATAGTATATATTATAGGCAGAAAGAAAAAACAAATATGATGAATACAGAGAGGCATGGAAATACTTAAACATATTGATACAAAGTGAAGTAAACCAGGAAAACAATATACACAATGACTACAACAATGTAAATGAAATAACCACCAAAATAATTGAAAATGAATGTTGAAAAATGACTTACAAAAAACTTGAGCCCAAAGAAGAAATATATAAGAAGACTCCATAGATTCTGGAAAAGTAGAGGTAGCAACAGGTGGGAAACATAGCATATAATGAACAAGTTTTTTTTTCAAATGTGTTTATCCAGTTTCACTAAATTTTCTTTACCTTTTTTTTAAGAAATTAATTGTAATATTTAAAGCTCTTTCAGAGGAAGGAGAGATATTCAAGAGGAATTTAGGTTATGCTAAAAACAAAAGATAGTGATGAAAACTTATTTTAAAAAAGAAAACAATGGATAAAGTTTTTTTAATTTAATTTTATCATTTAATTAACAGAAATCCATTTTCTCTCCCTCTGGCCTCCCCTCATTGGGGAGGGGAAAAAAATGCAACAAAATTGCATAGTCAAACAAAACAAATTCAAACACTGGACATGTACAAAATTTTAAAAATGTCTCAATCTATATCCTGAGTCCATCACCTCTAGAAGGAGGTTTGGCATGCTTTATCATCAGTCCTCTCGATGACCACTGAATTGATAAGAGTTCTCAAAGCTTTCAATATTATTTGTTTTCATAATGTTATTAACACGCACATTGTTCTCCTGGTTCTGCTCACCTCACACCATAACCGTTCCTGTAAAGCTTTCCAAATCTTCTTTGAAATCATCACATGTCCATTACTTAAGGCACAATAATAGGCCATTTCCTTTACATATAATTGGTTCAGCCATTCTCCAACTGATGATTATCCCCTTAGTTTCCAGTTCTTTGCCACCAGAAAAAAAAAAGCTACCATAAATATTTTTTATATATGGATCCTTTTCTTAGTTCTTTGATCTCTTTGGGGTGTGGGCCTAGTAGTGGTATTATTATTGGGCCAAAAGGTTTACTCAGTTTAGTAACCTTTGAGCCCTATTTTAAAATGCTTCCCAAAATCACTAGACCAATATATACTGTCCCACCAAAAATGCATTAATACGCTTATCTTCCTGCACCCCTCCAACACTGGTGAGGTAGGGGGTGACATAGAAATTTAGAGTTGCTTAAATTTGTATTACCTAATTAGTGATTTAGAGCATTTTTTAAAAACATGGCTACTGATACCTTGGATTTCTTTTCTGCCTCTGAAAAATTACTCTTCATAAGCTTTGACCATTTGTCAATTGGGGAATGGTCCTAACACTTACAAATCTAAAATACTAACCTATACATTTTAGAAATGGGAACTTAACTTGCTTCTCTTCTAATTCTTGCTACATTTGAATTCTTTGTGAAAAAACTTTTTAAAGTTAACATTTTAAAACTGATACCTCTGAGTCACATGACCAAAAAGATGGGGACTACATATTTTCTCCATTCCTCCCAATACCCAAAACCTCTCCAAAAAAGGAATTATGCACTAGATATAGAGTAAGCTGTTCTGTCTCCATAGTCTTAGGATACCAAGAACTGAAACAAGGAAAAAAATTCAATCAAACCATCATCAGAGAAGACTAATTCCTTACTTTCAAAGAGCTTACTCTTGGTTAAAAAACACAGGTAGATCAACAGAAGAGATGAGACAGGGGAATATGGAGAAATGGAGAAATATAAATAACATAGGAAAGAGCTTTCTATGTGATAAAAAAAAAATCTGGGAAAACTGCAAAGCAATGTGGCAGAATTTAGGCTTAGATGAACATCATACACCATATTTCACAATATGTTCTAAGTGAATATGTGATTTTAATATTAAAGATCAGAAAAATTAAAAGAATCAGATCATAAAACTCTTGCAGATATGGGCAGAATATGTACTCTAAACCAAACAAGGCAATCATAAAAGATAAAATACACAGACATTAATCTACCTAGGATAAGAAGGGAAGGAACTGATTGGGGAAAAATTTGCATCAGAATTTTGCTGATAAGGGTTTGGCATCCAAGCTATATAAACAATTAAGACAGATATGTGATACAAAAAATATTCTCCAATAGATAAGTGGTCAAGTGATATGAATAAATAGTGCTCAAAAAACTTACAAATTATTAACAAATTCATGAAAGAATGTTTCAAATCAATAAGAATAAGAAGTGTAATCTAAACAACTTTGAGCTTCATCTCACAAAAGATGGGAATAGTCAATGCTGGAGGGCTGTGGGAAGATAGGCACACTAGTACATTGTTAGTGGAGTGATGAATCAGTACAACCATCTTGGAAAACAATTTGGAATTATGCAAATAAAGTGACTGAAATGTCCATACCCTTAGACCAAAATATTCCATTACAAGGCTTTTACCCCAAGAACACTATTAAAGATTTTTTTTAAGTATCAGCATACAACAAAATGTTTGTGGTATTCATTTTAGGGGTAGCAAAGAATTGGAAAAAGCAGATACCCAACAAATGGGAAATGGCTAAGGATGTCTTGGAGCTGGCTTACAAGCCAACTGGTAAATTGTCAGTGTGAGGGTTTACACTCAGGAAATCATCAAACACTATAAATCAGGGAATGATTATCATTTTGTAGATTGTCTAGACTTAAGAACTGTAATGGGGGCAGCTAGGTAGCACAGTGAATAGAGCACTGGCCCTCAAGTAAGGAGGACCTGAGTTCAAATCTGACCTCAGACACTTAACACTTACTAGCCATGTGACCTTGGGCAACTCACTTAACCCTAATTGCCCTGCCTTCCTCCCTCCAAAAAAAAAAAACAAGAATTGTAATGGAAAAAATTTTAGCAGTACAGATAAAACTTTAAAATGTGTTGGGTATACATTTTTTCTCCCAGAGAATCAGATGTTAAAACACTTAACAGCACACAATTTGGAATGGCAAGACAAATTGTGGTACTATATATTAGTCAAATAAGAAATAAAAGAGTTTTTTTTGTTGTTGATTTTTTTAAATAAAAGTTTTTATATTGCTCAGTAATACTTTTAGTATTACTTGATCTTTACTTTTTAGAATATTCTCATACGTCTATTTTAGAATTTCTATATTACATTAATGAGCTATGACTTGTCTACTTAGTCCTGTGCCAAATAAGATCTAAAATTCTAATTGTATGTTTTTAGAAATCCTTGTTTAACCAAATCTCAGTAAGCCAAATAAAACACAAATGAAGTAAAAACAACTTTTTTTAAAAAAGGGGCCAGCCAGAGCAGTTTTGCCAGCACCCTGGGGGCAAGATGGCGAAGTGGCAGGAGGTGCTAAGGGAATTCATGGCAGTGAATAGGGCTGAGGAGGACCTAGCCGGCTTCCTCAGTTGGCTGGATAGGAACTACAGATTGTCCTGGCCAGCTTTTATGAGGATGGAGGTGATAAAGACTTTGTTTCACTTTCCCACCAAGTTCAACGTCCTGAGGCACAGCTTCCAGTGACAACAGGGTGACATCATTCAGAGACCTTGTTCCTGCCCAAGAAGATGATGAAGAGGGTCAAAGGTTTTACTCCAGAGGCTCAGAGAAAAGTGGACAGCAGACTATTGGTCCCCCAAGAAAGAAAAGCCCTAATAAGTTGGAAGATCTCTTCAAAGGTACCAAGGAACATGGAGCAGTGGCTGTCAATCGAATGGCCTAGAACTCTGGTGAGAATAACAAACCAAAACCATTTGTTGGGGGTGGACACCATCTTGGGGCAGCCCCAGAGGAGAAGTCTGCCTACATAGCAGGAGAAAGACGACAATTTTCTGACCAAGATGTGTATATAGTATCGAAGTTCTGGAAGAGTGCATTCAACCTGGACAGTGGTGAGCTGAGAAGCTACCAAGACCCATCTAATGCCCAGTTTCTGGAGTCTATCCACAGGTGAAGTACCTACAGAGATATGTGGGGGACAGGTCAACTTGGACATGGAGGACCATTGAGATGAGAACTTTGTAAAACCCAAAGGAACATTCAAAGCATTCAATGGCGAGGATCAGAAATTGGGCAGCACTACCCCCCAGCTACTGAACACAAGTTCTCCAGCCCAGCAAGCAGAAAATGAAGCCAAAGTCAGTTCCTCCATCACAACTGATGAGTCAGAGCCCAGGACCAATATCCAAATCCAGCTTGCTGATGGTGGGAGACTGGTACAGAAATTTAACTACCGTCAGAGGATCAGTGATATCTGGCTTTTCATTGTCGACGCCCTGTCAGTGATGGCAGCCATGAGCTTTGTTCTTATGACCACCTTTTCCAAAAAAGAGCTGGCTGATGAGAGCCAGACCTTGAAGGAGGCCAACCTGCTCCATGCTGTCATTGTCTAGCAGTTAATATAAGACCTGCCCTCTCCCCCCATTCCTTACACACACTCTCTCTTTCCTCTTTTTTCTGTCCAGAGCTGCTGCTGAATGTATGAATCACCTCTGCATGTACCATGCAGCCCAGTGTCACATCTCCCCTTAGCTCTGGGTTATTAGATCTCAGTTGGACATTTTGTTTTATCTTTAGTTGCATTTACTGGGTTTTTGTGATGATCAGCGAACTTTAAAAAATTTATTAAAAACAAACAAAAAATACATATCATATCATTACTATACTGTTAAGAAACGATGATTGTTAAATACAGAGAAACAGAGAAACAGAAATTGAACCGATGCTGAGTGAAGTAAGTAGAGCCAAGAAAACAATCTACACAACGACTACAGCAATGTAAATGAAAAATCAAAAGTGAATTTAAAAAACAAGCATGTATTAAAAGAAGAGTTAAGAGAAGATACTCTCACTCCACCACATTGCAAAGGTGGAAGGCCCACAAGTGTTACACTTTGCACATTTTTTCAGACTTTCTCAATGTATTGATGAATTATACAGATTTTTTCCTCTTTTTTTTAACAACTGAGATAAAAATCTGCATAGTACTAAACAGTGACTGGCACATACAAGGCACTTAATGCTTATTCTCTTCCCTCTTCTGGTTATACTAGATGGCTTTCTGAAAGGTAATTTCCTTTTTGCTCTTGTAATTTGTTTGTGATGATATCCTTTATAACTAAATCATGTATCCATTTGGCAACTATGCTGTGTGAGATGTTGGTCTATAGCAGTGCTTTTCAACCTGTGTGTCACGACTCCTTTGGGGGTCAAATGACCCCCTCACAGGGGTCGCCTAAGATCATCAGAAAACACATATTTCCGATGGTCTTAGGAACCGAGACACTGCTCCTCTATCCGTCTCCAGGCGAGTCTGCCCACATGCTGATACGCCCACATATGAGTATTAAAGGGTCACTGCAGTAGGAAGGTTGAGAACCATTGGTCTATAGAAAGGGCAAAGTTGTAAGGAAAATGAAAAGTCACTTCATGGAGGTAGTAATCCTGCCTCTACCTGAAGAAGGGAAGAGAAAGAGTTTGAATAAAAGTCAAAAGAAGTGGCACAATCAACTGAAGGGTTTTGGGTTTTTTTGTTATTTTTTCTGAATAGGGTTAAGACCTGTGTAAGTTTGTTTCAAAAGGAAGGGGATGGGGGGGGGAGGGAGAAACAGGAGAAAAAGAGATGCAAAATAAAGTGCAAATATTAGTATCTCATTCTACAAGCAAGGAAACTAATTCTCAGTAAGTTTAAAAATCCGACTTGCAAAGTCACAGACCCAGTAGTTTCAACCCAGGTTCCCTGATTCCTGGTTCAGTGCTCTTTTACTAAACCATGCTACTTTTTCTAGTAAGTGAATGGGTTATTAAGTTTCTAGCAGAAGAGAAAAAAAATTCTGCTAAGCTAGAGGAAAGGCTGGGTAAAGGGAAAAGGAATCAGCATTTATATAGCGCCTACTATGTGCCAGGCACTGTGCTAAGTGCTTTACGAGTGTTACCTAACTTAACCTCAAAAAAATCATGCGAGGTAGGTGCTGTTATTATCCCCATTTAAAGGTGAGGAAACTGAGTCAAAGAGAGGTTAGTGATTTATCTGGAGTCACAAGGTTGATAAGCATTTATGGCTAGATTTGAACTCAAGTCTTCCTGACTCCAGACCCAGGTTCTCAACACTGTGACACTGCTTAAGTATTAAAGGACAGCTTAAAAATATATAGAGATGCGACAAAATTGTCCAAAATGCAAACATTATACAGATTCCCTACATTACAAAATACACAATAAAGTTCCTGTCAGATCATCTTATCAAGTAGCTCATAAAGGTATATGGTGGGAAAAGTAGTAGTTTGACATTTTAAGACCTAGATTCACTCTGCTATTTGCCTTAAGCAAATTATTTCATCTCTCTGGTTCTGAGTTTCCTCATCTGTAAAAGATTGGGGCTTGACACAAGATAATTTCAACAATTCCTTTCAGCTCTATACCAATGATCATGTTATTTGAGTTAGAGAAAAGGATGGAAACATCTAGGAAGTGGGAATATCATAGCCTACTGATTGCATATTAATAAAGTTGGCTTATATCAAGTTCTCCTCTTACTACAGAGATTATCCTTTGATTCTTCCATATACAAAAATGAATCTAAGAAGCAGTGAGCCAAACCTCTAACAAATAGAAATTTTCTGAATGTGCCCAAAATTTCCTTCCTCTATGAATAGTGCAGATCATGCCAGTTTGTTTAACACATCTCCACATAAAAATTCCTCTCACTGCTCATATCTCAACAACAGGAAATCTCATCTTAGAAAATTCATTCAAATAATTAAAAAGTGCATCCATCATTTACTATGTAATCCATCTACTATGTAAGAGCATAACCCCAGAGTTCATTTTTAGGAGGGGTGATATTAAATAACCACAAGCAAACCTTGAATTTTGCCCTTTAAAAGGTCAGATTCAGCTGAAATTAGAATCATATCATCCCTCCATAGTCAGTACTTCAGACAAATTGGCATAAAGTGGTCATGTGATGTGGTCAAGACCAAAGCTGCATCTGACCAATTTAGAACACTAATACTACAATTAACAAAATAGCTGTAATCCAAAAAAGATCACTCAAATGTTTTTTTCAATATCAGCTAAAAATCTACATATGACATATGGAAATTATAGAACAAAATCTGTTAATGCATATATGCCACAGCCTTTATCTTCCCACACAACCAGAAGCTCCTTATAGCATAAACCCAAGACACCTGCATAAAGCACTAAACTCCTGTGAAAATCTGTCAGTATCAGGTCAAATTCTAGGATGAGTTTTCATATATACTAAGGAATAACTTCCACATGAAATAACTTCCACTTGAAATCACTTAATGTCACCAAGGTGGTTGAGGCTATGTATACTATTAAGCTTTGTAAACTCACAGAGTGTAAATTAAAAATTTAACAATTAAAGTTGTTTTATGTGTTCCAAAAAATGAGTCTTGCTTAAACAGCCACTGAATATTGCCTCACTGAGGAAGCAGAGACATGATCCAAGACGCAAAATACAAAAACAAAACACCATATGTGTGTGTGTATATGTGTGTGTGTGTGAACACATGAATAGATAAATATGTAGATATAAATCCCCCAGCCCTCATCACTCAATTCCTCATTCCCATCCCCTTCAACCCTCCCACCTCAAAGTTTCAAAAAAACACTACCCAACTTTTCCACTGTGCTCTATGGAATGCCTGGCCCATAGGCAACAAATTTCCCTTCATCTTAAATCTATTCCTCTCCCACTCCTTCCATCCACTAGCTCTTACTGAAACCTGGCTCCCCCATGAACCACCCTGGCCATCCTTTCCTGAACTGGCTGTACCTTCACTCATTCCCCTTTGCTAACTACTGGAGCAGGGCGGAGTTAGAATACCCCACAGCTACTTCCAGATTCTCCCCCTGCCTCCATCATTCAGTAACTTCTCTTTCTTTGAGGTTCATGCTATTCACATCTACTACCCAATCAAAATCCTGATAGCTGCTGTCTACAAACCCCCAAGTCATTCTTCGTCCTCATTTAATGAGTTCGAGATCTGGCTCACAATTTTTCTCTCCCCCTC
Source organism: Pseudochirops cupreus (assembly GCA_028627135.1). Taxonomy (NCBI): domain Eukaryota; kingdom Metazoa; phylum Chordata; class Mammalia; order Diprotodontia; family Pseudocheiridae; genus Pseudochirops; species Pseudochirops cupreus. Next base: position 134,769,207 of record CM053584.1, on the reverse strand, counting down.
AACTTCTGCCCTCATACTAGAGAACTTCCTCTTACATACTAACACTCCTCTAAATACCCTACCACTCAGTTTCTCAACCTACTTATTTCCCATGAGCTAAAACTGAGATGGTCATGTTCTTCATCGTTCCATCACCCATAAATGTATCACCTCTAATTCTGAAACCCTTCTATCTGACCACTATCTATTTATCTTTTCACCTTTCCCTCTACTTTCCCTTACAAAATCCTATTCTTCTTCTACCCCAGAACCACTCAATTCTTTCCCAGGCTATCTCCCCTGCAATAATCACTCTTTCTTCTTTTCCCCATCTGGACTCCTTGTTGAACCGTTTCAATTGTACGCAGTAACTACACTCAGTCAATGAGGCTTAGATCACTTCCACCACTACCTCATTTGCTTCTACCCCTGCTCCTACAGTGCCACTGAACAAAAAGAGAGAAAACCACACAACCATTCTGACTGGGTCCATACAACTATTAGGCTATTATTATCCTTTTATACCTCCTTTATCAATTCACTATCCCATTCTACCACACCTTTTCATACTTCCTCAAACCTCCTATGGCTCCCCCCATCAGTCTCTCAACTGGTAACCTTTCCTCACATTTTACAGAAAAAATTGAGGCCATTTACTTTGTACTCCCTCTTCTCCCCTCTTATCACCTATATGCCTTCTGCCACTATCTCCTCTTTCACCCCTGTGTCACATGATGAAGTAGCCTTATTCCTTACTAAGGCTAACCCCTCTACTTGTTCAAGCAATCTCATTCCATTCTCTGTCTCCTCCAAGATTGCTCCCTCTGTCATCCACACACTATCACTTATTTTCAATCTCACCTTATCAAATGGTTTATTCTCTTCTGCTTATAAATATGCCCAAGGCTTCCTAATTGTGAAAAAAAAATTCACTCAATCCTTTCATACTCACTATTGACCTATATCTCTCCCGCCCTTTCTAGCTATACTTAAAAAAGTCATCTATAATAACTGCCTTCACTTTCTCTCTTCTCATTCTCTTAACTTTTTTTAATACAGCTTTCAACCTTACCATTCCATGGAAACTGCTCTCTCCAAGGTTACTAATGATCTTTTAGTTGCTAAATCCAAGGACCTTTCTTCCATCCTCATTATCCTTGACCTCTCTGCAGTCTTTGACACTGTTTATCACTCTCTTCTCTTTGATATTCTCTTCAATCTAGATTTTAGGGACACCACTTTCACCCAGTTCTCCTCCAACCTATCTAATTGCTCCTTCTCTCTCTCCTTTGCTGGAGTCTCTTCCAGATCATGTCCTCTAACTGTAGATGTCCCTCCAGGTTCCATCCTAGGCCCTCTTCTCTTCTACTTCACTCTCATCAGCTCCCATGAATTTAATTGCCATCTCAATGCTGAGGATTCTCAAATCTACCTAACCTGTCCCAATCTCTCTGCTGATCTCCAATCTCACTTCTCTAACTGCCTTTCAGACATCTCTAACTAGATATTCAGTAGATATCTTAAACTCAATATGTGCAAAAAGGAATTTATTATCTTTTCCCCTAAACTCATCCCTTGCCTCCTACCTTCCCTATTACTATTAAGGACAACACCATCCTTCCAGTCCCTCAGGCCCCAACCTAGAAGTCATCCTAGATTCCTAACTATCCTTCACCCCTTGCCCCATATCCAATCCGCTACCAAAACCTGTCAACTTCACCTTCATATCATCTCTTGAATACAACCCCTTCTCTCCATTGACACTGCCACCACTCTGGTACAGGCCTACATGCCTGTAATAGCCTGCTGGTGGATAGGCCTGACTCTTCTCACTCAAAACCATTCTCCAATCAAACACTAAAATGATTTTCCTAAAATGCTGGTCCAACCATGTCACCTCCCTACTCAATAAACTCCAGGACCAAATACAAAATATTCTATTTGGCATTCAAAACCCCTCATAATCTAGTCTCCCTCTACTCTTCCATTCTTCTTATGCCTTTGTCTCCAACATGTATTCTTCCAGACAATGACACTGGCTATCTGTACATCCCACAAACAACATTCCAGCTCTCTGCTCTTGAAACATTCTCTGGCTGTTACTCAGACCTGAAACACTCTCCCTCCTCCATTCCAGCTACTGACCTCCCTAACTTCCTTTAAATCCCAACTAAAATCCCATCTGAGGGGCATCTTCAGTTGTCCTGATCTATATCTTGCCACTGGACTCAGATGGCTCCACAAGAGAAAGTGAGGCTGGTGACTTTGCACAGCCTTCCCTCACTTAAATCCAATTCACTTGCAAGTCATGGCATCATCTTTCTTATGTCATGGTTCTCTTTGAGTATGAACAACAAAATTCCATTTTTTACTGGAAGCCTTCTCAAATCCATCCTAATTTTAGTACCTTCCCTCTTTTAATTTTTTCCTATTTATTCTATTTAATTATTTCCTTTTATCCTGTTTTGTATATATTTATTTTCATGTTGTCTTCCCCATTAGATTGTAAGCTCCTTGACGGCAGAGGATGCTTTTTGCCTTTTTTGTGTGTCCCCAGTGCTTAACACTGTGCCTGACATATAGCAGGCACTTAATAAATGTTTACAAATTGATTGGTTGATGTATAGATGTGTGTATACATATATATGCCAATAATACAGATGTAGAAGTATAATATTTTGTGATAAATTCAGTATTAAGATATATCATTTCTACCATCACCCCTTCTGAAATTTAGAGTTCCATTGACTAACATATATAGAAAAATTAATTTTTAAGGTTCTTTACATTACATATGATTGACTTGAGAGTACTGTATTATTCCTATTTGTCCCTTCCACCCTTACCTGGCACAATGGTCGGCAAGAAAAGGAACAAAGTCGCCATTTGCTAAATTTGAATACACTGGAAATTAGTTATGAAAA
>CM053584.1:134748235-134765804 GCA_028627135.1 Pseudochirops cupreus | reverse complement strand
CACTTTTCCGCTCTGGAGGCCTTCCAGCCAGACTGCTTATCTCCCCCTTTCACAAATCCCATTCACAGCTGTCGCTAATCTGCTCACCTGAAGCTTCTCAGCCCTTCCCGTCCAGCCGCCCCCCGGGCACAGCCGAGGCTTCAGACCAGGCTGGTTTCGGTTTGCAGTGCTGATACGGTTCCTCTTAGCCGAGCTGACTTTAGTGGGAAGTATCTTTGTGTGCGTTTTGGAGTTCCAGGATTGGTTTAGAGTCCTATTTTATGGGTATTTTGGGGTGGCTATGTGAGAGCTGCGATGTGTTGCTGCTCCTACGCTGCCATCTTGGCTCCGCCCCCCGAAATTTAATCTTTTAAGAATTACAAATTTACTCATAACAAACTTGTGAAAGACGTAGTCCAAGTATTATCTTGCCCACACTGTAGATGGGGAAACTGAGGCTCAGGAAGATGAAGGATTTTCCCAAGGTCACACAACTTTGAAAGTATAGGAACCATACATATATGCCTACAACTCAATTTACCATAAATATTTTTTAAATCTAGAAAGGGTATAATCTTCAAAAAGCTCACTCACTGACCATGAACAGGAAAACAAATAGAGGGTTCATAAATCCGATGTAAACAAGAGTTGGGATAGTCTGGCTAGTTTCTATATGATAAACTTCCACTTTTTTTTAATTCAAATTTTTTTGTTACATTTTAAGTCCCAAACTGTCTCCTTTTCTCCTTCCCCACCTCATACTAAAGAAGGCCACCTTTCAACACGGATTTATAAATATATTTAAAACTATACTATGTGTACTTCTATTTATCAGTTCTTCCCCTGGATATAGATAGCATCTTCCTTCACAGGTCCTTTATAGTTGATATGAGTATTTTCAGTACTCAATAACTTAGTTGTTCACAATTATTCTTCAAACACTACTACTATCCCTGTATACAACTTCTACTTTTCTTTTAAGTGTTCTCTTTTCCTTTTATACCTTCACTCAAAAAATGTCAAACCAATTTATGTCACCTACCTCAAAGACTGCAAGGATTATGTTTATTATTTTCAAGCTTTCTTCCAACTAACAGTAACTATAATTTTAAAAAATGTTCAGTCTCAGAAAGAGTTACTGAAAAGTTTAGACATTAAGAAGAATTTCACTCTTGCAAATATATGGTTCCCATATATACAAAAAGCTTTTTTGTATATATAGAAGCTTTCCTTGTGGTGGCAAACAATTGGAAACTAAGAGGGTACCCATCAATTGGGAATTGCTGAAAAAGTTATGATGTATGAATGATAGAAAGATATTATGCTTTAAGAAATGATGAAGTGAACAAATTCTGAAAAACCTGGTAAAACTTGTATGAACTAATACATAGTGAAATGAACAGAACCAGGGGAAAGTTTCGACAATAACAACATCACAAGGACAAACTACTTTGAAAGACATAAAAACATGATTCTCTGTTAAGACGGCTGAAGAAAGATGCTACCCACTTCCTGATAAAGAGATGACAGACGTAAGGTACAGAATGAGGCGTGTGTGTGTGTGCGCGCGCGTGTGTGTGTATTTTAGCTGTGTCCCATGAAGGAATGTTTTTAAATTGACTACGTGTATCTGTTACAAGGGTTTTGCTTTCTTTTTTCAATGTAAGTAGGGGGAATTGAGAGGGAAATAAAATAGATATTTATTTCTTAATTGAAAAAATATATACTTAACAGTCCCAGTTGGCTCCAAAGCAGTAAGAAAATTGCTAAAGTGGGGGTCTATGGCTGTGGAACATCAACTATACTCTCAGAATTAATTAATACATTGGTTAGTTTAGCCTAACTGCTTTGTTTTCTCATTCTTCTTATTCTTTGTTACAAGGAATAGCTTCTCTGGATAGCAAAAGAGGAAAGGATATAACTGAAAATGAAGGTGACAAAAACAAAAGATATCTTTTTTAAAATTTAAATTAAAAAATTAAAATGAATGAAAAATGAATAAATGATTTTATAGTATAATCTTACTCGGATACCTCACTGTCGCAGAAAAGTGATCATGAATTCTTGAAAATTATGCAAGAACAGAAGTTCTGGTAGTTTAAGAGTAAGAATCAGGAAGACCTCTTTTACAATCCTGCCTCATACTTATCAGCTATATATCTCTGGCCAAATCACTTAACTTCTTCAACTATAAAATAAAGATGTTAAGAGTACCTACCTCATAGGATTGTTGTGAAATTACATATGTAAAGTGGCTCTCAAACATTAACAACCTATGTAAATATGAGCCAGCAGAATAAGTACTACTCAGGTAGTTTGGGAAGAGGAATTTTGTTTCTGTCAGCAAAGCACAAGCCTATATACAAAAAAAAAGTCTACCGCTGGAAAGTTAGGTAATAAATGATTAAAATGTGGAGAGGTTGTGATCTGCAAAGTAAGTATCCATAGTGATGAAATCACAGTGGTCTTTTTTTTGGGGGGGGGGAGGAAGAAATAGTTTATAACTCTAGTTTTGGAAATAAAAGGCAGCCTGGTACAGTGAAAAACACACTGCACTGGGAACAAGTAGGGCTATGTTCTAGTACTGATAATACCAATGCCTGCCTTTTCAACCTGGGGCAGGTCACTTTGGCTATCTAACCCTCACTATCCTCATCTGTGAAATGTGGTATTGGAACTAGGTGATCTTGCAGCTTTCTGTAAAGGAACTATGCTAATGTACCAAGTATGAAAATGACTGCCTTTCACACATCAAGTCAATGGCCAGTTTGCAAGTGATAGAAGTCTTGAGCAAATTAAATTGAAATTAGTTAAGAAAATCTTTCCAGACCTACTGTAAATGGTACTGCGACTCTCAATACACATATTCTTGATTGCCTGGTGTTAGATGAGTTACATAATGTCAAGCTAACAAAAATGGTAAGCATTACAGAACTGCTTTCAAATAACTGAGAACTTAAAACAGATGTAATGAGGCTAAAAATTCAACAAGCAAGACATTGGCATTCTATCGTTAGAAACAGTCTGCCAAACTAGAAGTTTACAACATCAGAAATGCATAATTTAGAAATGAAAACTTTATAAATCTATGAATATTAAACCATAAATCTGAACTGCCTTGTAGACTACTTGTTTTCAGTTCTTCAATCTCTCTTCTTTCTGCAATATGAAAAGGAATTCAAAATCTTCATTATCTTCGATTCTCATAATGGCAGACTACAAGCAGTGCCTGGTTAAGTATCAAAATCATGTAGTTTATTAAAAAGACTTCAATTCACAGTCTACTGACTTCTGGTTAAGATGGCTACATGAGAATTCTTAGAGGAGCCAGCTCTCCCACAAACGCTACAATAGAGTGCTAAAAATATACCAGAAGGAACCGTGATTTTTTTAAAAACCAAAATTAAATGCCTAGGCATTCCTCCATATGGTACAGTACTGCACAAAGATGTTCAGAAGTATATAGACCCTCTGACAAGGAATAAGCAAAGAAGACACGCTCTGGAACCCCAGCAAAAGACAGTACCAGTGTAGGAACCAGGCAGCCTGTGTGGAAACCACAGCAGAAGACAGGTGCTATATGCACCTGAGCAATAAAATAAAATGGGTCAGTATAGTCAGTGAGATTGCTCTGAGGCCTGTCAAGGCCACAGTGAGGAGCCGTGTCAAGTCCCAGCTGGCAAGTGTACAAAGAAAAAAGGAAGCAGGGAAAGTTCTGAAGCCAAAACACAAACAAAGCTACTAAAAAACTGGTTTAGAGTATAGGGTTACATGAAGAAGGCAAGGCCAAGTGAGAAAGCACCAGGGAGAGGTCATGACCTGAGCAGCCCACAGAAGTCAGACTTCGGTAACCAAGGATTCAGAGATCCCTAGCAGTCTGTACTGAGCTGTCACAGAAAGTCATGAACATCCAATGCTCTGAACCTCAAAGATCCAGGAAAAGCCACCCACTCCCAGGTGAAGGTCAGCACAAGAACCTGGGAGGGCCAGAGTGAGACCAAAAGGGGTCAACCACCCTAAATGTATAGCAAGGGGCAGAGACTGGCCCCAGAACAAAACCCCAATTTGGAAGCTACAGCTAGAAAAATGAGAAGAGAAGGATGAAAAATCAAAGAAAATACCAATCAGTTTCAAAAGTGACTGAAAATCTAGAGATCTCTGAAAAGGGACAAGAAACATCATAACTTCAAGCACCTCTTATCACCTGACCAAAAAAATGATCAACTTAAAACACAGAGATACATATACTCTAGGCCAGTGATTCTCAACCTGTGTGTTGCGACCCCTTTGGGGGTTGAACAACCCTTTCACAGGGGTCACCTAAGACCATCAGAAAACACATTATTTCTGATCGTCTTAGGAACCGAGACACCGCTCCTCTATCCATCTCTAGGTGGGTCTGCCCACGTGCAGATATGCCCACATATGAGTATTAAAGGGTCACGGCATTAGGAAGGTGGAAAACCACTGCTCTAGGCCATGAATAATGTAAGAATTTTGTTGTTGGACTACGTAGATATAACAATTATTGAAGAATTCTGAGAGGTATTTTTTGTTTTGTTCACTGGAAGTGGGGGGTAGTCAGTGGGAAGGACGGATTAATTTTAAAAACATTGCTACTTGAAAAATAAAAATAAAAGAGATAAGTAGTAAAATTATAAAGCTAGCTCCCAATTAGTATGAATGATAAGTAACCTAAAGTTGTCTCTTTATTCAATTCACACTGCATATTTCCATTAGGTTGGAACCAATTATCTTATTTTACATAATTATAACTTTGAATAGTACAAATTTAAACATATTAGAATACCATAGATAGCATAGACATTTCTATCAATACTTAATATACAGTGATAGTGATTTTAAAAAGGGGGGGGTTAGGGGGCATTGCCAATGAAACATTTTTTAAAATACATAAAACAGCATAAGAAAGTCCAGAAAGGGACATAGACAAGAAGGGCAGCATTGGTATTACCCTGTTAAATTTGATGGATAATTTACAGCACACCTTCCTCCATAATACTGAATGGTGACAATGAAGAGCAGTATTGCTATTCAAAAACAGAATCATTCATACCTCAGTATATGTGGTAAATATGACAAATATATATGTGATTTCACGAGTTTTGTAGAAATTCCCTCTATCAATGGAGACTGGCAACTCTGATGGAACATAAAAGCTAGGGCAGAGAGATCAAGAGATTTACCCTTGGTCAAATGGCTATTATATGTGAGAGGCAAGATGAGAACTTAGGTTTTCCAGAAAAATTAAACATAAAACTTTTCTATTTCACAAACTCCTTTATACACCTGGAATTACTTTCAGATAAAATTATGCCTATAATAGACCATCTCCTTAACCTATTATCTTATATCAAAATAAAATTTTTGAAAGGTTATCTAATCCAACTTCTCAGAGTTCAGAAATCATAGATGTTCCTCAAAAAGTGAACTGTATTAGCCCTTTGATTTTAAATACAAATTCTGTAACAGGTATAATATTAATTGATTTACTACTTTCTCTGCCAGTCATGAAATTTTAATAATAGCTCACTAGATAAAAAGACAGCCGATCATTTGATTTTTAAAAAGAAATTGTTATGCGCAGAACATCCTTCCTCTAAAGAACCTGTTTCCATTAAAAAAGAAATGAAAGATAAACTGTAAAATAATATTTTGCAATATGCACTGAAACCATAAGGAATTACAAAATACAAGTTCAGGGCTTGACTAAGTCACGAGCTAGCATTGTCAAGTTGTGCTAGTCATTTCCCCGTCTGGGCCTCAGTTTCCTCATTTGTAAAATGAGAGAGTTAAATAAAACAATGACAAAATTCATTTGGACAAATAGATCTAGAATATCAAGGGAAGTAAGTTTTAGGAACGAAGGTGGAATAGCACTTTCAGACATCAAGCTATATTATAAAGCAACAATCACCAAAAACATTTGGCATTGATTTAAAAAATAGAAAAGTAGATAAATGGAAGAGGTTTGACAAGGGAGAATCAGAAATAATGGAATTTAATAATCCAGTTAAACCTAAAAACATAAATTACTCTGGAAAGAACTCCCTATTAGATAAGAATTGCTGCAAAAATGAATAGAGTGCTGGACTCAGGTCAGGAAGACCTCAGTTCTGATTTTCTTTCAGGAATTTTCTGTCTGTTGTGGTACTGGGAAAATCATTTAACCTCTCGGCCTCAATTTCTTTACATGTAAAATGAAGATAATAACAGGGTTGTTATAAAGATTAAAATAGATTATATATGTGTGTATATATATATATATTTGTATTTTTTTAAACTGGAAAAACAGTCTGGCAGAAATTAGGCTTATAGTGACATTTTATACTATGTCCCACAATAAATTATAAAAGAATACACAACCTCCATATTAAAGATCTTGCCATAAAAATTCTGATTTATACCTAAGAAGTGATTAAAATGCCCATACACTTTGACTTAGAGATTCTAATGCTAGGCATGGAATGGCTTGGGCAATGCCCCAAGGAGGTTACTAAGAAAACCAAAACATTAATAGTAAAATTTTTGTGATTCGAAAGAACTAGAACTAGTAGATACCCTTTAACTGGGGAATGTCTAAATACATTGTGGTACATGAATATAATGGAATATTACTGTGCACAGGAAGGAGGTACACAGATGTGGAAGCCTGCATATATTATCAGGTTTTTTTCAATGTAATGAGATGTTTCAAGTTGTCTTCCTTTTTTTTTTCTTTAAAAGATATTTTTTGTTGTATAACATGACTCTCTGGAAGTAAAAGGGAATGAATAAAGGAAGAAGTCTGGGCAATGTAAAATCAAAAAATATCAAGGATTTTTTTTTTTGCTTTTTAGAGGGGGAAAGGCGGGGCAATTGTGGTTAAGTGACTTGCCCAAAGTCATATGGCTGGTAAGTGTTAAGTGTCTGAGGCTAGATTTGAACTAAGGTCCTCTTGACTCGAGGGCCGGTGCTCTATTCACTGCGCCAATAACCGCCCCAATATCAAGGAAATTTGGGGGGGGAAAAAAGAAAGATAAAGAATGTTGCAATATTACATGGTTTAGTTTAGCCCTAAAGTAGAACTATAAGGAAAAACCTCTCCCTATTATTTTGCATAGGTGGGAGGAAGGGAGTTAAAGCTTTCACAAAATGTCAGATTTTTTAAAAATCTGTCTGTTTTGCACATTTTTTTCGCTTCCACTTTTTCTTTTTCTTTAAAAAACACTTTTTTTAATAAAGGATGGCTCTCTAGGAAGGAGACAGTCACAGAGGTATTTAGGAGACATGAAAACAAATTTTAGCAATAAAAACATATTTAAAAGACTTTTAAAACAAGGTCAGAGTGGGACACAAACAGGGAAATGTGTTACTGCCTCATTAAATTTAAAATAAACTTTTAAAAATGAAATTGTATATAACAGAAGCCTGCAGTCTTCTTTTTTATCTTCTTCATATATCAAAATGTGAATTCTTGTGATTGTTAAAGTTCATAATAAAAAAGAAAAAATTTTAAGTTACAGGATTGGACTATAAAGTCTCATCTAAACATAAGGTACATTCTGAATCTATGAATTGGTAGTAGTTTAGGTTGCTTTTCAACTGTAGAATTGTCTTTCACCTGAGTGAATAACCACTTAACATTTTAACTGAGGAGAAATGGGAAAGTTAAAACAAAAAGAAAAGTATAATTCATACAATATTCAAATATTTCACAAATTCATCACTCTTCAAGCATGCCAGAAGTTGAGTTTCAGCTTCAAAGGAAATAAGGCCCTAACACTAAGAATACCATCCAAAAGGGGCCAAAACTTTTTTTTAACTCAGCTGCTGCTCTCAATTATACTGAATAGAGAAAAACACAAATTTGTCTTGGCATGCCCATGATATGATAAAGGCTTATGTTCATTGTATCTAATACATACAAGAGTTTTCTTTGTTGCAGAAAAATATTTTGAAATCTGAACATAATATCTTTTCAATGTAACAGCTATCAAACAAATCTGCCACGCCATGTAGTCCCTTTTCTTGGCCTCTCTCTTCATACTTAGAAGAAGAAATTAGAAAAAAACAGAAAGACCGTAAAATGCTCTCTCTTATCTTCATGAACACTATAGTTAAACCTCTGGAATTCTTTTCCTACTCAATCTATAGTTTGTCTGTCTATTAGTTTTTCTTTTACTTACAAAATAAATGAATCCATCCAAATTTATGGATGTTACAGGATATGAACCTAAAGATCGTCAACCTACCAAAATTAGAAACAGAATTCTGAAGCATCCTAGGTGAGTTCCAAATTCTTAACTCCTGTCTCAGCTTTCAGGAGACAAGACAATGCAGACAACTTAAAAAGAATAAAGTATAACAGAAAAAGTATGGGGTTTGGGGACACCATACATCCATTTGAAGTCTAACTTTTCCAGAAGACGACCTGTAACTAACTTGGCAAATCACTCGTCCTCCCAGAGGTTCTCTCCCTTATGGAAAGACTTGGATTAGATCTTGCTCTAAAACTGAGCCATCCTTGTATGGGCATATTAACATTTTGCATTAGAAAGACATCTTAAAACAAAAGCAGTGCTTAGCCTGCTCAGCTACAGGAGAGCTAGAATGAAAGCTGCAGATACTCTGAATGTCCAGGAGAATTCTGTTGTTATTGCCATTTTTTATAGGATCCAATCGAGAAATGTGTCCCTTCTGATCATTGGCAAATTTTAGAAATGTCCTTCTCAAATCTAGAAACCAATTGGCAAACTAGCCAGATACAAAAAAAAAAAGGCTTTCAAAATTCAAAATGAACTTTTAAGTACTTCATAAGCACTTTTTCAAATAACAGAAAATATTAGCTGTTAGGATTTCATGGGTTATATAAAAAGCCCCACCAAAAGCTTGAAGATCACTACTAACCAACAGCACCAATTTAACACTGTAAGGAACAATATCCTGAACCACATTCCACATTCCCTGCTGGAGCCTCAATTCACTTGAAAGAAGGGAGCAAAGGGGGAAGGAAACCTCCCTAAGAGCCCCACATGATTCTCTGCCTTTGTTCATGCTGTTGTTTTAATTTCTGTTGACAGACTTTTGTTGTTTGGGGCATAAACCGGATGTACCAGTTTGAATGCACAATAAGAAGAACAAAGAATGATTTGTTCACACTGCAGGAAAAAAGTCTTTTGGAACCATAGAAAATGGCTTTCACATGGTGGAAATATGCAAATTACATACCAAAACAAGATGGGGGGGGAGGGAGAAGGAGGTTCTATAAATTCACATCGCAAACTTCAGCAGAAAGATATTATAGTATCACAGTGTGCAAAATATTAAGGAGATCGAGATTTAAAGAAGTAAAAGGACATTTTTGCAAAAGGGGAAAGAGAATAAAAGTCATACAATGGTTCTCCTAAGCAACTTTGCTCTTTAAATTCTATTTTGTCTCTGTCAGTCTTTTTTTTTTCAAATAGAACCTTATAGATACTAAAAGAACTTTTTCAAAAGTTCTTTCCTAATGCTTTTAATTAGTGCTCACAGGTTAATGTACCAAAGACAAATTAAAATTACATACCACCACCATGTTGCAGAGTTAACCCAAGAAAATATCTCCACACCCTTCCTACTAGTACTGAAGCTGACCAAAGGAGGGCTGTGGTCTGCAATAGATTTCTAAGAGCTTGGTATGGTGGTGTTTAAATCTAATATACAGATTGAATGAAAGGCATAAATCATAGTCACCTCTGGGAAAGCAATGCTGACTCAAACTAAATATATAACCACTTTCAACATCCTTAATTATTAGTGGTCCTGGCTCAGGGCAGGTGATGTCAGCCAGTCTGTCTAAAGGCCCCCTCAGTTCAAGAGCAGCAGATGTGCTTCATAAATGGGACTCAAAAACCCAGTCCAAGAGCTATGCAACACCAAGGACACAAGGAAAGAGGGTGATTCTTTGTCCTTCACTAGGATTACACCTGAAACCCTCACACGGTAATAATGATACCTAAGTCATCTCTGTCTCATCAGCAAAGGTGGATGAAATAAAGTAGGCTTAACCTACCAGGATTTTATCCTGGAATGGAGAGAGAGAGAGACAGAAAAAATTATCTCATGCAAAGACAAATGCAATCAGCCCGAGAGTCGGAGGACCAGAGTTCAAATATAGCCTCAGACACTTAATAGCTGTGTGAACCTGAGCAAGTCATTTAAACCCAGTTGTCTCAAAAAAAAAAAAAGACATAGGCATTTCCATATACCAAAAATAAAAGAGATGCAGAACCAAAAGATAGTAATAAATTAAAAAAAAAAGATAAGCAAAGAGAAGTAACTCTTCAATTACTAAGAGAAGAACACACACAGGTATATGCACTTGCACACACAATGCCTATCGTCAAAGTCTACTGTGACATTTCCTCCTTCCCACCACTGATTTTGCAGAGTTTCCCAGAACATAATGAGAGAATATTTTTACCTCAGACCACTATACCTACATGACCCTAGAGTCTAGAACATGCTTTATCCCTCCCATTGTCCATTCAGTACAAGAAACTTTCTTTCTGAACTGGTGCCAGCCATACTTCCCTGTTCACCTTTAAGTTTTCCACCTTTTGTTTAGGGAACAATAATCAAATCAATGCTATTATTAGTACTGGAAAGGGCATGATAATCTACTGTCACATGGATCTATTCACAATCCCTGTGACTACTTTATAATATTGAAGTTATTGTAAAAAAAATTTCTTCAGGTTCTGCTCACTTCATTCTGCATCAGTCCATACAAATCTTTCCACATTTCTTTGGAATCATCTATTTCCTCTTTTCTTACACCATAACAGTATTCTATCACTTTCATATACCACAATTTTTTCTGCTATTCCTCAACTGATGGACAGGTATCCCTTTAGTTTCCAGTTTGTTGGTTTCCAAAAAAGAGATTTCCACAAAAAGAGATGATATAAATATTTTTGCACATATAGGACCTTTTCCTATTTCTTTGATTCTTTTTGGGTATAAGCATAGCAGTGATATTAAGTGAAATGAAGGCTTTAATAAGAACGAGATAAGCAAACCAGGAAAATAATTTATTCATTAACAACACTTTAAAGACAAACAATACTGAAAACTGAAAACAACAATCAATGAAACAATCATCCACGATTCCAGAGGGCTAACATGCTGTCCACTTGCTGATAGGTGATGGATTCAGGGTACAGAATTAGACTTTTTTTTTAAACAGTCAATAAGGAAAGTTGTTTTACTTAACTATACATATTTGTTACAAGGAATGTTTTTCTTTTTTTTTTCTTTTGCTTTTTGGAGGGCAATTGGGGTTAAGTGACTTGCCCAAAGTCACATGGCTAGTAAGTACAAGGAGTGTTTTTCTTTTCTTTTTTTTCAATATGATAGGATGGAAGAGAAAAATTTTTAATTAAAAAAATAGAGAGGTTGGAGGGGGCTACAGGTGTGAAACACTGCATGCACTTTCAGATGAAGTCACTGTACTCTTAGTTTTACTTCATTACAAGAAAGCTCTCACAGGGCAGAGGTAATCAGGAAGTGCTTGCTAAATTAAACTATAACATAGCAAAAAGACTTTTTTAAAAAATCCCTGTGACAACTTAAAAAAAGGCTTTAATCCCTGGACTCCACTCCTTCATATGTACTATATCTCCTCTAAAAGAATATAAACTCCTTGAGATCAGGAACTATTGCACTTTTCTAGTTATGCTTCTAGCAGCTACCTCTGTGCCTGCATATAGCAAGCACTTCATACATGCTTGTTAAATGATGAAATGCACAATAAGACAAAATGGTATGTACACTTATATACCCCCACACCAATGAAAGAGGCATAGCGGCAGAACACTATAGACCAATTTCCCTAATGAGTATTGATGCAAAAATTTTAAATAAAATACTAGCAAGATTACAGCTATAAATCACATACACTCTGACCAGGCTGGACTTATACCAAGAATACAAGTCTGATTCAATATTAGGAAAACTATAAGCATAACTGCCTATATTAATAATAAAAACAAAAATCAAATTATTGTAGTAAATGCAGAAAAAGCTCTTAACAAAATACCATATCCAGTTTAAAAAAAAACCTTGAAAGCACAGGAATAAACAGAGATTTCCTTAAAATTATAAATAACACCTATCTGATGGTACCTCAAAACTGGGGGGGAAAATCTTTATAGCAAATTTCTCTGATATAGGTCTCATTTCTAAAACATATAGGGAACTAAACAAAACTCAGAAGAACAAAAGCTACTCCCCAATTGATAAGTGGTCAAAGGATAGGAATAAGTCGTTTTCAAAGGAAGAAATCTATCAGTGCTTCTTAAACTCTGGGTTAAGACTCACTATGGCAGTGTTTCTCAACCTTCCTAATGCTGCGACCCTTTAATACTTGTATGTGGGCGGATCTGCATGTGGGTGGATCCGCCTGCAGACAGAGGAGCAGTGTCTTGGTTCCTAAGACCATCGGAAATATGTGTTTTCCGATGGTCTCAGGGGACCCCATTCGACCCCCAAAGGGATCGTGACTCACAGGTTGAGACCCATTGCCCTATGAGGTTGTGATTCAGTTTAAGAAACACTGAAGGTGTCATGAGTGTAAAAAATGTAAGAACCCCTGATCTTAGTTATCAACAGTCATAGGAAAAAAATGTTCTAAATAATAAATAATTAAAATATAAATTAAAACAATATTGAGGCACTATCAAACTGGCTAAGATTAAAAAAAAGGAAAATGACAAATGTTGGGGAAATGTGGGAAAATAACTATATTAATACACTATTGGTGGAGTTATGAACTCATTCAACCTTGCTGGAAAGCAACTTAGAACTATGCACAAAAAGCTATTGAATTGTGCATACCATTTGACCCAGCAATACCACTACTAGGGCCAAACTCCAAGACATCAAAAAAAGAGAAAAATGATTCATGCATACAAAAGTATCAGCTCTCTTTTGTGGTGGCAAAGAATTGGAAACTGAAGGGATGTCCATCAATTGGGGAATGGCTGAACAAGTTATAGCATATGAATGCTATGGAATACTTGAGAAGATTTATATAACTGATGTAAAGTGAAATGAACAGAATCAAGAGAACAATATATTCAATCACAGCAATATTGTAAAAAATAATCAACTTTTTAAAGACACTTGGTAACTACAATCAACACAATGATCAGTCACAATTTCAAAGGACTCAGGAGACTATCCACCTCCCAATAGAAAACTGATAGAATCAAAATGCAAACTAAAGCATATTTTTTTCTCTTTCTTTACTTTTCTTTTCTTTTTTTTTGGTGGTGGGGGAAAAGAAGGTGGATGGGGAGAAGTAGAGAAACATGGCTAACATGGACATTTGTTTTGCATGTCCGTACATATTCATAATGTGTTTTGTTGTTTCTTACCTTGTCAATGGGTCTGGGAGAAGGAGAAAGAAAGAAAATGTGGAGGTAAAATAAAATAAAATTGAATTAAAAAAAAAAGAGATGGCCAACCTGGGTACCTTCTCAAATGGAGGATTGAGGAGGAGCTCTTCACTCTACCTTGGGGCAGAGTGTACTGATGAGGTATGAGTACCAAGACTGAAGTTATCTTACAGGTTTAGGTACCTAGTGATGCAGTATATAGTCCAAAGGTAGACAGGTAGGAAAAGAAGTATTAATTTACCATTAATTTAACATTGCAGGGTCTTGCCATGGTCTTCATACAATTTCTTTTCCTCTTCATCCTCTGCAATATATTGCTATATAAGTTATAATTACACTATTTTCAAAGTGTTCTTTTTGGAACTATTTATCAAGAAGGCTGAAATATAAAATCACCAAAGGACCATGAAATGATGGTTCTTATTGCCTATAGTCATACTGTTAAGCCAACTCCATTTCTATCAATCCCTTCATTTGTCTCTCCAAGGAAAACCTGTTGAGACTCTACGTATACAAAAAAATCCTGGAAAGACACTGAAGATGTACAATGAATGAGCTGGACACAAAACTGAGGAGGAAAAAAAATTGCATGGTATATTCAATAATAATAATAATTCACATCTAGACAGTATTTTAAGATTTTACAAAGAGGAGGCAGGCCCAAGATGGCAAAAGGAAGCAGGAACTTTTCTAAGCTCCTCCATGAATTCCATCACTAAACTTTAAAAAGTGAATCTGAATGAATTTTAGAGTGACAGAACCCATTGGGAGACAGAGAATGGCAGATTCCCAGGCCAGGAAAGTGCCCATGTCGGTCTAGGCAGGGGGAGCTCAGAGCACGTGGGGGTTGCACCAGCGCGGACCTGAGAACAGACTACAGCGGAGTGAGAAGGAGCCCTAGCCAGAGGACTCACCCACCCCAAGGGCAATTTGCAGCCATCTCACCACAGGACTAAGGATCTGTCAGAGCTGGGTAAGAGGAAGCACAGGGCCTGCAAAAGGGACAGCAGTTTCTCCTGGGGCTATCAGCCCACATCCTGGACATTTAAGAATCACCTACCTGAACTTCCAGGAGCCAAAATGGCAAAATAAGCCCGAGATGCAGGGATTCCCCCTCCCTGACCCAAAAAACCCAGAGATAAATATCCGACCCAGAGTAAAATCCTGAAAGAGCCTCAGGCTTGGATGTCACTGAGGAAGGGTATAACTGAGGCAGTAATGAGTCTGAAATGAAGGGTGGGAAGCATCCCAACAATCCCCAGTACAGCTGACCATCAGGAGCTCCTGAAGCCCTGGGGGGTAGAGCCAGCAAGCATTAACAACACAAGCCTAGGTGTGCCTTAGCACCACGAGGGGAATCTGTAGATTGCAGCCCTACCAGCAGCCAGCTGCTGAACCTGCCTGAGCAGTAGCCCAGAAGCTCAGAGGGGAAACCTAAAGTGGCCATACCACCCCTCCCCCACAGGTTACTCTGTGAACCTCAGGGTAACTCAGGGGAAACATTGAGAGTCCTGGCCTTGGCTGCAGTCTAGACACCCAGAGGCTACATCACACAAAATCAAAAACAAAGTGTCTACCTCCAGGCCTGAGAAGCATGATATATCTGTACTCCAGCAGCAGATATCCACTCTAAAAATTCAGGACATAGGCAATCACAATGGGCAATAAGTAATCTGTGAAATCAAGAACTATACTATCCTATTATAAGGAGCAAGAACAATCAAATTCCGAGGACAACATGGACTCTATACTCACACCTGAGACCACAGAAGGAAATATGAACTGCTCTCAAGCCCAAAAACCATTCTTGGAGGAGCTCAAGAAAGATTTTAAAAGCCAAATTAGAGAGGTAGAAGATAAATTTAAATCTATAGTAACCAAACTGGAAAAAAAATCTCACTGAAGAAAACAAATACTCAAAAATTAAAATTGGTGAACTGGGACAGGAGGTTCAAAATCTAACTGGAGAAAATATCTCCCTAAAAATGAAAACTGAACATATGGAAAAGGAGCTTCAAAAACTAACTGAGGAAAATAATTCACTAAAAATTAGAATCAGTCAAATTGAAGCTAAGAACTCTATGATGCATCAAGAGTCAGTCAAACAAAACATAAACATTAAAAAATTACAAGAAAGCGTAAAATATCTCACTGGAAAAAACAACTGACCTGGAAAACAGATCCAGAAGAGATAGCCTAAGATTATTGGTCTACTGGAAAGCCATAATGAAAAAAGCAGCCTGGACAACATCCTCCAAGAGATTGTGAAAGAAAACTGTCCTAAGGTCCTATGATCAGAGGGTAAAATAGTTATCAAAAGAATTCACCAGACTCCTTCTGAAACAGATCCCAAACTGAAAACTCCAAGAAATATGGTAGCCAAATTCCAGAATCACAAGGTCAAGGAGAAAATACTGCAAGTAGCCAAAAAGAAACAATTCAAATATTGTGGTGATAAAAATCTGATGATAAAAAACCTTATTAAGGGATACAAAAGGATTATAATGGGAGAAGAGGAAAAGATGAGGCAGAAAAGAAGAACTATGACATACAAAGAGGCAGAAAAACATACTGTAGTAGAGGAGAAGGAGCAAGGAAGATGAACTTTATTCTCATTGGTTCTGGTTCAAAGAGGGATCAACATAATCAGTTAAGTTTAGTATTCTAACATGAAAAGACACAAAAACTCACCATAATACATGGAAAGGAAGGGAGAGAGAGGAGCACTGTATGAAATTTAGTCTCATCAGTTTGGGTTCAAGGAGGGAATAATATACTCTGTTAAGTATAAAAATCCATTGTGCCCTACATGCGTTAGGAGGGGTAAGGGATAGGGGGGCAAAAAGGGAGGTGATTAGAAGGGAGGAAAATTGTAGTAAGGGGAAAGGATAGATAAAGGGGGGCACAGGGAGGGAATACTGAGGGAGGTGGTGGTCAAAGGAAAACTCTTAAGGAGGGGATGGGAGAATGAAAAAATGAAAATATAAACAAGGGAGGGAATAAGATGGAGGGAAAGACACAGATAGTAATCATAATTGTGAATGTGAATGGGATGAACTGTCCAACAAAACAGAGGCAGACAGCAGAATGGATTAAAAACCACTGTCTACAAAAAACATATTTGAAACAAGGGAATACACATAGGGTAAAGGTAAAAGGCTGGAAGAGACTATATTATGCTTCAGCTGAAGTTAAAAAAGCAGGGGTAGCAATCCTTATCTCAGATAAAGCAAAAACAAAAATAGATCTAATTAAAAGAGATAAAGAAGGAAACTACATCCTGCTAAAAGGCACCATCGACAATGAGGCAATATCATTACTTAACATATATGCACCAAGCAGTATAGCATCCAAATTCCTAGAGGAGAAGTCAAGGGAATTAGAGGAAGACATAGATAGAAAAACTATACTAGTGGGGGACCTCAATCTCCCCCTCTCTGAACTTGATGAACCTAACCTCAAAATAAACAAGAAGTTGGAGCCAAGATGGCGGCGTAAGAGCAGCAACATATCACAGCTCTCACATAGCCACCCCAAAATACCCATAAAATATGACTCTAAACTAATTCTAGAACTCCAAAATGCACACAAATATACTTTCCACTAAAGTTAGCTCGGCTACAAGGAACCATATCAGCACTGCAAACGGCAACCAGCCTGGCCTGAAACCTCAGCTGTGCCCTGGGGGCAGCTGGACGAGAGGAGCCGAGCCCCGGCTGGAGCTTCGGGTGAGCAGATTGGCGGCAGCTGTGGCAGTATCCAGAACTAGGTCAGTGGAGCTTGCGAGGTCATGGGAGAAAAGCGTTCTGGCCAAGCCGCCTCCAGGGCTGAGAAGCGGAAAGCAGAGGTCCTTCACCCGCCTCCACATTGCTGCTTCAGAGCTCTCGGCCTGCAGACTGCAGGGGGACCAAGTGATTGTTCAGAGACCAAGTGCTCTCGCGTTGAGCGGCCTGGATCCAGATCACGGTCTTGGGCTTTGTTCCTGTGGTTCTTTTTATTCAGTGAGCCGGAAGTGGGGGAGGGACCCAGCAACTTCCTAAGAGCTCCAGCAGCTGGGAGGACCCCAGCGATTTGGGACAGAGCTTTCCCCTCTGGAAGCAGAGATCCACAGAGATTAAAAAAAAATCATGGACTGACCAACCATGAAT
>CM053584.1:134724623-134747735 GCA_028627135.1 Pseudochirops cupreus | reverse complement strand
GACAACTGCTGGAGAGGATATGGAAAAATTGGAACACTAATGCATTGCTGGTAGAATTGTAAACTGATTCAACCATTCTGGAGAGCAATCTGGAACTATGCCCAAAGGGCTATAAATAAGTTTGCATACCCTTCCACCCAGCAACACCACTTCTAGGGTTATATCCCAAAGAGATCATAGAAGTGGGAACAAGACCCATATGTATAAAAATACTTATTGCAGCTCTTTTTGTGGTGGCAAAGAATTGGAAATTAAGGGGATGTCCATCAATTGAGGAATGGCTAAACAAGTTGTGATATATGAATGTAATGGAATACTAATGTGCTATAAGAAATGAGGAGCAGACGGACTTCATATTTACCAGGAGAGGGGCAGCTAGGTGGTGCAGTGAATAGAGCACTGGCCCTGGAGTCAGGAGGACCTGAGTTCAAATCCAGCTTCAGACACTTAACACAAAACTAGCCATGTGACTTTGGGCAAGTCACTTAACCCCAATTGCCCTGCATTCCCCCCTCCATAAAAAACTTTTCAGCAATGCAATGTTATAAGACAACTCCAAAAGACTCATGACGGAAAGAGATGTCTACATTCAGAGAAAGAACTAGAAAGAATAGAGTTTGAATGCAGACTGAAGCAAACTACCTATTCTCTTTCTTCTTCATCTTTGGTTTTGTTTCCTCTTTCCCACTGTTCATATCATCGGTTACAATCTTTCTTTACAACCTGACTAATGTCTACTGCGAAAGTATTTGCAGATCCTATATTTGACTGCATGCCGCCATGGCAGGGGGGGGGGAGGGCGGGAGTGGGAGGAGGAGAGGGAGGGAGAGAAAATTTGAAACTCAAGGGATTGTGGAAATTAATCTTGTAAACTAAAAGTAAACAAACAAATTAATAAAGACAAAAAAAGATGAAAAAAAGAAGAAAGATTTTACAAAGATATTGACTTGTCGCTGTAAAAATTCCATTTTAAAAAAACCAATAATCTTCCAATTGATGTTGCATGTCTACAAAGAATGGAACATCATAAATTTGGAAGATTCAGGATTACAAATTAATCACAGTGCTTCAAAATTCTGTTCTTCCACTTTTATTTCCCTTATTTTTTTAAAGTTTTTCCTACATTTTTAACTCCTTATGTGCTTTTTAAAAATCTACTGATGAATCATCTTTGTTTTTCTTGTTCTGTAGATAAGTAAAAGGATATGAACAAACAGTTCTCAAAAGAAATGCACTTATTAGCCATATAAAGGAATGCTCTTAATCACTAATAATAAATGCAATACAAATCAAAATAACTTTGAGGTTTCATCTTATACCCAGTCTATATACAACAATACATTTATAGAAGTGCTTTTTGGTGGTAAAGAGGTTTCTGGCCAAGTGGCTGCCTGAATGAGAGGCAGACCACCCAGCTCCACATACCTATACTACAGCAAAACTCATAGGCAAAATCTAGAGCCCCCACATCCAAAAAAAAATACTACAAGCATCAAGAAGGAAGCAGTTCAAGTACCAAGAAACTACAATCAGAATCCCAACAGATCTAGAAGCATCTATAAGAAATCTGAGAATTCAATATTCCAAAAGGAAAAAGAAATCAGCTTACAACCAAAAATAATTTACCCTAAAGCATTTCTGATGAAAAGACCTCCTGAGTTGAACAGGAATTTTGAATACAAGCAGAAGAGTCTAGAGAAACCAAGAAAGGCAAATTGATTTTAACAATGCAAAGGAGCTGAAGGATGATGTAGTGCTAACATTCTAAGAGTGGGTGAAGAAACAAGTAACCCTTCAGAACCTTAATGTCATCAAAGGGCACTGAGGGAGTCAAATAAAAAAAAACAGGAGCCCTAAGGTCAAAATGGTTCTATTCTAAGGGTTTTACGTAAACTCTAAAGGAATAAAAAGAAGGAAGAAGCTTTAACTTCTAATTTCTCATAATCAGGGGGGATGAGAAGAATATACAAACATGAAAGAAGGGGCAAGAAACTTCCTATGAACCTCACTCTTATCTGAAATGAACAAAGGAGAACTGAACACAGGTGCATTGGTACAGAACTAAATTAAACTCAATTGGGAAACAAACAGAGATAGAGTTGGATTAAGAAGTAGAATAACCCAGGGGAGGGAACATCTGCAAGCAAAACAAACTTGCAAATCCTTAAAGGAAGATTAAAGGCATTGTGAGAACTGGGGAAAGAAAAGCAGAAAGCTAAAGTCTAATGCCAATGCCTTAGACAAAAGGGAACAGCTGAACAAAATGTGGCATACAGATGTAATGGAATACTATTACACTATAAGAAAGAAAATCCTGGGTAGCATGAAGTAAGCAGAAGCAGAACAATTTACACAAGGATGAAGACAATGTAATATTACTTTGAAAGACTTAAAAACATGTCAAGCGAGTCTCCAAAGGACCAATGATGAAACATGAAATATTATCCACCTACTGACAAGAGATAGACACAAAGTACAGAGACGTATATTTATATTTTTGGATGTTACCACCATGTGCATTTGTAATGCCTGATTTGGTACAACAGTGTGAGAGATAACAAAGGGTTAAGTTTCCACAGATAATGAAAATTAAAGGAAACAACACTAGTCTTCTCATTGGTTGCCCCCAAATTTGGTATGTAGATATGCATAAGTAAGGGACTGAAGGATGTTTCCTTCTGATTGGGTAGAAGGGTCAAATGAATAATTATGATAATAAAGGACTGTTAAGTGTAACTCCCATTGGCTGTCTCCAAATTTGGTGCATGAGGGATTGGAGAATACCGTCCTCTGATAGGATACTAATTAATGAATAATTATGGTAATGAAGGATTGAGATTACATAGCTAGCAAAGAGATTGTGAGCCAACCTCACCAACCAATGGTGAGACCAAATAGGGGAGTGGGCCAGGTTAGGATTAAAATAACAGAAACCTGCGAGCTTCAGCAATTTGTACTCTGAGCTGTTTGAGCCAGGGCTATGCCCTTTCTCATGAGAAAGAATAAAGGACTCTTCCTGCTTTCTGAGTCAGACTCCGAATTTAAAAACCTGGTAGTTGTCGCTATCCCATACAACAGTTTCTTCATTTTTCCTTACCTGATATGAGGGGGTTTAACCATAGTAATACCCAAAAAGGAAGGCCATTATAACATTTTTTTAAAATACAAGGAATAGAACATAATGAAGTTAAGTTTTGAAAGTTAACATTAGAATTTATTTTGTGTATGTGTGTGTATTTAAAGGAAGTAGGAAGAAATAAAGATTCATGGTTTCATATAGAATCTTTCCTTTTATGCTCTCTAAATACTGAAATTCCATTTTTTGGTATTTAAGTTGAGAATAAAATTTTTTTTCAATTATTTGGTATTGATTAAAAAATATAAAAGTTGAACAATAAAACAGATTAAGTATTCAAAAATCAGAATCAATCAAACACGGGAGTAGGGAAAAGGAAGGAAATAAGCATTTATATATCATTTACTATGTGTCAGGCACTGTGTTATGCACTACACAAATATTATCTCATTTGATTCTCACAACAACCCTGCAAAGTAGCTGTTGTTATTATCCCTCTTTTATAGTTCAGGAAACTGTGACAAACAGAGGTTAGGTGACTTGCCCAGGATCACACATCTAGGAAGTGTCTGAAGCCATGTTTGAACTAAGGTCTTCCTAACTCTAGGTTCAGAGTTCTGTCCACTACACTACCTAGCTCCCTCCATATAGAGAATATATTAACATTCAATACAGTCCAAGACTCAAACTACCAGGATGTGGACTTACTATATGACGAGGTAGTACTAACATGATAGTTAAGAGGTGAAATAAAGATCTTTCTAAAAGGGGAAGAAACATTTTGATAATTTGATAGGGGAAAGAAAAAAATGTCCCTTCAGAAGTTTAATGTCATCAAAGAATATGGAAGGAGTTAAATAATAAAAACAGAGATCATGGGAGTGGACCGTTTCCATTCTGAGAGCCTTAAAGAGGAGAAAGAGAAAAAGGGTAAAAATAATTTGCTAATATCAAAAGGAAGAAAACAGGAATGGTACCTGAGATTTGCCATAATTGGAGTGTAGTATACAAACACGGAAGAAGTGGGAGGAGTGGGCATTAGATAATACACTTGTTTTCAAAAGGCAAGTGGGATGGAAGAGAAATACCATGTCATACAGAAATACCATGTCATCTCCTCTTTTTGTGTTCTGCTATATTTATGGAAATGCAATTTTTTTTAGTGTTTAAGTTCAGCAAAAAAATGTTAACAGGAAATGAGACAACCTTTCCCAACTACATATACAAAGAAGGCATAGAACAGATTAGGAGATAAAATAAATTTTGACCACATGAAAGGTTTTATACAAACAAAATCAGGGCACTTAGAGTTAGAAAGTAGAAAATTAAAAAAAAAATCTTTACAGAGAAAGTTCCACTATCCAGGATATATAAGGAATTGACATAGATATATAAGAACAAAAGCTATTTCTCAATAGACAAACAGTCAAAGATATGAAGAGGAAGTTTTCAAAGAAAGGCAAACTATCAATAACGATATGAAAAATCACCAATAATAAGAGAAATACAACCTAAATAACTCTTGAGGTTCTAACTCATATCTATTCAGATTGGCAAAAATGGCAATTATTGAAGGGGCAATAGGAAGTCAGGCACGCTGGTGAATGTGTAACTTGTTCCAACCATTCTGAGTAAGCACTTTGGAACAATGTCCAAAAAAAAACCACTAACACCATTCATACTCTTTGACCTGTGGATACCACTACTATCCTAACATGCCAAAGGACCCATATATACAAAAATAGTTATGGCAGCATTCTGTTTTCACAAACAAAAAAAAACTGTAAATAAAGGGGAGGTACCCTTGTCAACTGGGCTATACTTAAAACATGATATATTAATGTAATGGAATATCATTATGCCGTAGAAATTCCAAACTGATGCAAAGTGAAAAGAATAATTTATAGGATTTCAAAAATTGTGAAAGACATAAAAATTATTATTAAATCAAAGGCCAATCACAACTCGAGATGACTGAGTATTAATCCTACTTCCCTATATGATAAACTAGGGATATAGAATGTAACATATATTTATAGACATGGCCATTGCATGGATTTGTTTCCCTTGACTATGCTTAATTATGACAAGGTAGGGGTTTGTTTTTTAATTTTTGGTGGGCCAGTGGTTTTTTGGAATAAAAAGTGGGGAGCCTGGTAACAGTGCTACAAATAAAAGACAAGAATGTCAATGACACAAAAAACACAGGAAGGGGAACTGAAGGGAGTTCAGAAGGGAACAAAGTCAAAGAAGGCAGTGTCGAAACTATTATGTTAAATTTAATACTTTTATTTTTTTGTTTGGTTTTTAGTTCTTTGTTTTTTGGAGGGGAGAAGGTAGGGCAATTGGGGTTAAGTGACTTGCCCAAGGTCACATGGCTAGTTTTGTGTGTGTGTGTGTGTGTGTGTGTGTGTGTGTGTGTGTGTGTTAAGTGTCTGAGGCGGCATTTGAACTCAGGTCCTCCTGACTCCAGGGCTGGTGCTCTATGCAGTGCACCACCTAGCTACCCCTTTAATATACACTTTTTTAAAAATTCCATTCCCAAAGCCACCATCCTATTTCAGGCCCTCATCTCCTTTGTGATGAGCTTCTCATTGGTCTCCCTGTCTGTTTTTTCCCTACTCTAATACTCTACAGAGATGTCTAAAAGATTTTCCTTAAGCACAGATCTAATCATATCCCTACTCAATGAACTGCAAGGGCTCCCTATTGATTCTAGGATAAAATATTATTTCATCTTTATCCCCACCCTTTGTAATTTCTACTTTTGTATACGTTTTACAGAGTATGTAATTACTATAGCAGTACGTGCATATAATTCATAAATAAATAAATGCACACATTTTAGAGTGTGTACTCAAAAATATTGCATCAAATACCTCTGAAGGGGGTGGCTAGGTGGCATAGTGAATAGAGCACTGGCCCTGGAGTCAGGAGGACCTGAGTTCAAATCCAGCCTCAGACACTTAACACAAAACTAGCCATGTGACCTTGGGCAAATCATTTAACCCCAATTGCCCTACTTTTCCCCCTCCAAAAAGCAACAACAACAAAAAAAAATTCTGAAAAAAATTCTGACATCCAAGGGACAAGAAATTAACACAAACATGTAAGACTATTCAAAAAACTTTGAGAAGTACCACTCTAACCAAGCTGAATTATATATAATAAGGCCTAAATATATTCTCCTAAATCTTTGCTTTATAACTACTCTGTCCTTCTACCGAGTATATATTCTCCTTGCTGTCTCTGCCTGTAGAAAATCTATTCAATTTTTGAGGGCCCAGTCAAACAGCACTTCCTTTATAAAGTCTTCCAGGATTTCCCTAAACTGATGCAATGTCTCCATCAAAAGTCCCATAGCACTTTGTTTATATACGATCATAAGATTTGAAGCCAGAGATCATCTTAGAATACAACTTCTCCCTTTAAAAAAAAACTGAGGTACAGAGAAAGTGGTTTGCCCAAAGTGGGAAATCTGTCATTCATTTTTGTATTCACCGTCACACTTAACACAGAGTAGACGCCCAATAAATATTTTCTGGATGAATGAAATAGTGAATAGGGACCTTTTAGACGATGTAATTTCAAAATTAAAATGAGAGTGATGGAGGGGTGAGGAGTGGGGGAGTGGATATCCACAAGGGCCAAAAAGTGCCTTTTTTTCTATCCCACAGAGAAATTATTTCTGTAGTATCAATATTTCTCCAGACTATCCCATATGCCAGGCAAGGGGGAAAAAATTAAGCCCACAAAAACCACCTAAAATGCATTTTTAAAAAGACTAACAACTTATAGAACAGATACTTGCTAACCACATAAAGGAGATACCAGCCCAGACTATTTTTTCGTCTTGACACTAAACAAAAAAAGCAAGACTTGAGGCAATGGGGAAGTGAGTTTCAAGAACAATATCAAAACCACAGAACGCAATTACTGAATGGAACTTGTAATCATATTTTCATACTTCCAGATTTCTGCCCACTTACAGAGGAGTATTTTAAGGCTACTTTAACCTTTCCCCTTCTCCCTGATTTTCAGGAGGAAGATCAAAGAAAAGCAGTTAGAAATGACACGTTCCTTTTGTTATGCAACACAGATTCAGACATTACACTTCAAAACCCCAGCCCTGACTTCAGCCCCCACCAGAGCAAACAGCATTCCAGTCCTTTGAAGCCAATCTAATGGGATCTTCCATTTACAAGTAACACGTCTGTAGTCAAAAGATCTGACTTGGAGGAGATGTTAATGTAAAACCACTCAGACTACAGAGACACACACTCCTAGAGGCAGACTGGAAAGGTGTTTAGAAGTCAATGTAACGCCATTATGGAGAGTGTTAGCTTAGCAGCTGTCATAAACACTTCATAATCACTCAGACACAAAAACTGGACTGCCTTTAGCTCGTTATTTTATGAAGTGCTGAATAGGTGTCCAACTGAATAGAGAGAAAGTACCATAGCACAGATAAACCAGCTTTGACTTGTCGGGCTTGTTCCCCTTTAAAGTATGGTTTATAATTTTATTTTCATCATAGTCCTATGAAGTTTTAATCCTTCAGGAGTCTCTGAGGCTCAGTCTTGTGACAGATATTTTTTCACCAGAGTGAGACTGAGTAGTGACGTGCGCATCAGTACTTGGTTCTGGGTTAATTTTCTTCTTTCTTTAAACAGGTTTTATTTATGCCTCATTTTGCCATCATGGACATTCTATGCCACCACACACACACACACACACACACACACACACACACACACACACACCCCAATGAACTTGTTCTTCCTTTTAACAAAGAAAAACAAAGTCTAATACTACATCATAAAAAGAGCACCAGCACTAGAGTCAGAGGGCCTCTGTTCAAATCCTACCTCTGATGCTTACAATCAATGTGACCTTGGGCAAATCACAGGCTTCAGGGGCGGCTAGGTGGCGCAGTGAATAGAGTACCACCCTGGAGTCAAGAGGACCTGAGTTCAAATTCTACTTCAAAAACTTGACCCAAGCTGCGCGACCTTGGGCAAGTCACTTAGCCCCAAATGCCCTGCCTTCCCCCACCTCCAAAAACAAACAAATCACAGGGCTTTAGTTTTTCTACCTCTTAAATAAAGGGACTGGTCTAGATGGCTTTTGAAATCCCTTCTAGCTCTAGTTCTATGATCTTATTTATGATCTACATCCAAATCCTATCTTTATCCTACTTTGTTTAAGAAGGATCCTAAGATTTAGAACTAGGAGGCACCTGAAAGCACAACTTCTTCCTTTACAAACAAAAATAAAAAACTGATGTCTAGAGAAAGTGATACTGGAATGAACTTGGCTTCAGTCACAGCTGAACCGGGCCTCAGCTTTCCTCTTTATAAAATAAGGAGTTTGAACTACATAGTATCTAAGCAGCTTTCTAGGTCTAGATCCACATTTATTCTCTGTCTCTGTCTCTCTCTCTCTCTCTCCTTGGACACTTCAATTGCCTTACAAAAAAAAACCAAAAAGGCATATGTCCTCATCTCTTCTTCCTGACCAAGACCAATCAAAATAATAAAAACTTTTGTCTCCTTTTTGATATACTGCTCTCTTCTCCTGTACTTCTTACTTTAATCTACATTAGTCTTCCCCATGTTTCTCTGCCTATCTTGTATTTGTTTCTTGCAGCACAATAATTTGTTTGTTCAGGCATTTCCCAATTGATGGGTACTAGTTACTTTTCCAGGTTTTTGCTGCCACCAAAAGTGCTGCTCTTAATATTTTGGCATATATATTGAAACTTAGTTTCTAGCTTGACCTCCCTGCAGCACAGCTCTTCCCAGGGTCAAAGGGCACAAAAAGTTTATGGACTTTTTTCAAATAATTAAATTGTTCTCAAGAATGGGTAGAGTAATTCGCAGTTCTAGCAATAGCTATATTTGCTTGTCTTCCTAACACCCCTCCAATAAGTCAATTTGCTGAGTATGAACTAAAATCTGTTATTATAACTGGCATTTACTGCTTCATTAATGATTTAGTGCAATCTTTCATAAGGCTTTTTATATTTTACAATTTTTCTTTTGAAAACTGTTTTCCTGTCTTTTGACTACATATATTAGGGATGCCTCATGGTCTTACATTTTATTAATTCTCTATCTTAGATATCATTTTTTCAGAGATACATGATGCAAATAATTTTCCCAAATGGCCTTCTTACACTAGTTGAATTAATTTTCTTTGTGCAAAAGCTTTTTAATTTAATAGTCAAAACTGTCTATTTTTCTCTCTTATGATAATCTCTATCCTTTACTTAGCTAAGAATTCTCCTCCTAATCACAGTTGTGTATGGAACCTCCTTCCATTCAGTCCTACAGAATTCAAAAGACATATTTCCCTTCCTGATGAATTGTTTTGTGCCAAGGGTATGAAAAAAAGAAATGAAAGGCTCATCAAAATATTTTGAACTTTGACAAATTTTGATAAATTCTTCTTTTCTCCAAATTTATTTAATTTAAATTTATTTTAGTGGTTAAATAAGTTACTATAGAAAAACCAAAAGAAAGAGATGCTATACAAAAAATAAACTTTCCAAATATGTCAAGGCTGTTTGGTTTTTTTTTTGTTTCAACTATTTCTGATAGACACATTTCTAAAACAAAGCACACATTTCTCTGGCATATTAGAAACAGTAAACAAAATACAATAATCTTTATTGATTACTCAGGATCATAATGAGGAGTACCCATTAACTTACTACATTATAATATAATGATGCTCCCAGAAGCTACTCAAGTGTGTAGAGCAAATTACAAAGTAAACTGGCATTTATCTTATTATTAGTGATTTAGTGCAATCTTTTATATGGTTGCTGATATTTTACAATTTTTCATTTGAAAACTAATGCCTTCTTTTGACCACATGAATTAGGAATGGCTAATGATCTTCTCAGATAGCAAAGTCAGTCCAGCTTACTATGCTTCAAGTTCCTTTCTATGTCTTTTGTAGTTAGAGAAAAGATCACTGAATTTATGAGTCAGATGACATAGGTCTAAATGCCAGCTTTACCAGAAAGACAACTAGGTGGAACAGTGAATACAGAAAGAAGTCTGGAATCAGCAAGACCTGAGTACAAATTCAGGTCATGTGATCTAGGTCATGTGACCTTGGACAAGTCACTTAAACTCTGCCTCATTTTCTCAACTGTAAAATGTGGCTGGCTAACCTGTAAAACGGGGAAGTAGGTACCTCCCAAGGTTGTTGGGAGGATCAAATGAGATCTCTATAAAGCACTTAGGACAGTGCCAGGCACATAGTACATACTATATAAATGCTATCATCATTGTTACTTGCTAGTTGTGTGACTTCAGGGAAGTCATTTAATTTCTCAGGCCCTCAGTTTCCTCTTCAATAAATAGAGGAAGTTAGACTGGGTGACTTCTAAAAAGTCTCGTAACTGTAAGTCTATAATACTACGATTCTACTAGCTCTTGTCTCGTGGTTCAGCAGTACCACCTCCTCTTTTAATCTGCTATGTTCACTAGAATGGAATGCTGAGGCATTTAACTAAAGAGTTGCTATTTGGCAAGGACTCTGCTAAGCATGCAGAATACAAACAGAAAAGTGAGACAGTTCCTGCAAAGTGTTCATGTTCTAACCGGGAAAGAGAATACATAGAGACAAGTGCTGGTGGTCCTTTGAGTGAGGACAGAGGCAAGGCTGATGAAATCCAGGGAGTCTTTAGATTGCACTGTTGAAAAGGGGAAATCTTGGTGTAGAGTCTGAGCACATGGCCTCCCTCACTCTAATTGTGATTCACTACAACAGTGACTCACTACTACTTCCAGGATCTAAGAAAAGTTCTTAGATGTTTAAAGCTCTCAATAACCTGGCCCCCTTTCTTCTTTCTAGGCTTCTGGAGTCCTCTCCACATACTCTATGACAAAGTGACATTGGTCCCCTCCTTGGTCTCCATGCACTTTGTACTGTCTATAATGCCTGAAATATTCTGCCTCCTCACCTACCCCTCTTAGTTCACCTGGCTTCCTTCAAGATTCATCTCAAAACCTACCTTCTATGGGGTGGCTAGATGATGCAATAAATAGAGAAACAGCCCTGGAGTCAGGAGGACCTGAGTTCAAATACAGTCTCAGACACTTGACACAAAACTAGCCGTGTGACCTCAGGCAAGTCACTTTTGCCCTGCCTTCCCCTCGGGAAAAAAAAAAACCTACTTTCTAACAGAGGCCTTCCTTTGTTCACTCCCCAGCTGTGAGTGTCCTCTTCTCCTTTTACCTTCCATCTACTCTGTATATACACTCTGTGTGTGTGTGTGTGTGTGTGTGTGTGTGTGTGTATGGATAGACAGACAAACAGAAAGACACAGACAGATAGATAGACAGATAGATAGACAGATACATGGACAGATAGATGGATAGATAGATAGATAGATAGACAGACAGATAGATAGACAGATAGATAGACAGATAGATGGATAATTTATATGTTGCCTTCCGCACTAGAGGTCAGGGACTGTTTTCATTCTTCTTCAGAGATCAGCATAGGGACTCAAATATAGTAAGCATTTAATAAATGCTTGTTGACTGAGTGCCTGGGTGGACAGGGGGGATCACTAAGGGAAACAGTCCCTGGTTTCATTAACAGAATTCTAGACTAAGACACTAAATAACCAAGCTTATAAAATAAG
Source organism: Pseudochirops cupreus (assembly GCA_028627135.1). Lineage (NCBI taxonomy): Eukaryota > Metazoa > Chordata > Mammalia > Diprotodontia > Pseudocheiridae > Pseudochirops > Pseudochirops cupreus. Next base: position 134,735,994 of record CM053584.1, on the reverse strand, counting down.
AGTAAACAAGGCCTGAGGGGCAGGCTTATGAGTCAAGGAAATGAATTTTAGTATACCAACTTTTTTTCTTCCTTTCTGATTCTTGCTTCAGATGGGTAAAGTTGAAAGAGAAGTGAGCTCCATAATACCATATCTAAACACGAACTTCAATGTCAACTTGGTAGAACATCCACCAAATCTTGAGCTTTCCTCATATCACCGGCCCAAAGTGGCCTGGTTTTTTTCTCTCCAATAAATTTGAAATCAAAGTATATTTATTTTTCCCCAAAACCTTATTCCCACTCTTTCATTTTGATTAATTAAAATAGTCACTATATAAATTATTTTCACAAACTATTAAAAATATTAAATGGTTAAAAATATACTGGCAGGACAATCTTAAAAAGGAAAGAAGTGTATAGGTGCAGAAAAGATGGCAAGATGTTTGGACATCAGTAGAACAAACGCACTTTGCAAGAGTTTTAGGGTTTTTGAGGGGAGGAAGCTGAATATATTTATGGATTAGCTATAAAATCAGTATGTTCGTTATTAATAAACATTTTTGAACTCTGATACTTAGGGATGGCAGCTAGGTGTCACAGTGGATAGAGTGCCAGTCCTGGAGTGAGGAAGACTTCTCTTCCTGAGTTCAAATCTGGCCCCAGACACTTACTATCTGTGTGACCCTGGGCAAATCACTTAACTCTGTTTGCCTCAATTTTCTCATCTGTTACATGAGCTGAAGAAGGAAATGGCAAACCACTCCAATATCTGTAGCAATATAATCCCAAAAGGAGTCAGGAAGAGTCAGATGCAACTGAAAAATGACTTAACAACAAAAATTTAGAGATAAGTAGCCATTAAAGGTTCCATTTAGAAATTTTTGCATACAAATCCCACATTGAGGGATGTCAAAAGAGGAGACAGTTACCCCCTGTGTTTGTACTTCCTCTTTATGACTGTTCTAATCTATAACTTTTGGGGTGATATAGCAAGCAGATTTAGAACGATGACAACTTTTTTTTTTTAAAGAGAGAACCGATCAGAATTCATTAAAGGGTCAGGCTACGTTAAGATTAAATAATAAAGATAGATAAAAAAAAAGATACTACAAAATTTCCTTAGTTCAAAGAGTATATAATTATTCTCCCATTGAGAAAGTCAGTCAATAAGCATTTATGAAGCACCAACTAAGTGCTAAAGATACAAAGAAAGGTAAAAGACCATCCCCACTGTCAAGAAGCTCACAGTCTAATGGAAGGAACAGTAAAAATGGCTTTCAAGGTACTCAAAGCGACCTTGACAAACTGAACTTGACTGACAAGGAACTAGATCCAGTTATTGAAGGGGTTGCCAGGATGCACACACTTCACCTTTTTATCAAAAGTGAAATATACTGGGGCGGCTAGGTGGCGCAGTGAATAGAGTACCGGCCCTGGAGTCAGGACCTGAGTTCAAATCCAGCCTCAGACACTTAACACAAAAACTAGCCATATTGGACAAATCACGTAACCCCAGTTGCCCTCCCAAAAAGCAAAAATATATAAATAAATAAATAAAATAAAGCTGAGTTTAAAAAAAAGTGAAATATACCGCCTCTACAACATAAATATAGAAATATAGGCTCTTTATCCTTACTCTGAGGAAACCCTCAGGAAAAGAGTAGGAAAAGAACACTGTGATTAGAAGTAAGGTTAGGAAAAGCCAAGAAAATGATAAATTCTTTAAAATGTTTCCTTCCTTTCTATGTCCAAAATTAATTTTGAGAATATTAAAATGAGCATAATTTAGGAGAAAGGAACACTTGAGTTTTAGCTTTCTTCTACAGCCTTTGGGAAATCTGGTGGATTTAGAGCTGGAAGGTGCCTCACTGCATCAACTAATCCAATACCTTTTATTTACATATAAGGAAATCAAGGCTCAAATTGCTTTAGAGACTTCCCTAAGATGTCACAGATATTAAGTGGCAAGCCCAAGACTTGAACTTATAAAGCCAAAGTTCTTTTCCAATATATCATGCTGTTCAACTACTTTCAGTTTCCCCACCAAAAAAAAGTAGACACTACTGACTTATCAATCACAAGAGATATTGAACCAATCAGTGAATTCCCATTTGGCTATCACCAGAGAATATTAATTTTGATATCCTATGTTTCCATAACACTTTAGAGTTTACCAAGCACTTTGCTAACATAGATAATAATTACATAATATAACATTTATATAATATATAATTTTATATTTATATAAAAGATAACTATATAATAATTTTAAGGTTTACAGAGTGCTTTACATATAAGTTTGTGAAGTAGGTAGTATACGTATCCCCACTTGACAAATGAGGAAAGTCTTTCAAGAAAGTTAAGGGATTTGCCTATCACACACAGAGCTAGTAAGTAAAATAACTGGAATGGAAACTCAATCCCAAATCGTTATAGTCTATATACCATAATCTATACCCCATCTTGCTTTATCTATAGTCTAGCATTAACTGTCACATTAAAAAAACTTAAATTTTTTCATTTTATTATCAAAGTCAGAGGTAAAGTAACTTCAGACAAATGTAGAATAGAAACAAAAGTATTTTCTCTGCTTCTCTTGATTAATTTACTTTTACTTTGATAAGTATTTTCTTTGCTAAGATTTTACCTCATTCGATACATTCATTTGGAGGTTTTGTTAAGTTATTATGTTTATTTAAAAAAACTTAAAAGTAGTATTTAATGTTTTTCTTCTAAAAATGCAGATTAGATCCAAACCTACACATAATTTTACTATTTATCATGGACTCCACTGATTTCAGTCCACTACCTACAGCAAACCTCACTTGCTCAATGCAGCATCCTCATCACTGGTCTGGATTTTCTCTTGTGTCACACACATACTAAACTAAAAGGTCTCATCATAACATAGAGGTGATTCTTGGTTCTCTATAACTATTCCAGCAAAGGGTAAGATCTGAAAGGTGCTAAACCAAGATGTAAAGGCTTACATAAGAGGCAGAAGCATACAAGTCTATTGTTCAAGGACCAGCCTGGTTAGATTTGGAAAGACTCATTGTCGGGATGGCCATAGGGTAATGACCATCAGGCATGAAGTTATAAAAGCCTGAACCAGGCTGGTGAGAGTCGGAGGAATGAAAAAGGCAAATATAAGAGGTGTTACAAAAATAAAATCAACAAGTCTTGACCACAAATTGGAAACTGAGGGGTGAAGAAAGAGTGAGGAATGGAGTATGAAGCCAACCTTGTCCATGTAGTCCATGCCTGTCCTGTTCCTTATCTGGTTAAAGAGATAGCAGTTTCAGGACATTTGGAAATTTAAATGTTTTTGCTGACTTTCTCAATGTTGTGGTTTCTTTTCTTTTTCACTGTTCTTCACGCATGTACTTTTATTGACCTTGAACCTCAAAACTAAAAATGTCCTGAACAAAGGATATAAAGTCAATTGGAAGGTGAAATGAGGAAGATGTGGGTAAGCAAAAATCCTTGTCTAGCAATTAGTATGGGCTCCAGGCCACAATTCTGATAGCATTAAATAATGTCCATCTGAATAACACTGGAATTCAACTTCAGCATTTGGTCTTTGTACACAGCTGCAAATCTGACTTGGAGTAGGAGATAGATTACTTGTCTCACACTAAATTCTCCCCTTCCCCTCCCCCCCCAATTTAGCATAAGACAAACGCAAAGTTAAGGTTTTAAAACCATCCTCTATTGTCTTATATGTCATCTTGTGTCTATAATATTTTCTCAATTTTCAAATAAAAAACTGATCTAATTGGAAAAAAATTTCAAACAAGATTTGGGGAGGCAGAATAGTATAACTGAATGCATGGTAGATTTGGAATTGGAGGACATAGGTTGGAAAACTGGCAATGCTACATATTTTTTCAAATGACTATGGAAGAATTCCTTCCTTTCTCTGACTCTGAGTTTCCTCATATGTAAAATGAGAGGGTTGGACTAAATAAAAGATCTCTAAGGACACTTCCAGCTCTAAACCTAAGATCATCAGACCCTATTTCCCAAAATAAGCTCATACTTAACTAGGCAGGATGAAAAGTGGCCTAATTACTAGGGATCTACACAAGGCAAAATCAATGAGGCTGCTTTCAGATAAGCAGACAAGACAAATATCCAAAGATATAATGCCAAAGAAAACCCCAAGTACATATTGCACTGGGGATAAGTCTTTTCCTCTGCAAGAATGCACTTCCCATTTGCTTCATTGTTTTTGCTTTTTTGTGTTCTTCCTGACACTGAAAGCCCTGCTTCAAAACTGTTCCTGTATACAGCTTTAAGAATATACTAATACTGTTTATAATAGGAGATGCTTCATGCAAAATAAGGTACCATCTCCCAGCTTCCTCTAGTTCCTAAGGAAGAAACTTACCCAGAAGTCTCTGTACCAGTTTTTCCTGAATATTAATCCAATCAAATGACATACTTCACGTGATTCATAAGAGGATTCCTAGAAACCCTGTTGGTTAAGGTAACAGGTATACTACAAAGACTAGGTATAAATACTAATTTTATGTAGAATTTTTAGAAAATACTTTATGTAGAATATTTTTCAGTTACAGAAAAATTAATATGTCCCTTAAACATATCCTTGTCATATAAAATAAAAGCTTTTTATGTATATTTCTAGAGCCAAAAGGTTCTGCGCAATTGTTTAACTCAATGAGCTAGTGACACCTAGTGTCAATTCTCTATACTACATTCAACAAAGCATCAAGACAATAACTTTATACGCTTTAGTCTTTATTCAATAAATTTGGAAAGCAAAATATATTTTGTTTTAATCAATATTAATGATAAATATCATTAAATCTGTGATTACAACAATGATTTTATTTAAATTCCCAGAATTAAACTCCTTTGTCTTGGGCCCCTTAAGGAACAGCTTTAAAACTGTGAAACTTCACACAATATATAAAACTTTATATGATAAATGATTATTATACACAAAATCAAATACTCAGTCATCAAATATTTTACTCAGTTTCTCCACATTATGCCTTTTGAATATCATAACAATGCCAAAAACTCCATCAAGTTTAATCCTTAAAAACTCATGGAAAGGGGTGGCTAGGTGGCATAGGGAATAGAGCACAGGCCCTGGAGTTAGGAGGACCTGAGTTCGAATCGAGCCTCAGACACTTAACACAAAAAACTAGCCATGTGACCTTGGGCAAGTCACTTAACTCCAATTGCCCTACCTTGCCCCCTCCAAAAAAAAAAAAGCAAAAAAAAAAAAACCTCATGGAAAGCACACAGAACCTTTCCACCAGTACATATGCCTTGGACAGGCAATAAGAATGCACAATAAACAGAACAGCCTAAAAGAACAGGCAGAACTCTATCTGGGAATTGGTAAAGTGCTTTTAATGACCCCAAATTTTTCCTAAAATAAAAACTCAACTTTCTTAACATCAAGATTTCTCCAGTGATGGTATGTGGCTAACCAAATAAAATATAAGACTGTCTCTGAAGGATTAGACTGATAGGTCACCCAACTGGTAATGGTAATTTAAGCTGCCCCTTAAACTCAACAGGGCTAAAAGCAAACTCTCCTTCAACAGTACTGGTTACTCAGTACCTACCAATGAATTCAACACTCTTAGAAACCAAGGCTCGAAAAAGTACAATAATCTTTTTAAAATCAATCCTCTCATTCTTTCCATACATCTAATTAGCCACCAAGGCTCCTTGATTCTTATCTGACATTCCATTTGTCACCTTCCTCCTTTCTGTTCCTACAGACTTTAATCACCTCATAGCTCAACTTAACAAATATTTATAAAGGATCTACTAGGTACAAGACATTCTGCTAGATGCTAAGGAGAAAGACAAAAATTAAACAGCCCTAGCCCTCAAAGAGTTTACATTCTTGTGGAGAAGATACAGCATCTACACATATAGTACATACAAGTTAATGTGAGAAGGGAGAGAACACTAATAACTGGGTGATCCGGAAAAGGTCCACAAAGAAGATATCTCATAAGATAAGCCTAAAGGGAAAAAGACAAGAATTCTAAGAGGCAGAGGTAGAGAAGAGCATTCTATGAATAGAGAATAGCATGTGAGAAAGCCCAGAGATGAAAGATGGAATGCTGAGATTAGAAAACAGATTACAGCCCAGTTTGGCTAAAAAACTTAAGAGTAAGAAGGGGAAAATATGAAATAGGTCCACTACAAAAATTGATTTATATTTCCAATGCTATTTCATAATATCATTTGATATTGCAAATACCATCTGATAATGTAGATTATCAAAAGGGATACTTAACATAACTTAATAAAATAATAACCCCATTCATTTGTGTGTGTGCATACGTATACACACACATACACAGAAAAATGAATGAGGTTATTATTTTATAATATATATTAGAGAGATAGAGAGAGAATATCAAATAAAATAATGAAAAGGGGAAAGAAGTCAGGGTAAAAGGGGAAATAATACTTACACACCTCAACCTATACCACAGAGCAGCAGTTATTAAAAACTATTACTGGTTAAAAAATAAAGAGATAAAGAGATAGATCAATAAGACAAACTGGACAAAAGAGAATCAGAATCAATTAACTACAATAACCCAGTATGTGAGAAACCAAAAAATATAAATGACTTAGAAAAGAGCTCTCTATCTGATAAAAAAAAAATTAAGAAAACTGGACCACAAGGAACAGAAGAGTACTGCAGCTTGGGGGTGGTAATCTCTATAATCCTGCTTCTGCTGCTGCTTTGGCTGGAATTCTCATGATGTGGGGCCTCATGTGGACCTGGCTGATAACCTGAGAATGCTCCTCTGAGAGAAGAATAAGTGCTTTGAATTGTACAACTCATTCAGAGTGAGTTCATTCCATGCTTGACCAGAAAAACAACTTCACAACCCAGAATTTTATAGGTGCCAAAACCATGCCAGAGCTGTATGGTCTTGAGAACAGGTACAGCAAGCCTGAATTGACTTGGAATGATGGAGATGGGAAGCATTAGACACTTACTGGAACTCCACTGAGTTCCTAGCATGAATGTACAATGACAGTCTAGTTAAGATACTATGGTTAATAACTGGTGGGGCAAGAACTGCTCTTGTCTACACAGAGACTATTTTAACTGTCACAACAAGGGAGGACATGCCAGGGACCCTGCAAGATCACACATGGGAAATGTGTGCCACCCCTGATAAAGTTTCCTGGAAGTACTGGTGAGATGTGGACATAGGTAATGAAGAGGCCTCAAAGGTTCACAGCATCTACTGCCCCATATCTCTCCTTATTTTCTAGACTTTTGTCTGGAGTTATGCAAATAAAGTGACTAAAATATCCACAACTTTTGCCAAGGGATTCCATTACCCGGTTTATACCACAAAGAAACAATAAGAAGAAAGTCGATGGGGACAAAATCTTTATTGCATCACTTTTTGTAACACCAAAGAACTAGAAACAAAATAAATAGCCATCAATTAGGAAACAGCTAAAAATTGTGGTTTTTTAAAATGTCACTTGTTACATAGGATGGCTCTCTGGGTCAGAGAGGAGTAGAGATGCTGGGGCAAAAAAGACACCAACAAAAAAAGTTTTTTAAAAGAAAATTTAAAAAAAGAAACAAGAGGCAAAATAAGTACAGAAATTTAAACAAGTTTCAACAACTTGAAAAGGTTAAATGATGATGAATTGTCAACATAACCATAGGCAGTAACATTTCTCTGGGGCTCAGGCAACTCTCTAAGACATTTTAGAAAAATAGTGATCTGAGTTGGTGGAAGAAGTTCACAACACCTTTGAAAGCACAAGTCATCTATGAATGTAAGGATAAGAAGACCCATCAATGACTGCTTCTAGAGTGCTATTCCTTTCTTTGTATATATCCACATCATAATCAGCCCTAAAAAGCAAGCTAATAAAACTGTAAACCAAGCGAAAAATGACAACACTTCAATACTTATAGGAGTAAGGATAAAAGATAGCACACAAAGACTAATGAACAACAAACTCTTAAACCTCATTTTAGTCAAAAACTTTAAACTCCTCCTAAAAATGCCTATCCTCAGGCTGCTTCCAAAGACGGGACTCTTGTACTTCATTTTTTTTTCATCTATAGACAGAGGTGCTAATGAAAAGTATAAATGGCCGCACAAAGAAATCAACCATTAAAAAAAAAAAGTAATATAAGATCTGAACAATCCTGAAACTAGGTAATTAACTCTGGAACTATCCTGGAACCTAAGTTAGAAAAAGCCTCAGATATCACTGGTTCATGGATTATGGATTATGGTTCAGCCCAAACCAGACTTAGTCAGGAATCCTCTGCAACATTAGGCAGCTGCAGGTCAGTGGGGGAAAGGTCATTTCCCTTATTAGGAGGGTGAGTTGAAATAAGTGATTGAATGTCATGGTCCCTCAGTTTCCTCCCTGTAAAACGGGAATAAGAATAGCCACATATAAACCTCCTCAGGGTCCTAAGAATGTTAAATGAAAAGCACTTAGTAAATATGAAGATGAAATTTGTAAATATGAAGATTATTATAGCATCCCTAACAAAGAAGTCATCTATCCTCCATATGGGATAATTTTATTTTTATCTTTTTGTCCCCACTACCAGCACAGTGGCTGGTATATAGTAAGCACTTAAAAAATGCTTGTTGATTAATTGGTCCAATGATGGGCAATTAACTATCACCCCAAGAAGCCCACTTTTGGACAATTTTAGTTTTTAGGAGGTTTTTCCTCATAATGAGCCAAAATCCGCATTTGTACAATTTTAACTCATAATTCCTAATTCTGCCTCCAGACCCAAAAGAACAAGTTCACTGCAAGAAAGAAAAGAATAAACCACAAGAAACATACAAGGTTTTCGGTTCCTCTCAGAAGATTCCATTTATACAGATTTTCCCAAATTGACAGTCTTCCCTGAATATTCCTATTGTACATTCAGGAAAGCTCTCAAATTCTATCATTATCTAAGCCTTCTTTGGGAAGATGAATATAATCACAAACAAAATATATAAAGAAATGAATTTTTTTTTTTTTGCAAACTGATCTCCAAATTCAAGAGGCAATATCGGGATCTTGTTGTTACCTGGATATACATATCCAGGTAACAACATATATGTGTGTGCATATGTTTATACATATACATGTATATGTGTGTTTTATACATATGTATATTATATGCTTGTACATATGCATGTATATGTGTGTATACATATACATGTATATATTTATACATATACATGTGTATATACGTATATGTTTCCTGTAATATAAATATATATATATATATATAAATTTTTTTTAAAACCTCCAGGGAGGGAGAACCCATATATAACTTGACAAGAAGGAAAAACTGCTGTTAGAATACAGAAAAACCTAGAAGATCAGGCTTGTCCTAAATTTAAAATACCAATATCATAATAAGTTATAGTAATCATATCTCATGCTACACATCAAAGAAATAACCTACGGAGAGAATTTCCTTATGGCTGATATCTTATTTTCCTTATATTCACTACATCTGTTTCTGCCATGCAGAACAAAAAGCAAAAACCTACAGACTAGATCTGCTTCTGTTCTCATTTTACACATTCTTGGATTTCCTTTCTAAAAACCCCTAGTACCTGCAAGACCTACCTAGTTTAGGATTTACAAAGCACTAGGCAAGTGAAAACATTCACATGTATATATCTATATAGAGATATTATATATAATGTATCTTTTTCAACCTACAGAAGCTTCATGATGAAAGCAGATTCATGAAAGGTTCTAGATAAATTCAGGAATAATAGAACCATAACTGAGAAATTAAGAAATATTGGGTGTGAGGAGACAAGAGGACATCACAATTTTTAAGGATGATGACAGTAAATCATGTTCTTCCTCACTGAAATATTCCTTAGTCAGGGTCATAACATACTGGACAGACTGTATTTAACCAAATGTAGCCCCCACTAAGTCTTATTTAGATTTACTTCCCATACACCTCTTTTTTAAAGTCACACTTAAAATTTCATTAGCATAGGAAGCTCCTGGTGAAGAACTTTCCTCTTCCAAAGCAAACGTATATGTTTCCTGCAATTTCTAGTTTTAGAAAGTCTCCTGTGGCATTTAGAACTTAAATGTCTTGCCCAGGGTCCCACAACCAAGATGTCACAGAGTTTTAGTAAAGGAGCCCAGATCTTCCTTTGTATCCCCAGCACTAGGCACAGTATATGGCACAAAGTAAGCACCTATTAAACGCTTGTCTACTTCCTAATTCCAAAGTGACCTTTTTATCTACCAGACCACAGTGTTTCTCACTTGTAGACTACCTCATTAAATCTCACAACAGTACTGTCAATAACATCAGGCTATGACAGAAATGAAAAGTAAAGAAAATTCATGAAAAAGTTCCTGCCTCAGGTCCCTCAAAACTAAATCTAAAAATTTAGAAAAAAGACATATCCCTGAAGATAATTAGGATGTACCCAAAATGAATGTTAATGAGTTACAAACAATAACAATAATTACAACCAGAAGCAAGAAGGCAGCTGAGACAAGCTAAGGAGGTCAGGTGGAACGTGCTCAATCCAGCCAACACCCCAATCACATAAATCACATGGCCTTCTGGGAAAACAAATGCTCCCAGCTGGCCTTGGAGACCCACGCCCACAAGGTACAAAAGAGTAGTGTGTGTACTCAAAGAACAACAAATAGATCCAGTGTTCAAGAAACCCGTTACTAGGTCTGATCAGAACCACAACCCATTGCTTCCTCATGGTAGAAGAGTCAACCTTTCTCATTTCTGTCAATTTACACAACCTCACCAGGTAAGGACTGATAATGAGTATTACATCATGGATTTATAGAGCTCTCTACGCTTTTTCAAAGTCATTACCAGTACCATAGGATCAACAAATCCTTCTAGACAGTAAAGCAGCTAAGGCAGGCATTATCTCCATTTTACACAGGAGGAAACTGAATCGCAACATTCAAGTATGCAAATAAGTGTAAGGGTTAAGACAAGAACCAAAGTCTCCTAACCTCCAACTCAGTATTCTTTCCGTTATGTGCCCTGAACGTAACCTAAAGCAAGGCCTGCTGGCCACACATGGTCTTTAACAAGAGTGTCCCAGGTGGCCTCAAGGCTGCAAGTTCCCCAATCCTGAGCCCTAGAGCACGAACCTTGGGCTATAATGAATATGTTTTTGCCTTTCTTTGTACTCCATAACCTTTGCCACAGTACCTGGTACATAATACACATGTGTTTGTTGACTGACTGGCCAAACATATAAACTGCAACAACATGTGTTATGGGAATCTGAAGATCTTCCCTGCCCCTAGGCCCTTTGCTAAAGTGGCTACGTGACTCTGAGGATCTTCAGATATTTGAAAGTATACTCTGG
>CM053584.1:134652909-134724123 GCA_028627135.1 Pseudochirops cupreus | reverse complement strand
AAAAAAAAAAAAACAAGTGCAGGTAACAGCAACCAAAAAAAGAAAAATCACTCTGATCAAAATAAGTATGCTTAAAAATCTAACAGAAATGTCAAAATTTTTTCAGCTTCTAATTTCCATAATCTGTGGGTTTTATGGAATTTTTTTTAGCAAATAGTCGCAATAAAAGGAGTTAAAATATGTGTATATAAAAATCAGATCACGTGTATGAATCTTGATTATCCTCCTAAATGGAAAACTGGATATATAGTCTACAAGGAAAGTGCCATGAGCTTATAGGAATAGATGCTTTTGCATCACCTACTGGACAAAATATGCTGTAAATAATACCAGAAGCAGGTAACATACTCCCTGTCTAAAAGGAGAAATGTGAATCTAGTCATGAAGATAAAGCATATACATTTCATTCAAGATTCTCTCACGGAACGGGACCTCTCCTTCCTCCAAAATCCAATATCATCTCTGTACCTTCCTTACTGCACTTATCACACTCTACACTGAATTAACTCTCATTAAGTAAATATGACTTATAGCCCCTATTAGAACTTAAGTTCCTTGAGAGCAAAAACTGTATCTCATTCATCCTCCCATAGTATCTATCACATACTAAGAACATGATAAATGTTTGTTAAATGTCAAGTGAAATCAAAAAAGAATGTAAGATTAAATAAATGCCCCCCAAAAAATGCTGCTAGAGTTCAAAGGACAGAGAAAGATCAGTGTTAGATGTGGTGGTAATGAAAGAGTTGGGATCTGAATAGAGCCTGAAAGAATGAGTAGAATTTTTTTTTTTTGCTTTTTGGAGGGGGAAAGGCAGGGCAATTGGGGTTAAGTGACTTGCCCAAGGTCATACAGCTAGTAAGTTTTTTAAGTGTCTGAGGCCAGATATGAACTCAGGTCCTCCTGACTCCAGGGCTGGTGCTCTATTCACTGTGCCACCTAACCACCCCAAGGATTTTTTGATAATCAGAGAAAAACATTGAAGTTACTGGGGGAATGGATAACAATGCCAAGGGAGACAGTCTAGGAAGTAATGAACAAGGAGAATCATAACTATTATCCTCTAATCTTAAATATTAAGAATAATTTTCAAAGTTTCTTTCAATGGAAAAAAAAACCTGCCGCTTTACAATCATCATTAAAAAAAGTACCACACTAAGGTAACTAGTAGAAATTTCCAAAGTATGATGAGCAGAATTTTTTCATGTAATTGATTAAGGACGATCTCATTATACCATGCTCTGGTCACGTCAAATCTAGAGCATTGCATTCAGTTCTGGGAACTGTGTTTTAAGGAAGTGTGTTAATAAAGAGAAGAGAACCCCAAAAAAGGCTACCAGGAAATTGAGGGACCACAAGATCATACCACATGAGGATCAACTGAAGATGAGCTTTATCTTGTGGAGTTTGTTTAATTTAGAGCTTACGATAACCTGGAGAAGAGAAAACGTAGTGGGGAAATGACAGTTGTCTTTAAGTACTTGATGGGCTGTGCTAGAGAAGAGATAATAGATTTATTCTGCTTTGCTCAAGAGGGCAGAACTGGAAGCAACTGAGGAAAGTTACAAGGTATGAGGAGAAACTTCCTAATAATTGGAGCTTCTCAAAAGCAGAATGGGCTGCCTTGAATATAGTTAGCGTTCCAGCCCTCTTTCTCTTCTCCCTGTCCCTAATAAGAGACCTTCGAGCAAAAGTGACTGCTTGTCAGGTGTTTTGTAAGCAGGATTCTTGTTCAAGCAGAGTTTGAATTAAATAGGCTCTGGGAGATCCTGAGATCCTGAGATTTTGTGACCAAAGGGATGTAGCATCAACCATCCTCCAAAAATTAATGAAATGCAGTCAAGGAGTAATTTTGATCCTAATAAAATTCATTACATCAAAGTTTTACTGACTTATAATGATAAATTTTACCAACCACAATGAATGTCTTTATACCAAATGAACGTGAGCATCAAAGATAATGCAAGCCAAAGGAGCTCACCAAACTTGAACTCACGATCTTTTCAGGCCTATTCCTGTCTAACAAAACTGCATAAAAAGTAATTATAAAAGTTGAAATATAACCAAATGTATAAATCAAAAGCTTCCTTTTCCATTTAAAAACAACATGAGACTTCTTAATCATTGGCATTTTTTATATAATTTAAGCAAAATGCCACAATAGTCTTAAGGAAGAATCCTTGGAACTTTTCAATCCACAAACCTTTTCCATAAAGAGAAGGTTTTGTAGACCATATTTCTGCCATGAAGGGAAACTGAGAAGGAAAGACAGGGAAAAGACTCCAAAAAACTTGAAAAACTGTTTTCATGCCAGGTATGGTGGCATATACTTGTAATCCCTGCTGTTAGGGAGGCTGAATCTCATGGATCACTTGAATCTGGGAATTTTGAGAAGCAGTACGGCTAAACTCCATCAAGTAAACTCTTGAGGGCCATCAGGCTTAGGAAATGAGTTCGCCCAAGTCATAAACAGAGGAATGAAGGAAGAATCTTTTGCCATGACCACATTTTTCAAAATACTTATTTTGATACTTCCAAAATATTATTTCCAACTCAAAAATTAGAAAATTAAAACCTTTACTTTTTACTTTTTTTTATTTTTAGTTTTCAAAAACATTCACTTCCATAAGTTTTAAATTTTCTCCCCCTCCCTCCTAAAGATAGCACACAATATGATGTGACTCTACACATACATTCCTATTAAACACATTAGTCATGTTGCACAGAATTATAACAAGTGGGAGAGAAAGAAAAAACAAAACAAAACGAAAAACAGAAAACAGTCTACTTTGCTCTGCATTCCAACTCCACAGTTCTTTCTCTAGATGTGGACGGCACTTTCCATCATGAGTCCTTTGGAATTGTTTTAGGTCCTTGCATTTCTGAGAAGGGCTAAAAATCTATCAAAATCGGTCATCACACACTGTGGCTGTTTCGGTTTTAAAACAAACACTTGTGGCATTCTGTAGTGAAAATGTTTCCTTATGACCTTTGATGCTCCTTAAACAGAGTAATTTTCTAATGTCTCTTTTAAATGTTTTCTCATTATTTGGACCTAAAATAACTTTGGCTTATGATACAATTTTAATTTTCTGTGGAAATTTACTAGCTGCCTTACTAAAAAAACCCATGCCTTGGCCTTCCCTGACAGTGAGCTCTGATATGCTACCATCCCAGGCATAAAGCCAGCACTGCCAAGGTGGTTGGGAAGCTAGGACACTGGGTAGATTTTCAGCACCCTGTATCTGGAGATAAAACCTAGAGTGGCTCAGATATTCAGGGGGGAAACACCCTATCATCACCTCAAGGTCAAGGAGAAAGGCCACCCTCCTTGCTAGGAGATGAGAAGGCATGCCCCACTGTCATCTAAAAGGTCAAAGGGAGGAACACTCCCAAAAAACCCTATATGAATCACATGGAAACTTCCAGGAAGCAAAGCAGTCCCTGACAGTCCTTGGACTGCTTGTCTTCCACTCAGCTAAGACCGACAGATCTCCCTTCCTCTCCCTCAGTAATAACTTAAACACCAGAAGATAATTCCATGGGGCTCTCCCTTCTTCCTCTCTTTTATCTCCCATTAGGTTTCACTGTTGCTGCTCTAACTGCCTGAGGAACCACTGCTGTCTACCCACCAACTGCTGGTGCCAATGAGTGTCAATGGGTCACCAATAAAGATTCCTGCAGTGACTCATGGAGTCACCCCTTCATACCTGAATCCAAATGAACTGCTCATCTAAGCAACAGGTCAAGCAGGTGCCAATGATACCTTCTCCTTTAGTCCATGAGCCACTGACCACATAAGCACTATGACTAACTGCTGTGACAAATGCATCTGCACAGTCAGAGATGGACAGGAAGCTTTGCTGCTACCTCCTATCCAGGCTGAAGTGAGCAAGAGTCAAGCCACTGAATCATAGGCTCTACTAGTAGAGACCCCTACTCTCCTTAACCTTAGCTCATGAACCACTGTTACAAATACGGATCAGTCAGTCAGGGAGCTGCACCAATATCCTAATAAGCATGGTGCTATGATTCAGGACTTGAAAGCAAGGACTTGGTGGAGAAATTAGAGGTTCATCCCACTAGATTCATAAATTGCTGACCAAGGCTGGGATTAGGACACTTTCAGTCACACCAATATACTGATGAACATGAAGCTGTGATTCAGAATTTGAAAGCAAGGACTAGAGGTCTCCAACCTCATGTTTCAGCAATGGTGAACTCATTTTCCTCTGAGATCTATGAGCGCAGACCAAGACTATACTAGAGGCTCCAGGTATTCCTATTAGAGTCAGGATTTGAACCATGTGATTCAGCAAAAGGGAATCCCTCTCTCTTGTGGTCAAGGCAAGGCCTGTGACCTCCTAATCAGTGTAAGTGACTATATCAGTAGTACTGCCACTACCAAAATATGTACTCATAAAATCAACTCAACTTGTAGCTTACTTAGAAGACCCTCAAGGTCTACCAGTGGTTCTCATCCCACAAATTAGAAAACTAATGTCCTACAAAATTAGGATTGTATTTCAAAAAGAAAACTATATGAACAATGATAAAATTCAATAGTTTGGGGCAGTGGGCAAATAGGAACTCTAAACTCAGTGTCACTGGGCTTATAGATTGGTGCAAAAAATTTCAACAATATGTAATAAGAGAAATCAACCATAATTTTTTCACTTCAAATGTTCAGATATTATCCAAAAAAATCACAAAAAGGAAAAGAGACCTATCTGTACAGAAATACTAAAAACTACTCTATATGTGGCAGCAAATATCTGAAAGAAACCTTATGGGCAACAACTGGAGAATGGATGAATAAATGATGGCATATTAATGAAATGGAATATTATGGTGCCATAAATACGAATATGGAAAGACCTAAATGTGTGTGACGACCAACTTTGATAGACTGTACTCTTCTCAGTAATGCAGGGTTATAAGATAACTCCAAAAGACTCATGATGGAGAAAGATGTCTACATTCAGAGAAAGAACTAGAAAGAACAGAGTTTGAATGCAGATTGCAGCAAACTACCTGCTCTCGTTCTTTTTCTTGTTTGGTTTTATTTCCTCTTTCCCATTGTTCATTCCATCTGTTACAGTCCTTCTTTATAACCTGATTAATGTCTAATGTGAAAGTATTTGCAGATCCTATAATTGATTGCATGCTGCCATGAGGGGAGTAGGGGGGAGAGGGAGGGGGAGAAAATTTGAAACTCAAGGGATTGTGGAACTGAATCTTGTAAACTAAAAGTAAACAAACAAATTAATAAAGACAAAAAAATTTTTTTTAAAGAAAGACCTAAATGAAATTATACAAAACAAAATCAACAGAAGCAGAAGTATATATACTCTAACAAATGTACCGAAAAGAAAGGCACAGGCAGAAAAACTTGAGACAAATTTGGAAGGGGACACAGGAAAAAAGTCTTTTTTTTTTTTACTTTTTATTCATTTGGTTTGACCTTCCTAACTGCCAAGAGCTTTACATAAGAACTTATTCCTTGTTTCAAATATTTATTTGATTACCTGCTTCTACTGATGGTTATTATAATGATTTATAGTGGTTTATTATAATTAAACTTAAAGGAATCTTGGGGGGAAATTTACAAATTTATCTATCTAATACAATGGAAATTCAGCAGAAAAAAGTCAGTGAATCTTAAAAACCCACTGTACAAAAGGCTTTTCTACTTCAATTTCAGTCACTTACACTGGAATCCACATGATCAAAAAACAATCATTAATAGAGAGGGATAAAAGACCATAATCAAAAGGATAAAGGAAGAAGAGCAAATTATGGAGAAAATCCAGAAGGAAAGAACTGAACTTATTAATAATTATTAAGAGGCTAAAGAGACTGACAATGGAACATAATGAAAAAGAATGCAGCATCATTCTTACATTTACATAATACTTTAAGGTTAAGTACTTTCCTCACAACTGTGAGGCACTGAGGGCAGTTATCCCCTGTTTCTGTTATCCCCATTTTAAGAAATGGAAATTGCAGTTCAGGCACGTTATGTGTTCTGCCTCAAGTAAAACAAATACGCGACAGAACCAGCATTCAAATCCAGATTTCTCTACGTCTAGTACTTTATTTTCATTTTGCCAGCCTGCCTTTCACAAATGGAAAATATAAACATTTTCAAAATGAACTATCAATTATACAAGGAAAATGTGGCAGAAAAAAACTTAGAAGATAGAAGATAGAAGATATACACTATCCAAGGATCTTGCCTACTTCAAATACATAGAGGAATCTTGATTCTATTCAAAGACAGAGGAAATCTTTCCTATGCCTGCCTAAAAAGAGGCTAAGAAACACAATTATTAGGGGCTATCGGACAATAAGCTGTGATGAAGCCCTGGACTGAGACTCACATCTGGGTTCAAATCATAGTTCTACTTCTAATCAGCTTCTCTGAATATTTTTACTATCTACAAAATAGGGTTAACAATAAATATTTCTCTAACCACTCATGAGATTGTTTTAAAGATGCCTCTGTTTATCAAATGGTAAAAAAAAAAAACCTAACTAAATAAGAGCTATTATCATTGAGACAATCAACTGTCAGAAACTCAACTGAAGCAAATACTCAACTACCATCATAAGCGTGGAATGTATATCAAACTTCAAGGCTGGCAAAGCGCTTTACCTACATTATTTCATCTAGTCCTCACGAGAGCCCTGAGAGTATTATTATTCCCATTTTACAGATGAGAATGCTGAGACTCAGAAATATTAAGTGAGGTGCCTATGGTCAAATAACTAGAGCCTGAAGCAATATCCAAAGTGAGGCAGGTCAATATCCATTCCACTGCCCTATACAGTCTTCCTGGGGAATGAATGCTGCCAATCCTCACATGAAGAGCTTCATATAGAATGTTGGTTCTCATCTTTTATGTATTTGGAAGAGAGACTCAAAACTTTTTTTGTTGTTTCAGTGTATCAAGTTTTTTTAAATATAAGGGGAAAATACCGTATTTTATCATTGAAGACTATTTTAGAATTATAAATCCTTCACCAAAATTTTATTTCAAACATACTTTTTATGAACGGATATGTATTTGAGCTGTGTAAGTAATCTGCGGTCTCAGGTTTCACATTAATGATTTAAAACTGACCAGCTTAAAAGAAGATAGTCTAGAGCCAATCCAAGAGTTCTCATGGAATCAGCTCAACCTTGAACAAATAGTTCAATAGCATGTTTAAGAATAAAACCATACCATTTAAATCTGCATTTTCAAATCTGACCCACACTATTTTCTCCTTTTCTTCTGTGAGAGGTGTACCACTGTAAGCCTAGATGAGAAATAAAAATATTTGTATTAAAATCACATTCTACAACTTTTAATAACCAAAAGTCCCAATAAGAAAATTTTTAACTAATACTACATTCCTTTCAACAGTCCTCTTACATTCAAACTCCAGGGAACTTCCTGTATAGCAAGTACTAATGTAAAACTAGCTGTTTCCCTCTCCAACTTCATCACCCCCAGATTTAGGTAGCTAGCCCTATAAAAATAGCTGTTTGAAAAAACAATACAGGAATTTTGAGCAGTTTTCTCCCTACAGGAAAATATCTAGAGGTCTGATCTAATTTTGAGTGGCCTTAATCAGGAAAAATTTTTGGACTACATAAAAGAAATTTCCATTACCTAGGAACAACTTGGGTAAAAATCACGAAAGAAATTTAATATGCATCTAATGTATTTTTTTTCAATTATGTAATTTTTTTAAATCAGCAAAAATTCTTCTCACCCTCCCATCCCAACCATCTCCAACTGAGAACAAAAGAAAAACAAATCTGCCATAAATGTATATAACCAGCAAAATAAATTTCCTTATCAGTTGTGTTGGGAAAAAAAAGTCTCATTCTACACACTTGAGTCCTTTACCTCTCTATTATGAAGTAGTTAGCATAATTTATCATTAGTCATCTGGAATTGTGTTTGTTTATCTCATTAAGAGCTCCTATTTCAAAGTTTTCTTTATCATATTTGTTGTCATATAAATTGTTCTAGTTCTGTTTATTCTGCCTCAGTTCATAAGTCTTCTCAGATTTCTCTGAAATCAACTCCATCATTTCTTATTATTGTCCTTATATACCATAACTTCTTCAACCACTCACCAATTTACAGGCAATTCTTTCAGATTTCCATTCTTCGCCACGTTAAAAAACAGCTGTATTTTTGGACATCCTCAGATTACTTTGCTTAGGACTAATCTCTCCCTTAACCTACCCTCTCAGTCCTCATTGCCCCTTCTTTCCCCCTTCCCCTTCTACTTCTCTACTGAATGAAATACATTTCTGTACCCAGCTCTGTGCATGTGTGTGTGCTCTTATATATAGTTTTCCCTCCTCTGAGCAATTCAGTTAAGAGTGAGGTTGAAGTGTCAGCTACTCTTCCCTTCCTCTCCTCATTAGCATAGATGTCTACTTGCAAACTCTGACAATGTAAGATAATTTTCACTTACTCTCCTTCCTCTTCTTCTCCCTCTTCCCCTATGTATCCCTCTTCTCTTTACATTCTTCTTTTAAGATTATCAAGATTTAACAGAACCAACCACTCTTAAGCCTTGTCTCCTTCACTCACTCGATGCACTCTCGATGATGACAAGGGCTCAGAGGAAACATATCATCTCCCTATCTTTGAAAGGAAGCATTTTATCCTTCAATCCTTTACTCATTCATTCATTTTTACCTTTTTATGTTTATCTTAATTACTTTATTTGAACTTCCAAGTTTCTACAAAGTTCTGGTCTTTTTCAGAAATACTTCAAAGTCCTTTATTTCATTAATGATCTATTTTTCCCCTGTAGTATTATACTGAAGTTATGCTGGAGAAGTTACTCTCAGTTATAAGCCAAAAATAACATGTCAAACTTTCTGCTTCTTGATAGTGGTGGCTGCTAAATCATGTGTGATCCTGACAATGGGGCCCGAGTACTTAAATTCTTTCTTTGTGGTTACCTGCAGTATCTTTTCATTTGACCAGGGTGTTTTGTTTTTTTTTGGTTATGATGTTTGACTATAAGTTCTCATTTTAGGGTTTCTTTCAAGAGGTGACCAATGAATTTTTTCTTCTACTTTGCCTTAAGATTCTAAGATATCTGGGGAGGGTTCTTTTAAAATTTCTTGAAATATGACGCCTAGGCTTATTTTTTGATCACCTGAAAGTCTACCATCATGTCCAAAGATTATTAAATTTTTCACTTTATTCTGTTTTCTGGGTTAATAGGGCTTTGGTTTTTACCAGGAGGTAGCTTGCTCTTTTTTTCTTAGAATTTTGACTTTGTTTCAGTATTTCTTGTCTCATTTGCTTCTGTTTGGTGTATCCTAACGTTCTGAGAGTTTGTTGCTTGGGAAAGGTTTTGTACCTTTGTTGTTAAAAAAAGATATTAATTCCCTCTCTGAGCCTTTCTTCCATAGCTCTCAATGCTTGTCCATTTTTTTCCTCAAATGCTCTCATTTATAACTTTTTGAAACTTTTTAAAATTTTATTTCATCTCTTCCAGGAATAGCTGAGTTTGTGCTCAAGTTCTGCTTGTCTTTGAGACTTCATGGATGTTTTGGAGTAATTTTCTTCTATATTTGTGTCTTGAACTTCTCTGATACCATAATAGTTCTTCACATGACTATAGATAGTTTTCATTTCTTCATCTGAAAACTGCTTATTCATATCCTTTGACCATATTGGGGAATGACTTGTATTCTTATAAATTCAACTCAGTTGTCTATATATTTTAGAAATGAGTCCTTTATCAGAGACACTGGCTGTAAAAATTGTTTCCCAGGTTTCTTCTCTTTTAATCTTGGCTGCACTGGCTGTGTTTGTACAAATACTTTTCAATTTAATATAATCAAAATCATTCATTTTGCATTTTATAATGCTCTCCATCTCTTGTTTAGTCATAAATTCTTCCCTTCTTCACAGATCTGACAGGTAAACTATTCCTTGCTCTCTTAGTCTGCTTATAGTATCAGCCTTTATATTTAAATCATGTACCCATTTTGACTTTATTTTAGTATATGGTACTTACACCAGGAAGATGTTGGTCTATATCTAGTTTCTGCCATACTATTTTCCAGTTTTCCCAATAGGTTTTGTTAAACAGTAAGTTCTTATTCCAGAAACTAGAGTCTTTGGATTTACCAAATTACTATAGTCATTGAATAGTGTGTCTTGAACATCTAATCTATTCCACTGATCCACCACCCTATTTCTTTTTTGGGGTTGTTTTTTTTTTTGGAGGGGGGAAGATGAGGCAATTGGGATTAAGCGACTTGCCCAAAGTCACACAACTAGTTAAGCGTCAAGTGTCAGAGGCCGGATTTGAATTTAGGTCCTCCTGACTTCAGGGTCGATGCTCTATTCACTGTGCCACCTGGCTGTCCCTACCACTCTATTTCTTAGCCAGTACCAAGTAATTTTGATAACTGCTGCTTTATAATACAATTTAAGATCTGGTACACTAAGCCACCTTCCTTTGCACTTCTTTTCATTAATTCCCTTGTTATTCTGAACCTTTTGTTCTTCCAGACGAATTTTGTTATGTTTTTTTCCTAGCTCAATAAAAGAATTTTTTGGTAGTTTGATTGGTATGTCACTGAATAGGTAATTTAATTTAGGTAGAATTGAGAACCGATATTTTTCCAATTATTTAGATCAACTTTGTTTGTGTGAAAAAATGTTTTGTAATTGTGTTCATATAGTTCCTGGGTTTTTCTTGGCAGACAGACTCCCAAATATTTTATGAGGTCTACAGTAACTTTAAATGGAACTTCTTTTTCCATCTTTTGTTGTTTGGCTTTGTTAGTAATACATAGAAATGCTGATGGTTTATGTGGATTTATTTTATATCCTGCAACTTTACTAAATTTATTATTTCAAGTAATTTTTTTTACTTAATTCTCTAGGATTCTCTAAGTATATCATCATCTGCAAAGAGTGATAGCTTTGTTTCTTCTTTGCCTATTCTAATTCTTTTGATTTCTTTTTCTTCCTTCATTGCTAAAGCTAACATTTCTAGTACAATATTGAATAACAATGGTGATAACGGACATCTGTGTATGTGTATATATATGTGCATATATGTGTGTATATATAGATATAGATTTATGTACATAGGTACATATATCTATGTATATACACAAATATATATGCTTAATTATATCCTTCTTGGGGGAGGGAGAAAGGGTGGGAAAAAGAACAAAGGAAAAAGTGGACAGCAAAGAACAAAAGATAATACACAAGGAAGCAAAGATGGACAGCTCTGAACACAATGTGTAGTAGTGATTACATAGGCTTTCTTGAAATGGAAATTCATTGCTATATATTTTTAATCCTCTCATGTTCTGCTGTGCATGTGGCAATGCTTTTTTTCTTTTCTTATTTTCTATTTAAATTTTAGTATTTAAGCTTAATAAAATAAATAAATTTTTAAAAAGAAAAAAATAGTTCTTCATAGTGGGAATCTTTTTTTTTTTTGCTAGTTCATTCTTTCAGCCTACTTCTTTACTTAAACCTTGATATTCAGGGCTGAGCTTTGTTCCACTTTTGGAAGGAAGGTCTGAGCTAGTCCTGCTTTCTTGAAGAATTAAGTGTTGTATTATTCCAGGATCTTGGGGACCTACAAACTTTTAGTGTTCCTAAAATGCCCTGATTCAAAGTAAAGTTAGATTGCTGCCCCACTGGTCTGAACTCTAAAAGTTCCAGACCTAGGGTTAGGTCTGAACAACAACAGAATGGTAATAGACACTGCTCCCATTAGTGAGCTAGTCTGTTGGTTCAGGGCCATAAAATTATAGGCTCCCTTTTTGTTTCTACCCAGGTTAGTCTTCTGCAGGCTAGGCTAAAAACTAAACTTGAGACCCAACTCTCCTCCTAGTGTATAAACCTCACCACTAATGCTTGCTTCTCAACTTCCTCTTTTCTTGGTATACCACCAAGGGTCTTCCTACTCAAGAGTACAGGTCCTCTTCCCAGTCTGCCTTAGATCTGTGACTCAGAACTAGCCAATGGGTGTCAAAGCTTCCAACTAGCACCTTTGTATTACCTTGCTATGGTCTAAAAGTGCCCCAATATGATCTCAGACCTCTTCATGCCCTACTTCACAGCATCTTCATGGACACTGCAATGCTCCATGAGCAGTGTGCTCCTGGCCTGACCTCCATCCCCAAAGACATCTCCATCTGACTTCCTATAACAACACGGTCTGGACAGATGACTATGACTTTTCTGGATTTCTCCATCAGAATTTGCTCTAGTACATTTTATAGATCTATTTGGAAGAGGTTGTTTTTTGTTGTTTTTTTTTTGCAGGGGGAGCTCTGTAATAAAACCTGCCTATAGTGAATTGTGACAGATCATCAAAGTGTATCTGCTCACACCAAAACCTATCCTTTCATCCTTAGGGTTTACCAAAGTAAGGACCTAGGAACCCAAGTTCTTATAGGATTGTAGGATTTACAAATCTGATAGTTCAAAGAGCACAAAAGCTGAAACATAAGGACTAGTGGAAATATCAGCATTCTCAAATTACTAACTGCACAGTACTGTTCAGGATTATGGATTAAATATTTTCTTTAAACTTCTAAGAAATTACTGTTCCAATGACAAATGTAAAAAAAACATTCTGTTGTTTTCCAAAGCATATATTCACAACCTAAATCTTTATCTCCACACAAGATATAATTCTAATACTTTTTCTCACTTACTGGGTACTTCTTTATACTCTTTAAATATAGAAACAGCATAGATACAAGAAAGAGCTTGTATCTCCCAAAATTATTCCCTCAGGAGCTCATTCACTTTCATGGGTTCAACTAGGGATTTTAGGGGGATTATTCCCAAATCTTCAACTCTAGGCTTGACCCCTTATGTTCCCTACAGCTGACAAATTTTAATATGCCACCCACACTGATGATGAAGCTTAACAGAGAAGAGATGGACTCAAGACTCAGAATAAGACACACATTTTCAGATATGGCTAATCTGGGAATCTGTTTTGCTTTACTACGCACACTTGTTACAATGCCTTTGTTTTTATGTATTTTTATTTCTAGTGAGGAGTGAGGTGAGGGAATGTGGTAGGAGAATAAAGAAAAGAAAAGAGAGTCATTGAGGTACCTTGTTTATAAGTGGAGAAAGAAAAAAACAGAAAACAGAGAGTCAAAAAGGACAGGGAAGCAGGATACCTTTGAAAGCTATAGGTTGGTCTTATTATATATTCTTTAAAAGAAAAACAAGTTATGCTTAAGAGGCCTGAAGTTTCCTGCACAAACTCCTTTTGTGCTCTACTATGCAAAAGCAAATACCCATCTTATTTGGTGATCATTAAGAATAAAAATTTTAAAATAATAATAAAAATTCAGTTCTTGAAATTTAAGATGCCAAAAGTGAATTCATCAGCTACTGCCAGATAAGACTCCTTTCTACCTCGGGGCCCTTAAATCACTTGAATTACTTGCTTAAATTTGCTAACTTGAAATAATTTCTCCCTATTGATTCTATATGTACTGAATCTGTATTTTCATTTCTACTTTCATATCACCACCCCAACAGAATCCTAGCTTAATGTATACATAGTGCCTATATCAGATTGCACACTGTCTTTGGGAAAGGGGAGAGGGGAGAGAGGAGGAGAAAATTTAAAACTTAGGGAAGAGAATGCTGAAAACTTAAAATAAATTAATTTATAAAAAAAATCCTAGCTTACCTCCACATTCCTTCATTCTCATTCTAATGCATTTACATACAAAAATTACAATAATTTTCCTCATATTACTATTTTCAACAATGGCTCACTATAGCCTAACATACTTTCAATGATCAATAACCTTTGTGGCATGCAACTCATCTGTGTCTTCTCATTCCCAGCAATTCTTTTTCCATGTCCATCCTTAAGTGTTCTTCACAAAATCTACCAAATGTGCTATGTGGCTTCCTCCAGTTCTTTCAGATTTTATGAATACCAGTATTAACACTCAGGCTCTCCATATGTTTTCCCTCATTGTAACTATAGCCGACTCCCCTACTTTTCTGGTCAGACATGTCCTATCTGACTCACTCATTCTACATTCCAAACACACCGGCCTATTTGCTGTTTGATCTTCTTATATAACATTTCATCTCCTGCCTTTGTGCTTAAAATGAGATCCATAATGGTCAAAGGATAGTAACAGGCAGTTTTTTGAAGAAGAAATCAAAACTATCTATACTTATATTAAAAAACTCTCTAAGTCACTATTGATCAGAGTAATACAAATTAAAACAACTCTGAGATATCATCTCACACCTGTCAGAGTCGCTAACATGATGGAAAAGGAAAATGACAAATGCTTGAGAGAATAGGAAAAAACAGATACTAATGCACTGTTGGTAGAATTGAAAACTGATCCAATTATCCTGGAGAGCAATCTGGAATGCTGCCCAAAGGGCTATAAAACTGTGCATAAACTTTGACCCAGCAATACCACTATTAGGTCTGTATCCCAAAGAGATCAAAGGAAAAGGAAAAGGACTTATATGCACAAAAATATTTTTAACAGCTTTTTCTGGGGTGGCAAAGAACTGGAAACTCAGAGGATGCCCATCAACTGAAGAATGGCTGAACAAGTTGTGGAATGTATGTTGATTGTGATGAAATATTATCGTACTATAAGAAACGATGAGCAGAATGGTTTCAGAAAAAAAGCTGGGAAGACATATATATGACCTGATGCAAAGTAAAGTGAGCAGAACAATCAGAACATTGTACACAGTCACAGCAATATTCTAATGATCAACTGTGAAAGACTTAGGTAACTTTCATCAAGACAATGACCCAAGATAATTCCAAAGGACTCGAGATGAAAAATGCTATCCACCTCCAGAAAGGAAACTGATAAACTGAGCATAAATGCAAGTATAGTTTTTTTTACTTTATTTTTCTTGTCTTTTTTCCTTTTTTTGTTAACATGGCTAATGTGGAAATGTTTTGCATGATTTCATATGTATAATTCATATATCACTTGCCTTCTCAATGAGTAGGGAAAGAAGGGAGAAAATTTAGAATTCAATTTTTTTTAAAGAATATTAAAAACAAATTTTTGAAAATGCTTTTAAAAAGTAATAAAATGCTATAACACAATACCTCCTTTTTTCTGCTTCTAAGAATAGTTACCTTAAAAGCCCAACTCATCAGTTCAAACACTACCTACCTCCTATCTGAGACATTGTTCAATGCCCCCATTGTTGGTGTTCTCCCTCTGAAACTCCTAGAAATTATGTTGTATTCACTTTGTATAAATTGTGTCTACTTATCTGTATCCTTGTGGTTTTCTCTCAATAGAACATATGCTCTTTGAGGGCAGAAACTGTTTCTTTTTTTATTTGTAGCCATAGGACATAAACACAGTAACTAGAACATAGTAAGAACTTAATGTTTATTGAACTAAAATGAATTTAGTCTCTTTTAACTTTACATTTCCAATTCAAGTAACAGTATATCATATGTTACAACCTAATTAGAGCCACACTGAATTTTTCCCTTGTCATTTGGATTACCTCAAATTCTGATTCTTCTCAAATCATGCCAGTTCATGATTTGTACCATATTTACATGACTTTGAAAAGATGAGTATTTAAAAGACAGGATTTCTTTGCAAAAAAAAAAACAGATAGGAATAAAAAAGCACTACACGATTTCCCAAACTTCCCAAAAATACAATCCAGTGCCCTCTATTTTATACCTACTTCAAGGGCCTATCCAAGATATATGAATTGATAGCATAACATTTAACTGAGCTGGCCATCAAACTACACAGCAAAATCTACATTATATATGCATATGTTTTTTCATCTACTTCTTTTCTGGGCATATTGCAAAGCCTATCACTTCTGACTGGTCAAGATTCTTGTTGAGGATACCTCAACTCTAGACATCTAAATTCTACCACCTAATTCAAGTTTCTCTAGAAATTGTTTATCTTCCTTTCCACCTCCCTCATTAGTTAGATTACCCATGCAATCCCTCTGTTCTAAATAAGTGAATCTTCTTGTTACCCCAATAGACGATTTGGTAATTTCTGCCTCTAATGTCAAACTAACTTTCCCTTGTTATATACCTTTGCTCCAATTTGTTTCCCATTTCTCCTTCAAAAATCGCTTATCTTTCCACCAGAATCTACCTCTCCTCTCTCAGCATCTCCTTTTCTGTTACTATCACCATCACAGACTCAAAACCCTGTAGTTAATTTTATCTGTTCTGTCTCCCTCACCTCCCACCATGAACAATAAATTCCTGCTGATTCTACCCCTACAATCTCTTTCCTATCCTATGACCTCCATTTTCCATTCCTACTACAAACACAACAGTTGAAGCCTATATCACATCTTGCCTAGACTATTTTCATAACCTCCTAATACTTCTTCCTATCTCCAGTCTCTTTCAGTTCCTGCCCTCAACTTACGTAGAGTCTAATAAGGGAGAGGAGGTAGACAATAAAACAAAATAAAGAATAACTTTTATTCTCCTTGTCATTCCATCAGTGTAGAGAAATTACCACTAATGTAGTTTTAACAATCTGTAATCATACAGCACTTACTGGAACTTGATTAAGGCATTATGTCATTATGACAATTTTTTTTGTTCAGACCATGAATTCATCAGTGTGGAGCGCTCTCATTTCAGAAACTCCCTCTACTAATTCAAATCAACAACTCATGTGTAACTTGTCTTGGATGGAGGTTAATCGACTTACCCTTAGTCACACAGCTAGTAGGCAATTTATCCTATGATATTTTGCAGTTACGCACTTACAGCTTGCTAATATTCCCCAGTTATTTCATGTTTAGTCTCCTTGTCCAGATGGTCAGCTTTCTCAGTTCTAACACAGAACTACTCTTCACATTGTGTCTATTACCTACAAATAATATATACTTGGGAGCAGCTAGGTGGTGCAGTGAAGAGCTAGAGTCAGGAGGACCTGAGTTCAAATCCAGTCTCAAACACTTGACACTAGCTGTGTGGCCTTGGGCAAGTCATTAACTCCAACTGCCTTGCTTTCCCCCCCTCCAAAACAAAACAAAACAAACAACCAAATAATATATACTTAATTAAGGTTACTAGTAATGAAAAAGGAATGAGATACATTTCCTGATGCATAAGTTCTGTTTCTACATCATTCTTATTCTTCTTATCATCCACTGGTACTTTCCCTTGTATGATGACTGTGGTTTATTCAAAGCAATCATAAACCATGTTTTAGGACTATCAAAAGTCCCTCAAAGTTGGTGTGGCACCAATGACCTTTTTCAACAATAGGGTTCATGATAGCATGGGAACAGGAGAAAAAAGTCACTGTCATGAAGCCTCCTCCTTAAACTCAGTAGTTCCACGACAGAGATAATTCTAGTATATATTCTAGATTGTTCTAGGATTAAGTGGCACAGCAGATAGAGAGCCAGGCCTGGAGTTCAAATCTGTTCTCAGATACTTACAAGCTATGTGACCCTGGGCAATTCACTTAACCAGCATTACCTGAGTTTTCCCATCTGTAAAACTAGGGTTAATAATAACACCTATCTCTCAGGGTTATGGTGAGGAGCTAATAAGATAATAATTACAAAGCACTCAGCATAGTGCCTGATACATAGTAAGAACCATAGAAATGTTAGCTAGCATTAGTAGTAAGGTCACTTTTATTCTCTTTCCTATGCGTAAAAAGGACAAATCCCAGGATTACTAGCTCTCCAGGGGTCTGTCAGATAGAACCGGTAATAGGAAGTGTAAAAACAAAGTAGAAACAGAACTTATCTATCCAGGAAATTCTAACCATTTTACTACTGATGAGGCCTCATATTTTACAAAAAATATTCAAAAGCATTCCAATCTCTGTTACTTCTACTGGAAAAAAACAAGTGGTATACAAAAGCCTACCTAGCTAGAATAAAGAAAAAAAAACAGTTCAGGTAATTAGGCTTTTGTATATATAGCTTTAAAACACTATTCAACAAGAAAATAGAGGCAGCTTTGTGTTTACATCTGATTTCCAGTTCATCAAATTCCCAACAAATTACCCATCACATTCTACAAATACAAAACACAGAGGGAGAGAAAGAAAAAATCTTTGGGTGTGGAACTGGGAAAAAAGATCCAATGCCAGAGACTCTCATTCTCCCAGCCCAACAACCCCCTAAAGCAGAGCTGTCCCAAGGGCACTGAGCCCTTATATTACTCCACTGGGCTCCTCCACACCAACAAAAGCCAAAGAACAAAACCTTCCTCTCAAGACAGGCCAAACTGTATCTACACACACGCACGCGCGCGCGCACACACACACACACACACACACACACACACACACAAGGCACAGTCACAACTATAGTCTTTCAACTAAAACTGTGTAGAGGAAAAGAGCAAAAGCCTGTTGGAACATGGGCTAAGGTAATTGAGGCAAAATGTTTCCCATCTACATGAGGCAAAATAAAAACATTTCCAGAGCCACAGAGAGGCACTTACCTGTGGCACAACATCCTGAAGGAAAGTCACAACACTTTCCATATAAGACTGCTCCCTGGGGAAAAAAAAAAAAGAATAAAATGGAGAAAAATCACCATGGAAGCTTAACATAAGAGAGAACCACGTAAATAATGGGAA
The DNA here is from genome assembly GCA_028627135.1 of Pseudochirops cupreus. Taxonomy (NCBI): domain Eukaryota; kingdom Metazoa; phylum Chordata; class Mammalia; order Diprotodontia; family Pseudocheiridae; genus Pseudochirops; species Pseudochirops cupreus. The sequence continues at coordinate 134,705,475 of CM053584.1, read as the reverse complement.
AGGATCAGTTTATAAGTTCTGAGTGAGCCTCCCCTCTGAGTGAGCATAGGAAGAGTCCAACTTCCAACACACAGTTTTCTTCAATTATCCAACTGGGGGAGTCTCATTTTTCTATTATCATAAGCCTCTCCAATAATCTAAAAAGCTTGAATGTAAATGAGTCTAGAACTTTAAAAAACGTTTTCATTAAGAATAAAATTTAACAACAAAGAAAAAAAAAACATGAGCATATATATCCATAATTCTTTCCTGGCATATTTATAGCCTCCTCTTGATAGGGTCATTTTTATCATAGCTGCAGATCCTGTTTAAAAGGATGATGGAAAAGAAACTCAGTATTGATGGAAGCTCTAATGAATTACTTAAGCAATGAATTTAGCTCTGAGTCAGGGCAAAACAATGCCCTAGTTAAAGACAAATGATGCTGATGACTCCATACTAAGTGTTCTGCCCTCCGAAATTGAAACAGCATTTTGTTGCAGGCGCAGAGTGCAAAGATGTAAAACTACAGTCATTAAGGCCCCATGACTCTGTGGCAAGGTAAAAAGGTGAGAAAGATTTGTCTAAACAGAGGCACAAAGTAACACATGTAACTTGCCAATGACACAAAATGGGAAAGATGTAAAACCTATATGAGACTGCATGCTGTGGAGGACAGCGAGGGAGAAAAATCTGGAACCCAAAAACTTGTGGAACTGAATGTTGTAAACTAAAAATAAATAAATTTTTGAAAATAAAAATAAAAATAAAAAAATAAAATAAAATAGGAAAGACATGAATATCAGCAGTAAGAGAAAGTACAGACAATACAAATTTGTTATAAAAAGATGAGTAATCCTAAATCTTAAAAACTACCCAAAGACCTGTAAGTGCTGGCTATAGGCAAAAATAATCAAAGAAAATGACCAAAGCTAGTATTAACTGTACATAAAGTACTGTTATATTTTGTCCAGATTTATAATACACACCAGCTGATTTCCTTAAATTTACTTCCTTCTCTTTGTACAACAACAAAGAAAAATTACAAGAACTAAAATTATCCAAATAATTTACTGACATAAAAGAGTATTTCATTAATATCTATCACAAACATGAAGGAAGAAGGCATGTATATAGACTGGAAAGCATAGACTGAAATAGCAAGAATAGAAAGACTCAATTGTGGTAAAAATCAACAAAGAGGTTAACATTTTCTTGAATAAGAATAAAAGGCGGGGGTGGGCGGCTAGGCAGCGCAGTGAATAGAGCACTGGCCCTGGAGTCAGGAAGACCCGAGTTCAAATCCATCCTCAGACACTTAACACTTAACACTTACTAGCTGTGTGACCTTAGGCAAGTCACTTAACCCCAATTCCCTGCCTTCCCCACTCCAAAAAGCAATAAATAAATAAAAGGGGACTTTGTGTTTTCTAAATAAGACAATGTTTTTATTTTAAATGATAAATGACTTTGGGTAAGCTTTTAAGACCCCTGGAATAGACCTGGAATAGATTGTCTAGACCAACTTCCATCCTTTTACAGAGGAAGAAACTGAGGCCTAGAGAGGGGAACTTGCCCAAAGTTACAATAAGTAGTAGAGATTCAATGAATCTAAAGAGGTAGCGGAAGGAATAAAAGCTACCCATGTTTTAAAGCAGTGTCAGTAGTTAATTCATTCCAGAAGCATTTATTAAAGGCCCATATGTGCCAAGCACAGTATGGAGCACTGGGAATACAAAACAAAAAAGATGGTCCTGCCCTCAAGTTTATATTTAATTGGGGGGAAATAACATGAATACAGACAAGTGAACACAAACGCATACAATATAAACACAAAGTAATTTTGGGGGAGAGAGCACTCACAGCTAGGGGAGGTTGGGAGGGAAAAGGAAGAATCAAGATAGAACTTCTGGAGAAGATGGCACTTTAAAGGCTGATCTTTGAAAAAAGCAGGGATTCCATGAAGTGAATGGGAGGAGGGAGTGCACGTCAGTCCATGAAAAGGAAAGGAGACAAGAAATAGAATGTCACATATGTGAAGAAGAAATAGGAGAATATGGTTGTGCTGTACCCTAAGGAAGGGTAATAAGCCAGGAAAAGTAAGTTAGAGCTAGACTATAAAGGCTGTAAATAATAAAACAGGGAGATGGTATTTTTTCCTAGAAGCAAGTGGGAGTCACCAAAGTTTCTTGAGCAGAGGAGTGATATAGTTAGACCTGTGATAAAAGTTATAAGAATACTGGCAGCTATTTGGAAGTCAGATTGAAACAGGGAGAAACTGGAGGCATGGAGACCAGTTAGGACAGAGTTGCAATAATCTAGAGAAGAGTTAAGGAAGAACTAAAGTAAAGTGATGGCTGTGTGAGTGGATAGAAGGGTACAGATATACTGTGAGGGTGAGATGTATTGTGGAGGTAGAATCAGAAAGACTTGACAACTAATGATATATGGGTAGTGAGAGAGAGGCAAGAGTCAAGGAGAATACCCAAGTTGTGAAATATGGTGTGTAGTTTTCTTAACAGAGACAGAGAACATAAAAAGAAAGGAGGATATGGGGGGATAGAGGGAAGTAATAAGATCTGTTTTAGCCATGAGCTTAAGATGTCTACAGGCCATCCAGTTGGAAATATTCAATGGCCAGTTGCTGATAAAAAAAAACTGGGCCTTTGGAGAAAGACTAAGGCTGAATATATAGAACTAATAGTCAATGGCATAGATGACATTTGAACCCTTTGGCAAACATGATGGGATCCTCGAGAAAGAGAACAGAAAGAAAAGACGAATTTGCAATGCATGAGAAGTGACAGGATGGGGCATTCAGGAGTAAAGGACAGCATATATACTTCAACTAATAAATTAAAACGAGTTAAGATTGGGAAGAGAAAAAAATGAAGTCTGAGCCAATGTAATCTGGGAAAATACTGGGGTATGATGGATTTAGAGGTAACCTTGAGGACAAAGAAGAGATCTGAGATGACTAAAATACAGGAAAAGCTGGAAGGACAGGAAGCTCATGGTTAGAGGACATTCAGATATCTAGATCATGACCCCAAAATGGCTTTCTCAAGGAGTTAGGAGACTATGAGTGAGAAATAACAAGTATGCAACTATAGCAGAGTCATAGAGTGTATGAAGGGAATAATGTATAGAAAGCATGAAAAGTAGGAAGGGCCCAAGATAAGAGGTTTTTCAAATGCTACAAAAAGGATTTTATATTGGATCCCTAAGGTGATCAGTAGCCATTGGAATTTATTGAGTAAGAAAATGCTGTGGTCAGATCTACACTTTAGAAAATTCACTTTGCAGTTGTATGTAAGATGGATTGCAATGAGAAGAGCCTTAAGGCAGAAAGACCAATAAAAAAGCTATTGCAACAGTCCAGGTAAGAGGGGATAAGGGTCTGTACTAGGATGGTATTTTATGAGTGGAAAGAAGGGGATATATTCAAGAAATATTTCGAAGGTAGTAATAACAAGATCTGGCAAATGACTAGATGTGTAGGATAAGAAAGAGGGAGGAGCAAAAGATGATACCAAGGTTTTGAGCCTGGGTAACTGAACAGATGGTACTGCTCTTAAGAGTAATAGGGAAGTGATATATGATCATGATAGAATACTGTTATGATATAAGATATGATGAGCAGGACAGTTTCAGAAAAATCTGGGAAGACTTACACGAATTGACACAAAGTAAAATGAGCAGAACCAAGAAATATTTTCCACAGTAACAGCAACATTATAAGGACGGTCAGTTGTGAAAGACTTAGCTACTCTGATCAATAAAATGATCCAAGACAATTCTGAAGAGTATATGATGAAAAATGTTATCTACGTGTAGAGAAAGAATTGATGGAGTCTGAGTGTAAAGTGAAGCATAATTTTTTCCACTCTTTTAATAATGATTTTCTTTCAGACACATTGAATTTGAGATGCCCATAGGATATCTAGTTCAAAATGTCCAACAGGCAGTTGGTCATACAGGACTAGAGCTTAGAAAAGAGTAGGGATGGGTATGTAAATCTAGGAATCATTTGCCAAAAGATGATAATTGAACCCATGTGAGATAAAGAGATCACCAAGTATAGAGGAAAAAAGAAAATAAGGACCCTGGACAGAGACTTGGGGGATGTGAGAGTTACTGGACATGACAAAGATGAAGATCCAGCAAAAGAGAATGAGATGTATTAGTCAACCCAAAAGGAAGAGAAACAAAAGAGAACAGTGTCATGAAAATCCAGAGACAGAATATTCAACAGAAGGCAGTCAACAGTGTCAAATGCTGCAAAGAGGTCAAGATGAATGAAGACTAAAAAAAAAAAAGCCATAAAATTTGGCAAATAAGAGATCACTGGTAACTTTGAAGAGAGGAGTTTCACTTAAACGATGGGATTGGAAAGCAGATTGCAGAATGCTTGGAAGTTAGTGAGAGGAAAGGAAAGGCACCTAATAAAGACGGCTTTCTCAAAGAGCTTGACGGAGAAGAGGTAAAGAGATATAGGATGATATCTAGCCAGCAAGCAAAGTAAGAGAAAGTTAGGGCTTTTAAGGACAGTGGAGATACAGGCATATTAATAGGCTGTAGGGAAGGAATCAAAAGATAGTGAGATATTGATGACTAGAAAGAGTGTGGATTATTGCAAGTTCAAGGATATATGCAGAGGGATTAGCCTTGAAACTTTATCAGATCCTTGAGGGAAGATATATTAGGGATATAGGCAAGAAGATAAAGAAGAGCTCTCAGTAAATGGCCTCAGTTTTCTCAGTAAAATAGGAGGTGAGGTCCCCAACCAAAATGGTAGGGAAGGGAGTGATGTGAGAGGCTTGAAGAAGAGAAAGTTCCAAGCGGGATAAAGAATTAATTAGGGAAGAATAAAAGGACTGCTTTACTGCAGTGCTCCAGATGAGAGAAGAGAACATAAATTTGTAGTGGACCCAATCTATGGCTGAGATAGAATAAATGGTCCTCCATACTTCTCTTTCAAGGGATCTACATATCTGATAAGGCCAAAATAAAAAGGACCTTCCAAACCTAGGCACTGCCTCTGAAAATGAGAAACCATTTTCATACTGATCATAGCTAGATATGCAAACGAATTGAAGTTTTCATTGGCCAATCAGCTTATTCTGAAATTTTCTTACGTTACAGCCTGAGGACGAACCACAACTCCCCCAGTACATCGGCTGGGCCTTCGTGGAGATTCCGTAGCCATAGCTGCTTTCACAATACCTATTTCCAGAACAGAGAGGGGAAAAAAAACAGTCACTATGTGAGAAATTTTATGCTTACTCACTCAATTCTTGGTACTTTTCAGGACTGCCTAGCTATTTGTGATATTTCTTTACTGATTATCGTCCAGAGGAAGACTGGGGAAAAAAGTATCTAAATTTTTATTTCATTATACTATAATAGCTCACATTTAGATAGAGCTTTGGGATTTATAAAGTACTTTCCTAAAAGAAACCTTATAATATAGATAGCTAAGTAGTATCATCACCTATTTACATATGAATAAAATGAGGAAAAGAAAAATTTAATGACTTGTCCAGAATCACTTAGCCAGTGCCAACAGTTAGAATTGAGCCTACATTTGCTAAGTCATTGACTCTTTCCACTATCCAACACTCCCTTATTTGTGTTTCATGTAAGCCTTCATTTCAAAAACAATAAACCAACTTCAAATTCTCATAGATTTATTCATTGCCAGGAAGAGAGGGGAAAAAAAAAGAATGTAGAGAGATTTATAGTGAAATATGCATCAATGTATCCAAATCATCACTATGAACCTCAGTTAAAATATTCTGTACACTATTTTCAAATCAAGAGGAATTTATTGTATGATATTTATCCTAAGTATTTTGTTTTGTTTTTTTCTATTGGAGACCTATATTATAAATTGGACTTCGTGCAGTTTTTGTCCATAATAAGCAAATTAACAACAGTTTTCCCACAGGTTAAACGATTTAGTACATGTAAAATGCACTGCCAAGGAATGGCAACTGTTACTTCCCAACAACCTTACTGTTAATCTACATGCAAAGGGTTGTTATGGATCAATTCTATGAAACTAAAGCAGGAAAAGTTAATCTAGGGTCCTAGAACTAGTTCATGTTAGCTGTGTGACCCTGGGCAAGGCACTTAACCACTCAGGTCAGTTCCTTCATGTGTAAAATGGGAATAACAGCACCTGCCAAAAACCAGGGTTGCTGTGAGGATCAAACATATACAGCACTTTATGAACCTTAAAGTGCTTGCAAATGTTAGATATCATTATTAATGACAGTTTAATTACTGTATTTAAATGTAACTGGTTTCCTTTGTAATTTTAAGCATTTCATTTTATGCATTTAAAAACAGTAGTTTGAGAAGAGGTTCATAAGCTTCAAAAGATTGACAAAGGGGGTCTATGACACACAGAAATAGTTAAGAATTCCTGTATTAAAGAGTGTCTGGGGCAGGTAGGTGGTACAGTGAATAGAGCTCCAGGAGGACCCAAGTTCAAATATGACCTCAGACACTAACTGTGTGATTCCGGGCAAGTCATTTAACCCCAACTGCCTGGGGGGGGGGGGGGGTGGGAAGAATGTTGAGCATTTGTTTAGGATTTTATCATCCTATGGAGAATATGGACATACTCAGAAGCGGGGGCATACTAGTATGGAATACTCTCAGTTATCTAGTAAGGCATACTCAGCAATTGGAGACGATGTGGTTGGTGCTGTTTTAGAACTGAGCCACTCTCTGTGCTAGGCCTGCATTGTAATCATCACACACACTTTGTGGGGGCTTCCCATCAAAATTCTTAGACTTTAAGAGTTTCTAGCCCCACCCATATAGTAACTGCAGCCTTAAGCTCAAGCCTTAGAGAAAGGAACTACGTAACCAGAGCAAGGGTGGGGAAACTGGGGCTTCAGTTCAGCCCTTTGATTAAATCCAAACTTCACAAAACAAATCCCCTTAATAAAAGGATTTGTTCTGTAAAACTAGGACTCAGTTTAAAAGCTACTCCCAACTACCTAGAAGGCTTCAAGCATCAGGTTCCCCACCCACTGGACCAGAGGATAGAACTCCCTGAACCCTACAATTCTGGGGGAGTGGGAAGAATTCCTAGAACTGAGATCTACCACATGGCCCTGGGGTTGTAGAAACAGCAAGTGACTGAGGCATGACATGGCAGAAGGGGAAAGAAACCTCAACTTTGCCCTCCACTGTTAAAATGAATTATTGGGATGGTAGATGGAAAAGGGGACTGCTTCTATAACAAAACCAAGTTCATTCCCTTTGGAGGGGAATCCAAGCTTTGAAAGTAAAATCATAAGGCTGGAGACCTGATAAGAAAGGAAGGTGTTAGCTCCCCTGAAAACCCAAATTAGTTTCTCTTCAGAAATACAAACATTCACAATAATACCATCAGGCTGGAAGCCTTTCAGTGGGTTTCCTCTTCAAAGGAAGATACAGATTCAAATAAAGGCTTGTCTCCACTAAGTTAATCAGGGAACTCCTCTTGATCAACCCCTCACAAAGCAAAGAATGAATCCTAAAACAACTAAATGAAACTTCATTCAAGCAAACTTCTTTTCCCCCAGCGGTCTCGTCTGAGCCAGGCAGAGGCCTGAAGACATAAAGAAGAACCTCTCTCTCCATGCTTCCAATTGACAACTCTAACCTCTGATCCCTCCAAGGCCACTTCTTAACTTCAGAAGCAAATAGGAACTTGGGAATGCCTCAAATGCATCAGGGGAGCATGAACAGAACACCTGGCTGAGGGCAGGGAATGAAGGAGATGGGGGTGGGAGGGTGAGAGAGGAGAGGGCCCGAGGTGAAGAAAGCTGCCCACAGGGACAACAGCATAACACCTAGCAGGAGGTCTCTTTACAAAGACTCTAAATCTGGAGCTGAAAGAGGGAGCCCCCAAGACTACGCATTCGGAGCAATGGGAGAGGGAATCTGTCAGCTGAGCCTGGAGAGAACAATAAAGTGGGGTCATTCGCAGGGGGGGAGCACCCTTTCCTCCTGCGACAAAAGCGACCCCCTTCTCACCCCACCCCACTCCACCTCTGTCAACGATTACAAGCCGGAGAGAGGGGGCCTCCAGTTTCCTAGATGAAGGGCTGTGGTCCTCTCGGGCCCCGGAGTCCTCCCTCCCGGGCCCCAGCCCAGGGGTACCCCAATGCTACCCTGGGGTGGGGCGGGTCCTCGGCCTCCGACTCACAAATTCCGGGGGCCCTCTCCCAGCCTAAAGCATAGCGCCTGCGGCCACTGCTACCCCTCCCTGCCCCCGGGCATAACCTCCCACCACTAACCTGACACCCACAGCCCGGGGCGCGCCCGGCCACCCTCCCCACTCCGCGTCCCGCCCCGGAAGCCCACCCGCCCCCAGCCCTTCAGTCTCCGCAGCCCTTCAGATCCCGCTGCCCCCTCACCGGCAGCCCCGCCGGTTACCGGGCTCTTCAGTAGCCTTGCTCACTGTTTAGAGTCCCCCTTCGATGAGTGACAGGCTGCGCCTCCTACCTACGCCACGGCGGAACTCGCCGACTGGCCAATCCCAGGGGCGTTTCGACCACAAGCGGGCACCGCCCCCGGGGGCCGGCGGAGCCAATCGACAATAAGCAAAGTCTTAGCCAATCAGAAGCGTCTGGGAAGAAAACACCACTAAGGGGCTAAGTTCTGCTCAGATTCGGTAGTGAAAACAACCAGGACAAGGACAACGGTAAATAAGCTCGTTTTCCCTGAATTCCTGGCTCAGTGGCCTTGGAAAGAAACCACCTGCAGTAAGGTCACTTTGGCGTCCCTTCTCCCTACCTGAGTATGTCCAGAGGGTGTGTGTGTATGTGTGTGTGTGTGTGTGTGTGTGTGTGTGTGTGTGTGTGTGTGTGTGTGTGTGTGTGTGTGTGTGTGTGTGTGTGTGTGTGTGTGTGTGTGTGTGTGTGTGTGTGTTTGTGTTTGTGTCTGTGTTTACATCGAATTATCGCGACAGCTGATTCGAAACTCAGAGCACGTGGACATGGCAGATGTCAATCATGGGCAGTGGCCATTCATCAGCGCCAAACGCGCCCTTATGCCCCGCCTCCCTTTGCCTTGTTTACCTTCCGGCTCCTGGGTGCCAATTTCTGCGAGGGGCGATTATGGAGATTACGGAGGTGCTGGCGGGAAAGAGCCTTTCTCCGCCTGCGCTGAGGACCTGAGGAGGAGCCCAGCTTCCACAGCTCCAGGAGGTGGCAGCGGGACCAGAATGTGGGCTAGGCAGCAGGTCCCGGTCAGAGCCTCAGGTTCCATCTCCCCAGTTTGGGGGATGGAGGCAGGAATCTACCTCTGCACCCACTCCACCCCCTTCTTTAATAATGAGGCCTTTTCTGGTTCTTTTGCAAGTACTGCTACAAAGTAACCCTTGTACAGCGTGAGACAGTGACAGAAACACCTGAGAAGCAGCAGAACCGGTCGCTCTTTCATCCAATAAGCGTTTATTAAGCACCTGTTATTAGCTAGCATTTATGTAACGCTTTAAGGTTTGCAAAGTGTTTTACAAACATTTTCTCATTTAATTCTTACCTGGGAGTTAGGTGCTATTATTATTCCCATTTTACAGTTAAGGAAACTAAGGCTGCTGGAAGTCCAGTGACTTGCCCAGGGTTACCCAAGTTGTTAAGTGTCTGAGGCTGGATTTGAACTCAGGGCTTCCTGACTCCAGACCGTACATCTATGTGCCAGGTCTTGTGTTAGACTTTGGGGCGTACAAAAACAAAACTAGGCCGGTCCCTTGCCGTTAAAGAGCTCGTATTCTTCTATTGGGGCACTGGTAGAAATCACATTAACTAGAGACAAAGTTTCTGGTCCATCATTTTTTGAAGAGAACCAATAATATTACAGAGTGATATCTTGACTTTTTGGTGAATTGGATTTAAGCGAGGGAGAGTTGCACAAAGTCGGCAGCCTCACTCTCTTCTAGAGTCATCAAAGTCCAGTGACAAGACAAAAGTCTAGATGACTAGTGATGGCCCAGCATGAAGTTGATGACCTTTGACATCTTTGATTTTTAAGCTCTAAGCACTGGGCAGTACCCGCTTCAGCTGCCTTAATGGCCATTGGAATAAATTGTTCTCCTCAGGGATGGGTTTGAGGCCTGTCAGTTATCCTCCAGTTATCCTCAACTGGTTTAGCCTTTCTGCCAGATGGTTTTACCAGAATGTGGCCGATGTTCAATTTACAGTTTCTTGAAGTCACAGAGACAAAGTTAAATATTAGGCAATTGATGGAGAGGGTCCTAGCCACCAAGACGTTATGTGGGAGTTAGAATTTGAGAGGAGGGGAGCCTTGAGTGAATCTTGAGAGAATGAGAGAATCTCCTTGAGAGAATCTAAGAGAAGAAAGTGAGGAGGGCTACATTCCAAACATGAGGTAAAACCCATACAAAGGCACTAGAACCAAGATGGGGACTATCAGATACAGAGACAATAATTGCATTGTAAATGTGGTCAATCAATGGAAGTTGTGACTATGTAGGAGTTGCCCTGGGTCTTAAAATGTCTTTTGTCTAAATCTGCACTTCAAAAACCAGATGAAAACTTAGCCTCCTCAATGAACCCTACCTGATTCATCAGATATGCAAATGGAAAGCACCTTAGAGATCATATGTTCCAGCCTCCCTCCTTCCATTTTATAGAGAAAGGGGCTGCCCATAAGGGGGAATCAACTTGCCCAGTGTCACACAAGTGTTAAGTAGCATCCAGAATTCAGACTCAATCCTCCAACTCCAAATTTCAACCTCAAGGAGATATTCTCAGCAATCAGTCATTTAATCAACAGACATTGTTAAATACTTGCTATGTTCCAAGAACTGTGCTAAGCTAAATTCTAGTGCCTCCTCTTTATTGATTGTTTCCAGTTTTTTTCCTTATACAGCTTGTGTGTACCACGGGGATTATACTGCTTTTCTTTGTATCCTCAGTACTTAGCATGGTACTCCTTGCATGCAGGAGGTGCTTAATAAATGATTGACTGACTATGTCCCTCTGAGGATACTAAGACAAAAATGAAACAGTCCATACTCTAAAATAGCTTCCATTCTATTGGAGGAAGACAATACACACATGTACAAATAAATACAAAGTGGTTGAGGGAAAGCCTACACTGGAAATGAGGACAAGCTTTGTAGAAGAAAATATTTGCTCAAACTGAGTCTTGAAGAAAGTTTAAAAAAAAAAAACAACTACCTACCAGGGTAGAAGTGTGATGTAAAAAACTATAATCCATATAGAACAAAATTGGAGATGTTGTTGTTATTGTTGTTTTCCTTCATTCTCAAAGATAACCATGATTTCAGGGAGGTGATGCCATGACGTGTAAGTGAATTCGATTTAAATGAGGGAGAGCTGTGCAAAGTCACTACTAGCCTCACTTTCTCCTCTGAAGCCATCTGGGCTTCAGTGACAAGATATAGATGAGGAGGACTAGAGATCGCCCTCCTGGCATCATGGATCATTGGCTCAATAGTATTCCTTAATGATCAGACCTGGAGTCACACTGAGAATACTATCAGTTAACAGTCCTATAAGGTCTTAAATAGCAAGTTCCAATAATTAGAACTTCACGTAGGTTCAGCTCTCAAGGATCACATATCCTAGATGATAAGAATTGATTATAATCTCACATTGATGACAGTAAGAGATTAATCACAGAAAAACCACAACTTGATATGACTTATGTTAAGTAGATGGAAAGTACTCATTTTAAGTAGATTTTTTTTCATTCCTAAATTCAACATTATCAAATGATTTTGCTTTAAACAACAAAGGACTCGGGATGTGTAAATATAATAATCCCAAATTGTATACAGAGAACAGATTTTATGAAATATTGTCTATAGTAAAACTGTTTCAATTATTAAGGATCTTCAAATGGACATAAACGCAGACTGCTGCTTTCAGAATCCCAGTAAACAATGGGAACATCTTGAAGGTGACTCATAAATAGTTTGCATGCATTTCTACACATGTTCTAATCCCAAACTAAGTAACAAAAATAAATAAAATCAGATTTCCCACTAAGGTGACACAAGATAGCTCATAAGTTCCTACTCACTAACATAATTGACTATACTGAAATTCTGTGCCTTAAAACAAAAACAAAAGAGGCTCCTGACTTTAATTTCACAACTTAATAGATATACATCTTTGTTTCACAAGCTTGTGACTTTGTCTAATGACCCAAAGGCTAGTTTGATTGGACCATAGAATAAGGAAAGAGTAGCAGCATATAAGTCTAGAAACATAGGCAGGATCCAAGTTATGAAAGGTTTTAAAAAGCCAAACAGATTATAGTTTATCATCATAGGAATAGAAAGGCACTTGAGTATAAGTAGAGGAGTGACAGGGGCAGACCTGCACATAAGGAAATCACTTTAGTAGAGTAGAAGGAGTAGAGTAGTAGTATTGAGTAGAACTTACTAACCTTCCAGACTGAAAGGATGATGATGCCTTGACAGAAAAAAAAAAGGAGTTTAAAAAGTGGATAAGGTTTTAGGGGGGAGATAATTAGTTCTATTTTGGACAAGTTGGTTTTGAAATATCTAAGGGACATCCAATGTGAAATGACAGGCAGTTAGTGATGGAGGAAGCTGTGGAAAGAATATACAGGGTATCCCAAGAATCCTAGTAAAGCTAAACCATCCAAGTTTTAAGTTGTTAAGCTTTAATAGCCTACCACTGCACTAAGATGTTTGGGGCACTGTATTAATCTGGGAGTTATCTGCACAGAGATGAAAATTGATGAAGTCATCAATGAGAGAATGTAAAGAAAGAGGAGGGTCCAGGCCAGATTCTTGGGGTGAGAGGTCATGATACAGAAATTTTTCATATAGGACCTGATATGATGATTTGCAGAATGAGAAGAACTTAGATAGGAGGAACCCAAAGAGGGAATATCCAGAAGGAAGGGACTGCAAACAGTCGAAATGTTTCAGATGAGTCAAGAAGGATAAGGACTGAACAAAGTCATTAAATTTGGCAATTAAGAGTTCATTCAGAATTACACAGTTTCAGTTGAATGATGAAGTCTGAAGCCAGATTGCCAAGGGTTGAGAGGAGATCCAAAGGAAAGGAAATGAATACTAAGTATAGAGTTTTTTGTTTTTTGTTTTGTTTTTGTTGTTTGAGAGAGAGAGATAGGAATGGATAGCTTGAGGGTTTGTTAGGGAAGATTTTTTTAAAGATAAGGAAGACTTGGGCATACTTGAAGGCGTTAGATGAATCTAGACAACAAACCTTTAGTAAGCATTTACTCTGTGCCAATATGTTCTGAGAGGGAGGAGGGATACCAAGCTAAAGATGGGCCAGTACCTTGCCCTTAAAAGAGCTCATGATCTGTTTGGGCAGAGGGAGAGACAACATGTACTCAGGTAAGTCATTACGTTGTTGTTCAGTCATGTCCCCATTTGGGGTTTTGTTGGCAAAGATATTGGAGTGGTTTGCCATTTCCTTCTCCAGATTCAGGACAGATAGGTGGTGCAGTGGAGTCAAGAAGACTTATCTTCCCGTGTTCAAATTTGGCCTCAGACACTTCCTAGTTAAGTGACCCTCTGCAAGTCACTTAACCCTGTTTACTTCAGTTTCCTCATCTGTAAAATGAACTAGAGAAGGAAAAGGCAAGGCACTCCACTATCTTTGCCAACAAAAACCCAAATGGGGTCACAGGGTCAGACATAACTGAAAAACAAAATAACTTCAGGTAGGTCACTCTATTCACTTCAATAAGCATGTGCCCCATAAAGACAAAGTAAATATAAGATGGGGAGGGTACTAACCACTCAAGATGTGTATAGGAGGTAGAGCTTTAGAAGAAAAATAGGGAGTCTAAGGAGAGAAGGTTAGGAGGGCCTGCATTCCAGGCATAGAGTACAGTTGATAGGATGAAATTGAAGTTTTGAGAGAGAGATTAGGATGTTCTAAGGTGGCAGTTGGTTGGAAAGGATGGGAGGAAATGAGATAAAGGGATGTTGGTGTGGGTAAGGAAAAGGACCTCATCAGATACTGAAATAAAGGAGGAGACAGTTGGTGGAAAATAACTAGGGGTTTTCATTTGAAGACTAGTTTTCTGTATAACACTGGTATGGGAAATTTGAATGGAAAGAAGAGGTGTAGAATTGCCTCTAAAAGGAGAGGAATAAGGTCTCTTCCAGCTCTTAATCTGTGTCCCTATTAACTAACACTTGGAATTGTAGATTAGCTGTTTGAGAGATTGGGTATGGTAAACTCCACACAAGGATAGAGCTCTTGTTATCTCTCTCTTTCCCCGCCCCGACACATCCACCTAGTCATTAACTCCTTTCAAGCATTCTTTAGGTGGGAAAGATTGGGGTAAATAGTCAATATTTGTAGAAGCTAGAAGTTCTAAAATATCTTATTTTTTTTCATGTTGCTTCACAAGACCTGAAATTAAAAGCAGCCCAACCCTCCAAAAATCCTGGCAGCCCATAAAAGAAAAACTATGTTGACTAAATTTTACAATGGAAACAATGTTTTCTGTGCTCTTCTGAAACCCTGGGTACTCAGTAAAGCTTACAAGTCTTTGCAGTGTCCCAACCTGGTTTTGAGATGCTCGTTCAGAAAAGGAATTAGTTCTAGCATATGAGCTCTTCCAGCTGGGAAATTCATTTTCAGCGGAACATGTGATTTCATAACCATAGCTCTTTGTTCTTCCGGTTACCCCCACACCCCATTATTATATTTAATAGTGACTCAGATTGCTTTTCCTGTGGGAACAGAAACAAACTTAGAAAAGTACCAGACAAAAACTCCTTTGGGATTCCTTGAAGATACATTCAGGGAATTCTTTATATATCCTGTAAATTTCAAGGCCAGTCAGTTCTTGGCTGTATGTTTTTGTTTTGGTGGGTTTGGACTGGTTATTTCATCACTTAGAAAGTACTAAACAATCACTACATCAGGTGATTGCAGCTCTTGTGAAATATCATAGTGTCATCAAAGAAAAGAACTGGTGTTCCTCTTCTACAACATGGGTGTGGGGTGGGGGCAAGATAAGGATTCTTAACCTTTTTTGTGTCATAGATTGCTTTGGCAGTGTGGTGAAGACTTTGGACCCTGAGTCAGAATGTTTTTAAAAACATGAAAATATAATATGTAGAATTGCAAAGGAAACCAAGTATATTTAAATAGTCATCAGAATTTGTTTTAAAACAAGTTAACAGGTTCTACATTAAACCCTTCTGGACTGGGGTCTGAAAAGTCTCTCAGTTGATATAAGCATCAATAGCAGAAGGCTGTAGTAGCAGTAGTCCACACTAAGGTAATGAGGGCCTGCACCAGGGTGGTAGCAGTGTCCAGATGTCAAGAGTCCTGATGCCTCATCCCATATAACTAGAGAGTCCTAGCTAAAGGGGAGGGAGCCTCTTCCTAGCACTAGATGAATCTTTCTACAAGATCATTTGCATCCTATTAATGAATTTCTAGTTATTCCTAGGATTATAGATTTCAAGCTGGAAGAAAACTTACAAATCTAGTCCAACTGCCTTATTTCTGAGGAAATTAAGACCTAGAGCAGTCATTCAGTAAACATTAAACACCTACTCTCTGCCAGATAACATGTTGAGTCAAAAGCAGTGACTTGCCCACAGTAACACAAATAGTAAATAGTAGATCCAGGATTTGAACCTAGATCCTCTCTAAATTCAGCAGCCTTTTTCATTACACTATTCTGCAGATTCACAAGATCCCTAGCCTCTTAATATTTTCTCCCAACACCCTTATCTCCTATAAGGCCAGTCTCCTAAACTAACCACCTCCATGTTTCTATTGTTTCCCTCCTTTTCTTCTCCAGTCCAAACCCTACCTAATACAGAGGCCTGCTACTTGTTCATGAAGTCTTACCCTAATAACTAAGTGATCATTTCCTCATTCAGCACTGGTGATTTTTAGGCTATATAGACATTATTCTTTAGCTCATACACTTAGAGCTGGAAAGGATCTTGGGAGTCAAGTCATTCACGTCATATAAAAATAAAAGGAGGCCTGAAGAAGTTAAGTAACTATCCAATATCCCACAAGTAGTGAGCCATCTGTTGCCTTCTTAGCTATTATCTCTCCAGCCAAAACAGTAAGTATGCGAAGATACCCTTAATGAATCCACCAAATTAAGAGGAATAAAAATAGCTTTTCTCTTTCTAAACAAAGTTAAAGTTACCTTTTTTGGCTTTTGAAGGGACCTTCACAAAGTGTTTGCTGAAACTAAATTAATCTAGTAATAAAATCTGAGGATAAAAGGGGAAAATAATGGGCCTTGGAAACCAAACTTGAGTTCATGTCAGTGGAATAGATTACATGCAATTTCATAAGTGTAAGGAAGTCCTTATACCAACATAGAATAAGAGAGCATAAAATACCATTTTGTTGACCAAGCACATTCTTCAATAACAGTGGGGGGGGGGGTGGAGTAAATAAAGCAAGTATTATCCTCTTCAAATATCTCTTAAGTGAGAAAATAGGGGCATATAAAGATTCTGTAACTTCCCAGAGTCATGCAGCCAAATGTCCAGAGCTGATTTCAGATTTGACTATTGCTCATGCCAGGAGAACAATGAGTAAGAAATTCCTATTCTTATTAGGATACTGAGGATTTGAGAAGTGCAAGGTAAATGTTAACAAAGATGATGATTAGTCATAATGTGATTATCCCAAAACTTAAAAGCATGGCTTATAATTTAATATGTGAATCTACCTTAGTTGCCAGCATTTATCAAGTGGGTGCCAGAAGCCTGTTGTGTGCCAGACCCTATGCTAGGTGCTAGACATGTAACAAAAGGCAAAAGACAGACTCTTTTTGAAAGTAACTCATAGATTAGAGGAGACAACATTCAAATAACTATGCATAAACAAGCTGTAGGCAGGATAAATTGGAGATATCCAAAAGAGGGGATCATAAAAGGCTGTTGCAAAAGGTGGGACTTCAACTGACACTTGAAGGAATCCAGGAAAACTAGGAGGCAGCCTGCCTGCTCATGCTACTATTTGTCTTTCTATTACCCATCTAGGGATATTTAGTTTTAATTCTTTGGAGGAAGCAGTGTATTAAAGTGTCAGGAAAACCAACTAGCAGTCACTATTGCAGTAGTCTAGGTCTGAGCAGATAAAGATCTACACCTGGGTGATGGCACTGCCAGAGAGAAGGGGGCATATTCCAGAGATGTTAACAAAGATAGAAAAGCCAGGATTCCATGAAGGAGTTGAAAATAATATCTAGGCATCCAGCCTGGTTGATTGGGAGGATAGCAGTGCCTTCAACAGAAAGAAGGGTTTGGGGGGAAAGATGATTCAGTTTGGGACAGGTTTAGTTTAAGATGTGATGTGAGATCAAATGCTGCAGATAAGTTGTCTCCTCTTTCATAACTTTTATAAAGGCAACCCACTTATCCACAGGTATCTTTGAACTTTTTTTCTTAACATTTTAGTAACTTATTTCAATATAATTGGTTTCCTTTGTAACTATGTATTTCATTTTATACTTATATTTATATATAAATGTGTTCTTTATTAGATTATCAAAAGGATCATCCACAGATAAAAATTTAACTCATATCAAAGTACATTCCAATAGAATGCAGATTCCCAGAGAGTAAGAACAGTTCCTTCACCTTCATGTACATAGCCTCAAGTACAAAGCCTAATATATTTAAATTTTGTTTAACAGAGCGAGAACAATTGTTAGGCATAATCAAATCCTAATCAGGATACTTTAAAATCCCAAGGGAAAAAAACACACCTTTAAATTTTTTTTTCTAATTTGTCTTCTTTCCACCAGGACTATTCAGAAGTATTTTCAAAGTTCCAGCTTTGAACAGCTGTATATGTTCCTAAAACATACATCACTCCACTTTCCAC
The DNA here is from genome assembly GCA_028627135.1 of Pseudochirops cupreus. Classification (NCBI taxonomy): domain Eukaryota; kingdom Metazoa; phylum Chordata; class Mammalia; order Diprotodontia; family Pseudocheiridae; genus Pseudochirops; species Pseudochirops cupreus. The sequence goes on along the minus strand of CM053584.1, from coordinate 134,687,611 downwards.
TTAGGGAAATACCCCCCCCCCCAATTTAGCAATCCCAAGGTAAAATAAAATTAAGCATAACTTAATACATTGCTTAGCATCTCTCCTGGCACACATAGTAGGTAGGTGCCTGATAAATGTTGATTAATTTATTGGTGGCAATGTTTCCTACTTAGAAAATCATTTTATCTGGACCCAAATGGTGTAGTGCAACTAGCGCTAGACTTGAGAAGACTTGAATCCAAATTTTGGGTCTTCTGATACTTATTTGTGGGACCCTGAGCCATTTGTCAAAGCTTCATATGTAAACTGGAAATAATGCTTTCCACCTATACTTTATAGACTCCAAAAGGGACAAGTTTTTTGAATAAAAAGAATAATGAAGTTTTTTAACAGCTGTTAAATATTAGTTTGACACATTTTTTTTTTACTTCTGCCAAATAAACAATTAGATCTTAGACAAACTTGATGTATACAACTATAAAAGTCATCAAAACCGTTTAGTAAAACTATTACTAAAAACATTATCCTTGTCAGAAAGTCTTTGGAAAAAACCCCAAGATGGGTTATAAGTTTTGGGCAAAAAGGTTTTTAGGGACATGGATTAAGGAAGCTTTTTAACAAAACAACTCTTGGCTTGCTTATGTCATACAATTAATCTGCACCCCAGATGCAATTTGGTCATTAATTTATCTAAGGACAGTCTCCTTGAAAAAAGGTTAAAATCAATGGAAAGGAAGTATTCCCTACATTTAACTCCAAAGAGTATAGGGAGTGGTCCAAGTGGACCAAGCACTAATGTTAATTGCAGACCATATTTTAAGGTTATCTTTTCTTTGTTCAAGATTCCCACAAATATTACCCGAAATCATCTTAGGGCTAGTTTGGACAATTCTTTGCAAGCTAATAACAGCTTATACTTAGATAAATTAAACTGTTTCTGGCAGATTGGTGCCTATACATGCAGTATAGTATTGGTATCAATATTTTTTTTCTTTTGACGCTTTCAGAGAAACTGGTTGTTATTCAGTGGTTTCAGTTGTCCCAAACTCTGTGATCCCTTTTGGGGTTTTCTTGGAAAAGATACTAGAGTACTTTGCCATTTTCTTCTCCAGTTCATTTGACAGATGAGGAAACTGAGGCAAATAGGATTAATTGACTTGCCCAGGGTCACACAGTAATAAGCGTTTGAAGCCAGATTTTAACTCAGGAAGAGGAGTCTTCATGATACCAGGCCTCGAATTCTGTCCATTGTGCCACCTGGTGAAACTGGTGGTTAAGGTATAAATTTATGTTTATATGCCCCCACTTTCCTTCCCCCACAAAAAAGCAGGACTGAGTTGATCATTATTCAAGTTAACGCTGGTACATTTTCCAGCAAGGCTATTATTGGTCTGGTTCAATTATTAATGGGGAAAAAATTTGTTCTATAGCTTTGCTACCTCCAAAAAATAAAGTTCTACTTAAGCTAGATAGTAGAAACTGAATGCAAAACTAAAGCACAGTTCAAACTTAATTTTATAAAGGATCTTAGAATTACTCGGATTCTAGGAGGGAGCTGAACCATTCTGTCAGAGGCTCCAAACTATTAACTTTGACGAGTTGAGATCATCTAATAGAAAAAAAAGTGAAATGAGAACTATGGGGGCAGTGAATCTTCCTAAGATGATAAAAATTATACAAGATAACACCTTAACTGTTTCTTGTTACCATAACACTCTAATATGGTAATAGCACATAAACAATACATTCTGTATTCTGTAAGACATACTAATTGCCTTAGTTATCCTTCAGAGGAAGAATTGGCTGCTACTGGATAAATCCTTCTCCCTTAAGAGGCTGGGTGTGACTGTAGCCATGGTAACACATAGCAAGAACTAATTTTAGCACTTTATTGTTCTTTGACTGAAAAAGTAGCTCCAAAAATAAAATGGCTCTGGTTCAAATTATATGAAATTGCATCCAGCTACCTTTTAAAGCAATATATCATAGCTAAACACTACTAAAACTTCTTGAGAAAGGGACATTTATTACTCTCATCTCTCAAAGCCTATTTCCTTATCCCTAAAAATGAGAAAGTCAGGCTCAACTTCTAGGTCCCTATTCCAGTTCTATGAACCTGAGAATAAATATGGTCCTACTAAAAAAGATTTGAAAGATATTAAAAGATCTGCTATATTAAAAAGGGGAAGCTAGGGGTAGCAGTGGATAGAGTGCTGAATACTCTTCCTGAGTTCAAAGCCAACCTCAGATTATTACTACCTGTGTGACCCTGGGCAAGTCACTTAACCTTGTTTGCTTCCTTTTCCTCATCTATAAAATGAGCTGGAGAAGCAAATGGCAAACCACTTCAGTATCTTTGCCAACCAAACCTCAAAGGAGTCACAGAAGTATAGGACACAACTAAAATGACTCAACAACTGTATAAAAAGCCATTACCTGTAGAGAAACATAGGTATGAGAGAGATGGTAATCCTCATTTTTCTCCCTGCAATGAAAAGATATTCTACCAGGCCTACAAGTAGAAAATGGTTCCTGAGTAACAAATGCTACTTCAGAAATAAATTAATGAAGCATAATTTAAAAATTCATCAAAGAGAAAATACATCTTTAGTAACTATTTTGGAATTAAGGAATATTAAAAACTAATAAATTACCTTTATTAGTATTTTGGGGACAAGATGGATTTAAGATATGGGCATCCTGAATTAATATTCCAAATTATAATTAAATATACAAAAATAATATATTCTGTTAAAAGAAAATAAGCAACAGCAACAAGAACAGTACACTGGTTTATTAGATGAACATTCTGTGTCTATATAGCCAATGAATATGTTGAAAGTTAGCAGCATCAGTTATTTGGGAAAAGATTTTTAAATGTCATATCCTTTTTAAGATATAATGAAAAAAGAATAACTACTTAAGACCTGATAATCATGGCATTGAAAATTTGGGGTAATGGAGAAGTTCATTTCACCCCCCCCACACACAGACTTTTTGATAATTTGATGACTCACGTGTCAGAAAAAATAAACAATGAAAAGAGATACTGCATAGTATTTTAATTAGGATGAACAACCTAACATCAAGCTATTGCATGGCTCAACTGCTTCCACTAAGTTTCAGTTTTCACTTATGAAATCTAAAATGAAAAAATAAATTTTAAAGAGGACTCTAAGAGAGTGTTTGAGGGGAACTTAAGTCACTATGAAAATACATCACTTTTCCAGTCTGCTGAATAATTTAGTTAAAAAGTCGTGAAACTCTCATCACAAGTAATTTATACAAATTCAGTTCATTAATAAGCTTTTTAAAAAGATTAAACAGATTTCTAAAATCTAATTATTTTTATTTTCATTTTTTAAAGACATTTAGTCCTGTTGTTACAATTAACTTTATTCAAGGACTAAGTTTGTATAAAGGATACAAATTTACACACATTTTACAGCAACTTATACCCTAACATCTACAAAATTCACAATTATAATACAATTGAGTACAAGGCTGAGATATAAAGCTGTTTGAATACCAAGAAACAAAAGGCTTTCTACTTTTTTAAATGTCTGACTTCTGTACCAATGTAAAAAAAAGAATCTCTGATTTTAAGATGGGAAGCATACCATACCCTTCAACAAACACAAACAGTTTTCCGGTGCTGGTGTAACAAAGGATTTCCAAGTTTCTTCTGGCCCCTAAGACTGCGGCGCATAGTAAGCTTCACTGAGTTTTTACGTTGAGGGGTTGAGGAAAGACCCTCTGATGAAGAACCACTGTTCCGGTTTAGGCCACTTCGTCTGGGCTTCTTCATAGCTGGTCCAGAGTTGGATTCTTCCAGTGTCCTTTTAAAGTTAGCTGGAGGGGTCCTCTCAACTTCTTGGGCTTTCAGTTGGCCAGGAGTTGATTTCTTTAAGTTTTTTTGGTCCATGTTGGGGTTTGCTGAATTAGAAGAGGAAAGGCCAACTGTCTGGCTGTTGCTGTTATTCAACGAGTCATGTATCCTCAAAGTCAGCCCTTTTGAGTAGTTTTCCTCTACTGCCTCTAGGTCCTTTGAAGATACTGCTACAGGCTGGACACTACCCCGAGCTCTCTCAGTTGGTAACTCTAAATATTTCTCTGAGAAGGCATTACTGCGAACAAGGGTAGGGATATGGTCCTTAGAGCTCAGTCGTGGCCATGCATCCTCCTCCAAAAACTGAAAAAGAAGGAGAACCATATCAGAAATTATTTATGTTGTAGTTTAATTAATTCCTGGTTTCTGGAAGTAGAGTCCTGTAGCTATTACAATAAGGAAAATAAAGATACATAAAACTATTTAAAACACTTTCACAACAAACCAACTTTAACTTGTCAAACAGATGCTATGGTGGTGATTTAAGTCCTCCTAGACTCTTTTTGGAGATCTTGGATGTACACATTTCTTCTGACAAGTTTAAGATAGTCTTATTGTAGTATAGTTGTCCTCCAAATCTGGGAGTATATACAATTTCACTGATGAAGACAGTCTAATAATATTTCATGGAAGGGGAAGCACAATTAACAATCTATCTAAAGCACATGTCAGATGGTCACAGCTATTTCGTGTTACCCTATAGTAAACAAAAGAAAGACTATTTTAAAGAAGAAGGCTTCAAATAGACTAAACAGAAATCTCACGTGCAAACAAACTATTCTGTTAGCCTGAGTCTCAGTCACTGTTTCTGAAAATCAAGAATATAAAGAGCATTAAACTGCTTAACTTTTTACTCTTATTCATGCCAAAAACAGGCCGATAAGCTTCCACAATGAATCAATTCTAATTCTAAAATCTCAAGGGTTGTGGAATGATATGCACACTGACACATTATTGGTGAAGCTGTGAAATGGCACACCACACTGGAAATCAGTTTGGAATTATGTAAATAAAACACTAAAATGTCCATATCTTTTGAATCACAGACTCCATTACTGGGTTTATATCCCAAGGAAACCATCAATAAGAATATTCTCATATACACCAAAATATTTATAGCAGCACTTTTTGTGACAGCAAAAAACTGGAAACAAAGTTGTATGTTTTTTAATTGAGAAATGGCTAAACAAATTATGGTACATGAATGTAATGGAATGCTACTATGTGGTAAGAAATTATATGTGTAATGAATACAGAAGATCATGGAAATGATCTTTTTGAAACATTGCAGAATGAAGTAAGCAACGCCAAGAAAAACCAACACACACAAAATAACTACAACACTGCAGATGGAAAGAACTACATGTCAAAAAATTAAAAGTAAATGTAACAAAATTATAAAGAACAATCAGGACTCAAAGAAATAAAATGAGAAAACATTCACAACCCACATCTGTCTTCATGGAGGTGGAAGCTACACAGATATTATACACTGAAATGTACAATCAGCTCCACTGATTTTTTTTCCTCTCTAAAAAATACTATTTGTCATATGGGCTGGCTCTCTGGGAGGAAGAAGGGAAGGGATACTTGGGGTAACTAAGATGGTGTAAGAAACAAAAACAGCAATAAAAATCTTTTTTAAAGTCTCCTCAAAAGACCCTTACTAGGGGGATCACGAAAAATCTTAGAGGAGTTTAAAGTCAACAACTGAATAATTTTCTGATAGTCAAAATAGATTTACTTGCCAATATTATAGGTATCAAATTATCTGTTAACAATAGAAGATTAGAGTTCAAGAAGGTTGGCAATTTTAAGTTTCTACTTATAAGAAAAGAGTAGGAAGGTTTTAGAATTGAAAAAACTTAAAAGATCATGTAAGACCTTCTTTGAGGAAAAAAATTATGGTTAAGTGATTGGGGGGGGTTATTTTTGGTTTTTGCCTCTTGAATATTTAGTTAACTTTAAGCAACCAAAGTTTACTTTAAAAAGTTCCAGTAACTATTTCCCTTTTAAAATTCCATAAAGTAGGTACAGAAATCATGGGGTATCAGAAAATTACACTCAGGGCACATATCAGAAAACTTAGATGAACTCAACAAATTTTTGGATACTTAGCAGGAAGGAAAAATAGTCAAGTCTCTTATCTAATATGTCATGAGGAATATACAAAACAAACAAGTTAAACACCTCTGAAAGCGAAGGGTAGATTTAAGAGTCAGTTCTACCCATGATCATTTCTAATCTTAAAGACCTTTGTAGTACAGGTCTACAGCAGAGTAGACTCAACAGAGGCTAACCTAGAAATAACCTATACTCTCTCTTGTAGCCTAAATCAGAGTAGGTCTCCTAACCTTCAGAGATACTAAAATTGCCTTTACCCTGTCAAATCAATGAAGAACAAAGCCATCTAAAGATCTCTTCTAAATATGTGTACAAATACAAAGCATGAATATAATTATATAAAGCATTATTTCATAAATTAGTTACTTGGCAGTTTTCCCAGGGACAGAATCCAATGGTGGATGGGGCTTTGTGTTGAAAACTGTTCTGTATACTAGAGGTGTCAAATGCAAGTGGCCTGCAAAACTCCCATGGGGCCTGAACTAGATTAAAATAAAATTGGGAAATGTTTAACAAAATAAAAAAAAATACAGTACAAGAGAAATGTCAGTTTGTGGCTTCTAAGTCAAATATGTGGCCCACAGGGATCTGTTTTTATTTGAGTGTGACAACAGTACTGCTATACACACTTTCTGGAGCTCTATAATCAAACAAACTAATTTACTACCTTTCTATGATAGTCATTACTTACAAAGATATCAATTACTCTAAATGTGCAGGTGGGGAAAACTGTGATCACATCTTTTGTCCTTTTAACAACATGCCCAAAAGATTCACTAGAAATCATGACTTCAGAGGGGAATGATCTCTACTTGAGATGCTGCAAGCTCCAATCACAAATAAATACTAATCCCTGATGTAAAACTGTACACAGTACACGTTTAGGAATCAGATTCGGATAGTACTGTATCTAAAAGACTGTATTTTTACCTCTAAAATTTACATTTAAGAACCTTACTTTTTTTGAGGCTAGAATGAAAAGGCTAGAAAAATTTAACAGTAGAGAGTTTTGTTTCTAAAATAAATTCCATTTCACATTATAGACGTCAAAGTGCTCTAGAAAATAAAGCCCGTGGCTCGGGGTTCTATGTAGTCAAGTAAAGGAACTGAGCAAAAAAGTACACAGTCTTAATCTTGGTGTTCTATCCAGAAAATAAAGCTTTAACACGGTAACTTTCCTCCTTGGGTCACTGGTTGCTTATTTTATATCTGTATGCCTCACTTCAAAAGCATAATATCTTCAATTTGCTTGTGAAAATGAGCAGATGATTATGAATATTTCTCACACCTCAAGGTAGCTATTAATGTTTTAGATAAGGATGACAGGGCAATGAAGACCTGCTTTCCTTTACAATAACGGGAGCTATATAAGGAATTTGTCCTTTTTTCTATACTGAATCAGGTACAGTTCATCTTTACCTTATAAAAAGTAAATTCTAACTGGAATAGCTCAGATAAAAATTTGTCCAATTTTAAAAGGATGTAGAAGAGAAACTTAAAAAAAAGGGTTTTGTGGTAATAGTGAGAATGACATCTGCTACAACAAAACAAATAGCCAAGTATAATCTAGACAGCAGCTACATACACAATTTGTGGCTACCCATGATGAAATCCAAGAAAAGGGACAATATTAGACTAGTGTGGATTAAATATTTATGGAATCCTTTACAAAAGAGACAGACAATGGGAGAAGTTCAGAGTTAACACAATTTATTATAATTTCTGTTGTGCCATTTCTTTTTAAATTCACAGACTATTATTCTGATACTACGGGTGCGAAGGCTTCTCTTCCCCCATTTCCTCCTTGCATTTTTCCTTTTCCTTTTCTTTTTATTGGCATTCTGTGGGAATACATTGCAACTGTTAGCACAGTCAATTGCTTTCGTAGATCCACCCCACATTATGTTATTTGAATTACCTACCCCCTTTTTCTAGATTCATAAAACACATAAGACACATGGTGCATAAATTGCACATTTTTAAACTTAAAAAAAAAGTTTAACATCCTATCAACAAAGGAAGTATTTCATAATTTTAATGTGACCTGAATATTGTAGAGATAATGAAACACTCTTCCTACACGAGTGTTTGGCAACAATGGGTACAGACTATTGTATATATTGTCAAATGAGGTTGCCATGTCAGTATGTTTTACTCAGCTGTTTTCCTTTGTGACTAAAAAAGGTTAAGTCTTCCTTCATTACGAGGGAAGATTAACTTTCACTTTAGTTACAGAGGAAGATTCTATGAGCGCAATACATCAATTTTAAAAAGGCCTCAATATTGTAGGAATCAAGACATATCTTTTTGTCCCCTATCCTGCCACTGTAAACCATATCACACAATAAATCCCCCTTACTCCTAAACTGTAACTACTAAATTTTTGCCTGAATAAAAGGCACCAACTAAGATTGAAAGTGGACAGTGGAAAGGGGAAGTTCCCCAGCTCCATAGCAACTTAAGTCTATATAACACTTTAACTTCACAAAGTAGGCTTTACTGACATCTAATATTTCTATTTATTAAGCTGTAATACAGACAAGTCTTATATTTGAATGTTTTTATTCTGATAAGATAATATCAGGAAAGATTGCTTTGTGATGTTAGAGTGTTATGTAATGCTTTAAGGTCACATGTTAGCCCTGTCCAAATATTTTAAAAGTCTTAAGTGTTATTCATAATAAACTGAAACATCACCATACTTATAAATGAGGCCACATTTGAACTTAGGTCCTCCTGACTTCAGGGCCAGTGCTCCACTGTGCCACCTCCCTGCCCTCAAGATTTGCTTCAGAGAGGAATTTAGCACAAAAAATTGAGTCCTCACAATAAGGAAGTTTCTGTGTTATTAGTTACAACATAACAGTTTCAAAAAGCATCACACAAGATAAATCCTGAATATGCAATAAATGGGGGCTGTTAGCCAAACAAATGGAAAATTACTGGAGCTTGTCATAAACACAAAACAACAGAATCACTGAGAGTCAGGCTTTGAAAACTTGATCTCACGTTTCATAGACAAGAAAAAGAAAGGAAAACAAATTTTCATAGGAGCAAAACTTTTATCCTTTATATGCTTATCAGAAATAGTCAATGACTGCACTGTTCTAATTACTTATTTGAATTTTAGCAGGGTAAACTGATCTTTTTGCCTGTATACTGGTTGTGATGTTTACAAACCAGGGATCAAAAACTATCTAAAGTACCACTACATCTCAAATTAACTTTTAGGGACAATACTTTCAGATGGCCTATTTTATCATTTTCTTATAATGCATTAGAATACAGACAATGGAACACATTTGCTATCTGTATTAAGATTAAATATTCTTGTCACAAGAACTTTCCTACTATACCTTCCTAACTCACTTTGTATTAAAAAAAAATTAGACAACAAAGCACTAAATACATCCAAATACCCCAAAAACTGGAAATTACTGAAAACAATCATGTATTTATAACTTGGCCAGATAAAGAACCCTGAAAAAAGCATTTGATAGGCAAAGTTTCAGAAAACTTTGACAACAAAGGCCCTTAAAAAATGTGAACAGTGATAAATAGTTTACCAATTTATATCTGAAAATTTTAAAATACCTTTTAAGGGAGATGAAATTACTGAGTGTGTGAAGAAGCAGGATATATAAGTATTAATCAAGTCCCAAGAATTGTCCACAATTTGATACTGTCAAACTCTGTGCTATATACTGAACCTCCCATAGCTATACTGAATATAATTTTTTTTTTGGCTTTTTGGAGGGAGGAAGGCAGGGCAATTGGGGTTAAGTGACTTGCCCAAGGTCACACAGCTAGTGTTAAGTGTCTGAGGCCAGATTTTAACTCGGGTCCTCCTGATTCCAGTGCCAGTGCTCTATTCACTGTGCCACCTAGTTGTCCCCCTGAATATCATTATAAATCCTAATTTTCTGACTGTTTCATGAATCACATCTTACCAGCTTAAGTGATGGTGGTTGTTTTAAAACCTGCATGAGGAAAAGCTATTTAATTACTTTGGCAAGGTATATAGTTAGGAAAAAATAATCCTTTCTACTAAAGGGAGCAATCATATAATAACTTATAAGAGGGCATTAACAAGATTACAAAGCTAAACTTGGTGCAGCCTACAGCCAGTGAATCTGAAATGCCCACTACCCACATGGCACTCAAATATTTAAAGGTAGTGAATTAAACTTAACAGGAAGTTGATAAATCATCAAACAGACAGGTGTAAAGACTGGACTTATAATGTCAATGGTTAAAGGGAACTCTCAAGTGAGCAAACTTTGTCCCTCAATGCAGGCCAGCACCTTCTCTGCAAATTAGGGACCTGTCTAGAGTAGTGGTATCCAACTGAAATAGACACCAATCCCTGCAGGCCACATACTGACTGAGAAAACCACAGATTAACATTATCTAGCTTGTACAGTATTTTTATTTATTTTACTAGATATTTCTCAATTACATTTTAATCTACATCAGCAGAGAACCTCCTGTTTGACACCTCTGGCCTTAAGCATTGAGAGATTAAGTGACTTGCTCAGTATCAGCATCAGTAAGACTATAAAGAGGAAGAATTTAAACCTCGGGGTCTTCCTGGCTTCAAGGCTAGCTCACCAGCCACCATGACATGCTGTTTCTCAGACCATCAAAACATCCACCAAAACCTTTAATTTCCTAAAAACTAAAACAATGGGGAAAATACCAAGTGACAGAAATTCCATAGAAACTAAAACTCAAACTTAATATAATGTTGAGTTATAATAATAAAAACAGAATACTGGAAAATTTTACCTTGACTGGTGGTGTGGAACAAGTAGAAGGAGACATCGTATAAGCTTCCTGACTATTGTATGAGGGACTGTCTGCCAGATTTAGATAAAGCTCATCTTCACGTGTGAAGTTGCCCTGACTGTCCACTCCAGGTGAGATGCAGATGACTATGGCACTAGTGTTATCTGCACGGAGCATACGTTGTCGCCAGCGACCTAGTGCTCTATTAACAAGCATTTTGGCACAAGATTGTCCATGTTCCCCCTGTATTAAAAAAAAAAAATCAATGTTAAAAGCCAAGATCTTTGCCCTTTTGGGGGGGGCGAGGAAGAGTTAAGTAATTTGCCCACGGTCACACTGCTAGAATCTGAGGCCACATTTGAACTAGGTCCTCCTGACTTCAGGGCCAGTGCTCCACTGTGTCACCTCCCTGCCCTCAAGATTTGCTTCAGAGAGGAATTTAGCATAAAAAATTGAGTCCTCACAATAAGAAAGTTTCTATGTTATTAATTACAACATAACAGTTTCAAAAAGCATCACACAAGATAAATATTGAATATGCAATAAATATGTTCCTGAAAAAATATAAACTATTTCAAAAAACAATCACTCTCTAAATGCACAGTGGGAACATGCAAACATACTTCAAATAATCTTTTTGGGAATCCTTTCCCAAAGCAGATAAAAATTTTTCTTAAACAATCTGCTTTGTAAATCTGAATGATCATATTTGCTAAGATAAGCAAGAAAATACTTCACCTGCTATGATTCTTTTTTTTAAAAAAAGGTTAGGTTTATTTTATTTTACCTGTTTAGAACCTAGAATTCAGTGTTCATCATGCCAGAAATAAAAATTACCCATATACACCAAAATTATTAAAAATCTGTTTTACCTTACTCTTTTTTTTAAAAAGAAAACAAGGTCACAACATGATTATTTTTCATCTATTTTTAACCATTTGGTTTGCAAGAAATTTTACTTCTGCTGTTTTAATTAGGGAGAGTCAAATTACAAATTAATAAAAGCATATTCTAAAAGGGGCAGGTTTGGAGAATTAGATTTTGTAGTATTAATGAACATTATACATTGAGTGAAATACCCAGATTGTTTTTTAATTCTCAGATGACCTCAAATGATGAGGACCTATTTTTAGAGAGGTTTTCATAATATAGTGAATTTCAAAGGTGGCTGGCAAGGTATTACACAAGTACATTTCATTAGCATTCAAACAAAAGCTCCATGGAAGCAATTCAAAATATCATGTCTTAATAGTTCATCCACTAATGGTTCCTCTGGGAATTGGGAGATGTCGTGCCAATGATTGACAAAACAATTCTCTTCATGGAAGACATATTTTTCAATACTGGAGTACAGGAACTGGGGGTTAAAAAAATTTATAATGATATAAAGATGTAACATTAATTTTCAGATCTCCACTATCCTTTAATTGTTAAGTAATCTTTTTTTTCCTTCATGAAAAAGATTCAGTTTGAATTACTAATTACAGACTGGAACTAAATCAATTCAGAATTATCTTCCAACTCTTGAGATTTTATCCTTCTGTGTGCTGTGCAATAAAATCTTTATTAACTAGGTCTACTTAAATTACCTCGAATTTTCTTACTGTGATTAGAATATATACAGCAGAATCAAATGAGAAGAAAATAAATATGAACTGAGTACACTGCTCATGCCAAATCAATCCCTTGTAATATGACTATACTAATTCAAACATATAACAATGAGTCAAATGACAGGAAAACAAGCATGAACTGAGTAAATATTCTTCCAAATTAATCCTTAAAATTTTTATCATCTCAAAATTCAAGCACAAGGGGCAGCTAGGTAGTGCAGTGAATAGAGCACCAGCCCTGGAGTCAGGAGGACCCGAGTTCAAATCTGACCATAGACACTTAACATTTACTGGCCATGTGACCCAGTAAGTCACTTAACCCCAACTGCCTTGCCTTCCCCCCCTCCAAAAAGAAAAAAAAATTCAAGCACAGTTCCCATTTCTCATCACAATACATGCCTGAAAACTACACTAATATGCCTGTATTGTTCTATAAGAATGATGCTGTAACTTGGAAAGGGGAGTTTCTTTGTTCCCCAACAAGAATACAAAATCAAAGCAGTGTAAGTCATGATCAACTATCATAAAAGCAAATCTATAATAAAGAGTAAAGTTATTCTATTGGATATAAAAATCAGATATAATGCATGCTACAGAATGATTATTCTGAGGAGGAATGATGTACCAAGCATGACTGGGACATACAAGACAGAAGGACTTTATGCTAAGTTTAAGCAAAAGCTAATTTGCCATACCAAATACTTAATAACAACTATATTACCTTCTTAGAACATGGAACAGACCTTTTTAATGACTTTAAAAAAAATCCTCTTTTTTTTAAAGATAACTTACTAAGAGAAAAGATCTCTATAAAAAGCTGTCTAGCTTTTTTTTTTTTTACTAACCAGCCTAGGGTTTGTTTGAGAATAAAGTCTGAAGAGCAAATCTGTAATCTATTTCTTTTTACTCATTTTTTTGTCAAAAAATTTTAGTTCACAAGAAGAAAATCCTAGGCAACTGAATACAATTAGATGGATTCTCATTAATCCAAGTTTTATATGTACTGCTGTCTTCAAGATCCTATTCTCAGTATCCTGTAACAATTCCTACTGTTATGAGAAACACAAAATAGTGAGCTGCCTTTATTTTTCCCCTAATTACCCTATAACAAAAGCATTCAACTCAACGTTCCATTACTATAGTGGGTACACAATATGCTAAAGTGATAATTATAGTATTACTTCCATGAAAATATCTGTCTAAATTAAAAGGATCATTTTGACCTAGTTACTTCTGCTTCCTCAATTTATTTTAAATTCCTCAATATCAGACCAAATTAAAGCCACCACAAGACTAACTGTGGCAAGTCCTCCTACTTCTAACATTGAAAATAGAAAGGCACCGAAACAACTACCTCATTAGCACCAATAAATTTCACAGAATTCTAAGACTGCAATAATACATTCTGATTGCTCACATATGTTTATGCTTTCAGATAAACCTCTGAATGAACACAGAGAAGAAAAACAGAAGTATTAGTGTGAATTAGGCAACATAAAATAAGTAGAATACTGATATGAAACAAAAAAGGGGATATCACAGTTTATGTTCTAAATATTTACCAAGACATGAAAAAGAGTTTTAAGAATATTTTAAAGTTTTTTAACTCTAGTTAACCAAACAATTAAAATTTCGTGAGAATATCTCATTTGCCCAGAATTCCCATTAACTGCTGTTTTAATTAAAATGACTGAATACCAGAAAAAAAAACACCACTACCAAAACAGATAACTGGAATTTATATAGAGCTTTAAAAGTTTACAAAGCACTTTACATAAACTACCTCATTTGAGTTTTCTAAGACCTGGGGTATTATTATCCCCCCTTTAAAGATGAGAGAATTGAGATCTGGAAAGATTGAGTGACCTGAACATCTTTTATTATTTTTTTTAAAGAGACTGTTACTAAGGATGCACTGAGTCATAAAACGAAGAAGCTTCCCTTCTAATAAAAAAAAACATACAATTCCTACTCCCTAAAGAGCCCTAGGACCTTGGTTTTTAAGTTATCTCCAAACACTGTGGTGACTCTTAAAATGCAAGGAAGAGGGGAGAAACATTTCACTCTATATATCAAAGTCAGAGCCAAGCTCTCTCCCATGCACCCCACCTCCACCAATATATCCACCAATCTTTTATGATCTCACCTGAACCTACTGCAATCACCTCCTTCCAGAGTCTTCTTGATTGTATTCCCTCCCTATCTTCAATCTGCCCTTCACATAACTTCTAGGGCACACTTCTCACTGTTATCCCCATGCTCAGCAGCCCTCAGTTGGCTTTTGGAAACATGTAAATTCTTCAGTATGGAATTTAAAGCCCTCCAACTTCTGGCATTAATCTATCCCTCAAGTCTTATCTCTTTACTATTTCCCTTCTGACTCAAGATTCCAATCAACCTGAAATACTAGCTATTCTCCAAAATCAGTATTTCGCACAATCTAATCCCCCTTACAAATCAACCAATAAACAAGTATTAAGCACCTATTATGTGCCAGGCACTATGCCAGATGAGGATAAAAATTACAAGGAATAAAACAAGCCCTGTTCTCAAAGAGCTTCCATGTTAATAAGGGAAACATACTGCTAACATAGGTTGGAGAGTACCAGCAATTGTGGGGATCAAAAAAAAGTTTCACATAGAAGGGAGGTGGTACTTAGCACTTAAACTTTTTCTTGAAGGAGCAGAGGGACTCCATGAGGCAGAGTGAGGAGGGGGAACATTCCGGGTAAGAGGAATGGCCAACAAAAAGACAGACAAATGGGAGGAGTGATGTATGTAAAGAAGAGAGAGAAAGCCATTTTTGCTGGATAACAAAGTGTGAGAGGTGGGAAAGAGAGAGGAGATAAGCATTTATTAAGTGCCTACTATGTGCCAGCCACTGTGCTATACAAGAAGGGATTGTATAATGCCTAATGGAGCTGGAAAAATAGGTTGACAGGTTGTGAATGGCTTTAAAAAAGATAAACAGAGTAGGTTTGGTTTGGTTTTATCCCTAAAAAGTAATCAGGAGCCACTGGAGTTAACTGAATACAGAAGTGACATGGTGCATTTAAAAAAGTCACTTCAGCAGCTTTTTGGAGGATAGACTGGAGAGGGGAGAGACTTGAGACTGGGAGAGCAATTAGTAAGGTATTGAAAAAAACTAGGAGATAGGTGATTAAGTCCCTGAACTCGGGCAGAAGCTGAATGAATAAAGAAAGAGGGTTGGACATGAGATACTTTTGAAGGTTTAAAAAACAAAACAAAACACAAGATTTGGCAACTGAAGGCACATGAAGGATGAGGGGAAGAGAGGAGATGAGGATAATGCTCCAAGTTACAAATCTGGGAGAGAGAAAAAGGGAAGTCTGAAAGAGGGGTGAGTTTGGGAGGGAATATAGTGGTTCTGTCAATGGACATTATGAAGACTTAATACATGGGGAATCCTGTATGAATTTCTATTGCACAATCTAAATTAGAAGGCATAGTTAATTTCTATTCAAGGCCTCTGACAAAAGTACTAAAGACTAAAATGAGGACAGCAACATCAAATTATCAAGGCCTCTCTCCTCACCATCAAGTACTTTTTCTCCTCCTGGTCCTGACACATTGCGATGGCATCCTGAGGAGGGATCATATTCCACAGTCCATCACTGCCCAAAATTATATACTTGTGTTTCCGGGGATCAAGAGTATGTACACTTGTGTCTGGTTCTGGGGATACCACAAACTCTCCAGTGTAAAAGTCATAACTCCACAAGTCACCTGGTTGGGAAGAAAGCAAGAAGCATTGTTATAGAAGTTGGTCATTTTCATTAGTAACTTCTAATGCTAAAGCAATTAATAATTCTCAACTGCAAGCAAAGTATTACATCAGAAAAAAAATTTTATGGATCAGGAAATCATGGCACAAAGAACTAAGCAAATTTACCTTTGAATTTTCAATACAAGATAAGAAAATGCTTTTGTTGGTATCACTGAGAATTGGTGGGAATAAAACTAATTACCAGAGTACTGCAACAGAAGGTTCTCTTATTCAAAAGAAACCTAAGAGAAATGGAAAGGGAAACATTTGGTCTATAAATCTAAAAACTACAAACCTAAGAAGGATGCTCCATGTAGGTGAAAAGAAAAAAAAAAAAACAACTGATGAATGTGGAAGAGCAAATTATAGAAGGAAAACATTGTTAATAACCTCCCTAATATAGACTACAAAGTAGCACAGAAGCAAGATATAGTAATGATGGGGCAAGAGGGATGGGAGTGGACATGGAGTGGGGATTGCAATTATCTGGATATAACATCAGATTCACTACATTTTTTTTAAAAAAGCAAATCTATATAAAATTCCCATCCTGCCTGATAATTTCATTTCATACACCAAAAGGAAGCAACACAAGGTAACTGCTACTCTAGACTTCTGAGCAATACTGAAGAATGGTTAGTGATAGGGAAGTGACAAAGTTTTAGAGAAAATGGTACCTCAGAGTCTAGAATAGCAAAGGAAGAAAATGCTAGACATGTATGTGCCATGGATTTTAGGAAAACATTTCAAAAAGTTCCGAGAAAAGAAATAATTCTGCATTCCAAAGACTTTACAAGGAAATGTAGCTATAGAGTCATGAGAGAGCCTAAATACCTCATGTATTGGCTATATAATATATCTGTCTAGACAATATACAAATAATCCTATTTTGGAAGAAAGGAGTAAATACCTAAATCAATGTGATAAAACTAAGAGTAATGCTGAAATCAGACTTGAAAAAGAAGCATACAACAAAAAGGGAGAAACATAAAACCAGGAAAACAACATCATGATTAAGTCTAAACCTAAGAAGAAGCTGAAGTTTATGAAAATTACCAAAGCCAACAAAAGCGCCTTTCTTCACTTAAGAACAAAAATCAGTTAGGTATTTGGAGGAAGATGGTATAATGTTAACAGCCTCCAAAAAAAAAGAAAGCCAAACTAATCTCTATTTTGTTTCCAATTTTTCTATCAAGGATAATAATCTTAAATCTACAAAGAGCAAAGCAAATCCACCATAAGGATGGATATCCAAAGCAAGTGAGGAAAACACTTACCCACTTAAAATGAGTTTAAGTCTCAAGATCTAGCAAATTTTATTTTTCTGGGTAACAAGAATTTAGAGACATTTCTTTGGTGATTACAAAGTGTCCCAAAAGTCTTAGTACAGTTTAAAATTTTTCTTAAACACTAAGACTTTTGAGACCCCTTGTACTTTAAGAATCCATGATTCTGTCAGTATATATTCTCCTCATCAAGTCTATTCAGAATCTCATCAAGTCTGATCAGAATTTCTGTCTGAATAAAGTGCCTTTTAGTTGACTCACCCCTAAAATTCAGTACAAGGCAATTAACCTAGTGACTGATCTCTCCAAATTTAGCAAAGGTTAGCCCTCAAACAAAAGCTATACATACAATCCAACCCAGGACCTGTGATCGGTCTTTCCAGTTTCATGGGGCCTACCAAAATTTGAACAACATAGCCTTCAGGAATCTGCCACATACCACCAGGATCAGGTGTTAGAATAGGTATAGAGTAAGTAACCAGATGTCTGGGAAATCAAGTAGAAAAAAAAATAACCAAAACACCCTGATTTTCAAAATGGAGAGGAGGGAGTAGTCTGTGCAAACTAGACAGGTATCTTTAATGTCAACTTAAAATTCCAAACTATGTTATTAAACAGATGACTACAGAGCACACACAGAATTATTTTCACCTATCAGAAACCTAGGCTTTGCTTTGATAAACATGAATAGTTTCACTCTTTCAATGAGCCAAAAGGGAAGAGAGAGCTATGGAGATGTTCTTGGATAAGCTTCTTTTTTAAAAAAGCCAAAGCAGGCAATTTCACTTTTTAGATGTTTTACTTGCATTTGAAGGAATTCTTAAACACTTTGCATTTCAGTTTTATTTCAAGTGAGAGACATCAAGTTTAGAATCTTAGAATGATGTAAAAGAAAGAGAGTCAAATCCTGGCCCTTAGGTATATGACCTTAATAATTTCTCTGAACCTCAGTGCCACAACATTGGCATTAAGTAACCTAATTTCATATGGTTGCTGATTGTCAAATTGTAAAGTGTTTATTAAGTGCTTCATTAAACTTAAAACATTATATGTCAGCTATCATCATTAAGTCTGAAAATTACAGTGATGAGGAAAACAAGAATCACTATACTATTCCCTGAAGTATAAGACCAAGTATTACAAGATACAAATACTCTTTTTAGCCCAAAGAAAGATAAACAAAGTTAAGACATTAATTTCTACTTCTTTTGTTCTGAAATACTTTGGGAATCAAAAGAACTAAATGAATTTTAAAGTAAGTGGCTTCTAGACATAAGGTTTCAATAAGTATGAGTAGTTTTTCCTTTCAATAGTTCCAACATTTTGCTAAATAATAAAAACTTCTTTGTCTCTTCCTCTTCCTGAGTTTGAACTTCTCCACTAATTTCCATTAAGTGATACTGGCCAATTAAAATGTGCTTAAGAGCCCAAAGAATACTTCAAATAAATTACCCTCCTTCACTGTAGCAAAACCCACTGCTGAGCTAGCCTCATTAGCTAGAAAGTCAATTCACCTTCCCAGCAGAAAAGAACACAAACTGCCACTAAATGCTAATTATAAGCCAAGCTTGCTTACATAGTTGCATTTTCCCCCTTTATACCAGCACAACAAAGATCATTGGCTGACATCAAGATCAAATGAACATGGAAGGTAGTTAAGATAAAGTTAGAAAAGCAATTACAGAATACATAATTGATGCTAAAAAAAAAACCTTCAAAAACCACATTTTGACTATTAATTGGATTCAACATTGCCACTCCCAGTAAGGATACAATTTATGGAAGAATTGTGATCCACAAGTCTAAACATAAGGTCTGAGGAAACAAGAACTGTGAAATCACATTTAGGTTTGGATTCACTACACACCCTTGAATAAAGGATAGTATATTTCACTTTTAATAAAAGAATTAAGAACTTAATACCACACAACTTATATTCCATATGAATTTTAAGCTACTGCTGCTACTCTCTTCAAACACTGGCTAAACACCTGTATGCTTTAAACCAGGGCTGGGGAACCTGTGGCTTCAGGCTGTGTGTGGGCCGCCAGGTCCAAAGTTAGGATTCAGTCAAAGGGCTGCACTTCAGGACCTTCCTTTAGACTCTGCTAGGTTCTGTTCTGAAAAACAAAAACAAACTGAGGACATGATTTTAAGGCAATATGACCCAGGAGAGAGAAAGGAGAGGGAAGATAGAGGAAGACAGATAGAGACAGAAGAAGACTGGAAGGGAGACAGAGACTTTCAAAGGCTGACATGATACTGACATGACCAGAGTTGGAGAACTAAGGAGTTAAAATAAGGCTGGTTTTAAAGGAACAGAAATCTAGAAAAACTTGTCAGGAGACTTCTATGAACAGTACAGTCAAGATGGTAGAGCAATCTAGTATTAGGTGGAGAGAGGAGGTATAGAGGAGGGGATATTCTCCCTCTACAATATCTCATATAACTTGGTAATAATAGGAATATGAGAGGCTAGGGAAGAGGGCAGAGTAAAAGATATATACTTATCTTCTCAACCTGACAAATAATACTGCTAATAAGAACATTAAGGAGCAGGTTTTCAAGGAAATTAATAAACTGAATTTTGATTTATGTTAAGTTTCAATGCTTAAAAATAATCAATCACAGATGCACATTCAAAATTTGTTTTCCTTCTCTTATCTTGGATAACCTGGTTAATGAAAGACAAAGTTCTCAGCATTTCTTGCCTAAAAGGAAATTTGAAACACTTAAAAATCAATTATGAATTTTTTGCTTCTTCATTTTCTAATTAACCTTCCACTTAGATCTCCAGTCCTTTCCTCTTTGGGTTAATAGAATACCTCCATTTCTTTGCATACCTTTACTTATCACTCCCCCCCCCCTTTTCCTCAGAGTCCAATATGATTCCCTTAAAGGAGGCAACAGAAAGTCTTCTATACTGAAACACAGCAAAGCCAATGCTTCAAATTTTTACATAGTCAGTGCTATTCACTGTAAACAAAACAAAACAAAAAACTAACAAACTTCTGAAGTCGAAAGTCCCTGACAACATTCTACCCAATTTAACTAATGTCCATTTTTCTATACTCCCTGACAAACTTCTTGAGAATGTGGTCAATATCTGCTCCTATTTCAGCCTAGCACCATCCACTTTCATCCCTCTCTCAATTATCCCCATATCAAATGAAATAGTATTTGTAAAATGCTTAGAACAATGCCTAGCACTTTTCCCTTTCCTCTTTTCTCCAAGGTCAGTCTTTCAAGCCAAATTTAACCTTAATTTCATTTCTAACCCTTTTCTCATTTTTCATCAACCTCTCAAAGAGGTGACACTGATAACCACTCTCTTTCCTTAGTTACTCTATCTCTGATGACTTTTATGGCTCTCTGTCTTCTTTTAAACCTCTCTTTAAAAGCCCCCAAAGCTCAAATTCTTGTTTTTCTTCCCTTTCCTTCTTTTCCAACTTCATTGGACCCCCCTCCCCATCACATAGAGAAATCATCTCATGACTTCCATTATACCTCATTATTACCAATTCTCCCAGCAAAATCTCTAGTTACAACACTCCATATTCAAGTTCCAATCCTTCATTTCCAACAATCCAAAAGCTTCACTTACTTACTTCCCCTTATCAACTCAAACTAAAAATGTGTAAAACCAAAATCTACCCTTCTTCCATTCTAAACTCCCCTAAATTTCTAACTTGTTTTGAGACAGAAGTCTCAAAAACCCAAAGACATCTTTGACGCCTCCTCTTTCACCACTTATATATACATTTTTATCATCAAAGTTCCACAAATTCTTTCTTTAAAATGTCTCAAATTTGTTCCTTCATTCTTAGAATCAACATCCTGTTCCAGAATGTGGCACAATGAAGGAGGGGAAAAAATACAGGGTCAAATCCTAGCTCTGCCAGTTGATATGTATCTCTTTTTGGGCCTCAGTTTTCTCTTCTGGAAAATGAAAGGGATGGATTTAGATGATCTCTCAGGCCCTTTCTAACTATAATCTTACTGCTTTCTAGATGGTCTTCAAGTGTCTAGTTTCTCTTCCCTAGAATCCATCCTGTGGCCCTATGATAAATTAATGTTTCTACAACACTGCTTTCAATACATCACTTCCCTAATGCCCAAAATCAAAGAGATCCTAGAATATGTTTTAATATTCCACATAACTTTAATACTGTAAAAAAAAAATTTTTTTGCTTGTTTTTTGGAGGGGGGAAGGCAGGGCAATTGGGGTTAAGTGACTTGCCCAAGGTCACATGGCTAGAGTTAAGTGAATGGAGCTGGATTTGAACTCAGGTCCTCCTGACTCCAGGGCCAGTGCTCTATTCACTGCACCAACTAGCCACCCCACTTTAATACTTTTAAAAATGATTTATTGTTCTAAGATTTTTAAAACATTGATCTACAATAGCAAAAACCTGTTCTATGTCAAGTGAAATCAACCTAAATTAAAACAAAAATTTTAAGTCCTTTATCAGTTTTTATTTACATATGGAAGATGTCCCAAAAGCATTAGTGCAGTTTGGGATTTTAATCACTTCAGAACTATAAATGCTACTTTTAAACATTATTTATATTTCTTAAATTTCTATTTTCTCATTAAATCCAACATAATTATCTTGTACTATATTCAGTGCTGTAGCCAATTTTCAAACTTTATAAAAACTCTCACCAGCTGATGCTCAGTGAATGAAAGCCCCGCATCTGTAATCCTAGTGTTAACACCATCCAAAGAACTAGGGTTTGATTCATACATTGACAGTTGTGAGATGACCCCACAAGAAACTGTCTACTGGAGGTAAATCAGGTAACTGAAGAGGTAAAGAGGCCAAGCAGGAGTATGCTTCTACTGAGAAAGTGTCATCCAACTGTCCCACACAGTATGTAAGGACAGGATGCCTCATTTTGTTAAAACTAAAATTTTATTAAACAAAATTCACAAAACTATATAAGTATAAAAGAAATTTCAATAAACTTTCAAATTACGTTCTTTGTCAGTTTGTATTATTTATATTTCTGGTTTATACTTATATTTCTAAATTTATATTTCTAAAACTGAAAGCAGCACGAAGACTTTTCGTACAGCCTGTATGCGTATACTATTGGACTCAAATGACTACAAACATCATAACAAAGTTAAGAATGTTACCATAGGTGGCACAGTGAGTAGAGCACCGGCCCTGGAGTCAGGAGGACCTGAGTTCAAATCCAACCTCGACACTTGACACACTAGCCACTAGCTGTGTGACCTTGGGCAAGTCATTTAACCCCAATTGCCCTCCAAAAAGCAAAAAAAAAAGAGAGAGCACTGTCAACGAATAATCAGGTAGTAGTTTATTTTAGAATTATTAGGAAGGAATATAATAATTCTTGGAATTCATGGAAAAGCCAAAATCATTTATACAAAGTAAGAAGTAAGACAATTTAAAGCCATCTTTCCACCCCAACTAACACAAATCAATACAGAAAAATAGGAAAATTCTCATTAAATAAATTGTAGCTCACAATCTGATGATTTGATGTAGAGAACATCAAGGACTAAGAAAAAGTGAGAACAAACTTAGAATTTGCAACAGAGCTTATTGTGAGGTTTCAAGGTGGTTTTGCTGATTAAAATTTTTGCTATGCTATGTTACTGTTGGGCAATCTACTTACCTTCTCAGTGCCTCAGTGTTTTCATCTATAAAACAGGAATAATGTCTATCTCACAGTGTCACTGTAAAGCCTCAGAAATATGGATGAACGCTTTTGTTTATACTTATTTATGCTCTGAAAAGGTTTTCAACAAGGATCTCTCATATTATGTAACAGCTTAAGTTCCTGTTATTCATTTTTTTAAATAATATTTTATTTTCCTAATTACATGTAAAGACAATTTTTAACATTTTTTTTAAACTTTAAGTTCCAAATTTTCTCCCTCCCTCCCTCATCTCCTCTTCCCATGAGAGGGTAAGTAATTGATATAGGTTATACATGTGCAATTATTTATGCTATTTGTTTTAAACCAAATGTTTCTTATAAGCACCCATTACTGAGTTTATAGTCCACTAAAAGCCCAAAACCTTTTTTCAGAAAAAACTGCATACTAATCATGCCTCCTTCCACCTTGTACTTGGGAAACTGATTTCTTTTAACCCAAAAATAGCATCTACCCTTATAAACTTCAACTTCTTGTTCATTCTGGCCCGATTTGTTTATGGTTCCCAATTCTACTGTTTACTGAGTTTCTTTGAGACACATGCAAATTCTGTAAGCATTACATCTATGCCAGTGGCTCTCAACCTGTGGGTCTCGACCCCTTTGGGGATCAAACAACCCTTTCATAGGGGTCACCTAAGATCATCAGAAAATACATATTTCCGATGATCTTAGGAACCAAGACACCGCTCCTCTATCCATCTCCAGGAGGGTCCGCCCACATGCAGATATTCCCACATACGAGTAGGGTTGGGGCATTAGGAAGGTTGAGAACCACTGATCTATGCCTTTATCCAATGATGACACAATGATAACAAGGCTAAGAATAGAGCTTTGATTTATTCCACTAGGCAGCTACCTTCATGCTAACCTAAGATAGCTCTCCATTTAATCCACAAAGATATCATTAAAGGGGTGGCTAGGTGGTGCAGTGAATAGAGTACCAGCTCTGGAGTCAGGAGGACCTGAGGTCAAATCCAGCCTCAGATACTTAACACTTACTAGCTGTGTGACCTTGGGCAAGTCAATTAACTCCAATTGCCCCTCCAAAAAGAAAAAAAAAAGATATCATTAGAAATAATTTGCTGAAATACAAGTCTAAGTCTAAAATACTTCCATCATCTACCAGTCCAGTAACCCTATCAAAAGAGGATATGAAGTTGAAGCCTATGGCCTAAGGGGCCCTAACTAATACTGGCTGGGGAAGGGGGGGTAGTGAGGGGAAGAGGATGGGGACTGACAGACAAACAGGACATGAGCACCAGATAAGGTACGGCAGTCAATAAAATGACTAACACTTACCTAAGGTCTCACAAATCATGCCTCTAATAATACATTCTAGAAAGTTCCCAGAAATTAAAAATCAAACTCATTGGTTTTGAATTCAAAATGCTTGCTTGTTCTCAAATAAAACACTCAGAACATTTTCCTTTTTCCAGACATAACTGGCCCCCAGTAAATCAATCATACTTGATGTACTCCATATGTGACCTTGACACCAAATCACATATCACCTTTTGCTTGAGTAATCTCATCAGTAAAATAAGTGATTTAAACAAGAGGACCACTTTTAAGTTTTTATGATTCTTGGATTTTATTCTATGAAGGGAGAAATGTGGTCAAGTGCAAAGATCAGTGGTCTTTGGAATCAGGACCTACCTTCATATCTAACCTCAATCACTTATTTATTGAGGTGCCTTTGGGCAAATCACCACTCTGGCATTTAGTTTCCTCACTTGTAAAAAAAGGGAGCTGATAAGTAAGATTCCAGCTGCTACTAACTGCTGATAGAGATAAGAAACTCAAGGTACAGAATATGACATATTTTTTGAATAAAGCCAATGCATGAATCTGTTTTGCCTAACTATGCATATTTGCTAAAGTATTTTTTTTTCAGTAGGGGGGAATGTTAGGCAGGAAAGAAAGAAGAAAAAAGGGCTAGGGATAAGACAGATTCCTTCCCACATCATCATCACACAAAAAAAAGGAGGGTCACTGAGGCAGAAAGGAACAGAAGGAACGCCAGAAAGAATCACAAACAAAAACAATTTAGAAAATTATGTGCTGAATTTATTATTTAAGAAACGCAAACTGTATATATGAGATGTAAAGATTTCATGTAAAATGTGCTTTTTAAAGTTTAGAATAAAAAGTCAATGTATCACAGAGGAAACTGCAAAAATAAAACAAAATGAAGAGGTTCGATTAGATGGATTCTGAGATTTCTTCCAGTTATAAATTTTTGACCCTATAACTCAAAAACTAATACAGGATATTTAACTGAACTTTCATTTGGAAACCACAAGAGGGCAGCTCTGCTATAATTTTATCAGTCAAAATTCATGCTAGTATTATTGATCTGTTCCTACAAAATTTTAATCTACTAAATGCCCTTAATATAACAGGGTAGAAAATGGCTAACAAGCAAAAATTTGGCAATGTACATCTGAAATTTATCAAGAGTCAATAAAATAATAATATGATACATTAGATGATATAAATGTTCAAAACGAAGTGTTAAACTTAAAAAAAAAAAAGGAACTAAAAGTGCCTATAGAAATACATATGATTATCTCTTTCTTGGTCAATAAATTAGTATAACACCCAAGAGGTCAGTGGAGAGGCAAATGGTGGGTGGGGAGCAGAGGTGGGTTGAGCAACAAATAATAAACTTCAAAGAATAAAAGATGTCAGTAAGGTATATGTGAAAATTGGGATAATGTGGACAACCCAAGAGCTCCACTGGCATCTTTTCTTTTTTTTTTTCAAATGCTAACTTTATTTTTTATTTTTATTTTTTTCCCTCTCAATGACTTGTTTATTTACTTTTAGTTTACAAGATTCAGTTCCACAATCCCTTGAGTTTCAGATTTTCTCCCCTCCCTTCCCCCCCTCATGGTGGTGTGCAATCATGTACAGGATCTGCAAATACTTTCACATTGGACAATAATCTGGTTGTATAGAAGGGTTGTAACCAATGAGTGATCACTGGGAAAAAAGAAACAAAACCAAACATGAAAAAGAACGATAGCATGTAGATTGCTTCAGTCTCCATTTAAACTCTGTTCTTTCTAGATCTTTCTCTGAATGCAGACATCTCCTTCCATTCTGAGACTTGTAGAGTTGTCTTATAACTTATGCGTTGCTGAGGAGAGTCCAGTTTATCAAGGTTGGTCATCACACATGTGATGTGTCTGTGATTGTGTACAAATTTTGCCTGGTTCTGCTGTTCGCACTCAGCATCAATTTGTATACGCCTCTCCAGGTAATTATGAAGTACATCTCCTTCCCATTTCTTATAGCACAATAGTATTCCATTACATTCATATACCACAACTTGTTCAGCCCTTCCCCAATTGATGGGTATCCCCTATATTTCCCGTTTTTTGCCACCACAAAGAGAGCTGCAATAAATATCTTTGTACATATGGGTCCTTTTCCCACTTCTGTGATCACTTTGGGATATAACCCCAAAAGTGGTATTGCTGGGTCAAAGGGTATGCAATTATTTATAGCCCTTTGGGCATAGTTCCAGATTGCTCTCCAGAATGGTTATATCAGTTCACAACTCCACCAACAATGCATTAGTGTTCCAATTTTTCCACGTTCTCTCTAGCATTTGTCATTTTCCTGTTTTGTCATCTTAGCCAATCTGACTGGTAAGATGTGGTACCTCAAAGTTGTTTTGATTTGCATTTCTCAAATTAATAGTGATTTAGAGCATTTTTCCATATGCAGCATCTTTTCCATGTCAGGAGAAATTGAGGAAGAGATCTTCACATAAGATGAAAGAGTAAATTACCTTGAGAGTCAACTACAATTAGACTATATACTACCACTGCCTGTCCTGAACTAAGCCTAAAAACAAGAGATGAGATACAAAACTAATTTTCAGTAGAATTCATGTTAGTAGGTTACCCAGAAATTTGAATTTGATTCTCAAGAGAATTGAAATTCTGATTGCTTCAAAACTACACAAAATAGGTTACTAACCATTTAGTCAACAAATATTTATTGTGTATTTACTGATTTTTGTGTACCCATAAGGGATTTTGCTTACTGTTACGGAAGACAAATAAAAAAAATAAGGTTGTTTCCTGCCTCTTAAAGGCTTAGTAATCCATGAGGGAGGAAAGACATGAACTAGGCAATATGCTGTTATGGTAATTTAATTTGAATTTGAAGATCCCTTTGTATTGGCAAAGGCACTTAGCAGGTACTTAGTAACTGATCAAGCCTCTGTTGGGGAAACAGAAGGTATGAATTCCTGTCTCCTGTTGCTGATGTAACAGGAAGGAGTTGGCTGAAACAAGAAGGAGCTGACACTGTGTGTGTGTATATAAGGAAAAGCCCCAGAGAGAGACAGGCAGAATTTCTTGGGACAGGCATCTGGAGGCAGAAACTGCTGCCGCTGGGGAGGCTGAAGAGAATGATTTTGATTTTGAAAACCTGGATGGAGTGATTTTTTTTTTGTGGGAACCAGCTGAAACTTCTGACGAATCCAAGAGCCAGATGAAGCTGCAGAAGACTGAGAAAAAAATATGGCTGTGGTATTGGAATTTTGCCTGTTTGTGGCTTTGTTAAGCCCTGACTTCCTAGGAGCAAAGATTGTGGAGGATTTAATGTGGACTGGACGCTGTGAGCTTCAGCATGGAACAGAGACTGCACGGAGGGCTGGACAAGGACCTGGAAGCTGTCTGCCTTTGAAACCAGGTTACAGTTTGGTGAATCCAGGTAGGATCTGGGACCATGGAAAGGGATTCAGGGAATCAGAGAAACCACCCTGAGTTAAGCTGAAAGAAGACTTTACTTGGATACTGTGTACTGACTAAGATTATAATTCACTAGTGACGTAGGGGTGGAGGGTCTGTGTATTTTCCGATGATTGAATAGTGAATAATGAAGGATGACTGATTGACTAAATGACTGTACTTAGTGACTGATGACTGAATAAGTAATTGATCTGTAACCTAATATGCCCCATGAGTGGAAAACTTTGGCTACTGGACTTTGTGACTGAATTAAGGATTTTGTGAATGCTTGAGTTACTAAATGATTGTTCTTTGTTCAAAACTTTGTGACCACTGTAGTGGAAACTATGTGGCCATTTTCTGTGAAAAGTTGTTGTGAATGCTATATTTTGATTTTCTGTGATAAGCTATAATATTGTGAATGCTGTACTTTGCTTTACTGTGAATGTTTTGCTTTGATATGTTATGAAATAAATAGAGTGTTCGCTATACTGTGTAATCAAAACTTTAAAAGCTGTTCACAGTAGCATTTTTCTGGAACTATGCTAGTGCTTATATATATAATATATATAATAAGTTTACATATATAATACATATATACATATATAATAAGTTTTATAAAGTGTCACAGGTATGCAGAAGAAAAGATAAATTCTGACTGTCTTCAACCTGAAGACTTCATGGAAGAGTTGGCACCTGAGCTAAGCTTTGACATTTGGTTGGGTTGAAACGGGAGAAAAGACCAGAAAAAGGGAAGACACACAAGCAGGAAGAGGAAAGATTTGTTTAGAGAAAGCAAATAATTCCATGTGGCTGTTAGAGTACACATAGAGAAGAAGGTAAGGCCCCTCTGGTTTTTTCCATTGTATTTACCTGGCAACAAATGTACCTACACTGCTCTCCTAAATTAATCAAATATTTGAATATCTTCATGCCTTACACCTGTACATACACGTATGAAAAATGAAGTAGAAAATTGACGCTTTTTATATGGTACTTTTTATAGTCAATAAGATTCCTGAGAACAAAGACTTCACCTCTGTGTCCCTCCATGACACACAGAAGACTACCCTGACGTTGTATTCAATAATCACCTAAATAATGAGTTGGTTGAAGGAACAAGTTATACCAAAATGTTCTACTGGATAGCCACAAGTCTTTGGTCCTAACTAACATTTTTTTCAATGATAAGGATAACAAAAAAGACATAGAAAGCATTTTTAAGAAATTTGTTTTAGACAAAAAGATAAATGGATTAGTACAGACTCAAGATTTGAAATGATCTCGAAAGGTTTGTCTTGAAAGTAGCCACCTGTTATTTGGATGTATTAAGCCAGTCCAAGTAGATGGCATTATGACAAAATATTTAGTACAGGATAAATAGTGCTGGGCTTGAAGTCAGAAGATCCAACTCCAAATCTCAGTTTTGTCATTGACTAGATGTGTGTCTTTGGTAAAGTCACTTTATCTATGTCTAGCTCAGTTTCCCAATCTGTAAAGTGTGATAAAAATATTTGTAAAATATATCTTCACAACACTGTTGTGACAAATGAAATAAAGGATGTAAAAAGCACTGTTCTCACTGTAAGGCACAACATGAATCTGAGCTATTATAAGATTTCATCTTGGTTTCAGATAATAAATGTAAGGCCC
This sequence comes from Pseudochirops cupreus, assembly GCA_028627135.1. Taxonomy (NCBI): domain Eukaryota; kingdom Metazoa; phylum Chordata; class Mammalia; order Diprotodontia; family Pseudocheiridae; genus Pseudochirops; species Pseudochirops cupreus. The sequence continues at coordinate 134,658,047 of CM053584.1, read as the reverse complement.
TGAATTTTAAGTTCACACCACACACACACACACACACACACACACACACACACACACACACACACACATACACACACACACTTTCTCTCTCCCCTCTCTCTTCTCTCACACACTCACACACACACACAGTATGAGCCAGGAAATACCAGTTTTTAGAACACTTCTTGTGAAAAATATTTGGTAGTACAAGTAGACCCCAAAATTAACATATGATGTAGACCCTAAAAAACCCTTAACAATATTAGGCTACATTAATGGAAACAGAGACTTGAGACATCATTTCATTGCTTAAATTACATTAGTAATGTTAAGCTTCATTCTGGAAACCATACTTTTAAGAAGGATGCTAACAGATTTCAGGATATACAGGAGACAATAAATAGTGGAGTCTAGAAATTATCTCGAGAAAATGAAGTGATGAAGTAACTGGACATGTATAACCTAAAGAGAGGGGAAGACATGGCACATTGACTTAAAACTTTTAAAAGCTTGACAGATAAAAGGATTAGACGTGTTCCATGTTACTACAGAGTACATAATTAAGACCAGAATGTTATCAGGAAGTTAGGGAAGTAAACTAGTCTTCAAATCATACTCCTTTCTATCAAGCCTATACTGAATGAGAGGGAAGAACTGTGCAACAAAAGATCTCTAGTAATGGATTTTTTAGGAAACGGCTTATGAAGTGGTCTGGACACTATACCTAAGAGGTATTCAAGCAGAAGCAGATTCTAAAGAGAGAGTAGGAGTTTTGACTAAAGCATCTCGAACGACCCTTTCAAATTTAAGATTTAACAAGCTAAAGTATAATTTTCAAAACATAAGATTTAGTGGTTCTTAGTGTTAATCAAGCACTAGAAGTTTCAAATAAAATGATGAGAATACAACAACGGCAAAGAAACTAAACTTTACCAAACTTGATTCCTAATCTAATACGTGAAAGAGACTTGAGATTGGATTTCATCCAGATATGAACATCCTCCATTGACAGACTCCATCATGCTCCCCCAAGCAATCCCTTCTCCCTCTCCTCTCTCCATCTTTTAAAAGCTTCTTTTTATGTGGTACCTTTCTCCAATAGAATGTACATACTTTGAGGGGAGGTACTGTTTTTCTTTTTGTTTCTATTTGTATTCCCAATGTTTAGGACAGTACCTGGTATTCACATAGTCAACTGGGCTTAATAAATGCATGTTGATTTGACAGATTACAATGCCCACCACTGGTCTTCAAAACCGTAGGAGATGAAAACACCTAAATGTGGCAAAGTTCCTGGAAATAACACCTCATTCTTAACTCACCTGGAGCTCAGATTATACTTCTTTCACCAGATCTATATTTAACTCTCTTCCATCTGGACCTGCCAGAGCTTATATTGTAGGGGTAAGCAATGCTCTAATAAGACCAGAAAATGTAAGTCAACTAAACGTCTGTTCTCATCATAGAATACTCAACTGCCCTTGCCCTCCAGACTACAGAATTCCAGAACAGTATTCTCTTCTCTAACATGCTGAAAAAAGTCATTTTGCATATGCATAATCTATATCAGTGGTTCTCAACCTTCCTAATGCCACAACCCTTTAATACTAGTATGTGGGTGTGTCTGCATGTGAGCAGACCCACCTGGAGACAAATAGAGGAGTGCAGTGTCTTGGTTCCTAAGACCATCAGAAATATGTGTTTTCCAATGGTCTTAGGCGACCCCTGTGACCCCTGTGAAAGGGTCGTTCAACCCCCAAAGGGGTCATGACCCACAGGTTGAGAACTGCTGATCTATATCAGACTGCTTGCCTTCTCAAGAAAGGAAGAGGAAATAGAGAAAATTTGGAACTCAAAAAAAATTTTTAACGAATTTTAAAAATTGTTCTTACACATAATTGGGAAAAAATATAAAAATTAAAAATAAAGCAGTAAGCATTCATGAAAACTCTATGGATTTAATGACTAGCTGTTCAAAAAAAGCCATTTTTATGCAACAGAATGATCTAGAATTCAGTACGTGTGTGTGTGTGTGTGTGTGTGTGTGTGTGTGTGTATAGATCTCCCTGGACTTATTTCTCATCTACAAAATGTGAGTGAGGAGAGCAGCCTTCATATCTTTGAGATCACAGGATGAAATGGTTCCTCCTTTCCCTTCCCACCGCACCTTCACATACCATCTGTAAAACCAGCTCAACAGCTCTGTTCAGTTAGCATATGGACACCACTATAGCTTCATATCCCTAACTAATCACACCCAAGCCATTTATGTCCCAAGTATAATTGTTCTAACAATCTTTGTTCTATAAGCAAGCATGCCAAAACACTCATTGTATAACTAGTACCAAAGAAAATTATATAGGTTAGGTTTCAAATAGATAAATAGGAAACAGTCCATTTAGTCATAGTGGAAAGTCTATTACTTATAAGGCTTTTCAATAAAGGAATGAATGAAAAAGTGTTTTTTTAAGAACTTGTAACATGCTAAGCACAAAGAGAAGTCCTTGTTCTCTCCTTCACCTGTACTTGCACAGATCAGGGCTCTGGTTAGCCGAGATGTATGAAGGAAAACTCAATCTCCACAAAAGACACATATCCTTTGGATCTTGGTTAAAGAGGGTTTGCCAAGTACATAGCCCCTCCAAAAATCATCTTCCATCAGTCCCACAAGTTTAATTGTTATAGGTCATTTAAAGAAAAAGGAATTATGAATACAAAATCTTATGGTACTGCCAAGTGACTGGTATTCTCATTTTCTCCTTCTTGGATTTAGCAAGCCCTAGAAATTATCTTCATACATGAAGGAGCTATCAGGACCATGATGGGTACTGAACAGGTGAGAGTTTCGAAGAATCCCTTTCTGTACATAGGCAACAGCCAAAAGCTTTCATTACCTTAGTAAGAGAAATTAGACTAAAAGTTAATTGGGCTTTTTAAACACCTTTTAAACACGAGACACAATGGAAGAGAAGTTAAAAGTACAGAAATTCACCAAGTAAATCCATACATAGCACTGAGATCAAAAATAATTCACAGAGAAAAGCAAAAGAGAAAGCTATTTATTGAATACTAGGCCTTATCCACACTTATGTTCATAACTATTTTAAGCTCACTACTGCTTCAGTTTATCAATCTTTAAAACTAAGGCTTGTATAATTAATTCCTTGCAAAGCATTTAAGATCTCTGGGAAAAAGACTGTATACATTTCAAGTCTATTCAAGAAAGCATGAAAGGGACTGGTTTTGTTTTAATTACCACTCTGTGATGCAGTCAGTAAATGTCTGGTTTTGCTAGAGCCATGGATAAAGAATTACATGTTAACGAGGTGTCTTCCTCCAGCACTTGTTACTCTGCCAGGAAATAGAAATCAATTACATGTATATGTCCCATAATAGAAACAAAATAGCACCTCACCCCATGAGAAACAAACGCTCTAGTCCACAGATCTCGTCTTCCCTCAAATGAACCCTGCCCTGAGATAAAACTAGAAGAATATAATAATCTGTACTTTTACTTCTACTCTGAAAAAAACTCGCAATCTCCTCAGAAAACAGATATTGCTTTTGACAAATAACCTTGATAATTAAAGTCTTGATATCCTATTCTAAAAGCTACAGAAAGGACTAACAATACTCAGACTCTCAAAAGGTTTTAGCAAAAGTGACCAAAACTGGAAAGTTTCAAGAAGTAACTTGTATTTAAGTATTTTCAATGAGAAAATGTATTTAACAAATAAACACTGTTCATCTATACCACTGCTTCCCAACACATACACAACTATCTCCCATGGCAGAGCAATGGGTAATACTACCAGGGAAGAATTATGAATACATTGTCATATGCTTTCATGAGCTTTTGCTTAACTGTTTTTTGTCAAAAAATAGATTTAATCTGGAGGAGGGGAGGCTGAAAAATGACTCATAAAGAAAAAAGTCAGGGTAAGACCTATAAAAAGTATTTTCTTTACTACCAACACAGAAACAAATTTGCATTCATTAAGATGATAAGAAAATTGCCTCTTTCCTCTATTTAAGTCAATTCATCTCTGGCTAAAGACAAAAAGACGTTTGTAGGAAGGAACCTATCAGAGGAAATTTCTTAATTAACTGAGAGGATAAAATAGGGAAGGCATTCCTAAGTAGATTTCAAGTCTATACAAGGTCCAAATACCTGCCCATGAGACAATGTCTACTAAAATACATTAACAATATTATGATCTAGAAGACTGGGATGGCAAAGTTCTGATGAGATTATACACAGTACCAGGTTAACAAGTGGTCTTCATCTTCACTTAACAATGCATTTTTAATAAAGAGTTCAAAATGACAAGTTATTCTTTCCAAAACATGCCAGTTTAACATGGCCCTCCTTCACAGTCTACTAACTGGTAGTGAAGCTTGTAAGATCCCACCTAACTTGTGCGTCCTGCTTACCAAGTGCTCTTGCAACTGCCAGGAAGGGGATCTGGTCAATAACTGTGCTTCTTCGAACCGGACCATTATGAGTAAGTCGAGGTCGTTTCCAAACAACACGGTTAACACCAGATTTGTTGATCACGCTAAAAAAAAAAGAAAAAAGGTGACTAAAGTAATATGAATAAGCTAGTTTAACTTTTTTTCCTCTTTCACGAATTTTACTAGGGCAGTTAATACAAACTTAAGAATAAAAATTGCCTTCACCAAAATAAGTATTTGCGTACCCATTCCAAGTAGAAATCTAGATGTCATAGGGGATAGAAAAAGGACCCAATCCATATTCTCAAGAGAAATATAAGGCTACAAGAAAAATTAAATGATATGAAAGTTAATAAGTAGGGATGGGGATGAGAGGTGGGATGACGGAAGGGTTGGGAGGGTGGGAGGGAGGGTTGCTGGAAGTATATACTTCTGTAAATGGACAGGGTAGAGAATAGAACAAGGAGGGGGCGGGATAGGAAGGAGGGACATATAATCAGTCTCTCACAATATGCCCACTGTGGAGATGTTCTGCATAATTACATATGTACAGCCTGGATTTCACTGCTTGTCCTTCCAGTGGGGGTGGGTGACGAGGGAGAAAGGGAAAGAATCTAGAATTTAAAGTTCTATAATCAAATGTTAAAAAATGTATGTGTATGTATGTGCATATATATGTGTGTATATATATATATATATATATA